>OZ012736.1:545258616-546458616 GCA_963859935.3 Lathyrus sativus | reverse complement strand
TCGAGGTAAAAATATGTCGATATACGAGTCTTCTGACCCTCCTATGAAATGAGGGTTATCTCACTATAAGAGTCAGAGGCCTTTTGATTCCGCTTCTCCTTCGCTGCAAGAGCGGCCTCCACCTTAGTTATCTAGGCATCAAAGGTAGAGGGAAAGTCTTAGGTATTCGCCTCCTCTTGCAAAGACTCAACAAGCATGGTCTTCTTCTATAGTTCATCCAACTCCTTCTAAAGAACAAAACACCTCTTCTCCACAACTTCACACTTCACCTTCCAAGTGTCCCTTTCCTTGGAAGTATTACCAGCAGCCAAGATGTGTCCCCGGCTAGCACCAACCAGAGAAAATAAAGAAGAGGCCTGATACATGTTATGGGTGATCAAAGTGATGAGCTCCATCTTCTTCATCTTAGAGAGGTTTTAGACAAAAGACACATACTCCATTTACACCACCATACTAGCTTCCTCAGGAGTGTGGGCGATTCGGGAGGAAAAAATGGCAGGCATATGCTTGAAAGGGGTTATATCCCTTAAAGTATCGTCCCTACAAATATGAGATCATTTAGGTGTACCTTATTCTCGGGGGGAGTATTGTCCGTCCTCCCAACTCCACTTTGTTAAAATTGTGGATGGGGAGGCCTCATCAACATTCAAAATGGTCGTAGCACTAACAAGATAGCCAACCCTAGGAGCAACAATTTCAATCTTGGTGATTTGGGTATGACTAACAGTTAAAGTAGGAACAACAATTGTCGAGGCAGATATCGTAACCCTAATACCTTAAGCATTAGAAAGGTCGAAGACCATTTAGTCCTTGTTATTTACAAATAGCGATCATACATGTAAACAAAAATCTATAGGACCTTACCCTTACCAAAAATATATTTCCTCTCTTATCGGATGACAATACTCAAGATAGCATAAATGTCAATCCATTTCTTCCTCATCTCAAAAGAAGGCCCATCGTCAGTCCCAAATCATTATTTATAACCAAGCCTATGAAACCATGAATGCATGCCTTCCTTCCACATGCCTTGTAAAGGGAAAAGAGACCTAGTTTGATACAGTAGGAAAGGACATCCCGATGAAAATGAGATAAAGACAAATACTTCAAAACATGCTCTTGTAAAAGCAAGAAGATTCAGTAAAGGAGTAACAGAAGGTAAGATTAGACTTTAACGTAAGAGGCTTCACCAATAAGAAGTACCCTAGAAAATTTCCACAGTCTTGAGGGAAGTGGCCGAACCAAGGGACGTTCATGTGGAAGCTAATGATCCCTCAGTCGTGGTAGGCATCCCGAGAATCTAATGAGCCCTTGGCCATGGTAGAATAAGTTGAAGAACAACTTAAGGGAAGGCTCCCAAGACTTATGCTCTACACAAAACTAGAATACCCGCATGAAATCCCAAAACCTCAGTTGAAACTAGGAAGGAGCAATTTTTAAATGTTATAGAACGACCACTTCAAAGTTATAGAAAGGCAGCTAAAATCCTATCTTTGTGAACAAGCACTCATGAAGCGGGACCACACATTCATAAAAAAAAAATGCTATATATCCTCTTCTCTGGGCTTAGCAGAAGAATCGACCAATCCTGAGGGTTACCGACCACAATGCCAGCATTATCTATTGTTGCTTCAGCATTCAGGACAGATGGGGTGCCTACCACCTGTGCATCTACTCAGCCTTATTTAACAGCATTGGTTGGCTGCACCAACATCAAATCTCTCTCGTACAGATGGTCGAATTTATAATGTTTGTTATGAGTGATCCAAGCCACTAAGTCTAACCTACCATAAAGATCCAAGTGAGCCCTCACTTGAGTATCAATGGGTTCACGTTTATTGGTTCGCAGACAAAGTTGGATGAAATCACCAACGCATTCTCTCATCTACTTGATAGCTTGGATCTCATCCCTTTTGTTGTCATATGATAAAAGGGATTCAAAAGAGTATAACAAAGAAGCTTATTTATCAAAGGTGTTCTCTGATTCCCTTTTTGAATTAGAGTTGTCAAATAAGGATATAACCCATTGGCTCATGCAATTGTAAGCAAGGGAGGGAGATGATAATTAGGGGATATCCTCATTCCACTGTAGAAGAAGCCTCTCTCTCAGAACTACTCACTTGGTTAAAAGTAGTATCACTCATCTTGACTAGAAAAAAGGAAATATTGAAGGTAAAAACTCGAGTTGAAGAGGGTACATGGACTTATGAGATTGATGAAGTTGGGAAAAGGAAGGAAGGCAGAAACTCCGACCAAAGAACTATTGGCGCTATGACAATTTCCCTCTAGGATGAAGAAATGAATGTGTTTACTAACAAAGTGAATATGAATGAACATGAATGCTAAAGATTGCGAAAACATTTTCAACGCTTAACTCCTCCTATTTGTAGGAAAATTTAGTTGAATGAACCACATTAGTGAACGGGAAGAGTTATGAGATCAACGACTAGATTTCCACTTTGAATACACAAAAACTCAAGCGCGCTTGAGTTCACTATAAGGTGCACCATGCCCTAACTTGTCACATTAGTGCACATGTTGGAAGAGAGAAATGTAATATTTCAATGACGGAAGTGCATCTAAAGCTCTTGTTCCCCCACTACATTTTATGTTGACTCCAAGTGTTTTAGTTCTAGCTCCCATCATGCCACATCCTTGGAAGCCATCCAAAATTATCAAAGGATTCCTCGACTCTCTCCATTTCCAAAAAAACCTTGGGGGAAACTGTTATGAGTAGGCAAAAGACGCAAATAGCCAAGGCTCAATTCATCTCAGATCCACTCCACTTGGCCCAAGGTATAAATCAGTTCACACGAAAAATCAAGGTACGCTCTCTACCGTAATGGATATCAACATCATTGGTTCAAGATCCTTAATTCACCAACTGTATCCAGATCTCTGGTTTTAGAATTCAATATGACTGTTATGAAATAATGTGACCCATGTCCAGATAATATAAAAAACCTTCGTCTAATTGCATTCGACCACGTGAGATGTACAAAAAGGATATATATGAGATTAATCAAGATAAAACACATGTCAAGCATTAAGGCAGACTCATCATGTCCTACTATGTCTTTATAGTGAGTCACCCATCATGTTACCTAATGGAGTGGGGTCATGTGAGTAATAGCCAAGATTGTAGCCTCTAAGCTTGATGTGTTTTACTGGTTGTATCTTATTAGATCTTTGGTGATGAGTCATTTACCATGCTCGCTAATAAATCAAGGTCGTGTGAGTCATGTTTGATATTATAGCATCGAGGCTATGTTAAATTTTTTTATATATACTTACCACGCATGCTAGGTCAGATTATCATCTTTTGACATATCACAATCTTAAAAGGCCTCACGCTTCTAATATTTCAAGCATGGTCATCACTATTGTACTTACCAGAAGTACACACTACTACAAAAAGTGCTTTTAATGTCAGACGTGAAATGGATTTTACCTTGGTTGTAGTAGCGAGGTAATGAAAAACGTCATGAAATATAACGACTTATCACCTTAGTTTTTTAAACACCGAGGAGTAAATTAATTTGCACATGAGTTTGAACCCTAACATCTACATCTTTATTATTTACAAAACTAACGCCTCAAACATTTCAATTTACAATAAAACCGAGGGGTAAGATAGATTTTTTTAATTGAAATTCGTTACATTATTTACACAAAAAATTAATAAAAATTATTTGTTTACAAACTACAATGTTTACTTGGAATATTATATTGTTTACACATAATATTAAAATAAAAAATTTATTTATCCCTAAAGATCACATGTTAGATCTTCGATTCCTTGATATTTGGGCAAGATCAAATGTTATACCTTACAGTTATTTGTTTATAATATAAAACAAAAAAAAGGGTTAGAAAAAAGAGGGTTCGAAAAATAAAGGATTTTCTACTCAAATAAATATTTAAAAACACAAACATTAAACCCATTTAATTTTCTCCACTTGCAATCCATCATAGAGAATTCTTAATGGCAAAAGTTAAACTGGAGGATGTAGATAGTTTCAAGCGCTTCATGACGTTTCTTTATCAATTATAGATATTAGAATGCTTTTATAATGGAAATTTTTAAGTTTCACGCAGACAACTAATGGTAGTGTTTTGAGCTTTGATAATCATGAAATAGACGATAAAGATTTGTTTAAGAACAGTGATCAATATCTAAAATTATCATGTCAAGTTATACCCTCGGTTTTGTTAACAAAACCGAGGTGAACATGATTTTTTTTTTTATAAAAAAAACTACATTTTTTACATAGAATATTAAATAAAATATATAACAAAAGAAGAATTCAGGTGTAAGAAGTTATTTGTTCTAAATATTGCACACATCCAATTTCTAGGAGTTATCTGTTTCAAACATTGAATGTCTCAAATTTCTAAAGGAATTATCTGTTTCAACCATGTAAAAAAATGCTTTTCTGCACTTGCAGTTCATCATAGAGAACTTTTTCAAGCTTCTAATTACAACATCAACACCATTTTATGAGATGAATCTCAAACGAATGATGTGTTAGAGTTTGGAGCGGCTACATATAAGTTAGGATTATGGAAAAATATGTTTAATGAGTGTTTTATAGTAAAATCTAATTATCTTATCCCTCGGTTATAAAGGAAACCGATGAGATATATCATTTAGTTACAAAAATTTCAAAAAATAAAAAAAGATTCCTGAATTATTTTTTCCCTCGAATTTTTTGAATAATCGAGATAATAAGTTCATTGTCCCATCGATTTTGTTAAAAAATGAGGTAATATGTGATTTCTATTTCTTAAAAAAACTAAATCATGACGCACATTGGAATCATATCATTAGAATCGTAATGATCATGCATACTAAAAAACGTAACATATCTTTTGGATTTTCAAGGAGGCGTTTGAGCATCTGATTGTTTCACTTTGTCACACCCCAATTTTGACCCTGAATGGTCGAATCAATGCATTTATCATAGTATTAACATCATCTACATAGAATAACATGCATCTCATCTTCCCAAAATGTCATTCAGAATAATTTTTCGGATTTACAGACAGACAGGTCAAACTGATTCTAAATTAAGTGTGACATTAGCGGGCAAAAAAATTTTAAAATGAGCTTGCAAACGTCAATATTATTAATCTACAGTTCGCACAAATTAACCTGACGTGCTTGTTTTAATCTTTCGATAACTTTTTCAGTCACATTTTGATCAGTCTGAGCCCTTTTAATCAGTCTTTTTTATTTATTGCAAAATTTGATCAAAACTTGTAGGTTTCCGAGAAGTTTATTTTGCGCTGGTCATTTTGGTGCAGTCATTTTATTTTTCGGACACTTTTGCGCCTGACTTTTATTTATTTTTAGTCTTTTTATTTTTTCATTTTGTTAAAGCATTTAGAGTAATTAAATAGAATTATTGGTGTTTTTATTTTAGTTTTATTTTAATTATTTTTTAGTGTTAGATTTTATTTGAATTTAACCAATATTGTTTGATTTTGCCTCTAAAATAAAATAAGTATTAAGGGGCACGATTGGAAATTAAAAAATAATAATACACTATATATACTAAGCTAATGAGATAGATATGGGGAATGGATCACACACGCGGTGTTTTCTTTTGAAAAGGGTCTCTCACATTCTAGTTTGCGTCAAAACCTTTTCGATCACTATTCAAATACACCATTTTTCTAACTTACTTTACTTTGTTGTAATCGTACCGTCACGTGAAGGTAGTTCCAGTTTTGATTTACGTTTGTTTTACTTGCCTACGTTTTCCTCATATACACATATAACTTACTTTATTTTACTGATCTGCATATATTACCTACGTTTTGATTATATATAAATATATATATATATATATATATATATATATATATATATATATATATATATATATATATATATATATATATATATATATATATATATATATATATATATATATATATATATATATATATATATATATATATATATATATATATATATACACACACACACACACACACACACACACACACACACACACACACACACACACACACTTAAAGTATGATAATGTTGTTTTTATTTATGTTTGGGTTATGTTGTTCGGATTGAATCATGTCGATACGATGTTTGCATATAGGTGTGCATGATGCGTGACTTTGTGTAGTTCAATTCGGTTGCAATGACCGCATTCTTGCATCAGCAACACTATTGGTTTTTTGCTTAGCACGTTTAAAACTCATTGTTGCTTTGCATTTCTTTTTTATAAATTTAGATCCGCATAATTTTGGTCCATATTGCGATGATCACGTTAAGTGTAGTAAGATATTGGTTGATTTTGTCGGTTTACGTGCGACATGTTTAATTGATTATTGTTGTGTTTCAGGTTTGTACATGCGTCTGATGGTTTAGCCTAGCGGCAATCAGATTTTTTTATGCTTACCAATTTACGTTTCAATTTGCAACTTATGCTTTCATTTGATTTTATTATATTATTGTTTCTCTATTCAATTTGCGATGATCGTTAACGCGGTAGCAATTTTCTATTTCAATTTGTAATTAAATTCCTACCAAATAAGAGGAAGAAGAAAGATGATGTATTTTTCGTGTCATATATGCCACCCTAACACAAAAATCGAAAAGGTCAAGCTTAGGACCTTAAAGAAACGCTTAATGGGAGGCAACTTATCAGATAAGTTTTTATTTCATTTTTAAAATTTAAATTTAAATTTATTTCAATTAATTGTTTTTGTTTTGTAGCATGTCACATTTAGGAGAAGTAAGATAAATACTTGAGAAAGGAATTGAAAGAAGAAAGAAAGATTAAAATCTCTCTCTAATCCTATTTTTTCTAATCTCTTTGCACTTTTTAGTGTTGTTGTTGTTTTAGTCAATGGGTCCAAAGTGAAGTTGCTCCTCTAAAGTATCATCATCAATCCGACGAGGGCAGAGTTGACCAAAAAGAACCAAGAATTTAACAACACCATGCAAGACGAGTAAGATTTTATTCACTCCAATGACATTTTAATTTAGAGATTTCTGAATTTTTTTCACTTTTGCGGTACCCTTTTATGTCCAACAACTCAATCTATCAAGTCAATATAGAGTATTAGCTACAATACTTGGTTCCCCTTTGTACCAATAAACTTATATTTATCTTTGATAAACAAGTTTGTTGTTGTTGTTTCTTTTAGATTTACAAATTTGCAATTTTAGCAGTGAACAGATGAACCATAAGTATCATAAAAAACAAAGGTGATCATAATCAAAGTTCCTTGCGGATTAAGAGTTGAGGAAGAAAGGAACAACTAACTATCTTGAACTCAATCTCTAGATACCTTAACTAGTAAGGTTTAAGCTAAAAAAATTCATTGTTTACTTTTCCTTCTTATGAGAGTATCCGTACAATTTCTATTTTCTAGAATTTGCATTATTTCTGATTTAATCCATTGGTTTTATAAATACACATCGAGGCACTTGTTTGTGGTAAACTTTGAGACTTTTCAAACTAACTCGTATATCATATTTATATTCTTTGCTAACCACTTTGTGACTAAGGCCTTTTTATCGGTGACATAACCACAATAATTAGCCAATTGACTTGAAAGATTAAATCTTTCCACCCTCTCTTTGGAGTTAGGTAGAAAATTTAGTTTCTTGGTCATACGCAAAGGAATAAGTTTGGGGTTGCTTTTGAAAGTGGATAAAGTTTAAGTTTGGGGTTGGTGTACTAGAGATTTTGGTCAAAAATTCAAATATAAAAATAAGAAAAATCAAGAAGTCAAAGCAACTTATTCAAAAAAAAAGGAGAAAAAGAAATGTTTAGGACTATAAAATACTAATCTCTAGTACCAAAGTGATTAAGAAAGAGTTGATATGAAAAAGAAGATGATAAAATAAGAAAAATTAGGTACAATCTTGAAAGATTTAAGTCTATTATCTCAAATTATCCTACCCTGACATAAGCCTCATTACAATCTTGAAAGACCTCCAAAAGTGTGTGTTTAGATGACTTTCATTGATTTTATTAGAAATTTTACAAACTTATGGTAAAATTCTTTTGTACGTTGACTGTGTGATTACCTTGTCAATTCGAGTAAAAAATTAGTGAGCTGAGAGATAGGTTGAGTACTTGTTCTGTTGGAAGAACTTTTCCAAACTTGCTTAATTGAAGTCGGGAACTGGAATGATGATAAGGTAACATAACTAGTGATGTTCATTCTTTATTATTGCATTTTTTTCTGTTTGAAATATGCAGTTGCAGGCAAGTTACTTGAGGACAAGCAGCATATTAAGTTTGGAGTTGTGATGACAGTTTGTCATTACATGATTTTTTTTTTAGTATTTGCGATGAATTTGATGAAATCTCAAGTTAAAGATGAGATAAATATGAAGAAGTGTGAATAAAATGAAGAAGTCGAAGAAATAGAGTAAAGAAAAGAAATCAGGAAGAAATTGTGAAGAAACGAGCAATTTTCAGCACAATTAACCTCTTGACGTCTGTCCAGTAAGTTGATCATATCTGGAATTCCGTAACTCGTTTTGACACGGGGCTTTTTGAAAAATGAAGCTAAAATAAATATCTACATCTTGGAATAACCACGCGCGTGATGGAAAGTATCGCTCACGCGATGCTACATGTCCAAAATTGCATGCGCGATGGAATAATCACACGCGCGATGGTACCTTTTTGGGCCATTTTCTGACGCGATTCTGATCCATTCTGACTACTTTAAAGGGGGGAAATTTGATACTTTTTCAAGGGTTCTGCAGCTTTACACGAATTTCTACACTAAAAGTGAAGATTTACAACATCAAAAGGCATATTTGCAGAGAATTTGAAACCATTGAAGATCAATTCTTCAAGGGAATTCTCATGCAAACCTCTTATCATTATATTGGTATTGTAATTTGAATTATGAGTAGCTAAATCTCTCTAGGTTAGGTTGCATTTGATGAACCTATTTTGATATTGTTGGGACATATGTTTGATTTGATATTGCATGAGTAATTTAATATATATTTATATTCAATTGCACCTTTTTCTTAATGTTTTTTATGTGAGATACTCTTTTTATATGATTTTGGATACATAGAGAATATTAACCATTAGTCTATGTGTTGGACCTAGAGCAATTGTTATACTTATGCTGGTGGACTAGGGATAACAAACTCCGAGTAGTGATTAGTAAGTTGTATCGCAAGAGATTGGTTATAACGGTTTTGTTAATTCGTTGTGGGATTATAGTAACAATATCATTCATGTAATGCACCGAATATCAACAATAGAGAAATAGGAGATTATATACACAACATGACCGTTATAGTAAACTTGTGAGAACACTTTATTTTATTTTTGTAATTCAAACTCGAAAATCTCCCAATTTAATATTTTTTACACATTGCATAGTTTTATTTTGTTAAATAGTAGTCCATATAAATTTTTTTTTTATTAATGCGACATTTTTAATACACTTGTCGAGAAATTATCAATCCTTATAAAGGTTGGTAAATGATAAAACAATGTTGTGTGTTTCTTGGCATATGTTATGTATATTATATATGTTTTATATGTTTGGGTTATGATTCTAACCTTGCAAATTAGAGTATTATATTTATATTAATGTAAACAAATTATTGGTATTTATAAATTAAAAAAAAAAAGACACAAACAAATACTTTTAGATATGATATGGTGAGTCAATCTTCCTAAAAGTTTAACATGTCGCATCAAGAGTTAAGGATTTGCAATCCCTTATGATCTAATAACATTGATCAAATGATAAAATGTTGGATAATGTTTATATTAATTATTTTAAATTATTTGAGCTATAAGAAAAATTAATCATGTAGTTTTTTATAATTTAACTTCAACTTTCGAGTAATGTTGCAGTACTTTTATTTTATTTAGCATTTTAGGTTTCAAAATTACTATCATTTTTCAAAATAAAATCCAAAAAATTAAGAAAACTAAAAATGTTTAGATTTTTATCAAAAAAATCCATATCTTGGTAAAAAAACATAAAGTTAAAAAATAATAATAGGTGTATTTATACATATTCAAAGTAAAAAAAAACAAAAAAAAAACAAATTATTTGGATCCTCTCCTTTTTTATATATCATATCATCTCTTATGTTTCTAATCTAATAGTTCAGAATTTATAATAAATAATTAAATAAAAAAATCATTTAATAGGAGAGAGAAATTGATAAGTAATTTATCTTTGTTTTTTTATTTAATTATTCATTATAAATTCTGAACCATTAGATTAGAAACATGAAAAATGACATGATATATTAAAAAGGAGAGAATCCAAATCCATACATAAAACTCTCCTACCTTCTCATCAACATTCCTTTATTTTCAAATTGCTCTCGTTTTTAAAAAAAACTATACACACAAACAATAAAAAAAAATACACAAATATTTATCTTTAAAAAAAAAATCATAATATTAATTTTTTTTCTTCCCCGTTTTAACCTATTGAAAAATCACAAAAAAATAAATAATAATTGTGGCATAATGTTGTCACGGTCGCAACAAAGGATGATGCAGTTATGAATTTTCTTTTTCAATTGAGATGGATAAGACTTATATTTTTAGTAGTAATAAGCACAAAGTACATGAGTTTATACTAAAAAATTGCAACCAAGAAGAAGAAATATAGGTCGAAGTGAGGAGATCATTCTTATTAAAATTTAAATATAAATTATTAGATTTAGATTTTTAGACTAACTCATCTCTAAAAAAATGAATTGTAAGGTGAGATGTCATTTTATATAAATTATTTTCAAATTCTATTTTTTACCAATATGAAATTTAAGATTTTCTAAACACTCCTCACGCCTGACACTATTGAATTTGATGCATAGATAAAAATGTTAAATAGCTCACGGTTCAAACGATAAACTCAATTATTACCATATTTGAATTAGATTTAAGGCGTTCTCATCCCTACAAAAGTGAATTGTAAGGTGAAGAGTATCATTATATATAAAGTTTTTTCAAACTCTATTTCTAACTAATATTAGATTTTTTTAATATAAATTGCATAATCTTGAACAACGTTTTGTAGGTGGAAAAAGTACACAAGAATTGGAGATTGAATTGTGTTTCCAATTTCTTTTAAATTTGCGTCTAATCAAAGTTAAGAATCTAAATCGGTGTTCAAATTCTAATTATACTTAGCAGCGGTGTTAACAGAAGCAAATAAATAAAAATAAAAGACACAAAGATTTATATTAGTTCCTCTCCAACTGAGAGTAGTTCAGTCCTCTTGCTTTACAAGATATTTTTACTATAACCAAATCATGATTACAATCGCTGCTCAGACCCTAGATCTGAGACTTCCTGCTTAAGTCCTCCAGACTCAAGACTTCTGCTCCAAGTCCCATGAAACGAGCCTCCTTGCTAAAACCCCCCAGGTTCAAGACTTACTGCTCCCAATTTTATGAACTGAGCCAACATACTCAAACCACACTGGCCAAAGACTTCTTTGCTTGTATTTGCATGACACAAAACTTCTGCTCAATTAATTCATTTGGTTAATATTTTCATTGCTCAAGCACATAGCTTGAGACTTACATGGCTCAAGCATCTTGGCGAGAGACTTCCTTGCTTGTATCCTAATGATACAAGACTTTTGCTCAATCAATACACTTGATTAAGACTTTCAATACTCAAGCAAATAGCAAGAAACTTACATGGCTCAAACATCTTGGTGAGAGATTTAATCTAAATTGCTAAACAAGTTTAGCAGAATAAAGAACAAGTTGTACATGATACTAATATCGGAGGTATGAGAAATCACCATAACAAAGACCTAAAACTCCTAAATTTTCTAAGATATTCAATGTGTAAGAAATCTTAAGGCTTTTACAATTACAATCTACAACAGAAAATCTGCATAAACTATAGAGTTGATAGTTGTTGATCTTGTTACTCTATCTTCTAGTTAATCCTTGTTAAATATTTAGTTTGAATCTTCAGCCACTTATATAGTATTTGCAGCACACTAACCATTGGAGGAGATAAACTTGATCATTGTTTTTGCTTTACTCCATAGTACAAGAGTCGTTAAAGATAGATATACCAAAATATCTTGATCAATTGTGTAACATGTTTAACCGTTGAGTCTTCAAGAAGATCCTGTACTATAGAGTTGTTGAAGATCTTGATTACATTAATGAAGTAATACTGACACCAGAAGCAACATTTAAACATGTTAACTATAATATTTACTATTGTTTTAAAGGAATCTTAATAGGTCAGACTGTTAGATAACATTTCCAATAGTCATCATTATGACATTGATTTGACTTAATCAATATTAAAATAACATATACTTAAGATAATGAATGTAACAAGTCTATAAAAACTCATAGCAGACTCTGTCTCTTAATCAATTAATCTTTAGAACACCGTGATGTATAAACAACACTAGTGCAGAAATGATTTTTTACATCGGGCAAAATTGACTTTTTACATCGGGTCTTAGTCCGATGTAAAGCCAGGCGATGTAGTAAATACCAACATTTTACATCGGTTATGTGGTCCGATGTAAGAAATACACCAATCACGTCGGTTCAATTTTTATGTTTGATGTGGAAAAAAAATTATAATTCTAAATTTTAAATATAAAAGGGGGTTTTTACATCGGTTGCGGGGAAAAACCGATGTAAAAGGTGGGTATTTTACATCGGTTGCGTGCCAAAACCGTTGTAAAAAGTACCGTAAGAAAAAAAAATTTCATGCTGCCACTTTTTACATCGGTTCGCTGGTAAACCAGATGTAAAAGGTAGACCTTTTACATCGGTTTGATGTTTCACCCGATGTGAAAAGTAGTGTTGGAAAAAAAAATTGTTGACACTTTTTACATCGGTTATGTGTTTAAACCGATTTAAAAGGCAGTTTTTTACATCGCTTTTTTCATTCGCCCGATGTAAAAAGTACTGTTACGAGTATAAATTATTTTCCTATTTTTAGCTGTTCCGTGTAACTATTTTGTACCTAATTTTTCATATTTTTCCAACATTACACAGACCATAATTAGGTCGCTATTTTCCATATTGCACATCATATGTACCACATTTAGGTCACTATTTTCATAGTTTTGCAACATCACATAGACCATATTTAGGTCATTATTTTCATATTTTTCTCATAAATCTAATTTGATTGCACCAAATATCTAGTATACACATAATTGATTCACAAAAGGATATAGACAAACGTACTAACAATAAAAAGGCCGGTTAACCTTTACACACAGATGTGCTAACAACAAAAAGCTACACAAATGTACTACAACAACAAAAAGATTAACCTTTATATAATTCAAAGAAACATGTTGCCCAACGGAGTCACAAATCATCGGGCGATAGGTTCGTTGGGTCATCAAATACCTACAACACGTAAGTAAAAATAAAGTTATTCTTTGAAAATTCACATATTAAGTTGAAAAACATAAAGTAAATAACAAATTAAAGTCATTTTTATTACCTTCATCCAAGAGTTGGTTATATTGGCAGAGACAATATCCAACATATTTTTCATCACATAATACCCACAATCATTAGAGTTAGGTTTTTTCCTTGTCTACAAATGAATTACATAATTAGTGAATACTTATATGATAAAATTAAATATCTAATTATAATTTACACCACGCTTACATTGGGTCGAAGCCATGTAGCCTTTTTTCTATTCCCATTTGCCGCTTGATGAACCCCAAAAGCACTAATTCAGAAGAAAAAAAAGTCTATAATAGTCCCTCTTTTGGACATTAGAGAGAACAAAAAGTCTTTACGTGTAAACACGTGGCATAAAAGAAGAATTGAGAAGTTATAAAGAATGAAAACAGAACCTGCAATTACGTGGCGGCCGAATGATTCGCGGTTAAAGGAAAAAGAGGGACACAAATCCTGCGAGAAACGAAAAATCAATTTTTATTCCATGAGACACCACTAATTACTCGCAACTTTTACATAAATTACTACTAGTAAATAATTCCATGAGACACCTCTTTTATTTGCAATTATATAGATTAAATTATTTTTTAAAAAATTAAATACAAAAATAATTATATATATTTTATTTTGTCAATGAGTATTTTATTTGATTTTTTACTAATCTATTTTTAAAATTTAAATGTTCTGTTTTCTAGAATGTTAATATTCAACCATTCTTTTATTATTACTATATTTTATTTTATTATTACTATGATTTTATTGTATTATTAAATGTATAATGATTAATGTATAATGATTTAATGTAAAATTAATGTATAATGATTTAATGATTTAATGTATAATGATTCAACCATTATATTTTTAAAGTGTAAAATTAAATGATTTAATGTATAATGATTTTCTATGTCATCGTGTGTGTGTAGGGGAGGATTATATTAAACTAAAAATTGCTCATATTTTTTTTACCTATTATAATATTTTAATTAAATGGTTATAAATCAATATTTATTGACTCACATGATTCTTCCTAACAAGAGAATGACTCATCCTATTTTTGGTAATAAATATTTCTATTTGATCAAATTATAATTTTTTTTTATAAAGAGGATATATTCTTATAAAGACGGATATATTTTGTTGATCTCTAAAATCTGTATAAATATTTTGTTGATCTCTATTTTACAATTCAAATTCATAATACATATATATATATATATATATATATATATATATATATATATATATATATATATATATATATATATATATATATATATATATATATATATATATATATATATATATATATATATATATATATATATATATATATATATATATATATATATATATATATATATATATATATATATATATATATATATATATATATATATATATATATATATAATATTTTTTTGTTATGGAGATTACACTATTTTGTTATGTCATTTAAAATGAAGCAAAACCATTGACAAACAACTATGTCTCAGTTTATTACAAATCTTCCAGTTTTGGATCCAAAAAAAAGGGTGTCAAACAAAATCTAAATTGACAAGTTGAACTACCATACCAAGGTGTGTGAAGCGCCAAAACAGTAATATCAGCTCCAAGATGCACCTTATCACCATTTTCAACTAATAAAATAATAACTATTTCTTCAATTTCAATTTCAATTTTATAAACTTAACTAATAAATTGATAACTATTTCTTCAATATATAAATTTTTGGAACTAAATTGTCCTACTATCACATAACAGTAACCTATTTCTTTTCATTTCTTCTCTACTTTTCTCTTCAATTTTAGCTTTCTCTTCATTGGTTTCACTGTCATTTGTTTACCTATTTCTGTCTAAATTGCATTTCTAACAGTAACTTATAAATCATCTTAGAGATCCGAGATATGAAAATTTCTGTCTAAAGCCAAATTTTTATAAAGACGGATATATTCTTAAAAAAACATGCATGAAAAAAAAATAGATTTTCGTATAAACCTGAAAACCCCATGAAAAATCTTCAAACAAATTTGAATCACACAAGAACCAAATTAAAATGAAAAGATAAATAAATAAATAAAGAAAAAGAAAAAAACCTGAAGGAGATGACCGGATACGGCGGAGATCAGAGGGGAGACGGCGAGTACGGTAGGAGGAGCAACGGCGACGGCGAGAAAGGAGGAAGAGATGATGTTGACGGCGACGGCGCGAGCACGGAGAGGAGGGAGGAAAGGTGACGGCGACGGCGGGAGTGAAACGAAAAGGAATCCTCGTGGGTTGTTTATTCGTCGTGGGTGGGAGAGAGGAAGAAGATATGAAATGAGCTGTGCGTGCAGATTTAATTTTAAATATCTAAACTACTTTTTAAATCGGTGGAATTACAACCCGATTTAATAAACCCTTTAAAATCACTTTTTAAATCGGTGGATATCCCAACCGATGTAAAAGCCGTGTAATTTTTTTTAATTTTTTTAATATTGATTTTAAATTGGTGGATATCCAACCGATGTAAAAGCCAATTTTTTTGTTTTTTGTTTTGGGACTTTTTAAATCGGTTGGTCACTAAAAACCGATTTAAAAAACTTTTATATAATTTTTTAAAAAATTTTTTAATATTACTTTTTAAATCGGTTGCATTTATAACCGATTTATAAAACTTTTATATAATTTGTTTTAAATTTTTTAATATTACTTTTTAAATCGGTTGCATTTATAACCGATTTAAAAAACCTTTATATAATTTTTTTAAAATTCTTTAATATTACTTTTTAAATCGGTTGCATTTATAACCGATTTAAAAAACCTTTAAATAATTTTTTTAAAATTTTTTAATATTACTTTTTAAATCGGTTGCATTCATAACCGATTTAAAAAACTTTTAAATAATTTTTTTTCAATTTTTTACATCGGTTATTTTAATGGCCCGATGTAAAAGATCTAATAATTTTTTTTAATATTTACGATACTGCCACCGTGTTTATAATTTCACATTTTACATCGCTTCTAGTAAATACCCGATGTAAAAACATTTTCTCAAAAGTCTTTTTTCTAGTAGTGCAAAAATAAATTTGGGTTTCAAAGAGAGACTTCATAAAGGTAGTCATACTAAATATAACAACTCAAGCAACCAAAAGCAAAGCAGCAACTGAAGGATCTACTAGTAAGCAGATGACTTCAAAAGCGTACACCTCTTCAACATCCTTTGTGAGGACTCCCATAAGAAGAAGAATTTATGAGTCGAAACGTAAAACTCATCTGAGAAAGGAGGCTTTGGGTTCTAAGGAGGAATGACAAGATTATTTATATAATCTTGACATGTCAGATGATCCTAGGGAATACCTTAAGGTAAATCCAAAGGACTAGAAAGTCTAAATAATTTGTAACACTTTCCAGGTTATTAATGAGAATTGTTGCATGTTTTGAATTCTTAATCTTATTTCTTTAATCCTTTATATGTGTGTGTGTGTGTGTGTACACACACACACACACACACACGCACACACACACACACACACACACACACACACACACACACACACACACACACACACACACACACACACACACACACACACACACACACACACACATATATATATATATATATATATCAATTAAACTGCACAACATCATGAACAAACACGAATTACTAATAAGATTTCTTAATGCAGTGATTCTAATAATTACAAGGCATAACTATCTAGAAATCTAACATCAGAATCTTCCATAGATAGCTTCAAACTTGTCTCTCTAGATTTTATACAAATTAGTCTCTGAACTTATGATAATTCTCTCCTGAACAAGTAATTCTGAAAGAACTCGACCATAAGGAACAAATAAAATCTTTCCCTTGTAAAAGGAAGAAAGAGTCCTCTTCAAATAGTCAAACATAATTTGAGGAAGATCAATCTGCAATTCTGAATTAAGAAGTAGTAACATATCTTTTTTTATTAGGGTCCACGAGGTCTAAATCTTTATCCTTAGGCAGCAAGTTTGAGTTTAGAATCTGATTCCAAACAATTGCATCAAGACGAATATTTGAGACCAAGGATGTATTAGATGGATCTACAAAGACACCCTAAGTAGGAAGATAATGTTCCCAATCAAGAGTTCCTAGAATTTCTCCAGTTTCCTCACAATTGGTCATATTAGCAATCACTTTAGAGGTTATTGTTATAGAAACACCAGTTACTTTAGATAGAATAGCACACTCGGAATTCAGCTCAACAATGGATGCATTAATCCAAAACTCTTTGATAAAATCTGGATAAGTGAATCCGTAGAGTATCTCAAAGTATTCATTTCAACTTTATTTAGACACGGTCTTCTAGCAGTTAAAATCCAGCTTAAGCAACTCATCAAAATCCATAAGCTTTTCATTAATGACAACCAGTTGATTCAAAGAATAATTGACTAGGAAACTCATCTCAAGTTTGACTTGATCAGAACACAACTAACGAGAAAACAAAAGAAAAGAACTGAACAAGATTATAAAGGAATAAGAATCTTGTCAGAAAAAGAACACAAAATGATGTTTCACAAGACAGGGGATAAAGACAACAAATATATAAAAAGAAAACATTATTACCCAAAAGTTCTTATTCAGCAGATCTCTTGAATCCACTAGATTATTTTCAAACTTATGAAATTCAAGTAATATAAGATTTTTTGAAAAACCTTTACTTAAATTGCTTTATCAAAAGTAAAGAATCTTCTTCTGAATCTTAGAGTCTGGCAATTTTCAGAAGCTATAAACCACCAGAGTCTAGTAGATCTAGACTTAAAATGAGATATCTTTTATCAGTCATCAGTCTCTAAGATTATATTCAAAACCAACATTTCCACTTGAAGCAAGATTCATGAGTGATTTAAAGAATATTGAATTGTTTCCTTTGACAACTAAGAAGCAGCAGTACCATCACAAAAAGTAAGGAAAATATTTCCATAAATATGACAGTCATCTAGCTTAATGAAATATTCAATATAGATAAATACAACATAGTTTCTTCTTAAATATTTATAAATACTCTTTCAATAAAAGAACTTCTTTAGAAATCTAGCAGAGAGTTTGTATTAACATATACACAAACATCTCATTGAATCAAGAGATAAGCTAGAAAAGAACATAACCCTTTTTTATGTTGCTTTCTCGGTCAGACTCGTATCAGTATTCAGACTTGGTCATAGAATCTGACACCATTTTGAGTGGATTTTGATTTAATGGTTATTAAACCATTGAATCCACTTCTCCCACCAAACTCAATACCTCTAGTACTTGAGTCTGGAATGTAGGCTCTTCTTCCATCAAATGTTGTAAACAACCTTTGATAAATGCCATGAAAGATGCCTCTGCTCCTTTCTTTGATATCTGCAGCAAATATATTTGAATGATGATATTCATATTCCTATGAGACCATACATATATGTCCAAACAGGCCTTCATTCACCTTATGTCACATTCTGATAGCAATACCATGATTCATTCTAGAGTATTAACCTAGGATAAATCATAATATGAACAAGATCTATTTCTTAGAAAAATCATTGATTTTATTATATTGGATTAAGACTTCGAGATCTTTGATAAGCAAAGAACCAGATGGTGCTAGCTATCAGAGAATGGCATAAAACAAATTAAAGCACCATCATGTAATTGCTTGCAGAACACGAAGAAGAATTGAAGGTTTCTTATAGACTTGTCCTTTAATACAAATTCCATGATGACTCTCAATCAAGGAGCAATTGAGTCTTTTAAGATATTACCTTAAAGAACAAGCTCCTTATTATCAAATATTAAAGCAAGATAGATTTGGCATAATTTTTTCTCTTCAATATTTTATTTTAATTTCAGAACTCAGATGCTTCTTTAGAAGCAGTAATGACTGGCAGAGCCAGATTACTCTTTCATCTGAAACCTGCACTAATGTCAGCTTCAAATGAATATGTAGTGAAGATATCTAACATTAGGTTCTGGTAGTGTTTCTCCTTGCTTTCAGATTTAGGAAATCGATTGAAATACTAATATTTCAAAAGCTTTTGAAGTTACTCTTCTATCATCAGACATCATATTTCACTCATCCAGTCAAAGAAGACATCTGATTAGAAAGGTTAATTCCTCATCAACAGACACTCCATAAGAAGTATCCATTTATTTTCTTTGAAGATTGTATGACAAACCAATAGAGCACAATATATTCAATAAGCTTCTTCTGAGCTGGTGATAGAGATTTTCAAACATTGATCATCTCTATACCACCAACTTCTATAGTAATACATTTCTTAAAGATATTCTATAGACCTTCATCACATCCTTTTATCAAGACCAATGAGTTAAAAATATGTTTTACTTTTGCATCATTTAAATTCAGTGGAATCACCTTTTGAATATGGTAGGAAAAGCAGTATGATATTTTTCATGTGGCACTTGATTCTTTCTTGAAGGAAAGTCTTTAACAAACATACTTTTCTTATTGAATCGTTATATGCGCCACTGTTAACTGTTAAGCACAGACCATGCTCTGATACCAATTGAAGAAAAGTACACAAGAAATGGGGGTTGAATAATGTTTTCCATTTCTTTTAAATTAGCGTCTAATCAGATTTTAGAATCTGAATTGGTGTTCAAATTCTGATTATACTTAGCAGTGATGTTAATAGAAGCAAATAAATAAATAAAAAGAAGACAGAAAGATTTATATTGGTTCCACTCCAACTAAGAGTAATACAGTCTCCTTGCTTCACAAGAGATTTTCACTATAACCAAATCATGATTACAATCACTTATGCATTCTGCATAAGTCTTTTACACTGCTTAGACCCTAGGCCCGAGACTTCCTACTTAAGTCCTCCAAAATCAAGACTTCTGCCCCAAGTCTCATGAAACGAGCCTCCTTGCTTAAATCCCCCAGGTTCAAGACTTACTGCTCCCAATTTCATGAACCGAGCCAACCTGCTCAAGCCACACTGGCCAAAGACTTTTTTGCTTGTATCCCCATGACACATATGCTCAATCAATCCACTTGGTTAAGAATTTCATTTCTCAAGCACATAGCATGAGACTTACATGGCTCAAGCACCTTGGTGAGAGAATTCATTGCTTGTATCCTAATGATATAAGACTTTTGCTTAATAAATACACTTGATTAAGACTTTCGATGCTCAAGCACATAGCAAGAGACTTATATGGCTCAAGCATCTTGGCAAGAGACTTAACCTAAAGTGCTAAACAAGTCCAGCAGAATAGAGAATAAGCTGTACATTATACTAATATTAGAGGTACGAGAAATAACCATAACAAAGACCTAAAGCTCCAAAAATTTCTAAGATATTCAATGTGTAAGAAATCTTAAGGCTTTTACAATTACAACCTACAACAGAAAATCTGCATAAACTATAGAGTTGATAATTACTAATCTTGTTACTCCATCATCTGGTTAATCCTCGTTAAATATTTAGTTTGAACCTTCAACCACTTATATAGCAGTTGCAGCTATTGAAGCGGTAAAGCAGCAAGCAAAAATATTAAGTACCCAGTTTTGTCGTATCCACAGGGATCGGTGCGATGAAAGAACGTCGCTCAATGGTCTCTACATTTCTAAACTTTTTTGTTCAAAAGGTTTGGTTTAAAAGGTTCAAGGAACCATGAATAAAAGACAAAAAATATAAATACAAAAAATATAAAGTAAAGACTGAAATATAAACGGAGCCTTATTGGGATTGGATCTCATCAATTGATAACACATGCATTCTTCTGATCAAGTTAAACACAACACAATCATTCGTCTAATATCCTCGCGTATCACCCACGATAGAGGTCATCTCTAACACAACGTTGAGAGAACAACCGTGTTGTCTCATTGGTGATGTCTCACGCAACAAAAACACAACATATAGCATTAAGAACTGATACTCATGCAAATGCTAAGCCTAAATCTATGTCTAGAGTTTAGAACCTAACAGGTAATCATCCTAGATCCAGATCTGAAGAGTAGATGTCTATAGCGGTTCAAATCAAAGATAAACAGGTAAACAAAGACGACACCCATATCGGATAAACGATTGTTTCATATAAAACACAATGATCAAAATATGTACATACTACCCATGCTACTTAATCAACACAATACAATAGAAGATACAATGAATATCAACTTACAAAACCATGTCAAAAGTTTGTTCATTGATAGATGAAAATTTTAGATCAGAGATGTGAAAAGGTTTTGTCAAGACCCACAAAAGAAATCAAAGACATTCAATTAATAGAGAATCAAAACTAGTTCACAAACATATATTAGATGAAATACACAAGGTATCAAAAGATTACATCCAAACCCCAACAAGAGATCAAAGATCTTACCTCCTCCCTCTTAAGGTTTTGTATTTCTCTCTCTAAAATAAACTTGAATTGAAGAGAGATAAGTTCTGATGTAAAAAATATATCTTTCCTAAAAAGCAAGAAAAATACTTATATAATACATTCAGGATCTGTCATGTTCGCACTGCGAATAGATCCTTCGCCTAGCAAACAAAAAATTAGGCACCTGAGGTGCCTTTGAACAGTTAAACTGCCCTTGAGAAATATATAAAGTTCATTGTGCGAGCAATTATTTGCACTGCGAAGCCTTCGCTGCAAACTTCGCACAGCGAATTCTCCTCCAAATAGTTATTGCCTCAAGTCTGGGGCTATTCGCTATGACTTCGCTTCTCCTTCGCTCCAGTGAACCATTCGCTAGCTCCTTCACACAACGAGTTTTAGTCTCTTTTTTCTCTGGATGAACAGTACCAAGCTCTCCAAATCCTTCGCTGGCAAGTTCGTTGTGCGAATGTTTTGATGTTTTTCTCGGTAGATTCGCTAGGAAGTTCGTTGTGTGAACTTGTTGATGTTTCTCTGTTGTCTTAGTTTCTTTGTCAAATTCCTTGTGTCTTACTCTTCTACTTTTGTGCCTAATTCCTACACAATAGCACACAAATCAAAGAAACCAAGACATTTTCACACAATGAAGCATATCATCAAAAACAAGAGTGATTCTAATCACTTTTACCTACAAAAAGAATGAAAGATGCCAACATTTGATAGATCAAATAAGAAAAGTTTGGCATCTAACAGCAGCAGACTAGCCATTGGATGAGTTAAACTTGATCAGTGTCTTTGTTTTACTCCATAGTAGAAGATCCGTGTAAGATAGATACACCAAAGATCTTGATCCATTGTGTAACATGTTAAACTGTTGAGTCTTCAAGAAGAACATGTACTATAGAGACGTTTGAGAGGATATCCTTAAAGCATGTCAACCTTTCTTGAGCCTTGTAAACTCAAACTCCAACTGACAAACTGATTTGACAATGTAGCTTACTTTATGCAGTATGAATAACTTCAGCTTTATCACTGTCGCTACGCGAAAAATGACACAGAGTCGCCACCAGATTTTATTTATCCCAAGGAGGGAAAGGGAAATAACGATAAAACCTTTAGGAAAATAACATGGTCATTGCAACCAAGTTTTAGGGTTCAGGAGTCGGTTATGTGAGGGGAAGGTATTAGCACCCCTCACATCCATCGTATTCGATGGGAACCTTCTAAGTTGTTTAGCTTGAATGGGTGTTTTTAATCTAAAAGTTTGCTTGCTAAAGGGAAAAAGAGTTGGTTTTTTATTAGGGTGGTCGCCAAGGATTGGGGCCCTTGTGCCTACGTATATTCACTTGTAAGAAATGAATAATTAGAGCATTCGTAGTTCACGGGACTACGGTGAAAAATGAGGATTTTGGGTGGACGATGCTAACGTGCGCATTCTAGCAGTTAGGTGTATTGCAGCTCGCTCGTGGAGTCTTATGCGTTACCTGTTTGCGGTAGAACGGATATAACATGTCCTTTTTTGGTGATGAGGAATGGAGGACTAAAGGTAGAAAAGAAAGAAGAGTGCTCGCTAGGATTATCACAATCCTATGCCTACGTATTCTCAACAGGTATGAGACATCAGAGCAACCGTAGTTCGGCCACTTGAGAAATGATTGTGTGTTGGTTGGTTTTATACCTTGAAAAAGAAGTTTGATGAGTTGATGTTATTTTTTATGGTTTTGAAAGGAAGTTCTTGATTAGGATCACACTTAAGACTTTGGGTAGAGATGAATAGCTCGAATATTCAAGTCGATCGCCTTGTATTCAAAATATTCGGAACGAGTGTAGGAGTGGTTTCATTCTCATTCCTTCTCCGCCACTTTAAAGCTCGTGGCGTGTAACCCTAATCGTATCTTTATTGTGTTTTGGATTTTTTAGGAGAAAAATATCACTTGATGTTGGATCAAGGGTTTTATTTCTTGTTAAAAAAAGTTTGAGGTGATGCGAACAAGATTGATGGCGATGCACAAGGCAATCGACTTACAAGGTCAAAAATGGCTCGATAATAATCGAGAGTCTATTTTAAAAAAAAAATCGGAAGCAAAAGTCGGGATGACATTATTAATATATACATACAATGAAATGTGAAACAAGGTCAAGTGAGTTGGTTTGAGGACACAAGTTAAATTTCACAAAGTTTTTCCTTCAAATTATTAATTTAAACTAAGCATAGATATTTAATTAATTAATATTTTAGTCAATAAATATAAATAATAAACTATTTTCTTTTTTTATATATTATCATTTTTTTATCTTTTCACCTAAAATAATTTGAAACACCAAAAAAAACCTTAAGGAAAACAAGAAAATAACAAAAATAAAGCATAAAAGCAAAAAAAAATAAAAAGCTGAAAAAAGGGCATAAAGTTAGTGGTGCGAACTTCATGCTGAATTTTCCCAGAAAAACATCACTAAGTTCGATGTGTGAACTTCTTAGCGAATACACACTATTCATAAACAGAGGCAAAAGGGGGTAAAGTTTGTTGTGTGAACTTGCCAGCGAATCTGTCCAGAAAAAACATCAAGAAGTTCGTTGTGCGAACTTCATGCTGAATTTGCTCAGAATATGCATTTTTCACAGAAACAAAGGCGAAATGTACCAAAGTTCTCTACACGAACATGACAACATTTTGAGGGTTTTTTTTAAGTGTTCTCATCTCTCTCTACAAAACTCACTCTTGTTTTTTCTACAATAACTAATCATTCTTAAACCCTCATTACAAACATATGCATCCACAAATACTATCCTAACTAACAACAATGATAAAGTGTGCAACAACAATGCAAGCGTACAAAAATATATACAATGAAATATAAAGAGAGTAAGGTTCAAAGAAATGGATACTCAAGAGTTGCTACTCTCCTTCTAATCACCACTGTTGTTTTGTTGGATGTATTTTCTTTTTTGACACTCTATGTTTCTACCTCTCTTTTTTTGTTTTTCTTTATAAACCCCTTTTGTTCTCAATGTCACTTTTCTCTCTTATTTTTCTGGTTTTCTCTGCCCTCTCTTGTTCTCAATATTTCCTCCTCCTTATAGTCAAACAATAGGGTTTCCTTCACTTGTTTGCTGCAGAATCTTTTCATTAGGATATGCTTCTCATCACTTTCTTGATGCCAATCCCAATTCTTTCCATTTCCATGAATTCTACTTTGCTGTATTTTTGCTTCTACACTTGCCTTGCCTGTTTTTTATTTCTGTTGCATTTTGTCTTGTTCCCAAACCTTAACCCATTTGTTTGCTTGTGTTTGGACTGCCCTTATGGTCCAAGTTTCTATCTTTGATAGCATTTCAAAATTCTGATATTTAGATGCATCATTATGGGTTCATTCCTTTGGTTTTGTGACATGAATTGTTTGGTTATGAGATAATTTGTTATTTCTTGCTTGGGACATACATGAGGCTGTTTTGGACTAACTTGAAAATATCCTGAAATTGCCCATGGATAAGCACAAATGGTCTTGATTTTGAAATGTTCCAATATTGAATTGAACCTTAATTATTTTCCTTGGATGTTTGTGGGCTTATTTGGTTGTGAATTATGTGGAGGCTTAATGTAGCACATGGAGATTTGATGAGGCATGAAGGGTACCATAGCATGAAGTTAATTAGAAAGTTGAATTAAGATTAAAAATAGCTTAATTTTCTAAGCATTGCTTAGAGTTGGAAACTTTGTAACAAATGTGACATTCTTGCAATGTCATGAAATTTCCTCTGTAATATTCTAGTCTTAAATTCATGAATCTTGAATTTTGAATGATGGATTTCCCTTATACTATTGAATTTGAAAGGGATGAAGTCTTGAATTATGAACTTGTGATCTTTTGAATTTCACTTGAACATAGAATTTGAAACAAAGTTGGATGAAGAAATCTTGAATTAGGCCTTGCCAATCATGTTCGTTAGGAATATTGACCTTGAATACTTCAATATTTTTCAACTAACTTCTCCTTAAAGAAATCTACATGAGTAGACTTTCCAACTTGAATCAAACCTTAGATGATGGACCTTTCTTCAATGTAGCCCATGATAGGCAATTTCTCTTATTTGAAATGGAAAACAACGAACCGACCTAATCCTTACCCTGTAAACCCACATGCTCAATATGCAATAGAACGATGTATGATATGATGAATGTAGGATATGAAAGGCTAAAGGTGAAAATGAGGGTGTGACAATCACCAACTCTGAATGATACCATAAGCTAATTTATATTTACTAAGTGTAGAGACAATTATGGTGTTTCTTCTGATGCTTAGACCTTCATCTTCAGAGTCTATGCCAGACATCACTTAGCAAGTGTTCTTCAGATTTTGCATCACCAGAAGCTAGCAATTCAGCTTCTCTCAAGTGTGCCTTTGTATATCAGATTATGTATCTAAATATTTACAAGTATTAGAACCTGCATACAAGAAACACACATCAAATAAAACCATTTTTATTTAAATACTTTGTTATCATCAAAACCAAAGGAATATATGTCATGAACAAATCTTATTCTAACACGTTTGATCCATAGAACAAAGCTTGATCCCAAAACAAGAAAATATATATTCTTGGGATATAAAATTGGCATGAAAGCTTATGTTTTACCTGATTTCCATACCAAAGAAACATTTGTCTCTAGAAATGTTATCTTTCGTGAACATATCCTTCCTTATGAACCTCATTCCAATCTTCCTCTACTTCATGGAACTATTTCCTTTCTAAACATGATCACAACATCACAATTCAACCTGAAAATTCTACCACTGATACTAACATATTTTCACCTCACCCTACATTAAACTAAAACCATGACCAAAACAACACACATTCACCTCATACTACATCCAACTCAAACCATGACCAACATATTCAAATCTAAGATAACTCTACTCAACCACATTCTACAATTCACCCTAAGCCATCCACCAAAACTTCCTCAAGATTGGAACATCGTCCATCTTATTTGCAAGACTATATATGCAACTTTGCATCTACTCCAGGACAAAAATCCAAAGGTATTCTTTATTCTCTGTCTCAATTTATTTCTCACCAAAATCTATCTCCTTCACATTCACACTATTCTCTGTCCTTAATGTCTCAAACTAAACCAAAGACTTACTTTGAAGCATCCAAACATGAATGTTGAAAATAAACCATGAAGTTGGAACTCAATTCTCTTGAGAAAACAAGTACATGGAAATTAGTTTATTTACCACTAGGGGTCACTACCATTGGCTGCATATGGGTTTATAAGATCAAGTACTTGACACATGGTTCCATTGATAAATTCAATGTCAAACTAGTTGCTAAAGGCTACAATCAGATAGAAGGCCTTTATTATTTTGACACATATTCTCCAATTGCAAAATATACTACAGTCAGATTTATCTTAACTCTTGCTTCTCTTCATCATTGGAATTTACATTAATTGGATGTAAATAATGCTTTTATACACGAGGAGCTTCAAGAAGATGTTTATATGATAGTGCCAACATGAGTATCATCATCTAAGCCTATTTAAGTATGTAAGCTTGTTAAACCCATTTACGGGCTTAAAGAAGCTAGTAGTCACTGGTATGAAAGGCTTGCAATGTTCCTCCTTAAATATTAATACCAATAAACTAGCTCATATCATTCCTTATTCATCAAAGCAAAATCTCATTCTCTTACTATCTTATTGGAGTATGTTAATGATGTCATTTTGCCTGGAAATGACTTAAAGAAAATCACATCAATCAAGATAACTTTGGACAATGCCTTCAAAATCAGTGATTTAGGCAAGCTCAAATACTTTCTAGGCATAAAGGTGACTCATTCAAAAGAAGGAATATTGTTATGCCAAAGAAAGTATTGTCTTAATCTTTTGGAAGATTCAAACTTCATTGAATCCAAGTCATTTTCTACTCCATTTGATCCTGCAATCAAGCTTCGTCAATATTCAAGCACTTTGTACTCATACATTCCTACATATAAAAGACTTGTAGGTAGACTGTTGTACTTGAATGCAACAAGACCATACATATATATTTCAGACAATAGCTTATCTAAATCTTATCTGCTCCAACTATGACTCATTTTAATGCAGCATGTAGAGTTCCCAAATACCTCAAGGCATGCCTAAGTTCAGGCATATTGTTTCCAAGAGATTTAACTATTCAACATAATGGATATTCAGATGCAGATTGGGCAGGATGTTTAGACACTAGAAGGTTAATATCATATCAATTTTTTTTTGGTAAGTCACTTATTTCATGGTGAATCAAGACACAATTGACAGTCTCAAGATCATCATCGGAAACTGACTATAGAGCTCTTAGAACTACCACTTGTGAGTTGCAGTGGATCATGTATTTCATGGATGATTTAAAGCTGAAATGCACAAGAACACATATGTGAGATGTTGGATCGAACTCTAGTATAGTCGAAGTCTGTTCGCAAGTAATGCGTGTTGTAGTCGAAGTTTGTTGTAACATGCATTAGTCAATATTGCTAGGGTTGTTAGCATGTTGAATTGGTCCTTACTTGTAAGCCCAATTGTTTAAGTTAGCTTGTACCCTAAGTTGGCTTGTAATGAGTAATTGTTAAAAATCCCATTAGGTTAGTGTGCTATTTTATTATAAATAGGATGCTAGTTTCTCAATCTTGACATAAGAAAAAATAGGAAGATAAAATCCTAATTTCAAGGGAGAGAGGTTATTTTGTTATTCTTGTATACTTGTAATCTTGTTCTAAGAGAAAGGAAAGAATAGCAGTTTAATAACCAATCCTTGTTGTTCCTTGTTGTTTTCTTTGTTAACCCTAACCCTTGTGAGTTTCTTGATCATTAAGAAACCGTTTATACTTTGTTTAAAGGTATTCGATTCACAACAAATTGGTGCGGTGAGCGTGGAGAAGATGCCTTCAACAAAGTATGAGATTGAAAAGTTCACCGGAGTGAACGACTTCGGTCTGTGGCGCTTGAAGATGAAAGCCCTATTGGTTCAGCAGGGTTGTTTGGAAGCGTTGAAGGGTGAGACAGCCATGGACGCTGTGTTAACAACAAAAGAAAAGACGGGCATGATCGAGAAAGCCCATAGTGCAATATTGTTAAGCCTTGGTGATAAGGTTCTTTGACAGGTATCAAAGGAGACTACAGCATCGGGATTATGGGTGAAACTTGAAAGTTTGTACATGACCAAATCTCTGGTGAATCGACTCTACCTGAAGCAAGCTTTATATTCATTCAAGATGGGTGAAGACAAAGTGTTGGCTGAGCAGTTGGATATGTTCAACAAGCTGATTCTTGATCTTGAAAATATTGATGTGAAGATCGATGATGAAGATCAAACACTGTTGTTGCTGTGTGCTTTGCCCAGAACACATGCTCACTTCAAAGAAACTCTCTTGTACGGAAGGGAGTCCCTGACCTTTGAAGAAGTTCAATCAGCCTTGTATTCTAAGGACTTGAACGAACGAAAGGAGCATAAACCTTCGACGGTGGGCGAAGGTTTGGCCGTTAAGGGAAAATTCTTGCGAAAGGATGGTAAGTTCGACAAGAAGAAAGGTAAAAGTCAACAGAAGTCTTATAGTGGCGAAACATCTAGTATTCGATGTTATCATTGTAAGAAGGAGGGTCACATAAGAAAGTGTGCCCTGAACGCCTGAAAGATCATGGAGGTAATGGCAATGCAACCATTGTTCAAGATGACTTCGACTCATCTGATGTTCTTGTGGTTTCAAGTGGCGACTCGGGGAAAAAATGGATTATGGATTCAGGTTGCACTTGGCACATGACTCCAAACAGAGAATTGTTCGAGGAGCTATGTGATCAAGATGGTGGATCTGTGCTGCTGGGAAACAACAAATCTTGTAAAATTGAAGGTATTGGATCTGTGAGATTCAAGCTCCATGATGAGTCAATAAGGTTATTGACTGAAGTCAGGTACGTACCTGACTTGAAGAGAAATTTGATTTCTCTTGGTGAATTCGACAGAAAAGGGTACATTTTTCAAGGAGAGAAAAATATCCTAAGAGTCATGAAGGGGTCGAAGGAAGTCTTGAGAGGCATGAAGAAACAAGGCTTATATACCCTTGAGGCTGAGGTTGTAAGTGGTTCGACAAATGTTGCATCCACGAAACTTATGTCGAAGACAGAATTATGGCACATGAGATTGGGCCATGTCAGCGAAAGAGGCTTGGTCGAATTAGGGAAGCAGAACCTGCTAGGAGGTGACAAAGTCGAAAAGTTGGAATTTTGTGAATCTTGTGTATTTGGTAAATCCTGTAGGGCGAAGTTTAACAAAGGCAAGCAAAGAACACATGGATCCCTGGATTACATTCATGCTGATCTTTGGGGGCCTGCAAGGAATCCTTCACACTCAGGTGCAAGGTTTTTTCTATCCATCGTTGATGACTATTCCAGAAAGCTATGGGTATTCATTCAGAAGACGAAGGATGAAACTTTTAAGAATTTCAAAAGTTGGAAGATTTTAGTCGAAACTCAAACTGGCAGAAAGGTTAAGAGGTTAAGAACCGACAATGGCCTTGAATTCTGCAACGAAGTGTTCAACAGTTACTGTGTTGAGTCTGGGATTGCAAGGCATAAGACTGTAGTAGGTACTCCTCAACAAAATGGCTTAGCTGAGAGATTCAATCAAACAATCCTTGAAAAGGTTAGATGCATGTTGGTTAGTGCTGGATTGAAGAAGGTGTTTTGGGCGGAAGCTGTTTCGGCAGCAGCTTACCTGATAAATAGATGTCCCTCGACTGCCTTGGGAATGAAGACACCTGAAGAAGTTTGGTCGGGACATCAACCTAGTCTCGACAAACTGAGATTATTTGGTTGTATGGCCTATGCTCATATTAGGCAAGACAAGGTCGAACCTAGAGCTCTGAAATGCATGTTCATGGGATACCCTGAAGAAGTCAAAGCTTATAGGCTATGGTGCATAGAGCCAAGTCACAGGAGGTGTATCACCAGTCGAGATGTAGTTTTCAATGAAGTAGAGATGGCTTTCAAGAAAACTAATGATGCTGACGAAGAGCTGGAACAAGGAGAAATTCCTGTTGAGGTGGAGCATGTTGATGCTGAATTGCGTACCCTAGATGAAGTCGAAGAAGACGCATAAGATGCTGTCGAAGATGAGGAGACTGATAATGACTACCTGCTAGCAAGAGACAGGTCGAGGAGAGTCATCAAGCCACCTCAGAGACTTGGGTATGCAGATCTTATAGCTTATGCCTTAATCTCTGCTAGTGAGGTTCTAGATGAAGAACCCAGAGACTATAAGGAAGTTATGAGGAGTCGAAAGAAGACTGAATGGCTGAAGGCCATGGATGATGAGATGAAATCTTTTCATGATAACAACACCTGGGAACTGATCAAGAAACCTACTAGAGCTAGGTTAGTCAGCTATAAGTGGATTTTAAGGTACATAAATGGGTCTCTGAATAGAGTCCTAATTTATGGTAGAGCCTTAGGTGAAGATAATAAAGCAGCAATCGAAAGATATGTCGACTCTGATTATGCAGGTTGTATGGATTCCAGAAAATCTATCTCTGGATATGTGTTCACTATGTTTGAGACAACAATCAGTTGGAAAGTAACACTTCAGAAGGCCGTTGCCTTATCAACCACTGAAGCGGAGTATATTGCCCTAACTGAAACTGTGAAGGAAGCATTGTGGCTTGAAGGTTTTGCAAAGGAGCTAAAACTTCAAGGTCGAGTTATCACTGTTAAATGTGATAGTCAAAGTGCAATACACATATCGAAGAATTCAGCCTATCATGAGCGAACCAAGCACATTGATGTGAGGCTGCATTTCATCAGATGGATAATCGAGCGTGGAGAAGTCCAAGTGCTGAAGGTTTTGACAGATCATAATGTTGCTGATATGATCACCAAGACGTTGCCCAGTTGCAAGTTTTTCCACTGTATGCAGTTAATAAAGCTGCATGAAGAAAGTTAGTTTCTTGATGTTATAGAGTTAGATCCAAGGTGGAGATTTGTGAGATGTTGGATCGAACTCTAGTATAGTCGAAGTCTGTTCGCAAGTAATGCGTGTTGTAGTCGAAGTTTGTTCTAACATGCATTAGTCAATATTGTTAGGGTTGTTAGCATGTTGAATTGGTCCTTACTTGTAAGCCCAATTGTTTAAATTAGCTTGTACCCTAAGTTGGCTTGTAATGGATAATTGTTAAAAAGCCCATTAGGTTAGTGTGCTATTTTACTATAAATAGGATGCTAGTTTCTCAATCTTGACATAAGAAAAAATAGGAAGATAAAATCCTAATTTCAAGGGAGAGAGGTTATTTTGTTATTCTTGTATACTTGTAATCTTGTTCTAAGAGAAAGGAAAGAATAGCAGTTTAATAACCAATCATTTTTGTTCCTTGTTGTTTTCTTTGTTAACCCTAACCCTTGTGAGTTTCTTGATCATTAAAAAACCGTTTATACTTTGTTTAAAGGTATCCGATTCACAACAACATATCATATATTGTGATAATCAAAATGCTTTACACATTGCAGCCAACTCAATTTTTTATAAGAGGACAAAGCATTTGGAAGTTGATTGTCATATTATAAGAGAAAAGCAAAGTAAAGGAAACATGAAATTGCTCCTTCTGAAGTCCAAAAACCAATTAGTTGATTTCATTATTAAGGATTTATATCCTCAACCATTCAATGAGTTCCTATCCAAGTTTAAAATGGTTGACATATATCAATCTTTAACTTATTAGGAGATGTTAATTCATGCTAGTGAAAATGTATGGAGTGCAGCAATGATAAAGAAGAAAGTGAAACTAATGAAATGAGTTATTTATCAATTATTAACTAACTTCAATTATGTTGGAAGTTAGTTATAGTAGCTGTAAAACAGTTACTTGCTTGTTAAGAAATGTTAGTGTGTGGATAGAGTACAATAGCTTGTCATATAAGTTACTCATTTTGTATATAAATGATGGTTGTATTTAGTTTCAATTCAATAAGAAATCTACATTTTACATGTTCATTTTGATTCCTTTAATAATTCTCACCGCATTGGCAACAATTTGTAACACAGTATGATAACAAAAATCTTAAAAATGATGAAGCTATAAACCCTATTTCTCTTCCGATGATACACTTAACCTATCATGGTGCCATAGCTGTCTTCTGATAATTAGTTGAAAAATGATGAAGCTATATATAAACCAACCCTATTTCATTCCCCACTTGAGTCATGAAATCGCTTTCAATTTCACAATCTGGCAATGAGACAAGTCGTCCAGCTAGCACTAGAAGGGGGACCATATTTTAATGCATATGAGTCACCATATTTGAATTACATGATTTTTCAAGAAACTTCATGCAATGTTACATTGTTAGTTCCAAAAATATGGTCCTGCAATGCACTTTGGGATCTACAATTAGGTAGTTGATATGATATTAGTAATGTGAAAAAGAGTGTTTGGGTGGCGCATGTGCGTGAGTGTTTTTATTTGAATTCAGGATGTCTTGTTTAGATTTTCATATTAATTTGATTTGAACTAAGTTTAATGCTAATAAGTGCTTTTAAGAGATTGTTTGAAGAATTACTATGTATTATGAAAATTGTTTGACTTATATTTTCATAACAAGATTTATTTTTATATTTTTTTTAACAATGCACTTAAAACCCTTGTGGGCATGGTTATTTGACTAATTATGTGGATTGAGTCAAAGATTGACTTTTACTTCGAAATACTATCTATACCTATACTTAATTTATCATTTATTATGACTTTTTAACAAAGTTTATGGATATTAAGAAAGTGATTCTTTTAATAAATTTGTCAAAAGTAGTATTTTTATATATTTGTTTTTAATTATTGATACAATAACGGTTTTGGATCGGTTAAAAACACAATAAAAAATTTTACCTTTGATTAACACTTTGAACACTTCAATCAATTTTTATAAATAAGATACCACATGTGAAAAAAGCAAGATGATTCATTTCATTCTTACTCACATATTACTTATTATTTTTTTAGTAACTCGGGAGTTGGAGTGTTTTTCACCGCACTGAAAGTATAAATCCACATAAGCAATGCCATACCTCATCATTCGAATGATCATTTTTAGTTTTTAATTGAATATTGTTGCCATCTGCAGAATCGACTTCTGATTTCTGTGAAATTCCACAATTAGATCTTTCTAGTTCAAGTCACAATCGATGTAGCAGTTGTAACACCCCCTTCTATACCCCAAATAAATGCATATAAAACATTTAATCACATACAAGTTATCAGAGTAAAAAGGTTTTATAATAAGGTATAAAAGAAGAATGCCACAATTTCACCAATAAAACACTTTCACAATTTGCTCCATAAAATATGTAACATTTTCAATTTAAAGCGGAAGGTAAAATCATTGATCAGTTCCAAAATATTAATTCAAATGCACATAAGTCATCCAGATTAATACATCATATCAGTTAGATTACAAAACCACATCAGCTGATACATCGCAATGTACCACAAAAGAATGACTATACTAGTCTAACTACCCGGTGTTACATATCAGAGCAGCAGACTCAAAAGAATGAAGACTATCTTCACAAAAGGACTCCAGCATCCTAATCTGCAATGCCTCATAGAGCATTATAAACAGCAGAAGGGTGAGAAATATAACCATAATAATCAAAGCATAAGATTACGTATATATAGGTATCATATAACACATATTCACATTTCTCACCACACTTCATTCTCACAATCATAATCATATCACATTCACATATATCAACATTGTGAATAACCACAAGCACATCCCTTCATGCTTGACTTCACAATCATTCACAAGCACATATGTACCACAACAATATTATGCAATGTGACTCAACATATTCAATGCAACTCAATGCTATGCGGTACCGACTCTCGTTATCTTTTCTCGGTTTTTACTTTAAACCGGGTCCACCCTTCTAGACCGATAACTCGTTATCATTTTTCGGTTTTTACCTTAAACCGGGTCCACCCTTCTAGACCGATAACATCCAAGCCCGTCCCCTAGGCTTCAAACCCACCCTTCTAGGTTTGGGACAAGCCACTAGTTTCCACGAAACTAACAGACATTGCCTCTTGACTGAATGATGCATGTACAACCAATCACAATAAATGCACTTAAGACCGTTCTCGCGTCTTAATCCCATACATTCGAATAATTCACCCCTTCGAGAATTTTATCATGATTGCACATACAACATATATCAAACATTTATCAATGTATTCATTTCACACATCATCATATTCAACAACAATGCACACATATCACATATGTTCCCATGCATTCACACAACAATCGCATACATATATGCACTCACAATTCATTAGACGATACACATACATTCCTCATTGTATTCCCATGTATCTCTAATTATCACAACAATCAAGGTATTCTCATTACAATACCAATCATACAATTATAAGTTATGCACACATATTCAAAATATTCTCATGCATACTCATTACATAATTGTATACACATCAAGCATTTGCAAATTCATTAAATAATACACACATAATCACTGATTATGTTCACATGTATTTTAACCGATTACAATTAATCCTTCATATCACAACTCTAGGATTCACGCCCGAAGGCTACCCACAGCACATGTTATCACAATAGATCATATCTATATTCATATCATAAGGTATCCACCTATATGGAACAACCAAACCATCTCCACATGATCAACACAGCAAAAGAAAAATGCTGTCACATTCGCCTCCATTCGCCTGGCGAACCCTCGCAGCGAACCTTCGCCTGACGAACTCTCTCAGCGAACACTCGCTAGGCTTCGCCTGGCGAGACTTCCCAGCGAGCCCAAGTCAGTAGCTACTGACTTCATTCGCCACCATTCGCCAGCACCTTCGCTGGGCGAACCTTCGCTATCCCACTTCGCCTGGCGAACCCACCAGCGAAGTCTACTGGGACTTAAATATAATTATTCGCCAACATTCGCTAGGCTTCGCCTGGCGAAGCTTCGCCTTCGCTCGCCTGGCGAGAGCCAGCGAACCTGCGCAGAACAGAACCCTATTCTGTCTTCTCCTTCACCAATCCATCATCAACCTTCTCTTACACACCCAAATCAGTACAAATAGCATCAATAAATGTTACCCGACTATTCTACGGCGTTATTACTCAGTTCCAACCGATTAAATCATCAATCTACCGATTAATCTAACATTTGCCCTAATTGGAAAGTGATGAAAACTCTACCAAAACCCCAACCCAACATACATAACATCATACAATGATCAAATAGGAACATTTCTCACCCTTACCTCGATTAATCGGAGCTTTGATGTTGGTTCTTGATGATTTCCACTTTTCCTCTTCTTCTCTTCTCTTTCTCTCCTTTCTTCTTCTTTCCTCTTTCTTTCCAAATGTTTTCTATCTTTCTTTTCTTTTCTTTCTCTCTTATATATTTCCTTCATTTTCCTTCCTCTCCAATTCCTTCTTAATTTTCTATCCATACCAATTAATAAAAATTAATTTCCAACATTAATAAAATCCCACTAAATAAATTAATTACTACAATTAATTATTTAATGAAATTTGGGCTGTTACAGCAGTCACTTTAAGATGAAGAAAGCAACTACCAATCTTATTTCTAAGAGCATTTTAGATCCTTCTAACTTTGGATCATCTTTGATCTTCATCGTTGATTCGATCGACGAAAAGATCTCCCTCAAATAAACGATGTAGATCGAGAAGCGGTAGAAGGATATGTCAATTTCAGGGTTTTGAGACCATGAGAGGATGAATGGAACTCATAATGTAACACTTCCGCTAATCATAACCTCCACTGTAGCAAATCATTCAGTTTTTGGGATCCCCATTGATGATGGGAGTTTGTGTGTCCTTATGTATCTGAGAATCTTCATGAAGTTATGGTTACAAGCGAATGATCTGAAGTCGTTTGAAGGCAAAAGTCTCCTAGCTTTCAATAATTCTTCAACTCGATCATGTGGAGTATTGGACCTACCGGTTTCCTTTTGAGAAGGGGAGAATAGGACAATTGTAAGCGTGTTTTTCCTCGTAGTCTCTTGTGAAAGCATTTACAATGGCATCCTTGGAAGGTTATTCTTGACAATGTCGGGCATCGTAACCTCTATTATCCATATGAATATGATATAACATAATGAATCAGGTCATCTAGTCCTTGTTAAAGTTATCTACGTGGAGCTCATCTTATACATGAGCAATACTGAAAAGCTCCCTAGCATCTATTGTTGCCTCTGAGAAAAGGAGGAAGAAATCCAATGAAGTAATCAATGTAGTCTATCTCAGTGTATGAGACAATGAAGTCTTACAAGATAACGAGCTTAGAACATCAACTGGGGGAAAGGTGTAAAACTTAAGGTCGATTCTAGATGTTGATTTCAAAACCGTCCAGCTCGATGATAACCCAGCGCTGTCAGTGTGAGTAAGTGTAGATCTATCAGCTAGAGTAAATAAAGAATTCGTCGAGGGCCTTAGGACTAATGTCGAGCTCTTCACGATTTCTCGATCCTTATATTTGATATATATATCACAACGAATTAGGTGGAACTCACCCAGAAAGGCCGAAGTGACCATGAAGATAGCCCGGGGTTTACTTTGCTCGATATTGAATGGCTCTCAAATGTGCACCAAGTAATCAACCCGAGACAGGATGATTCACAGAAAGTCAAAACATTGTGCTTAACATGTTTCCTATAAAACATTTCCAATCAAATGTAAAAACATTACCCATGAAGGTACAACTGAGGTAAAAAAGAGTTAGGATGAACATATTAACCCATGAGTACGAAGTTCAAAATAAACTTCAAATATGGAAGGTTGATACAACTCTTTTCATCAAGAAATATAAGCATGATATTTTACTTGCGCAAATATATGTTGATGATATTACTTTTGGTGCTATTAACCAAGCATTGTGCAATGATTTTTATAATATGATGCATAATGAATTCAAAATTTCTATGGTGGTAGAGCTTCGGTACTTTCTTAGCTTATAAATTTATCAATCCAAGAAATAGACATTTATTAATCAAGAAAAATATTCTAAAGAGGTACTGAAGAGATTCTGTATGGATAAAGCAACATCAGTCTCAACACCAATTTAAACTCCAATGAGCACTTCATGCATTCTGAATAAAGAAAAGGAAGGAAAAGCAATTGAAGAAAGTAAGTCTTAAGGTGGGATTGATTCTTTTCTTTACCTTACTGCATCTTGTCTTGATATCATGCTAATATTTGCCTTTGAGCTTGCTTTCAAGAAAACCTCAAAGCTCTACAGTCAAACGCATTATGAAATGTTTCACTAGCACGTCACTTATGGTCTTATGAGACCTAAAGGAACGAATTATGCTTTAGTTGGGTAATCTAATTCTCATTTTACTGGTTGTAAATTGGATCGGAAAAGTACTAAAAGTATGGAACGGCTACTTGGTAACTCACTTGTCTTTTGTCTTAGCAAGAAACAAACAAGTATTGTTTTATCCACAAATGAAGCATAGTACGTTGTTGTGTGTAGTTTTTATGCACAAATTGTCAAGATGAAACATTAGTTAAGTGATTACAAAGTTGATCTCAGAGTTGTCCCGATAAAATACGACGACAATAGCGCCATAAATCTCACTAAAATTTTGATATTTCACTCTCGTGCTAAACAAGTTGAGATTATGCACTACTTTATTAGGGGTCATGTCGAAAAAGGGAATTGTGTAATTGAATTAGTGTCTTTATCTAATCAAATAACGTATATTTTTATAAAACATCTTCCAAAAGAAAATTTCTTTTTTTATGAGAACTGAGTTAGGAATTTAAATCAATCATGCGTGGATTATTCTCCTAAGTTTTTCTTCTCCTTCATTTTTTTGCCTTTCTTAAAATGATATATGTGTTGTTTCTTTACCACCTTTTTGATAATGTTAAAGGTGGACAAATATACTCTCAGGGGAAGTAAAATATACTCTATTTCTCTATGAGGGGGAGTTAATCACTCAAATATTTCTTTCTATTTTTTACTACGTCCCTAAGAGATGTGTGTCATCATCAAAAAGGGGAAGAATACAGATCTATGTATTGTGCAAGTAATAACCTCCATTTGATTTTGATGATGAAAAATGTCAAGCAGTTTAAAAGATGACAAATACATAAGTTAAACAGTGTTTAGTGTTAATTATTCAAGAATTCATTGGTAACAACTATCAAAGGGGAATTAATTGTAACTATTTGGTGGTTCCTAATGTTGTCATCCAAACAAGAGACCATAAGGCTCGACAACCATAATATCAATTTCTAGTGAAACTGCTAGACATTTTTTAATCAAGAAAGAAGAAAGTTCAAAATCTAGTTCATCTGGAAGGACTCGCATATATGAACCTCGGGTTTCTTAAGTTGGGATGAAATTACTCGCATTTTGATTATGTTATAACACACACCTTTCGCACAAGTGAGCTGCTAGGAATAAAATTCCATAATTAAGGTACTTTACAAAGTATTCTCAGAAGTGAAGAATTGATTGTCAATGAATTTCACAAAATCACAAACATTGTCATGTTGATTGACAAAACTGTGATTTCCAGTGTAACCTTAGTCTTAATGGACATCACACGTAGTTGGTTAGATCTTTCTCACTGCTCATATAGTGTGATTTCAATTGGAATACTTTCATTAGTAATTGCAAATGATTCATCATAATTGCACAATATATGTTCATCCACTTTAAATGGTGGACAATCTTTTCCTTACACACCTTATAATTATCTCCTCTTAGCTCAGAAATGTCAAATCAGATATCAAAAAAAATTAGAAGGTTGAGAAGCTGTAAAACGAAAAACTCATGTCAAACATTTTTAGGCATTTAAATGACACAAAGTGTATGTATTTCCAATGTAAGCTTACCACAGATAAATCTTATGACATTAAAATTACTTGTGAGCTAAAATTTTATAATTCGACAATATTATCTAATATTTATGATAGACTATCAAATTTCACACACAATTTCACACTTTATGTGTAAAATAATATGATTTTCAATCCTAAAATTCTACTTTATGATAAAATCCTCAAATGACATACCAATTCATAATTAATGTGAGAAAATTATGAAAATAATTTAACATTTTATCCTAATTGATTATACAAATATAAAGAAAATTTTATAGGATAAAATTCACTATACCACATGTAATTAATCACAAAATTATGTTTAACTCTTAATGTGATTTTGTATAAACTCCATTAATAACTTTAGCTAATTAAGAATATTGTGGCTAATCTAACAATAATCAAAATTCTAAAGATCATTAGACATAAAAATTAAACTATATGAGAGTAAATAAATGATGTATATCAAAATCGTGATCAATAAAATTATCATATATATAATCGCATAATAATTAATTCAAATCATTTTTAAAAGCATAAAAATAAAATCATAAAATAAATGCACCAAAATGTATATAAATTAAGGAACAATATTTTAACACATAATGTTTACTTGTCCCATTGGTTCAAAGGTTGAGTTTTTAAATTTTGCCCCTAAATTTATATATTTATATCTCAAATTGTAATGTTATGTATAGACAATAAATTGTTAAAACATATTGAATTTAGGATGCGTTTCGTAGAAAATCACACGCCCTTGCAAAAGATAAGGTCATGGATTTGACATTTATCAAGTCTCTTTTAAAATATGGGTATTTATTTTCAACCTTGATTGGGTTTGTTTGACCCATTTTTAGTTTGGTGTGTGAATTTATTTGTTCCGAAGATTTTATATATGGTTTTATGCATTTTAAATTACATAAAACATATAAATCAAATGAATTTAATAAATAAATTTTAAATAAAAAAAAATGACAATTTGGTTCATCCTCAATGGGTATCTATAAAATTACTCACAATGGATAGAGTAAAAATCCGAAAAAATAGGTATAGACACGGGTTCGAGTAATAAGTGAGGATGAGTGCGGATATGGACACCTTAGAGCATCTCCAACCGTAAATCTATTTTTGGGTTCTTTGTGGGACCTATTAAGTCACGTCAGCTTGAAGCAACTCAACCACTTTTTCACTCGAATGGTGCACCTCTGAATAACTCAGATTGAATCTCACAACTTTATTTTATATATTAATATTTTATTCATATTAAATTTTATATTAATTAAAATAATAATTTTAGTGTTTTAAATTAAATTTGATATAAAATAAAAAAATTAAACTTATAATTTAAAATGATAATTAAAATTAATTTCAAATACATGATATATAATTAAAAACAATAAAAATAAATAACATCACATAATTAATCAAACTTAAATATTTTGTAAAAAAAATGCTAATGAGAAAAAATTGTTGAAAAAAATTAAAAATATAGGAATAAAATGATAAAATTGTGAGAGAGAAATTTCAAATCGAAGAGAAAATAAAAGTGAGAGAAATTTGTGTTGGTAAATTTTTGAAAACCAAAATTATATTTATAATAAAAAATAAGTTAAAAAAAATAAAATAAAAAAATAAGTAGCCGTTGAACGGCTAGTTTCTAAATTAAAAAATAGAAAGAAAAAAAAATGTTATTGTTGCTTCACATTACGCTGCTTCCCGCGCTGACATATGCTTGAAACGAAAAAAAAAAGTGAAAAGATGGGTGTCATGCTGGCAAACCCATTGAAGAAACCACCATTGAAAGTGGTCTTAGTACCCACCCCGTCCCATACTTCGACAATATATATTTATATATTTTAATTTATATTATTACATAAAAATAAGTGTTTATAAGTGATCATTTATTTCATAATTCAACAATAAATTAAAAAAAAATTTAATGTTTTCAAGAACTTAAAATATTATGATATTTTATATTTGATATATTTATTTTTATTAGAAATGTGGGTAACGGATACGGGTACGGACACTTACACACCTATAGGATACGGGTGTCAATGTTGATATTCAAGCGCGTATGAGTTCAGGTACGAGAATTTGTTTCAACTGCGGGTATGAGAACGGATATTATAGTATCCTACTCAAACTCTATCTATTGCTATCCATAAAGGCAGTCTTAAGATCTAATACAAAATGTAAGAAATGATTTTCATTTATCTCATGTTTCTAATAACAAAGTAACAACAAAATCAATAAATAAAATATGAAAAAAGGAAATAATATTTTACTTTCAATCATCTATTATAATATATTAAAACTGAACCATGAACTATTGTTTTAACAATTTATTATCTTATTTGCCATATCATTTGAGAAAAATAAAATTTTCTAAAACTTCAATTATTCATTTGAGAAAAATGTATAACGTTTTATTTATAAAACTATATTAATTAAAATACATATATTTTCATATTTCATGAGTCATCTCCAAATACTCCTCAAACTAAAATTTATGTATGCTATTAATTTATTTTCTTTGTGTTTCCATTCCATACATAAAATTAAATACATGTACAAATGATACATTCACAATACATCAAAACATATATTATTAACGTGAACAAATAATTTATTAACCATACATCAAAACTCAAATTATTAAACTTTGACTATATTTACTGTTACACACATTTATTCATCACAAAAAAACTAAATTAACTAATTTTTAAATGAATAGATAGAAAAACTATTATAAAGATACAATTTACTTTGTTTTATCTATACTAATTATTATGTTTATTGTTTTCATACCTATGTGTTTATCTATATTTCTCAACAAAAAAAAAGGTTATATATTAATTTATTTCATAAAAATTTATGCATTAAATATTTGTATTGAAAATATCTATTTGTATGTATCAGTTTTTTAAAACCATAATAACAACGAGAAAACCATATTACAATATTTAAGATAAAGTACTCAAACAATACTTTCAAACAAACAAACAAATACTTCAATATTCTTTTTAAAATATAATTATTGTATGTTTGTTTCAATATATATATATATATATATATATATATATATATATATATATATATATATATATATATATATATATATATATATATATATATATATATATATATATATATATATATATATATATATATATATATATATATATATATATGGTGTATTTTTTCATAAATGTCTTCTAACTTGAAGAGGTCTGCAGGGATTTTTTTCTTTTCTTTTTTCTTTATTCTTTGATTTTTCAAGTCCTTTCTTTCCTTTAATTAATATTGACTCCTTATTTCTGAAATCGGTTTTTCCCTGATAGAGTTTTGGGGACGCTAAGAAACTAGACTGACAGGTCTCCAAATCTACTTCCATAATAGTCACAACGTTCTCGTCAATATGATACTATAATTTCAAGTGAACCTTCGAATATATGGATCCAGGAAAGCTGCGGGTATTCCTTTACTTTATTTGGGATGGGAAATATTCTCACACGTTGAACATCCCTCCGCCTACCATATAAGCGATCGACAAATTACTTTCTTCTTCATCATGAGAATGCTTCTCTTTTTGGCTACCTGGGTTACTTCGCTCCTTTTTAGTTGTGGGATATTATCCTTCAGCCTTTTTTCTTTGGAACTCATTTTTGTCCTTGTGGGTAAATCTAGACAGTTTTCCCTTCCTAATTAGATCTTTGATAGTTTTATTTAGTTGAACACATTCATTTCTATTTTGGTTATTACATCAGTGAAAGTGATAGTATCAATATTTGTCTACTCGAATCATTCTCAGATAGGTTTCGGTGTTTCAACTTGCTCTTCTCGAAACTTCATATGATGCATTCTTGTAAAATGTGTTCTCTCAAAGAGTTCAGTGAAGTGTAGTCTTTGTAGCTAACTAGTGGTTCCCCTTTGCCTTTCCGGTTGGTTCAGGTTTAATTTTGTCTCTCTTCTTGGATCTATGTCTGGTATTTTTATTTCCTCTTTTTTCTTGTTTTTTCTTTCTCAAAACCTCCTCCATAGACGACCTTGTTGGCTGTTAATATTTCCTCATATTGCATATATTTTTTGGCCTTCTCTAATAGGTTATTGAAGGTTATAGAGGTTTTCATGCCAATTCTATCGGCGAACTTGGATCTCGGGTGGATTTTAAAACTCAGTAAGTATTTTTTATCTCATCATCAGCGCTCTGTACTAGTATTTCTTCTTAGTTAAACCTTTCAATGTAAGATTGCATTGTCTCATCTTTCCCGTGTCTAATAAATATCAAGCTTTTCACCAACTTAGGTTATCTCTGAGATGTTGTGAAATGCTTGGAGACCATGGTTCATGCCTTAAGAGTGAGAATAATCAACTTGCATTTTCCAAGGGTCATTGCTCCATGAAAATTTAGAAGAACGTCGACCAATCTACGAGCTTATTGGGTTCAGTTGTCTCATTGTAAGTTCCCATCCCCGGGTGTTTTTGGAGTTCTCGTTAGATGCAATGCTCGTTAATCTTTCTACTAAAGTAATTTTAGAAATAGATTTCTTCCCCGTCTTCGAAAGCATGGATGGAAAGGAATGTACATTTCTACAGTAGCGATGACCTCGAGATCTCGGTTGTCCACCTTCCCGCCTGAAGCTTAAAGGGGAACACCTTCCAAATAAAAGTGATTGATTTATACGCCTTTGATGACCCCATGTTGTTCAACCCTAGCTTGTTACTACGTTATCCTAGAGCCTAGAAGATTGGAAACAATGGTGATTTAGAATTTCTAGTTTTGGAAGTTGTTCGCTCTTGAGCTCCAAAGTCACAGACTATTTGTTGACAGCCAAAGGTAAGTTTCTTAACAAAGAGCTTGTTTCATTGTTTTCTACTAGGTCCCTCAAAAGGAGGTTGTGGCGTGCTCTATGATTCTCTTCCTAAAGAGGATCTACATTTGTAACCGCCACTATTTAAAACTCATTGTCTAAGAGAGAGAGGGTGTAAGTGCCTTGACCATCAGAGGAGGTTGGATCTGACTTTTTGAGTCAAATGATGAAGCTCTGAGTCTTTCCTCCCAACGAAGGATCATCCTTGTGACTTCCCTCATCACGAATCACAGGTAGTTGGAATTGTGGATTGTTCTTCCTCCCTAGTTTCCTAGCTCTTAATGTTTGAGGAAATGGTTTAAACGTTATATGTTGTTCCCAAAGACAATGTCAATGTTCTTTCCTGGTAGAAAGTTTTCTTTGTTGATGGATATGTCAGATATTTACAATCTTGGGCCAATAAATCTTATCATTGTTTAACCGTATAGGTTGAATGGAGGATGGGTGGTATCTGCAAATGTTATCACACTTAAGTCAGAGATTGTCGAATATAAGAGGTATTAAATTTAAGGAATTTTATGTGCACTTTAATTGGACGTATGTGGCCCTTTATATAAGGATTTTATTAAGGTTTCCATAACCTTGGATCTGTATCTGTTAAATTTGCTACAAATTTCTAGAGAGTTATTAAATATAATATGTAACAAAATATAGAACATCCTAGAAACTATAAGGTGTATGAATATGGTAGAATAATCTAGATATATAAGTATATGGCAAAGATAGAAAAATCTAGATTTATCATGATAGTAACCTATCATGAGAACTCTAGAATATTCACCACTATTGAAAGGTTGGTGACTTGAGCCTATAAATAGGAATTTGCTACATTGTAAACAATCATCCAAGAAATTAATCAAAAAAACCTTCTTTCTAAACTACTCTCTAAAACTATCTTCTACCAACTATCATCTAAACAATTTCTAACAGTGGCATCAGAGCTACGTTCGGTCATACATTGGGCGTAGTTATACTAATACCTACCATTTCAAAATCCTCCAAACTACTTCAAAATATTTCCCTTATACTATTAACCCACTACAATATTTTTTTCTAAGCCATGGATAACACTACTCAATCATCAACTATTTGTGTCCCTATTTTCAATGGTGAAAATTATGATTTCTGGCGTGTTAAAATGGAGACATATTTTTCATCTCAAGATTTATGGGACATAGTAGAAGAAGGCTTCATCGCTCCCATAGATACTTCAGCTCTAAATGCAGCTCAAGAAAAAGAGTTGAAGAAAAATAAACAGAAAAATTCAAAGGCATTGTTCACCTTGCAACAAGCGGTGACTGATGCAATTTTTCCAAGAATTATGGGAGCTAAGACTGCAAAAGAAGCGTGGAAGACGTTGCAGGAGGAGTTTCAAGGAAATGACAAGGTACGTGTTGTCAAACTTCAATCTCTAAGAAGAGATTTTGAACTATTGAAGATGAAGGAGTCTGAGACAGTTAAAGATTACTATTCTAAAGTTAAAGAAATAGTTAATCAAATGAGAGCTTTTGGGGAGGATATTTTTGACAAGAAAATTGTTGAGAAAATTCTAATTACTATGCCCCCAAAATTTGACCCAATCGTGACAACAATAGAGGAAACCAAAGATCTGTCTACTCTATCAGTGACAGAACTAGTGGGCTCTCTTGAAGCATATGAGCAAAGACTACATAGGCATAAAGAAGATACACTTGAAAATGCCTTTCAGTCAAAGCTCAAATTTAAGTCCCAAAATAAAGAAAATGGAGGAAAGAAAAATTATGGTGAAACTTCCAAAAGAAGAGAAGTTCCTAGAAATTTCCAAAAGAACAATCCAGATAAAAATATTCCATGCAATATATGCAAACGACTAGGCCACGCGGAGAAAAGTTGTTGGTACCGTAATATGCCACAATGCAATCATTGCAAGAAATTCGGGCACATAGAGAAACACTGTCGCAACAAAAATAGGCATCAAGCTAATATCGCAGAGGAGCATGATCAAGAACAATGTATGTTCTATGCCACTCAAGAATCAATCAAAGAAAAAGGAGGAAGTTGGTACTTGGATAGTGGATGTAGCAATCACATGGCCAAGGATGAGACTATTTTCAAAAGCATTGATGAGTCAGTCAAAGTCAAAGTTCGACTAGGAAATGGAAGTGTGGTTGAGTCAAAAGGAAAAGGCACCGTCGTGGTAGAGACAGATAAAGGTACGCGACTCATCCATGATGTCTTACTAGTTCCCAGCCTAAAAGAAAATCTTCTAAGCATTGGGCAAATGATGGAGAGAGGCTACACACTTCACTTTGAAGGAGGTGTATGCAAAATCTTAGACAACAAGAATAAAAGGGCCGAGATAGCCGAAGTGAAGATGAATAAGAGCAATAGAAGCTTCTCGCTAAATTTAAAATATACAACTAACATTGCCATGAAGGTACAAGTTGATGATTCATGGCTTTGGCATCGAAGATTTGGCCACTTCAACACACATGCCTTGAAGTTGTTACATGATAAGAACATGATGAGAGATCTTCCAAGCATAAAGGATAACAATGAAGTGTGTGAAGGATGTCTCCTTGGTAAGCAACACCGATTTCCATTCTCAACAAGCGGAGCATGGAGAGCAAAAGATCTGTTGGAGCTGATACATACTGACGTCTGTGGACCGATGAGGACGCCATCACACGAGAACAACAGGTACTTCATACTCTTCATTGATGACTTCTCTAGAATGACATGGGTCTATTTCTTGAAAGAAAAATCAGAAGTTTTTGGAGTATTCAAAAGGTTCAAGGCCCTTGTTGAAAATCAAAGTGGAAAGCGGATAAAAGTACTAAGAAGTGATCGCGGCAAAGAGTACACATCCCGCGAGTTTGATAGATTTTGTGAGGATGAGGGCATAGAGCGACAACTTACAGTCGCATATTCTCCTCAGCAAAATGGTGTGTCTGAGAGAAAGAATCGCACAGTTATGGAGATGGCTAGATCGATGCTCAAAGAGAAGCGACTACCTAACACATTCTGGGCTGAAGCAGTCTACACTGCTGTTTACTTACTCAACAGATGTCCAACTAAATCTGTACAAGATAAGACTCCAATTGAGGCTTGGAACGGGAAGAAGCCATCAGTAAAACACGTAAGGATCTTTGGATCTATATGCTACATTCATATTCCAGACGTGAAGAGGCATAAGCTTGAAGACAAGACTATACGAGGTATCTTCTTGGGGTATAGCACAATATCTAAAGGCTCTCGTGTATATAACTTGCAAACAAAAAAACTCATCATCAGTCGAGATGTTGAAGTTGATGAGAATGCTTCTTGGAATTGGGATGAAGAAAAAGTGGAGAAGAATGTTCTTATACCCACTCAACTACCTCAAGAAGAAGCTGAGGAAGAAGTCCTAGGTGAACCTTCTTCACCTCCACCACAACAACATGTTCAAGAACTATCATCACCAGAGTCTACTCCAAGACGAGTAAGATCTTTGAGAGACATATATGAAACCTGCAACATGGCCATACTCGAACCTGGAAGCTTTGAAGAAGCATCAAAGCATGAAGTATGGGTCAAGGCAATGGAAGAAGAGATAAAGATGATCGAGAAAAATAACACATGGGAGTTAGTAAATCGTCCCCATGGAAAAGATATCATTGGGGTTAAGTGGGTCTATAAGACAAAGCTCAATCCTGATGGCACCATACAGAAACATAAGGCGAGACTAGTAGCTAAGGGTTACTCACAACAACCTGGGATTGACTACAATGAGACATTTGCACCAGTAGCTCGTCTTGATACCATTAGAGCTCTAATAGCTCTTGCGGCACAAAAAGGATGGAGTATACATCAACTGGATGTCAAATCTGCCTTCCTCAATGGTGTACTTGAAGAAGAGATCTATGTGGAGCAGCCACAAGGATTCATATCTGAAGGCGAAGAGAGCAAAGTGTTAAGACTAAGAAAAGCACTATACGGTTTGAAGCAAGCTCCTCGAGCATGGTATAGCAGAATCGATCAATATTTCATGGATCAAGGATTTAGGAGAAGCAAGAGTGAGCCCACACTATACATCAAGTCTCAAGGTCAGTACACTCTCTTACTCTCTCTATATGTAGATGACCTTATCTACACGGGAAACAATACTAAGATGATAAAGGAGTTCAAAGAAGACATGATGAAGACCTTTGAGATGACCGACCTTGGTTTGATGAGTTACTTCCTCGGTATAGAGGTAAGCCAAAGAAATGAAGGGATATTCATCTCACAAAAGAAATACACAGAAGGCTTACTTAAGAAATTCAAGATGTACGGTTGCAAACCTGTCGCTACCCCACTCATTACAAATGAGAAACTACAAAAGAATGATGGAGCACCAGAAGCTGATGCATCCAAATATCGAAGTTTAATTGGAAGCCTCCTATATTTGACAGCTACGCGGCCAGACATAATGTATGCTACAAGTCTTCTATCAAGATTCATGCAAAGTCCAAGTCAAATACACTTTGGAGCGGGAAAAAGAATTTTGAGATATCTACAAGGAACAAAAGAGTTAGGTATATGGTACTCTACCGAAACTAACTCAGGATTACTTGGCTACACCGATAGTGATTGAGCAGGTTTGGTAGATGACATGAAGAGCACCTCTGGTTATGCTTTCTCACTCGGATCAGGAATTTTCTCTTGGCGTCGAAGAAGCAAGCTACGGTTGCACAATCCACAGCAGAAGCAGAGTACGTGGCAGCTGCTGAAGCAACGAGTCAGGCTATATGGCTTCGTAGGATACTTGAAGACATGGGAGAAATCCAGGATCAGCCAACTAAAATCAATTGCGACAACAAATCAGCAATTGCAATGGCAAAGAATCCAGTGCATCACAGTAGAACAAAACATATAGCAATCAAGTATCACTTTATAAGAGAAGCTGAAGCAACTAAAGAGATCAAACTCGACTACTGTAGAACAGAAGATCAAATTGCAGACATATTCACGAAGGCGTTGCCGAGACCAAGATTTGAAGAGCTACGAGCTATGCTTGGAGTCAAAGAAATTTGTATCAAGGAGGAGTGTTAAATTTGCTACAAATTTCTAGAGAGTTCTTAAATATAATATGTAACAAAATATAGAACATCCTAGAAACTATAAGGTGTATGAATATGGTAGAATAATCTAGATATATAAGTATATGGCAAAGATAGAAAAATCTAGATTTATCATGATAGTAACCTATCATGAGAACTCTAGAATATTCACCACTATTGAAAGGTTGGTGACTTGAGCCTATAAATAGGCATTTGCTACATTGTAAACAATCATTCAAGAAATTAATCAAAAAAACCTTCTTTCTAAACTACTCTCTAAAACTATCTTCTACCAACTATCATCTAAACAATTTCTAACAGTATCATTGGTCAAAGAAATGTATGTTATAATATAATTAGTTTTGTCATCTGACATCCCTACTTGAATTATCTTCTTTGATCATGTGTTTTTCTAGGAAATGTATATGCTTATTTCCTAGGTCATACAACATTTTTGAACAATTGATAAAAGGCTAATATTTTTGTTTTCTTACATTATTAATCTAACTTTTTACCGTCATAAATATCTTTATCTTATTAGGCTTCATGCTTATATTTTACTTCTACTTTAAGAGTGTCATTAGATCTATGTGTGTGTACGCGCGCGTGTGCGTGTGCATGCGCGCGCGTGTGTGTGTGTGTGCATGTGTGTGTGTGCGTGTGCGTGTGTGTGCGCGTGCGTGTGCGAGTGTGTGTGTGTGTGTGTGTGTGTGTGTGTGTGTGTGTGTGTGTGTGTGTGTGTGTGTGATATTTGGGTCGAACTCAAGCTTTGTCAAGGAATAACATTCATGTATTTTCGATAAAAGACAAGCATAAAGTCAAAGATGGGTCGCATGTTATAGTCGAAGGATACATATTATAGTCGAAGTTAGTTCTAATATGTATTGTCAAAATGTATGTCGAATTGGGTCTTGTATTAAGGATCCAATTGTTTAGTTAGCTTGGGTTGTAAGTTATCTAATTAGCCTATAAATAGGCTAGATCATTCAGGTTGTTGAGTGACGCCAATTTCTATTCATTTGTAATCATTTGTAAATCCTAAATGAGAAAGTGAATAGTAAACAATTTGCCATAATATTTCTTCTTCTTTCTTCTTTATCTTTTCTTCTTTCTCTCTTTGTTCTAACCGTTTTCATTGTTCACTCAAGAAATTAGTTTCACAATCTTGATTTGTTGAAAGGTATCTTTTGTGATCACAACAAACTGGTGCAGTGAGTGTAGAGAAGATGTCGTTAACAAAGTTTATAAGTTGAGAAGTTCACCATAGTTAATGATTTTGGTTTATAGCGTTTGAAGATGTGAGCCCTTCTTCTTCAACAGGGTTTGCTAGAAGCGTTAAAGGGAGGATATGCCATAGACGTTGCACTAACGGGGAAGGAAAAGACAACGATGATCGAGAAAGTCCACTGTGCAATTGTTCTAAGTCTTGGTGATAAAGTTCTCACGCATGTTTCAAAGGAGAAGACGGCGGCTGGTGTTTGGCTGAAACTCACAGGATTGTATATGACAAAATCCTTGGCGAATCATTTGTACTTGAAGATAAAGTGTTGATGGAGTAGTTGAATACATTCAACAAGCTTATTCTTGATCTTGAAAATATTGATGTTACCATCAATGATGAAGATCAAGCGTTATTATTATTGTGTTCTTTACAAAATTGCATGCTCACTTCAAAGAAACCCTTTTTTATGGAAGAGAGTCCCTGACCTTTGAAGAAGTTCAAGCAGCCTTGTACTCGAAGGATTTGAAAAAAAGAAAGACGCGAAAATCATCATCATCAGTTGGCAAAGGGTTGTCTGTAAAAGGGAAATCGTCGAAGAAAGATGGTAGGTCTGAGAAGAAGAAAGGTAAAACTCAGCAGAAGTCTTATGGTGGTAATATTTATAGGATTAAGTGTTATCACTATAAGAAGGAGGGTTACACAAGAAAGGTGTGCCTTGAGCGCCTGAATAATCATGGAGGTAAAGACAATGGGAATGCATATATTGTGCAAGATTATTATGAATCATCTGATGTCTTTGTGGTGTCGAGCAGCAACTCTTGCAAATAGTGGATTCTGGATTCTGGATGTACTTGGCATATGACTCTAAACAAGAATGTGTTTGAAGAATTATGTGATCAAGATGGTGGAGCAGTGTTGTTGGGAAACAATAAAGCTTGCAGGATTGCAGGTATTGGATCTGTAAGATTCAAGCTCCATGATGAGTCAATAAGGCTATTGATTGGGGTTAGGTATGCAATTGACCTTGAGAGGAATTTAATTTCTCTTGCTGAATTCAAAAAGAAAGGAAATATCTTCAAAGGAGAGCAAGGTATCCTAAAAGTTATGAAGAGGTCGAAGGAATTCTTGAGAGGTGTAAAGAAACAAGGCTTGTATACCCTTGAGGTTGAGGTTGTAAGTGGTTCGACAAATGTTGCATCTACGAAACTTGTGCCGAAGACAGAACTATGGCACATGAGATTAGGCCATGTCAGCGAAAGAGGTCTGGTCGAATTGGGGAAGCAGAATCTGCTAGGTGATGACAAAGTTGAAAAGATGGAGTTTTGTGAATCTTGTGTATTTGATAAATCTTGTAAGGCGAAGTTTAACAAAGGAAAACAAAGAACATATGGATCCCTTGGTTACATCCATGCTAATCTTTGGGGCGTGTAATGAATCCTTCATACTCATGTACAAGGTATTTTCTATCCATTGTTGATGACTATTCCAGAAAGTTATGGATATTTATTCAAAAGACGAAGGATGAAACTTTTGAGAATTTCAAAAGTTGGAAGGTTTTGGTCGAAACTGAAATTGGCAGGAAGGCTAAGAGGTTGAGAATCGACAATGGCATTGAGTTCTACAACGAAGCGTTCGATAGTTACTGTGTTGAGTCTGGGATTGCAAAGAACAAGACTGTAGTAGGTATTCCTCAACAAAATGGCTCAGCTGAGAGGTTCAATCGAATAATCCTTGAAAGGGTTAGATGCATGTTGGTTAGTGTTGGATTGAAGAAGGTGTTTTGGGTGGAGGTTATTTCACAGCAGCTTATCTGATAAATAGATGTCTCTCGACTGCCTTGGGAATGAAGACACCTGAAGAAGTTTGGTCGGGTTAGCCACCAGATCTCGACAAACTTAGAGTATTTGGCTGTTTAGCCAATGCTCACATTAGGTAAGACAAGTTCGAACCTAGATCTCTGAGATGCATGTTCCTTGGATATCCTGAGGGAGTCAAAGGTTATAGGTTGTGGTGCCTAGAACCAGGTCACAGAAGATGTATCACAAGTCGTGATGTAGTTTTCAATGAAGTCAAAATGGCGTTCAAGAAAAATGGTGATGTTGGTCGAAGTGCAGAAATCTCTGAAGAGGAGCTAAAACAGGTAGAGGCGCCTGTTGAGGTGGAACATAGTGATGCTGAAGTGCATAATCCATATGAAGTCGAATAAGAAGATCAAGATGCTGAAGAGACTGAGGAAACTGTCGATGACTACCTACTGGCAAGAGATTAGGTCGATAAGAGTCATCAAGCCACCTCAAAGACTTGGTTATGCAGATCTTATAACTTTTGCCTTAATCTCTGCAAGTGAGGTACTTGAGGAAGAACCTAGAGATTACAAGGAAGCTATGAGGAGTCAAAATCAGACTGAATGGCAGAAAGCCATGGATGACGAGATAAAATCTCTTCATGATAATAACACTTAGGAACTGATTGAAAAACCTCCAGGAGCAAGGTTAGTCAGTTGTAAGTGGATTTTCAAGGTCAAGGAAGGAATCGAAGGAGTGTTGTCGAAGCGCTTTAAGGCAAGATTGGTTGCTAGGGGGTTTACTCAGAAAGAAGGTGTCGACTTTAATGTTGTGTTCTCACCTGTTGTAGAGCATAGATCCATTAGAATATTGTTGGCCATGGTGGCGAAGTTTGACTTGGAACTTAAGAAAATGGATGTGAAGACAACATTTCTGTATTGTGACCTAGACGAAACGATCCTGATGCGTCAACCTAAAGGGTATGCAGAAAAGGATAAGGAAGATTATGTGTGCAAGTAGAATAAGTCTTTCTATGGCCTGAAAAAATCTCCTCGACAGTGGAACAGGAGATTCGACAAGTTCATGGCACATATTGGTTTCACTAGGAGTCAGTTCGATCATTGTGTTTACTTCAGATTTTGACCTAGAAACTCACTAACTTTTTTGTTGCTTTATGTGGATGATATCCTCATAGCCAGCAACAGTTTCGAGGATGTAATGGAGGTGAAGGTTGAACTTAGTAAGGAGTTCGAAATGAAGAATCTGGGAGCTGCCACAAGAATTCTTGGGATTAACATCCGGAGAGATAGAAAGCAGTCAAAGTTGTGTTTATCTCAAGAGACATACCTACGGAAGCTTCTTGACAAGTTTAGTATGTCGAATTTAAAGTTTGTTGTCACTCCAACAAATCCTCAGTTTAAGCTTAGTACTACTCAAAGTCCGAGTACTGAAACTGGAAGAATCTATATAAGGAGCATCCCATATGCTAATATATTAGGTTCTTTGATGTATGTTATAGTCTGTACAAGGTCAAACATAACGTATGGTGTGAGCCTTGTAAGAAGGTATATGGCCAATCGTGGAAATGCGCATTGGCAAGTTGTAAAGTGGATCCTCTAGTACATAAATGGGTTTCAAAAAAGAGTCTTGATTTATGGTGGAGCCTGTGATGGTGATAGCATAGTCGAAATTGAAGAATTTGTCGACTCTGACTATGCAGGTTGTATGGATTCTAGAAAGTCTATTTCTGGATATGGGTTCACTATGTTTGGCACAACAATTAATTGGAAATCAACGCTTCAGAAGGTTGTTTCCTTATTAACCAATGAAGCATAATATGTTGCATTCACTGAAGCTGTGAAAGAACCATTGTGACTTGAAGGTTTTGCAAAAGAGCTAAAACTTCAAGGTCGAAGTATCATTGTTAAATATGATAGTCAAAGTGCAATGCATCTGTCGACGAACTCAACCTATAATGAGCGAACAAAGCACATCGATATGAGGTTGCACTTTGTCAGAGAGATATTTGAGCATGGTGAAGTCTAGGTGCTGAAGGTTTCAAATGATGACAATGTTGCTGATATGATCACTAAGACATTGCCAAGTTGCAAGTTTTTCCACTGTATGCAGTTGATAAAGATGCATGATGAAAGCTAGTTTATTCCCTGTTTGTTGAGTTAGATCCAAGGTGGAGATTTGTAAGATATTTGGGTCGAACTCAAGCTTTGTCGATGAATAGCTTTCATGTATTTTCGACAGGAGACAAGCATGAAGTCGAAGATGGATCGTATGCTGTAATCGAAATATACATATTGTAGTCGAAGTCAGTTCTAATATGTATTGTCGAAATGTATGTCGAATTGGGCCTTGTGTTAAGGATCCAATTGTTTAGTTATTTTGGGTTGCATGTTATCTAGTTAGTCTATAAATAAGCTAGATCACCCAGATTGTTGAGTGAGACCAATTGTTATTCATTTGTAACATTTGTAAATCCTAAATGAGAAAATGAATAGTAAACAATTTGCCATAATCCTTCTTCTTCTTTCTTCTTTATCCTTTCTTCTTTCTCTCTTTGTTATAATTGATCTCATTATTCACCCAAGAACTTCATTTCTCAATCTTGATTTGTTAAAAGATTGTGTGTGTGTGTGTGTGTGTATGTGTGTGCGTGTGTGCGTGTGTGTGTGTGCGCGTGCGTGTGTGTGTGTGTGTGTGTGCGCGCGTGCGTGCATGCGTGTGTGTGTGTGTGTGTGTGTGTGTGTGTGTGTGTGTGTGTGTGTGTGTGTATCAATTTTAAGTAGAGATAAGAATAGATCAGGTCAACCTACATATGCCTATAGTCTGATCTATTTAAGAGTGACTTGATATTGCATATTTTATAAAAAGGATATACTTAGACTTTTTTTTAAGTCTATTTAATTGAATAGGTTAAATAGGTCAGACATGGACTATTAGAAGAAAAAAAAACATATGAAGTTTGATAGGGACCTATGTATGCATATCTATTTTAAAATAATTAAATAACATATAAAAAGTTGTGTAGTCTATTTAAAAAATGTAAAAGTGAACTATTTAAAAGTCTTAATGTGAAAACAGATTTTTAAATAAAATTTAAGGTCTGACCAGACTTTTAAAAGGGTTGGACATATGGGTGTTGTGACGCAGTTTAGGCAGTTTTAACGCTAAAAGTCATTTGAACCGCAAGATAAAAAACGTACAGTTTGGTTTGGTTCAGTTGACTTTTAAAAAATAAAGTCGAATCAAACCAAACTAAAGTTCTATTGGTTCGGTTTTTTACAAAATGTTTATTGAGACTTACACACATAAAAAGACAAATTAATATTATGTTTAGTCATTCATACATTACTAAATAACAAATAAAAATGCCAATGAATACAAATTACAATACCATTTCAACATCAAATAACAAAATAACAATGTGTACTACAAAGTACAAATTGAAGCTCTAAGTGTGAGGAATAAAAAATCATTCGTAATCATAAGGCTAATGTATAATGAGTTTGGGTTTGGGTTGAATGTGGATTAAGTGAAATTTAAGTTGTAACATAATGTAGTTCGATTTGATTTAGTTTGATTTGTAAAATACAAAGTGTGTGACTGTTAAAAAATGACTTAAACACATTTGGATCAAATGCGATTTTTTACATTTTTCGATTTGATTCGTTTTGGCTAATAATTTTTTATTGCGATATTTCGATTTCGAATACTCCTAATCCAATCAAGCCAAAACAAAAAACATATAATAGACCTTAGAATAGATTAGACCTTAAAATTTTACTATAGAACAAATTCAAATCTTCTAAAATCTTGTCTGACCTAACATATTCTCACCTGTAGATTTAAATGACAAAAACTCAATACTCAAACGGATAGGAATTAAATCTTATTGTTTTGATTCGATTTTGATTCACTCATTAAACAAAACAAACCAACTTCATTGTTTTGAATTAGGTTACATTGGATCATTATTTTGAATCAGATTACATTGGGTCATTATTTTGAATCTTACACACTTAATTTAGTTTATGTCCTTTCCTTTTCTTTTCAATACTTTGGTTTATGAAGTATCAACGAGACAAGATTTAAAATACTTCAATCAATATCTAATTTTTGAAGTTATAATTTATATTTTTAAATCTAAATGTAATTCATATCAAAATTTACTATTCAATATTTTTACATAAATATAAACAAATAAATTTAATTAAAGAGAATTTTACACGATTGATAATAAATGTTTGAAAGAAATTTAGTTTTTATTGTAGTTATTTATAAAATAATACAAACTAGTAATGAATAAATTGTCTTAAAATTTTTACACTAAAAATGCATAATAATTAATGTCTAAACAAATTTACCTTCAACATATTTTTTAATAAAATCAATTTTAAACAACAATTCACTAAAAATCAATTCATGACATCGGATCTTTTTTATTTAATTTTTTTAAACATTTTTTATAATATTATATATTTTTGTTTAATTTATAATTTTATTACAACTTTTTTAATTTTATTATAATATTATATATTTTTGTTTAATTGATAATTTTTACAACTTTGTTTAAAATTTTATTTAATTGATAATTTTATTACAACTTTTTTAAATTAAATTTTTTTCAAAAGAAATACTTAAATTTAAAGTTATCATGTTTAACTTTTTGTGAAAATTATATTTTAAAAACATCTTTTTTTGAAAAACTTATAATCCATAATTATGTTACATAAGATCAAAATTAATCTTTTAACTTATAAATAAAATAAATTTTAAAAAAATACTAATATTTTTAAAATACAACGAAAAAATCTATTTTTTAAAATTTTAAAAAAACGTGTCCAGCAAATTACGCACTTATATGCTATAGACCTAGAAATCTATTGCAAATACCTTGTGGTAATCTTCAATATATTTTGAATCATGCTTACTTAGGAGGACACATGTTAAACATGATACTGTACATTTTATCTTGTTTTAAGGATTACAGATATTACAAAAAAAAAGGTGAAATCAGAAAAACTTCTGTCAAATAATTTCTAAAAACCAAACATGCCTTAATATTGAAAGACTTTAACATTGTTCTGTTCTAAGCAAAACAACACTCCATAATACTTCCACTGCTGATAACAAAAAGCATATCGTGTGCAGACACGATGAATAAAAGACCACACATAGACAGTCTAAAACTAAAATAGTAACACATCTCCATACTTGATGCAACTCATGCATAGTAAAGATGTTTATATCAGTTCTACATTTATGTGACGGGTGAATCAAACATAACCAGTTCTACATTTATTCACAGGGGTGAATCAAACATCAACCGAATCACTGGAAAGCAAATTAACCTTCAGAGCTGCAAGATGTCTCCCCCTGAGAATATTCTTCCTGTTGGAGTCGCTTCATTTCCTCATAGGCCCATTCAAGTCCGGGGCAGTAATGAAGGGGAGGATTAAATCTGCTATCGTTCATATCTGGAGGCAAGAATGCTCCATTCTCTACCAAGAATTTCACAGCATCCCTATTCCTCTCTTTTGCTGCAATGTGGAGCGGTGTCCCTGGTTTAAGGAGAGAACAAAATCATCAACATGAAAATTCAAACTTTGAATGTTAATGTTTAAGTCTAATCTTACAGCCACAAGCACCCTTAGTTCTGGCATCAATATTGGCACCACGCTCAAGCAGTTCATCCATCACTCCGAGGTGACCACCTTCGGCAGCAAGGTGGAGAGGGGTCACGCCTTTAGATTTAGGGCCCCATGCAGTCACATTAACATCCATTCCTTGGTTGAGAAGCTTTTTTACCTGTACAAAAAAACTATAAGCAGATGCTCCCCTTTCCACTCCAAATATGATAAATTTGTATTTTTAAAGTAACAGTGAACCATACATAATCAAACAGTTCATGAATCATCAACTATGTACAGAAATATGTTCAGAGCACGGCAGAAATTATTGGTAAAAGGTTTAAATATTTTGTAATGACAACAATTAAGGCGTAAAGGGTAACCAGTGCAAAGCTCCCCAAATGCATTGAGGAATTCGGGGCAAGTCAGTGGCAAGCAAACATCCATTGTTGCATCAAAAAAAATTACTTCTTAGATTCATTGACATGATGATGGTTGTTTACACAACCAGAACTTTGCCAACTAGTCATAAGACCACCAACCTCATTGGTTAACATTACCCTAACCATTCCATGCACTTTCTATAAGGACCCTAGAGAGCTTTTATACTAAAAAATAATGTATGCCCATTTGAACAAGACTATGTAACTTTCTAACTAATTGCAACCATCTATGGATCCTCCCAATCACGCAAACACATTAAACAAACTTGTTGTCCATCATAATCTTCCACCTACACTATATTGTAATCTAAAGATGAACTGCTTGGCAAGTGGCAGCTTTAACTTGGACAACCTGACACTAAACAAATGTAAATACTACAGATCAAACAAATCAGAGTCGCATTTCTAGTCAGAAGAATACCCACTACTTTTACAAATTCACCAACCCCCGTTAACCCTTTAGATATTAGTCATAACTACTGACCATGAACCTACTCAATGTTGTAAAACACAGCTCAGATTAGGATCGAGATTAAGGTAATAGACAGTAACTGGGAGTTTCGTAACACGCCGTAAGATCCTACCAAAACTGAGGACTATAACTCAGAAGGATCGTGATACTAAATCGTATGATAGTGAAATCTAAAATCATAACCAAACTCATAATCATGCCAAATAACTCAACATAAAGATTAAGATTCAAAAGAGAAAATTTGATAAAGTGTTAGCGCAAATGAAGGGAGTTGGTTCTTAGCGTGAGAGGAATAGATGAGAGAAAAGTTGGCACATAATTAAGATCGAGAGAGTGAAAGTCTTCTGGAGTTTCACATTAAAGGATTTAGTGGGCCTGCAAGCGGTTTCAAAACAATGTAAAGACGGTTTTGCTTTGGTCAAATAGTGAAATAATTGAAACGGCACATTTTTAACAAAGCAAGCATGTGTTTCACAATTCCAAAGATAAAACAGTTTTCATTTACTCATGTTTCCCAAGCATAAAATACAGGTTTTACAAATATAGGGATTTGTTTGGCAAAACATGGCATCAAACCCAGCCCAGCTCTAATGTGGTCATTTCCCTGATCCCTTCATACTCAGAAGGCACAGTGTTCCCACAATTTTGCAAGGTAGCACGCCCAATCTTCTTCTCCAACTTTATGGACAACTCAACTTGCTCAAGCATGAAAAAAGCGTTTACTCGTCTGATTCAGCAAGCCGACTCGGGAATTTCCCTGATCCCTTCATACTCGGAAGGCACAGTGTTCCCACAATTTTGCAAGGTAGCACGCCCAATCTTCTTCTCCAACTTTATGGACAACTCAACTTGCTCAAGCATGAAAAAAGTGTTTACTCGTCTGATTCAGCAAGCCGACTCGGGAATTCAACGACACTACAAGCCCTCTCAAAGCTGTCTATACTCAATGGCTTTAAAACTAGCACTACTTGGTCTTTCATATGGCATGAGCTCGAACTGTTTTGCACAATGTTTGGCATAATACCCAGCCCCTACTCTAGTAATAGCTGTCCACCATCAATAAGCCATCGATGGTTCCTTCCGATGTTTCACTCTATTCAGTCACTTAATTTTAAAGCTATTTCAAATGGTTTTTATAAAAAATCATTTTTGAGATAAAACTTTTTGAAAACATTGCGATTTCGACTATGTTTTGATCTTCAATAATGTATGTTTACGATATATGATGTCAAAATTAATATTTTAATTTAGAAAAAACGAATAAAAAAAACTTGCAATATTTAAAAAAACATTTTTATAAAATTTATTTTTGAAAATACAAAGGAAAAATCTATTTTCTTAAAGCTAAAACAAACGGCCATGTATCGGGTATATAAGCAGATATTCTGTTAAGAGAGCTGATAATGACAGTGAGCTTCTAGGTGGATTGGGACTAGGAATTGGGTTTTTGTTAATAAAGCTTCATAGGTCATTTTTTACTTTGATCATTGTTAAAAACGAGAGACCAATATAAGAAAATGGTAACAAAATGTTAAAAAGCGCCCCTCAATCTACAAAACAAAGGTGGATGTTAATGGAAAACAAAACCCTCCAATCACGAAACTGATGCCCCCAAATCCAATTCCTTCACAACATGCACATGTAATTCAAATCCAATTAACCAACAAACTAACCAGCCTCACGTTACTCAATAAACTTAAGCAAATGCATGCTTTAATTTGTGCAGCTCAAAATTGAACTTACTCATACAATAAAACATTCATATTCAATCATGTGATTATATCAAAAAACAGTTATTAACCAAATACAGTTAATTTGCATTAAAAATTGCACACAAAGGCTGATTAAAAACTTAAAGAGAAAAAAATCTTACCAGTTTGATATCACCTTTCCGCGCATAAACATGAAGTGAGGTCCAACCCCGGTCATCAGTATCAACCCCAGGCCTCAACAACTTCCTTCTCGAAGGACTTTGTCTCAACGAAATCGGCCGCTCTTCAAGCATATCTCTCTCGGCAATCAACGCAGCCACAGCAATTACGATAATCAAAACAATACAAATTGAAAAGGAAAAAAACACCAAAATCCTAGTTTTCCAACGTGGTTTTGATTCTGATTCAATCAGACTAATAGGTTTAACTAATAATCCTACGTTCAAACTGAAACCCTAAAGAGAAACACTGAATTAGAAAAAGACTCCGAATTTACATGATTTTCGGGAAGAAATCAAATCCGACAGAGAGGATTTTGAATACAGAAGCGTAAGTGTTACTGTACGAAGAGAATTAACGAGGCTGGCGGGAGTGATTGGCCAAACAATAAGGTGCAAACGGATTCAAGCCGGGACCGAAGACGCGAAGGTTTTGAACGATGAAGATTGGATTCATTATAATTGGTAAACGAATTGGGGAAGAGAGATTGGTGAGAATGAAGAGAGCGCGAAGGTGAAACGGAATCAGATGAAACCTGGCTTCATTGAGGCGGAGAAGGAGATTTTCGAGTGGGATTGGGAAGGGGGTGAAGGAGGAGGAATATGAAACCCTAGCAGAAGACGTATATATCTGAAGTGTTTCTAAATTGCGTAGTGCGTTATATATTAAATTAAAAATTGATTCCTTATTTATCTTTATCTTTTCAATAGGCAAATTCTTAGGGAGCATGATAACCCGTTGGTTTAGAAACATTTAGTGGAAGTTAATTTAAAATATTAATTTATTTTTAAAGTGATATAGCATTAAATATGATTATTTTATTGTTTTTATTTGATGAAAATATTAATATCCAAATGTGATTGTTTAAATATTAATATCCAAATGTGATTGTTTATTGAATGAGACTATAACTATCCAACCAAATCTAGGATATTGGAGTGTTTATTGAAAAATTATGTATCTTTTTTAAAAAGGATTATTTCTTTATTGTTTAGTTTTTTATTATATTAAATAAATTAGTTAAACTATTTCTCTTCATAGCTTCTTATTTAAAAATTAAAAAAAAAATCATTTTATTTAAATATTTGATGTAACAATATATGTTGACTAAAAATCCACTAATACCATTTTCTTACAAATTTACTAATGAAATTAAATACTTTTGATGAGAATCTAGCAAGTTAAACGTTAAAAGTATATTTATTACTAGACTTTCATAGACAAATTTTATTAAATCATTATTAGTAAGTGTTACAATTTTACATAGTTTTAAATAATATTAATATAAATATTTTGCATATTAGTTTTTGCTTTTGGCTTAGAGTATAAACTAATTAGTTTGATATTTTGTAGTTTTATTTAACTTTAGAATTACAATAATAATAATAATATCTAATAAGTGCAATAGTTTCTTTGTTTTTGTTTGTCAAAAAGTATGATAAACCATATATATATATATATATATATATATATATATATATATATATATATATATATATATATATATATATATATATATATATATATATATATATATATATATATATATATATATATATATAAATATATATATATATATATATATATATATATATGATATTTTGTAACATAAATAACAAGTGAAGAAGCGATATAAAATTGTCAAAAGTATTTAGCTACATGAATGCGAATTTCATAAATGCATTTAAAAAAATCTCATTAAAAATAAATGATTTTAAAAATTTAAGAGGAGATAAATCATTTTAATTGTGTCTTACAATTAAAGAAACGTTTCAAATACTTTAGTTGAAATGATAGAAAAAATATAATGTGTTACTTGTTCATCTTTAAAACTTAAAACTAAAACTCTTCAAAGACAACTAATTCATGTTACTTCACTACCTTGTACTTGTTATAGCTCTTTAAGTGATAGAGGGACCGATTTTTAAGAAAAACTCTCATGCCACTAGAAGAAATAGAAAATGTGTTTCATATAAAGTCATTTGTTATTATTTTGGTGATAAGGTCACATTAAGTCTCTTTGCCATGTTAGGAACATTCAAGTTTCCAATGGTAAAATGATATGGATTCTTAAGTAAGATTTTGATCAGGGCACAGAGAGTCATTTCCTTTTTCTTTGTGTAAAGAAAAAAGATGGTAGACTAATTGATATTTCTATCAGTTAATGAAAAAGCCCAATGCAAAAAAAAATCCACTTTGAAGTTGACTTATCCGCTCGGCCAATCGTCGGAATGTGTACGATATACCATAAGGGCCCAATATCTTAATAGCACCTTTGTCTAAAGCTTCGAATAAGACTTCATATCCGAAACGCAGGAACGATCTGACTAGAAAGTCATTCAAAACTTGATCGAAGAACCAGTGTTTATTGAAGAAGCTATAGAGTTGATTACACAAAGTACTTGTTTGAAAGGCTCGTTGGAATTGATCCGCTACGGGATTTACATTATACGCAACAGAAGCACCTGAAGTACTAAACAGAATAGGTATGAGTTTGGTAATGGTTGGAGCAGCAAACTTGGATTCGGCAAGAATCTCATTTTTTGGTAGTAACTCAACTAACCCTAAGGAATCCACTAGTTGGGGACCTAAATTGCCTATTTGAATTGTCGCAGAAAAGTACTATGTAACGCCCCAATTTAATTTATTTATTTTTCGTAATTAAATTATATGATGTTGTGTAATTGTATGTATTGATTGGTGTTTTGGTGTGTTTGAGATACCCTTCGACGTGGGGTAGTGGCCTTAAGAATATAATTTAAGGTGTTTGGGTGTGTGAGTAATAGTGTAGAATTTGGTGGTGTGATGAGTAAGACTAATTAAATTATATTAGTTAATATTTAGTTAATTATATAATATTAGGTTGATATTATTTAATTAAAATAAACATTGAAGATTATAATTATTATTTTATTTAATTGAAATATTGAGTAAATTAGTAATAATAATAATATAATAAATAAATAAAAGAGTAAGGGTAGAAACTGTCTGAGTGTGAAAATCAGAGAAAAGGAGAAAAAGAGAAGAGTAGAGCTACCGCAATGAAGGAGAAGTTAGGAAGAATCCCCAATGCTAAAGGTTGAGGAAACTTTGTGAAAGCTATAAGGTAAGGGTGAGGTTCCTATTATCAAAGGGTTTGTATGATGATGGTAGGTAGATTATAACTATGCATGCTTGTATTTCTCTTCCCTCTATGTTATGATCTTTGTTGCAATTTTGTATTTGTTGGATTGCATATTTGGTTGATGAACTATGAGTTGTATGATAATGTTGTGATTGATGAATAATTGGTGGCTTGTTGGAATTTTTTACCAAAATGACCAACTTTTCACCCCCTAAGTGTCAATATACCCAACATTTCAAGTTATTATCCAATCTATCCAACTTTCAAACTTTTTATTTTTTTATTTGTGAAGAGGCGCCATCCAGGATGGAGGCACCCTTATAAATTAAAGGGGGACGCCATCCATGATGGAGGCACCCTTTAAATTATAAGGGGGGCGCCATCCATGATGGAGGCACCCCTTATAATTTAAAAGGGGGTGCCATCCCCTTTGGATCCCCCTTTATTTCGTTTAATTTTTTAATTCTAATATAATTAATATTTAATACTATTTTAGACCAAATTTGTTTGTATAAATAGTTAGAGTTGTTTCATCCAAATTAGCATTGTTTCATCTAAATTTAGGAGAGTGAGTCATGTATCTTAGAAGATATGAACATGTTATTTTCTCAAGAACGAAGCCTCCGATAAGGATGTTGTTTTGGAACATCCAGAGTTTAGAGCAACTAAGAAGAAATTTGAATCGTTGGTTAGAAGGAGACATTCCAAATGGTGAAAGCATTAGGAGTATTGAAAGACTTGTTTCGTACTTCTCTGTTGAAGACGGAAATATACGGCGGGAATAGGTGCGAATTAAAGATGACAATGAAATTAGGTCTATGATGTTCGGAACTGATGATATTACTTTGATTGTTGCTATATCTTAGTTTATGTTGTAATAATCGTTATATTTTTAATGATTTGCGTTGTTGTTCTAGCAGTATTTCAATTTGTTTAAGTGGTAAAAAGTTGTTATAAATATTAAATTCCAAAGTTACACATTTTTTTAATGACCAAAGTAAATCTATCTAGATCTTGTTCCAACATTTGGACAATTATTCCTCGTATGCACGGGAAGACGACATATTCCGCACAATCTTTCCATTTTCTCAGTTGTATCCATTTCAGTTGTAATTTGCGTGCTTTTGGAGCGGCCCTTTTTGTTTCTTCTCGTATTTTCATTGTGGTAGATTGTGTCTCCATGATAGGTTGGCCAATAGTCCTCACTAGCTACCACTGGAAAACTGTTATTGTAGATACCAAATAAGTTCACGACCTTGTAAACTTCTGATAGTTGCAAGAATGGATCGTGACGAGCACTGGAACATGCGGCAATGACATGTGAACAAGACATGCGGAAGGTTTGAAACTTTCCGCAGTCGCACCAATTTTTATGAATTTCCACCCTGTAGTGTCTCATTGGCCGACCCTCGTTGTGATCCATTATCTCATCAACAATGAAGTTGTAATCGTGACGATCAAATGGTCTAACTCGATGTGAGGCCGCCTTAGAAGTTTTATCCTTCATATATTTCATACATGATTCGCTGAATATTTGCCATGATTCCAAAACAGCGCTCCATTTTGTGCCTCTTGCCGTAAAAAAGTGACCCCAATCTATAATAGGTTGCTCTTACCAACGCAGTGATGGGGAGGTTCCTAGTTCCCTTAAATACGTCGTTCAGGGATTCTACAAGATTTGTGGTCATGTGACCCCATCTGCATCCTCCATCAAAAGCCCTTGTCCATTTCTCGACTGGAATGCTATCCATCCACCTTAATGCTTCCGCACTTGACAATCTTATTTCTTCGCGGTAATACATGAACGATGGTTGGTTTAAGGCATACCCAGCATTCACAAATTTTTTACGAAGATTTCTGTCTTTCATTTCTCGCATAAAATTTTAAGCAACGTGTCTTATGCAGTAGACATGGACAGAAGGAGGATTGTGCCAACCATTAGCAGGATTATTGTAGGCGCTCACAATAAAGGCATGTCTGTCGGAAATCAGACATAAGTTGGGTTGAGGAGCGACATGGGTTCTGAGATTTATGAGGAAGAAACTCCAAGCTTCACCCGTCTCACCCTCGACCAGGGCAAAGGCAATCAGAAATATATTATTATTTCCGCCTTGTGCAACCGCCATAAACAATGTTCCTTTGTATTTTCCATACAACCATGTTCCATCGACTTGAATAACCGGTTTGTAGAATGCAAAACCTTTGATACATGGTTGAAATGCCCAAAATTGACGAGAGAATATCCTACTTCCATCAACACATGTTCCTTCAGGAGTGTATGCTGGTAGTGACTCCAATATTACAACCATACCAGGAACATATTTTTGAAGTGCTAGTAAAAACTGTGGAAGTTGATTGTAAGATTTTTCCCAATTCCCATATACATGTTCAACCGCTTTTATTCTTCCAATCCAAGCTTTCCTGTACGATGGGGTATAGTTGAACCGTGCAATAACATGAGAGATAATCGTGCTCACCTTCACAGATGGATCTACGCCCATAAGATGCAAAATCTCTTAGAATATCAATTGAGAGCTTAGTTTTCCATGATTTTGTCGATTGATGTTGGTTGTGCAACTATGAGGTGGATCCATTGAACCTATCTCCCAAAAATCACTTCTTTTCCGATAGGACGCTACTAACTGAAACTTGCAACCTTCGTTACGACAAACTACGACATAGCGTTTTGAGTCGTTCCAATTGATGTAAAAATCAACGAAGTTATCCATATGAAACTTTCTTATAGCTTTCATGCATTCTTCTTTTGTGCGGTACTGGTTTCCCACTTTCAAAACACCTTCAATTTGTTGAGAAGGATTGTAGAAAAAATTTGAGGAAGTATCGTCTCCACTCAACTGCAAGTTAGTCATGTGTTGGGGAGGACAATACACATGACTTAATTGTAGTGCCTCTTCATCTATGTCTTGAAGTGGAGTTATTGCATTGTAGTCCCCAGTCCCGAACAAATTAACCATTTGATCAACCATGGCTTTAGTTTCTTCTTCCTCCTCGTCCACAACATCAACTTCATCTAGATCCGTTGTTTTGTCGTGAGATTCACCAACTTCATGTTGAGTCTGGCAGAGTAATAGATAAACCTCAATATAGTCGAATCCAAAGTGTTTATGACTATCAAACATTTGTTGAACGTCGTTGTCGTCTTGTATATTCTCTTGAAAATACTTGACCTGATTATTGTCAAAGAAAACGGGACTTCTATATTTGATTTGAGTGATTGGACCATACAATATCTTCGACTCTATTCGCTCTTTGAAATGCAAAAAATTTGATTTTCTGCTCATTGTTAATCGGGTAACATCTGTATTTTGAAACCCAAAACCGGAATTTTCAGAGATGTATGTGTCTCCATTAAAATGAGCATGAACAATATAATTTATTGTTCTAGACATATTTGAATAAAAGTGTAAGAGATATATTTGCATAAAATGAGATGTATTTAATTTTTTCTTCAATGTATACATATATAATAAAAGTGCACAAATAAAATATTAATAAATGGTAAAAAGAGGCGCCATAGGGGTTGGCGCCCCTTCCTTAAAGTTAAAGGGAGGCTCCATAGGGGTTGGAGCCCCTTCCTTAAAGTTAAAGGGAGGCGCCAAAGGGGTTGGAGTCACCTTGACATGTGTACGAAAAGCAAAATTTGCATGCATGCAGAATGCCAAGTGTGGAGGATTCTCTACACACTTCAACCATCTCATTTACTTTTCTACACATCAATAAATATTTCAACTACACCAATTTAATTTTTCACTCTACCATAAATTCAAAATTCAAAATTCAAATTCAAATTTTTTACTATAAATACTTATTCCTCCTCATTGTCAAAACTCATCAATATATCCAACAATTCAAATTCTACCAATATTGTCTTCATATAATCACACTATATAGTCCATAGAAGAAATGTCTCTGTTAACATTGGGCAAAATGCATAGAGGAACACCAAGCAACATCGTGTCTTATGTAAGTATTTGTACCCGATAATTCACAATGTTGTATTGATTTGTAGCATTCTACTGTTGTTATAAATACAATGTTATAATGATTTATTTTATTGATTTGTAGAATACTCATGACTTTCAAACTCGTGGGCATAAACATTTCCCACATGACCCGATAATTCAACCATATTTGGCGTGCGCAGGATTTGGAAAAGTCATCAAAATAAATAATTATCTCCTTGATACCAAGTTCATTTTAGCACTTCAAGAAAGGTGGTTGTTAGAACACAGATTGATGTTCAATATATCTCATTGCTTTGATGATAACATTAAAGAAATTTTGTATAGAGAATTTATATACTCTAATTTTGTTCAAGTGTTTATTTGTTTCAGATATCAAAATTAACATTATTCTAGAAGCAAGAACGCCTCTGAACATTAAAGAATAAGAAAGCTCTGAGCGTCATAAGCAAGTCATCAGAAGACTCTGATCTGCTACAATGACTTTAAGCGAAGCTAAGAAGAACTTGAGCAAAGAACATACGCAAAGCTTCAGAAGACTCTAAAAGTACTCAACGCTGCAAGTACAGAAGTTCTGATAAGCAAGTATGCTCTGATAAGAATTCACGCTTAAAGCACTTGGCTGCAAACTCTGATAGAAAAACTCTGAGTGAGTTAACTCTGACCTGAACAACTAAGAACATCATCAGAAGTTCTGATGCAAGACGTTCCAAAGTTGTTGAAGAAGATGTTGTTTAAATTAAGATCCGTTGGCATATTCTTTGGCTTTATCCTAAACGCCTCTTTCCTTATTTGTGCTTGACACAGAATTTCAGACGAAAAGGATTTGTCTGAACATTTCCCTTATGAGAAAGGAAAAGTCAAGTGAAGACAAAAAGAACAGAATGCACAGATTGCACGGTCTTTGAGAAAAGATTTTCAAAGAACTATAAAAGCAAGTCTTAGCATCACTTCAATGGTTAACGAACTATTGATGGAACTGTTGACAAATTATTCAAGCGCTCGTTCAAATATTCTTCAAGCTAAAATAGTTTTCATTTTCGTTTTAAAACTTGTGTAAAAATCACTGTTGTGATATTGCTTTTTAGAAGCACATCTTAAACACATTTGTTAGTTTATCTTTGTAAAAGATTTCTTTAAGAAGACCAGGTTGTGGTCAGAATTTCTTGAGAAGACTAAGATAGTTGTCTTAGTGGTTTACACTGCAATCAAGTTTGATATAGTGGATTAAGTCCTTGTTAAGAAAGGCAAATCACCTGGGTAGGGTGGATTGGATTAGTTTGAGTTCAAACGAACCAGGATAAAAATACTGTATTATTTTTCTATCAACTGAAGGTTTTAAAAAACCCTTATTCACCCCCCCCCCCCTTCTAAGTGTTTTTCTCACCTTCAGTTGGCATCAGAGCTCTGGTTCTATAAGTCCTCTCACTTAACCATGATCGGAAAAGATCCAGTTGAGAAAAACTTTTAATCTCTTGTTCTTTATTCATCATGTCTACTGAAGCTTCAACTTCAACTTCATACAACAACAGATACGATGATAGAGACAGAATCAGCACCAAACCTCCCATGTTTGATGGTGAGAAGTTTTATTACTGGAAAGATGGAATAGAAAGTTTTTTTCTAAGCTATGACGCTGATTTGTGGGATTTGGTAACTGATGGTTACATTCATCCTACCAATGATGAAGGGAAAAAGGTTGACAGATAATCTATGTCTGATCAACAGAAGAAGGAGTTTAGAAATCACCACAAAGCAAGAACCATCCTGTTAAATGCAATATCTCATACTGAGTATGAGAAAATAACAAACAGAGATACTGCATTTGATATGTTTGAGTCTCTCAAAATGACACATGAAGGAAACTCCCAAGTAAAGGAGACAAAGGCTCTGGCCCTCATCCAGAAGTACGAAACCTTCAAAATGGAGGAGTCTGAATCTGTGGAAACTATGTTCTCAAGATTTCAGATCCTAATTGTTGGGTTGAAGGTTCTGGATAAAGGCTACTCTACTTCTGACCATGTCAAGAAGATAATCAGAAGTTTGCCAACAAGGTGGAGACCAATGGTGGTAGCTCTGAAGCTTGCGAAGGATCTGAATAAGATCACTCTGGTCGAATTGATCAGTTCCTTAAGGAGTCACGAGATTGAGCTGGAGGAAGACGAACCTCGGAAGAAAGGTAAGTCAGTTGCTTTAAAATCTAACAAATCTGCTAAAGCTTTACAGGTTATTGAAGAGAGTTCTGAAGAATCTTCAGAAGAAGAAGATGAACTGTCTTTGATGTCCAAGAGGATTAATCAACTCTGGAAGCACAAACAAAAGAAGTTCAGAAACTTCAAAAGATCTGATCAGCGTGGTGATTCTTCTGGACATAAGAAATCTGGAAAGAAAGATATAGTGTGCTATGAGTGCAAGGAGCCTGACCACTATAAAAATGAATGTCTCAAACTTCTGAAGGAGAAACCCATAAGGAAGTTTGAAAAGAAGAAGAAAGTCTTAATGGCCACGTGGGACGATTCAGATGCTTCTGAATCTTAATCAGAACCAGAAGATGAGTGTGCTAATGTAGCACTAATGGCTGACGTGGAGGACCATGAAGAAACTGTTGAATCTGGATCAGAATCAGATTCTGAGGAGGTATTTTCTGAACTCATTAGAGCTGAACTTTCTGAAAGTTTATAAGAAATTCTGGAAAGCTACAGTAAAATCAAACTCAAATACAAGAAGCTTCAAAGCTGTCTTGCATCTGACAATGATCAGATGAGGTCTGAAGTTGTTGAGCTTAAAGCAAACAATCTTAAAATAAAAAATGATCTAGAAAAAGCTCAGAAATCTGACTCAGATCATATATCATGCTCTAAAAATATTTTAGAAGAGTATGATTATAGCTTTCAGAAGTTTCTGGCCAGAGGCCTAGATAGAAGCAAGATGGCTTCAATGATCTATGGTGTAAGCAGAAACAACAGAAAGGGAATTGGATATGAATCACCTTCTGGGAAGGATTTAAATCCAAAACCTGTTGATAAACTGACCATTAAGTATTCGCCTCTATATACTCATTTCAAATTTGGTCATTTAAATGATATTAAACACACACGTTCTAATTAGAACAAACCTGTGTTTAATAAACCAAAATTCCATCAGAACAAGGATGCTTATAAGGGAAAGAAATTCATAAAGAATTTCAAACCTACTAACCCCAGAGGACCCAAGAAAATATGGGTACCTAAGGACAAAATGATTTTTGTTGCAGACATCCTTAGCAGCAAAGTTGAAACACCAATCTTGGTACCTGGACTCTGACTGCTCGCGTCACATGACGGAAAGAAGGTCTATGTTCCAAAGCCTAGAACTTAGATCTGGAGGTGATGTGAAGTTTGGAGGGAACCAGAAGGGCAAAATCATAGGCTCTGGTACTATAGGTGATGGTAACCTCCCTTCCATATCTAATGTTTTACTTGTTGAAGGATTAACACATAATCTATTATCCATAAGCCAATTAAGTGACAATGGTTATGATATAATCTTCAATCAAAAATGTTGTAAAGTTGTCAGTCAAAAAGATGGCTCAATCCTTTTTAATGGAAAAAGGAAGAACAACATTTACAAAATCAATCTTTCAGAACTTAAGGTTCAGAATGTAAAATGCCTTCTGTCTGTTAACGATGAGCAGTGGGTCTGGCACAGAAGATTGGGGCATATTAGTATGAGACGTATATCTCAGATTAATAAACTCAATTTGGTCAGAGGACTTCCTCAGTTGAAGTTCAACTCAGATGCTTTTTGTGAAGCATGTCAGAAAGGAAAATTTTCAAAATCTTCTTTCAAAACAAAAAATGTTGTTTCAACCTCAAGACCATTAGAGCTGCTTCATATTGACCAGTGAAAACTGCATCCATCAGAGGCAAGAAGTATGGATTAGTCATTGTTTATGAATACAGCAGATGGACATGGGTAAAATTCCTGAAACACAAGGATGAGTCTCATTCTGAATTCATTGACTTCTACAAACAAGTCCAGAACGAAAAAGAATTTAAAATTGTTAAAGTCAGAAGTGATCATGGTGGAGAATTTGAAAACAAATACTTTGAAATTTTTTTTTAAAGAAAATGACATTGCACGTGATTTTTTTGTCCTAGAACTCCTCAACAAAATGGAGTTGTAGAAAGGAAAAATAGAACATTGCAAGAAATGGCCAGAACCATGATCAACGAGACTAACATGGCAAAACATTTTTGGGCAGAAGTAGTGAATATAACTTGTTATATTTAGAACAGAGTGTTAGTTAGACCTCTTCTGGAGAAAACTCTTTATGAACTGTGGAGGAATAGAAAGCCCAACATTTCTTATTTTCATCCTTTTGGATGTGTATGTTTTATGTTGAACACTAAAGAAAATCTGAACAAGTTTGATTCTAAAGCTCAGAAGTGTTTCATGCTTGGATATTCTGAATGCTCTAAAGGCTACAGAGTATACAATATTGAGACACAGATTGTAGAGGAATCAATTCATGTTAGATTTGATGATAAGCTTGGCAATCAAAAGCAAAAGCAGCTTGAAATTTCTGCAGATAGAGAAGTCCTTCTCACAGACTCTGAAGAATCAGAAGAAGATAAAGCTCAAGCAAAAGCACCAGAAGCAACGTCAGATGCTACTCCCTTAACTGCTCAGATGGATAGCTTGACAATTTCTGAAGAACCAAATGTTAAAGGATCATCCAGAATCAAAGCCTCTCACCCAGAGGATATGATAATTGGAAAGAAGGATGACCTTATCAGAACAAGGTCATTTCTCAAATCTTCTGGAACGTCACTGTTTGGGTTGGTGTCTATCATTGAATCAACTTCTGTGGATGAGGCTCTGAACGATAATGATTGGATACTTTCTATGCAAGAAGAGCTTAATCAATTCACCAGAAATGACGTCTGGGATCTGGTTCCAAGACCAAATGGTTTCAACATCATTGGAACTAAATGCGTCTTCAGAAACAAGCTGAACGAGCAAGGAGAAGTGATCAGAAACAAGGCTAGGCTGGTGGCTCAAGGGTACAGTCAGCAAGAAGGTATAGATTACACAGAGACTTATGCTCCTGTGGCAATGTTAGAATCTATTCACTTGCTTATTTCTTTTGCTGCACAAAATAACATAACTCTGTATCAGATGGATGTTAAAAGTGCCTTATTAAATGGTTTAATAGAAGAGGAAGTGTATGTTCATCAACCTCCAGGTTTTGAAAATGAAAAAATTTCAGAACATATTTTCAAACTTAAGAAATCACTCTATGGCTTAAAATAAGCTCCCAGAGCTTGGTATGAGAGGCTGAGTAATTTCCTTCTGGAAAATAACTTTATCAAAGGAAAAGTTGACAATACTCTCTTTCATAAATCCATTAAGAAATACATTTTAGTCTGTCAGATTTATGTTGATGATATTATATTTGGAACTACCAATATTACGCTTGGAAAGAAGTTTGCTCAGTCTATACAGGCAGAATTCGAGATGAGCATGATGGGAGAACTCAGATTCTTTCTGGGAATTCAAGTGAATTAGACTCTAGAAGGTACCTACATACATCAGACAAAGTATGTAAAGAAACTTCTGAAGAAATTCAACATGTCAGAAAGCAAGGTAGCAAAGACTCCAATGCATCCTACAAACACACTAGGTAAAGAAGAGGTAAGTAAAAAGGTAGATTAGAAGCTCTACAGAGGTATAATTGGTTCTTTTCTGTACTTGACTACTTCTAGGTCTGATATTCTCTTTAGTGTCTGCCTTTGTGCTAGATTCCAATCAGATCCTAGAGAATTCCATTTAACAGCTGTTAAGAGGATTCTGAGGTATTTGAAAGGTACTACTAACATGGGTTTGTGTTACAGAAAATCTGATGATTATAAATTAGTTGGATTTTGTGATGCTGACTATGCTGGAGACAGAGTAGAGCGTAAGAGTACTTCTGGAAGCTGTCAGTTTTTGGGAAGTCATATGATCTATTGGTTCAGCAAAAAGCAACCCACAATAGCGCTTTAAACAACAGAAGCAGAATACATTGTTGCTGGTGGTTGTAGCACTCAGATGCTCTAGATTAAGAGTCAACTAGAAGACTATCAAATTCATGAGAGTAACATTTATATTTTTTGTGATAATACTTCCGCTATTTGCCTTTCTAAGAATCCTATTTTACATTCTAAGGCAAAGCACATAGAAATTAAGCATCATTTTATCAGAGACTATGTTCAGAAGGGAATTATTAGTTTGAACTTTGTTGATACAGACCATCAATGGGCTGATATCTTCACAAAACCCCTTGCTGAAGATAGGTTTAAATTTATTCTGAAGAGTATTAGTATGGATTTTTGTCCAGAATAAAACTATTATTCAGAAGAAAATTTATTCTGATGAAATATGAATAATGTCTATGTTCTGAAGTAATTATTCTGATTATTTCTTTTATTACATTATTTCTTTTTGTGAAACTCTGATCTAACAAGCCTCAGAAGATCTGAGTGTTGTTTAACGTTTCTTATTCTTAAGAGATTCAGAGGCATATCTTCATCAAACATGTGTCACACAAAATCTGAAAAGGTGGAGTGTAATACAATGAGACGCTGTTTTAAGGTACTGTTTGAATTCTCAATGTCTCGATTCTCTCCCCACGCTTGTCAGAATCAATAAATGCTTTTAATTATTATTCTTTTTTATGTGACTTTTTGATTTAATTAAATGCATTAATTGCTGAATGTGTACCCTAATTGTTTTCACTATAAATGCCATAACACAACACCATTTCACACTTTACACTTTCTCTTTCTCACGTTTATGCATTTTTGCTTGCTCCATTGTTTCCTCTTCTCTTCCAAACCCAAAATCCTAAGAAGTTATCATTATCTCACTTCTTCAACAATGGCAACCTCTTCCTCAATATCTCAACAACTTGAATCAACTATGGTTGTTGTTTCTTCATCTGTAATGGGCCCTACTCCATTCAAAGAACCAGTTAGAACACTCCTCACACCCATTGAACAACTGGAAGTTTTGAGTGAATTCTTGGTGGATTTTGAAAGCATCATTGAGAATGGGTTTGATTTACGTCCAACAGTATCAGCTCAAGGATGGACAAAGTACTTTGACAGACTGGTTGGTCCAGTTTACCCTCGCTTGGTCAAAGAATTTTGGATTCATGCAAGTGTTTTTCCCAAGTTCATCATGTCTTCTATTTTGGGCAAGGAAATCATTGTTGTTGAGGATCTGATTCGCAAGCTGATAGGTTATCAAGAATCATATGGTGTCACTCATCTACCAGCTAATCGTGTGGATATGGATGAGGTTTACAGTGAGGTGTTTACTTCTGGAGAAGCCTCCAGCAAGATAAAGGATCTGAAAGTTCAGTATAAGATATGTGCTACAATATTTCTGGGTTGCATTCATCATATAAAGTCTACAAACTCTCCTGATTACATCAACTCTGATCAGATGTACTTCATGTATTGTTTAGGTAAAGGCATCAAAGTGGATCTGCCTTACTTTCTATTCAATCATCTATGAACTCATGTGAAACAATCTAGAGAAGAAATCAGAACCAAGCACCAAAAGATGAGAAATTAGATACCTATGGGACGACTCATCTCAGATATTCTGACTGAGAAGGGCTTGGTTGGACATCTGACAGAAGCTAGAATGAAGGAAGAATTAGCATCAGTGGTTGGCAAACCTCTGAATGGGAAAAGTCTTCAGAGGATGAAGATTGTAGAAGAACTCTCTTCTGCACCTGATCAGATCAACTCTGAAGAGGTCAGCAAGAGAAGGATACCAGTAGATGATTTTCCTCTGTTTTATGCTAATGAACCAAGGGAAATTATTCTGGCTTACATAGCATAATGCTTAGCAGATGGAACTCCTATACCAGAACATCTGATTCAGAGAGCAAGCGAACCTGAACCTGATTTCTATGGGGACAGACAAAGGAAGAAAAGGAAAGTCTCAGAAGAAGGATATTCTTAGCCAAAGAGAAAAGGTTCTGGAGAGGCATCTTCTGCAAAGCCAAAGAGGATCAAGAAATAAAAAGGTAACCCTCCTTCTGCTAGTTTATATTCTATTTTGGAAACAGTTAAAGAAGTACTAGCATCTTAAACCCCTTCCTATGAACCTATTCCCTCACCCTCTCCTCCTCATGACTCTGAACCTATTCCTTCTGAACTAGAACTATCCTAACCACTTCCTTTTACACCTAAACCAAAGAAATCTTCTGAACACCAACAACCACAACCATCTGAACCACAATCATCTGTCTCATCTACACCTTCATTCAACATACATCAAAAAACCACTCCTGAGAAAAACCCCACTTCTGTTCCACAAACTTCTGAACCAACACACTCTGAAAACCAAACTTCTGAAATTCCCCCACCTGAAAAATAAACTTCTGAACAAAAAATAGAAACCACTCCATCTGATCCTGAACCAATGGTTCTTGATCTTCAACCTCTGATGACTGCCTATTCAGTTTTTTCTGGATCATCTGAATCCTCTGAATCTTTTGATTCTTCAAATCCATCTGATTCCACAGACTCTGATAGCTCAGATTTCATTTCTTCTATTATCGAACCCCTTGCTTCCATCCCTTCTGACCCTGTTACTGAAACTTTACCATCTGAACCTCAGTTTGCAAAACCTTCATCTGTCCATACTCCTTCTGCATACCCACCTGTCATTTATATTCCTTCTTTTTCCATACCCTCCACATCTGAAACCACCAAAACACCCTCACTAGAAAACTATCTGAAACCTAAATCTAGGTTGGATGTCAGTACTTTCTTTGCTGGGTTTGAAAAAGAACTAAACATGTGGTTATCTCCTATCAAGAAGGAATGTCTATCAAGCATGAATCCTGATGACTCTGAAGCTGTCTGGAAGAGATTCAAGAATAGATTTAATTTTGTTGCTTCAAATCTTCAAGAGATTTGTGTTGATGATGCAAAGATCAGATTTGCTGAGGCTGTGAGACAAAATATTCTGAGAGTCAGCAGAAACCCAGTCTTGCTTCTGGAAAACACACCTGCAAAGGACGTGTGTATTCCTTATGAAGTTTTGGTTGCTTCTGAGACTGATGCAGTGATTAGACCTGAAGAAGTAACTCCAGAAGTTTCTACTCCTGCTTCTGAAACTCTTGAATCTGCTCAACTTGCTGACATGATCGTTCAAAATGTTTCTGCATCTTTGGTTGTTCATGATGCTTCTGCTTCTGCATCTGCTCCAGAATCATCTGAAGTGAAGAAAGAAGACGAAGATCTGCAGGCTCAGATTGCTGAACTCAAGGCTAGCAACTTTGAAATCAAATCTTGGATGGTTAAGCAAGAACATACAACTGATGAAATCAAGACATGGATGGCAAAACAAGACAAATCCACATCTGAGATAACGAACCTTTTGAGGATGCTGGCTTCTCATCCTTCTTAGTTTTCCTTGTTGTTTTGTGCACTTTTGTGTTATCTGATTGTTTCTGTTTCTGGATTATCTTGATTAATGCATCTAAATGTTGTGTTTTCTGAATAAATTTATCTGTTGCTTTATTGTTTTTCTTCTGTTACTTTTTCTGTCTTAAAGTTTTTATTTAAAGATTTTATTTTTGATATGACAAAAAGGGGAAGAAAATGGTAATTTTGATAATTCACATAAGCATTTACCAAAGGCAACTCATACATGGATAAATTTCAACTAATCATATTTCTTGAGTGTTTCAGAGCTAATAATTCTCATCTGATAAATCCTAAGAATTAACTCTGAACTAAAAGTCTGAGAATCTGCAAGTTTCCTCTGAAGCTGAAAAGAATACAGAAGCTGAAAGGGAAGTATTTTATCTTTTCAGAAGTATTCATTTCAGGGGGAGATTAATATTCTCAAGGGGAGTGATATCTCTTTTCTATTTCAAACAAAATTTCCCATAGTTTTTGTCATCATCAAAAAGGGGGAGATTGTTAGAACACATATTGATGTTCAATATATCTCATTGTTTTGACGATAACATTAATGAAATTTTGTATAGAGAATTTATATACTCTAATTTTGCTCAAGTGTTTATTTGTTTCAGATATCAAAATTAACATTATTCTGGAAGAAAGAACGCCTCTAAACATTAAAGAACGAGAAAGCTCTGAGCGTAAGAAGCAAATCATCATAAGACTCCGATCTGCTACAATGACTCTGAGCGAAGCTAAGAAGAACTTGAGCAAAGAACATACGTAAAGCTTCAGAAGACTCTGAAAGTACTCAGCGCTGCAAGTACAGAAGTTCTGATAAGCAAGTATGCTCTGATAAGAATTCACGCTTAAAGCACTTGGCTGCAAACTCTGATAGAGAAACTCTGAGTGAGTTAACTCTGACCTGAACAACTAAGAATATCATCAAAAGTTCTGATGCAAGACATTCCAAAGTTGTTGAAGAAGATGTTGTTCAAATTAAGATCCGTTGGCATATTCTTTGGCTTTATCCTAAACTGCTCTTTCCTTATTTGTGCTTGACACAGGATTTCAGACAAAAAGGATTTGTCTGAACATTCCCCTTCTGAGAAAGGAAAAGTCAAGTGAAGACAAAAAGAACAGAATGCACAGATTGCACAGTCTTTGAGAAAGGATTTTCAAAGGACTATAAAAGCAAGTCTTAGCATCACTTCAATGGTTAACGAACTATTGACGAAACTATTGACAAATTATTCAAGCGCTCATTCAAATATTCTTCAAGCTAAAATAGTTTTCATTTTCGTTCTAAAACTTGTGTAAAAATCACTGTTGTGATATTGCTTTTTAGAAGCACATCTTAAACACATTTGTTAGTTTATCTTTGTAAAATATTTCCTTAAGAAGACCAGGTTGTGGTCAGAATTTCTTGAGAAGACTAAGACAGATGTCTTAGTGGTTTACACTGTAATCAAGTTTGATATAGTGGATTAAGTCCTTGTTGAGAAAGGCAAATCACCTGAGTAGGGTGGACTGGATTAGTTTGAGTTCAAACGAACCAGGATAAAAATACTGTGTTATTTTTCTATCAACTGAAGGTTTTAAAAAACCTTATTCAACCCCCATTCTAAGTGTTTTTCTCACCTTCAGTGGTGACCCGAGACGCATACATTTCATCTCCAATAGGTGAATATGTTGTTACTCTTGAGGACACTTACATGTTATTGGGTTTACCCATTAATGGTAAGGTGGTAAACGGTTTCACCAATCCTAGCGGTAGTGTGATAGAAGAACTTTTAGGGGTTGAACCAACCCCGCGCGATTTGAGGGGCCAAAAAATATTATTATCATGGCTCAATTTTTTTTGCAGAGATGAGGTTAACCCGAGACTCTCCAGAAATATTAAAAATTAGAAAAACAAGAATTTATATTATGCTATTAATAGGTTTATTTTTATGTCCGGATTCAAGTGGTAACGCTATTCATCCTATGTATTTAGTTTTATTTGATGACATAGATAAAATAAGAACATATAGTTGGGGGTCTGCTACACTAGCGCACCTATATCGATCTTTGTGTAACAACACAATACCAAATTCGGGAAATTTTACCGGATGTGGTGTTCTTCTTCAAGCTTGGGGTTGGTCAAGAATGACCAATCTAGCACCTATCCAACAAAATAATTTCAAATTCACATACGCTACAAGATAATTACTTAGACCAAGAATGACCCATCTTTCATAGTCTTTTACTTAATTAATCCTATTATTAACAAATTTTTTTTTTCGATTTGTAGGTGGTCTTCACTTGGGATGAATTACGATAATTGTCCCCATTTCAGTATCACCCAGTACATAAATCTGATAGATCATTTGGGTCAAGATGATGTACCCTTACTAACCTACCTATTTAGAATATAGTCTCCTTGAATATTATTAGAAAATACTAAATGTTATTTTTTTCTCCTACAATTTATTTGGCGGCCATATCTTGGTCTAGAAGCCATTCATGAAGTTGACGAACACGACTCTGTAGTGTGGAGTGCAAATGTGCTGATTATCAACTTCACCACCGTGGAAATGCACAACAGTGATCGTGTCAAGCTTCAGTTTGGAATGCTGCAAGATATTCCATGTCCGCCAAAATGCATCCCGACAAGTTTCACACCGGTAAAGTCTCCGACCAATGGGAATATACTCCATGGACCAAGTATGCAAAACATGAGTGTCGTGAATGGAAGCACCGCCACCATTTTGTTTTGTCCGACATTGTGTTTCCATCCGAGAGAAAACAGTTTATCCAATACATGAATTGGTATAGGTCGGTATCCATTGGTTTCATTTCGCTTCCAAGATATCTGGTTGACCCACGCCAACAAGCCTCATCATCAAGACCCCAACAACAACCTACCCATCCCCATTTCCAATCGCCAACCCAACCCCCACTCACACAACCACAACTCCATGAACATACCCCTAACCAATCCACCCCATTCACACAAACTTATTCACAATCCTAATACCAACAATATCCACCACCATACCAAACATACTCCTGTGATACAACAAACCAATTTAACACGCAGTACCATACACCTAATCAATCCTTACCGACCCAAACATTTACACTTATGTCACCCTACGACTAGGCAAGTTATCGTCCTAAAATTGCCTCATCGAGCCAACCACCCCCAACATAATTATGAAGGCATGGGCAACCCTATTAATTTGGATGACTTTGCGAATATAGACTCGTCTTCATGGGCCGAAATGATCCAATTTCTTGAAGACGACACATCGAACCCGACTCTACCACAAAGACCACCAAGAAACGTACGTAATATAGGATGCGGTACAGGCGGACATTTACCCCAACCTAATCGTAGAAATTAGTGTACCATATCTCTCATATGTACCCATTTGTTATTAAATAATTTTTTTATTATTACTTAATATTTAATTTATTAAATACAATTTAATTTTTATTTATTATTTGGAAATTATTAATGAAAATATTAATTATTATTTATTTATTAATTGTTAACAAATATAAATATTATTTAGAAATTATTATTTATTAAATATTTTTTAATTCTTAAATATTATTTATTAAATATTTTTAAACATATTATATATTACAAATTAATTTTAAAAAATCGTATAGGGGTGCCTCCATCATGGATGGCGCCCCCCCCCCCCCCCCCCCTATAATTTAAAGGGTGCCTCCATCATGGATGGTGCCCCCCTTTAAATTTGAAGGGTGCCTCCATCCTGGATGGCGCCCCCTCACAAATAAAAAATAAAAAAAGACTGAAACTAGGATAGATTGGATAATAACATGAAATGTTGGGTACATTGGCACTTAGGGGGTGAAAAGTTGGTTATTTTGGTAAAAAAAAATCGATTTGTTGTATTGTTGTTGTTGGAGCCATGTAATTGATGAGATTGTATGATGTAGATATTGTGTTGTTGATGATTGTTGTGAGTCAGAGTTAGAACTTAAGTTATGAGTGTTTTGGGTGGAAAGAATTGAGGTTCTGATGTTTAGAAAACTGATTTTTGGTATAAAGTAATGTAGTGAACAAATTGTAAGGAATGAGGGGTTTTGTTGGATTAAAAGTGATTTTCGTTTGAAAAAGTTACAGAAAAGTGCTTATGCGCACAGTGTAATCAGTTACCAGAAATGGTGTAACTAGTTACACTGCTTTTAAAAGGTGTTTCTGGATAAAATTGTAAGTGCATAATCAGTTACCAGGATTGTGGTAACCAGTTACAGTGAGTATGTTTTTCGTGACAGTGACTGGGGTTACAAGGGGTGTGTTGAATGCCAAAATATCTTATTTTGATCCATGATTCTTGGCATTTTTCAACTCTTTTCTCAAGTTTCAATTGAATTATTTCATGTTCTTATGTGATTCTTCAATTTAATTGATTTTACCTTTGGATGCCTTGATATGTGTGTTATTTTATAGAAAATAAGTTGAATTATCAAAGAACAAGGCACAACTGAATGAACAGGGAAGCCAAAGAAATGAGGAAGAACTCTGCAAGTTCGTTGTGCAAAGGAGTATCGAGGTCAAAACGAGCTTGCAGTGCGAGTTTATAGTGAAGGAACAGTGAACCAAAACTTTTGAATGATAGTAGCTAAACCCTTGGTTGATGACAATGTGAGGTCTGAGTGAGCAGGATCGCAGTGCAAAGTCAAGGAAACTTCAAAGGCAGTTTAACTGTTAAGAGGCACTTGAAGTGCCTATAAGTGGAGTTCGCAGTGCAAACATGATAGATTTGAAAAAGGTATTTATGTACTTTTTCCACTTTTTAGGGATAATAACCTACCAACTCTTATTTTCTGAGATTACAACATTGGCTTAGGGAGAAAAACCCCTAGTTTCATCATTTCTTCATCAATAAGTGATATTTTGCAAATAGAAGTTGGATTCGCATCTTAGATTGATTTTTCATCTTGGATGCTCGTTCATATTTTTTCTTGTCTTGTAGAGAAAGCTACCATGACAATGGGTAGCTAAATCTTTTGTATCAAAGATATAGGTAATCTATCTTAGCTTGTATGTATTTCTTTTGATCTATTTGTATATGAACAAGTGAATGATTAATATATGTTGAATATTTTTACTCTTAATGGTCCATTTATGATTTGTATCACTCTAGACATAGATTTTACAAACCTTGATCTAAAATATTCATATATCAACAAAAAAAGTCTATACATAGATTTGTGAGTTGATATTTTCTTTGTGTTGTTCTTAACGATTATTGTATTGGTTGCTAGCATGAGACATCATCTAATAATGGATACAATAATATTCACGACACTGCTCTAGACATATACATTAATTAGAGGATATGTGATTGTTTTAATCGAAAACGAGTTAACATGCTTGATTAGTCGAATATATACAAGTTAGGTCGACGAAATTTATCTTTGACATATCTTGTTAAACAAACATCTCTTAGAATTTAATCTTTGCTACAAAAATCGTGATAAACTTATGATCCAAAATAAACAAACTTTGAAAACCCTTCTTAAAACATTTTAAACTCCAGAACAATAAGATACATCACGACAATACATGTGGAGACGATATATAAAACCCCTTGTGACTACAGTTCAACAAGGTGTAACCAGTTACCTCAAATGGTGTAATCGGTTACACTGGGAATAATTTTTGAAAATCTTTAAAAAATTGTATCTTGAGTTTTAGGTGTCTGATTCGGATGTCGTTCGAAGCGTTTGGAAGACGACGAGATGAACTTTATTCTAAAATTGGTTTCACTACCTCAAAATGAATATTTTGATGTGTTAAAAGCATTGTAGTGTTTATGTTGTGGTGTGACATATTCGTAAATGCATTGTTGCTGCTTTTTATACTGTATGTTGATGTTGTTGAACTGTATAGCATGAGTTTGATGCATGATAGCCAGCATTAGCGAGGTACATTGACTATGGTGATAGTCATTATGCATTGATATTGTTGTTGCATGCATTCATGGTGGTGGATGGTTGTCCGTTTTTGGTGAGCTCAGTCCTAGGTGGGGATTGGGTGTGAGTAGCTGATGTCGGTGGAGATGGAATCAGTGAAGTGTTATCAGATGTGATGGTAACAAGTTGGTGGGCTTTGATCCTAGGTGGGTATCGGAGTGGTAAACATGAGATTTCACATATTTTTACCACATGCATTGAGTCGAGTTGTTGATTCTCATTGCATAGCATATTGGTTGCATTGTTATTATGTTTGAATGATTGTTGTGTTTATTATGTAGAAGTGTGTTAGTGGAACGGGTGATTGTATGTGTGATAATCTAATGCTTACTTATTATCATGCTTTACTTTATATAATTGTGATATCTCACCCTTTTTGTTTGAAGTCTTTACATAGGCATCGTGCATATAATTCGCAGTAGGAGAGTGGAAATATATTGAAGATGGTGTCTTCCTTTTATTTTAGAGTCGACGTCTGCTCTGATGTGTAATACTGGGAGTTGGAATTTGTGTGTCTTTTTCCGTTGGTGGAGAATTATGTTATCTCCTATGTTGAATTTTTGTTATAAATATATTATTTCATAATTATATTTTGAATAATTATTTGATGTTGATGTTTCCGCTGCTTAAATAAAATTGAATTTTAGACATGGTGAATGTTTTGCTATTATTATTTAGTAATTTTTAAAAGAGACAGGTGTTACATATTTGATTGCATAACCATGTGTTTGTTGAACTGTAGCATCCTAAATATTTTTATGTTTAATTTTAATCTAATATTTTATTTAAATTACGCGGGGGATAAATAGAGTGTTACATATTGCCTCCGCAAATAAATTATGGTTTATAGATAGCATGTGTTTAAGACACATGACTAGAGATGCTTCCATGTGCATCAAGTTCGATGAGAATGAAAGCAGTCACGTCACGTACGAGGACAATATGAAAGATAAAATTATTGGTGAAGGTATTATGAGAAATCCATCTACAATTACAATTGAAATGTGATTTTAGTCAAAGGGCTTAAACGCAACTTACTTAGCATTAACCAATTATATGACAAATGGTACTTGTCGCGGTGAAATTTAGATACCAAGCTATTGATGAGCTTGAATCTTAATTCATTTGCAACCGAACTTTTATTTGTCCAAAGGAAGGGAAAAAGATCGAATTACCCACAATGCAATGCAAATGCAAGCTAGAGAGTTATAGGTTCGGGGGTTGGTTAAACTTAGGGAAGGTGCTAGCGTCCTAAGTTTCTGTAGTACTCTACAGGAACCTTTTTTTTTATGTTTGTTTTATTGCGAAGGTTTATTTGCTTAAAGATAAGAGACCTAGGGGTTTATTTCTAAGTATACTCGATAAGATATCGCATCTTATGCCTACATATCCTGACGGGAGTAGAATCAGAGTATTTGTAGTTCCCCTAAAGGGTTTAAGGAGCTCTTTGACTGTGGCCAAAGTTCCTAAGGGATAAGGGTAGTTGATTGATGGGGTTTAGGAGAAAAGACAAGTTGTCATTTTAGGGGATATTACTTGATTTAACCACCACAACTTTGTAGGAAAATAGTCTTTGCATCGTCTTAAGAGAAGGGCTCAAGTACTCGGATTGTCAACAAGTACGCCTCTATCTCTCCTAAGGCAAAGTCCCTACATATTGATTGAATCGTTATGGGGTAGAAGTTTTATCTCACTTAAGATGATTAACATCTTATCCTCTAATGCGTTTGAATAAGTTTTATATTGAGTTGTTGAATGTGTTTGTCTAAGTTGTAAAGATAAGAGGTCCTCCTTATGGGGTAGGATATAAACTTAGAAGATCGACTTGAATGGGATCAAGGATCAATGGGGAGTATGATGCAAATGAGATACATACGCACAATTGTTTAGGTTATGCGCAGATTCTTCCTTTGGACGTTTATACGATGCAAGAATGTAAAGGACGAGAAAATAAATTGCGGTAAATAAATGCAGGAAATAAAAGACATACACACGCATGAAAGCGCTAAGTGCGTGAAAGTGAGTGCAAGCGCGCGATGTTAATTTTAGGCGTAGTTGATTAATTTTAAGAAATGTTGATTTTAAGAAAAAATTATATTATTTGATTTAAGAAAATGTTGAATTAAATTGGTTTTAATAATTTAAATAAGAAAAGGTTATGATTATGAATTGATTTTAAGAAAAGTTAATTTAATTTATTAGCAAAAAGATTTGATTAGTTAATTTTAAATAAAATGGTTTTATTATTTTATCTTGTAGAAAAAGGGTAATTTATTTTATAAAAATAAAAGAGATTGATTTAATTATAAAAGGTTGATTTTCATTATTATAAAAGGTGGAATTAATAATTTACTAAGAAAAGTTATTTAATTAATTAACGAAAAAGGGGGAACTATCAGATCCGTTGGAGATCTACGCATGATTAGAATGAGGCGCATCGCATGTGTGGGTGTGGTGTGAGATATGAAGGTGAGAAAATACTTAGAAGGGGGGGGGGGGTTGAATAAGTATGACAAATAATCAAAGATTCAAACACAGATATTTTTATCCTGGTTCGTTGAACTCAACTACTCCAGTCCACCCTCTCAAGAGTGATTTACCTTTCTCTATCAAGGACTTAATCCACTATTTAATCAAACAGATTACAATAGTAACACCTAAGAAAAACTGTTCTTAGTCTTCTCAAGAGCTACAGATCCCAACTGGATCCTCTTAAGGAAACCTTTTACAATCAATGTAAAACTAATACAAGAGTAAGAATGCTTCTAAGAAGCTATTATCACAATTATGATATTTCTCTTAAGTTTAAGAACAATGTTACAGCAAAATAAAATATAAGAGCTTTGAGAGATTTGCTTTGATGAGTGATTTTTGCAAGTTGTTCGTTACTAAAGAAGATGGAGTGGACTTCTTTATATAGGCACTTAGATCCATGAAGTCTTCTCAACGTTGAAGGTTGTGCTAAAAAGCCTGGAGCCTTTTGTCTTCACATTGGAGGCTGTGCTGAAAAAGCCTGATGCCTTTTGTCTTTTACTTTGCAGAAACTTTCCTTAGAATGGAATGCACAGATAAAACCTTTTTGTCTGTGTTCTTGTGTCTAGCATAAAAGAGGAAAGAGCTGTTGAGATATGTCAACGTACATATTCAAATCTTCTTCATTAAGTAAGTTCAACTATCAATATTAGAGTTTGGATCTTCAGAATCTCCAGAGTAGAGATCTTCTGGATCATCAGAGTCTTAGGATGTTCTTCAGATTGTGCTGAATCAGAGTATGTGCAGCTTGTGTGCTTGAGCGTGTAATTCTGTCAGAGCAGAGTCTTCTATATCAGATTCTCAATACTTATACAGCGCAGTATCTTCAGAGTCTTCTGATGACTAAGCTTCTGAACTCTCAGAGTCTTCTATTCTTTAGAGGCTTCTGCTTCAGAATCTTTAGTAGATAGCACTTAGATTCTTCTTGAGGCAGCGTTCAGATCTTCATCTAAGATGCTCTTGAACCTTTGAAGCCTTTCATAATATCATTGTTCAGGTCCAAATTTGCTCTTTAAGAATATTTTCTTTAGTACCTGTAGCAAACAGTTTAGAACAAATTTAGAGTATATAATTCTTGAATACAAAATTCATAAGTGTTATCATCAAAACATAGAGATATTACTAAGAAACAATATGTGTTCTTACAATCTCCCCCTTTTTGATGATGACAAAACATGAGAAATTTTGTTTAATAAAAAGATATGAATTATAACTCCCCCTGAGATTAACAATCTCCCCCTGAAATAAATACTCTAATAGAAGAAAACACTTCCCTTTTTGATTAAGTGTATTTCAGATTCAGAGCCTGATGCAAGAGGTTTGACTTTCAGAGTCAAATCTTGATACCAGATAATTATGACTTCCTTCAGTCAGAGCGCTTGGTTATCATCTTGCTTGAATTATCTTCCAGAGTAAAGGTATCAGAGTAAGCTATCAGAGTTGATTGAATACTCAGATTTGCTTTGAAGATCAGGTTCTGGTTGGAAAAGTCTCAGGGTAACTTCAATGAATTATGTCAGATATATCAATGTAATCTGAAAGACTTAAATTCAAAGTAAGTTAATAAAATGTCTGAATTTCAGTTTTAGTAATTGCTTATAGTTTGAACAATCAGATTCTCTTTTTCTCCCCCTTTTTGTCATAATCAAAAAGATTTTTAAAGACATAAAGATACAGAAGAAAAGAAGCATATAGAAGCAAAAACATCAACATGCAATTAAACATACCAAAGTTTACAGTCAAACAGGCAGATGCCAAAACGCATAACACAATAGTAAGAAAACAACACAATAGTAAGAAAACAACAGAAGTAACACCATGTCCAAAAAACATTAAATAAAACTAAGTCTGGCGTGAGGCAATAAGGGTCAGAAGCTCTGTCATTTTGGCAGTTGACTCTTCTTGCTTAGACATTCAGATCTTGATCTCATCAGTTGTCTTCTCTTGCTTGAACATCCAATCTTTTATCTCCTTGACATCACTTACAAGTTCTGTGACCACAGATGAAGAAGGAGCAGATGCAGTAGCAACAATGTTCTCTTCAGCCTGATTCTCATCAGAAGCTTGTTCAATCATTTCAGATTCAGGAACCTCTAGAGGAGCAGCTTCCAGAAGCAACACAGGAGGAGGAGGAGGCATGTTCATCAGCGTTACCTTGATTAATTCTGCAAACTTAGTCTTAGCAAGCTTAGAGCATTTAGCTCTAATTTTTAAAGCAGCTTTGTTGAACATCCAGATGAAACGCTTCCAAGCAGCATTTGAAACAGTTGGATCCAAACTTGACATGCACACATCCTTAACACGAGCATATTCAGAATCTATCTGCTTCTTGAATATGTCAAACATAGCCTTAACACATGATCCTAGATCTGACTGTTCAGACTGTTCAGAGGAATTAGGATTAGGAGTGTTAACAGGAGTAGGTTCAGATGGTGTAGGTTGAGGTTGAGGTGATGTTGGTTGAGATGGTTGAATGTCAGATTGAGGGAGTTCAGATGGTTGATGAATGGTTTGTGTTTCAGATAGATTGCTTTCAGATGGTTGTGGTTGAGATGGTTGTGGTTGAGGTGGTTGTGGTTGAGGTGGAGAGTTTGGTGGAGTATGAAACATGGAAATGTTAAGACGTTCCTTCATAGCACTTTTAGAACGTGCTTGTTTGAGTGACTCTGGTTCAAAATCAGATGAAATAGATGATTCACAATCAAAAGATTCATCTGAGTGAACAGATGTTGAAGAAATGATAATTGATTGATTGAGGGGTTCTATATCCAGAATATTGTCAGAAAGATTTGGATCTTCTGATGGAATTGGTTGTTCAGAGTTGGTTTGGTTTGGTTTTGAGATGATTATTTCTGGTTGGAGAGTCTCTAATTGGGGATTATCTGGTTGTGACATTGCTGGTTGTGGAATTTCTGTTTGAGGAATTTCTGGTTGAATTGTTTCTGTTTGTGGAATTTCAGGTTTAATTGGTTGAGTTTGTGGAATTTCAGATTGAGTTGTTTGAGTTTGTGGAATTTCTGATTGAGTTGTTTGAGTTTGTGGAATTTCTGATTGAGTTGTTTGAGGGGGTTCAGATGTAATATGAGGTTGGGGTTCAGAGGGAATTGGTACAGAAGATGGTTGTGAATGTATTGGTTCAGATGAGAGTGGTTCAGATGAAAGGTTTACAGATGGTTTGGATTTAGAAGTTCTACGTCTAAGGTTAGGAGAGAGTTGAGGTGATGAAAGGGGTGAATGAACAGCAGGAGTAGGATCAGATGTTAATACCTGATGAATAGTGTCTCTTATCTCTTCCAGAGTTGCATCTCTAGAGGTGAGTCTGACTTTCTTCACTCCTTTCTTCTTCTTCCTTAGAACTTCAGATTCTTTCCTTTTCTTCTGAACCGATCCTTCTTCAGCTTTCCTCTTACTACGCCTTTCCTTCATCAGATTGGGCATTTCTTCTCCTTCTTTCTGAACAAGATTAGCAGGTAGAGGAATTCCTTCCTTCAGACACTCTGCAATGTAAGTCCAGACAAGACTTTTTAGTTCATCTGCACTGAACATTGGAAAGTCTTCTAAGGGCATCCTTCTGCCATTGACCTCCTCAGAGTTTATTTTCCTTAGTTTTCCATTCAGCTCTGAAATGATTTTCATCCTTTTCAGATTGAGTCCATTTATCTCAGATCCAATGATGTATGACAGATCCTCTGTTATCTTTGCATCTGTCAGATGCTTTACCAGCTTGTTTTCAACAAGGATGTCTGAAATCAGTCTTCCCAGAGGTATCCAAGTTCTAACTTTCCCAGCTTTAGCTCTGACCTCTTCCCTAGTCTCTCTGACATATAGATGTTCTGAACTTACATAGTCTAGTGAGTTGGATGACTTTCTGTGAAAGATTGTACTCATAAATATCTTTGCCCAGATCCTATAGATAGGTTTCAGATCTTTAACCTTACTTGATGGTGTTCCAGCTACAGTGATTTCTTCATATACCTTAGCCATATCAATACGTGAAGAGGCTAGGTTTGTAACTCCATCAGATTCTGTATAACTGAACAGTTGCCTGATCAGTTTCTCAGTAATCACTATCTCCTTCCCAAGGATAGATGAGTGAATAAACTTAGGACCAGTGCTAGCGTGAATCCAGAATTCCTTTACAAGAGTTGGGTACACAGGACCCATCAATCTCTCAAAGTACTTCTCCCAGCCTTGAGCTTTAATGGTAGTTGTTAGATCAAACCCATTTTCCTTTAAAGATTCAAGATCAACGAAGCTCTCACACAGAACCTCAAGATCTACTACTGGAGTAAATATGGTGCATTCTGGTTTCTTGTACATTATAGTTTTGTTGGAGATTTCAGCAGCATTTGATGTAGAAGCCATTGATGAAGAAGAAGATCTTGATTTGGGTTTAGGGTTTTTGTAGAGGTTGAAGAGAGAGCAAAAACGCATAGGTGTAGTGAATGTGAAAAATGTGAAAATAGTGTGATAGGTGGTATTTATAGACAACTAAAAATCAAGCATTGGGCACAACAAAAGACACATATGCACGTTTGTACAGCATTTAATGAAAGTAATAATTTCAAATTAAAATTATGACAGCTGGGGGGAAATCCAAGAAAAGTGAGATTTTCAAATCAATACCTCAAACGTCAATTCAGTTGAGCACTCCATCTTTTCAGATGCTAAGTGACACGTGTTTGCTTTGTATGTGCATCTGCTGTCTCTCAAGAAATGAAACGTTTCCAACTTTCAGATCTTCTGAGTTTGTTAGTTCAGAGTTTCACACAAATAAATTAATTAAAGATAAAAGAACAGTTAGTCAGATGAAATACTTCAGATCATTAAACATTTTGCATCTGAGAAGTTGCCTCTGATAAATATTACTCTGGACAAAAATCCATACAAATATTTTTCAGAATGAACCTAAATCTATCTTCAGCAAGGGGTTTTGTGAAAATATCAGCCCATTGATGATCTGTATCAACAAAGGCTAGATTGATTACACCCTTTTGAACATAGTCTCTGATGAAGTGATGTTTAATTTTTATATGTTTAGCCTTAGAATGCAAGATTGGATTTTTTGACAAACATATAGCAGAAGTATTATCACAGAAGATAGAAAGATTACTCTCATAGATCTGATAATATTCTAACTGACTCTTCATCCAAAGCATCTGCGTACAACATCCAGCAGCTGCAATGTATTCTGCCTCTGTAGTTGATAGTGCAATAGTGGGTTGCTTCTTACTGTACCGTGAGATCAGATGACTTCCAAGAAACTGACAGCTTCCAGAAGTGCTTTTACATTCAACTCTGTCTCCAGCATAATCAGCATCACAGAATCCAACTAATGAAAATTCATCAGATCTTCTGTAACACAGACCCATGTTAGTAGTACCTTTCAGACGCCTTAGAATCCTCTTAACAACTGTTAAGTGTGATTCTCTAGGATCTGATTGGAATCTTGCACATAAGCAGACACTAAACAGAATATCTGGTCTAGAAGCAGTCAAGTATAGAAGAGATCCTATCATACCTCTGTAGAGTTTCTGATCTACCTTCTTACTTACCTCTTCCTTATCTAGAGTGCTTGTAGGGTGCATTGGAGTCTTTGCCATTTTACTATCAACCATGTTGAACTTCTTCAGAAGCTCTTTAACATATTTGGTTTGATGTATGTAGGTGCATTCTGGAGTCTGGTTGACTTGGATTCCCAAAAAGAATCTCAATTCTCCCATCATGCTCATTTCAAATTCTGCCTGCATACATTTAGCAAACTCCTTTCCAAGCATAATATTTGTTGATCCAAAAATAATATCATCTACATAAATTTGACAAATCAACAAATCTTTCTTAAGAGTTTTACAGAATAAAGTAGTATCCACTTTTCCTCTGATAAAGTTTTTCTTCAGAAGGAAATTGCTCAACCTCTCATACCAAGCTCTGGGAGCTTGTTTTAAGCCATAAAGAGATTTCTTTAGTTTAAAAACATAATCTGGAAAGTTTTCACTTTCAAAACCAGGAGGTTGGTGGACATATACTTCCTCTTCTATAATACCATTAAGAAAGGCACTTTTAACATCCATCTGATACAGAGTGATGTTATTCTGTGCAGCAAATGAAATAAGAAGGCGTATAGATTCTAACCTTGCCACTGGAGCATAAGTTTCAGTGTAATCAATACCTTCTTGTTGACTGTATCCTTGAGCAACCAGCCTTGCCTTATTCCTTTCAACTTCTCCCTTTTCATTCAACTTATTCCTGAAGACCCATTTTGTTCCAATAACATTGAATCCTTTAGGTCTAGGAACCAGATCCCAAACTTCATTTCTGGTGAATTGATTTAGCTCTTCTTGCATGGCAATAATCCATTCATTATCTTTCAGAGCCTCATCCACAGATGTTGGTTCAATTATTGACACTAAGCCAAACAATGAAGATTCTGATGTTCTGAGATAGGATCTTGTCCTGATTGGTTCATCTTTCTTTCCAATAATCACATCTTCTGGATGAGATGCCTTGATTCTGGAAGAAGATCCTCTGACATTTGATCTTTCAGAAATGTGTAAGTTGTCCAATTGAGAAGATAGGGGAATAGCATCTGGAGTTGCTTCAGATTCCTTTTCTTTAGCCTTTTCTGCCTCTGATCCTTCAGAGTCTGTGAGAATCACTTCTCTATCTGCAGAATTCTCAAACTGCTTTGGCTTTTCAGAGCCAAGCTTATCATCAAATCTTACATGAATAGATTCATCCACAATCTGTGTTTCAGTATTGAATACTCTGTAACCTTTAGAGCGTCCAGAATAGCCAAGCATGAAACACTTCTGTGCTTTGGAATCAAACTTGTTAAGATTTTCTTTAGTGTTAAGTATATAACAAGTACATCCAAAAGGATGAAAATATGAAATGTTAGGCTTTCTGTTCTTCCACAATTCATATGGAGTCTTTTTCAGAAGAGGTCTTACAGACACTCTGTTTTGAATGTAACAAGCTGTGTTGATTGCTTCTGCCCAAAAGTGTTTTGCCAGATTTGTCTCATTGATCATGGTTCTGGCCATTTCTTGCAGAGTCCTGTTTTTCCTTTCTACAACCCCATTTTGTTGTGGAGTTCTAGGACAGGAAAAATCATGAGCAATGCCATTTTCAGAAAAATATTTTTCAAAATATTTATTTTCAAATTCACCACCATGATCACTTCTGACTTTTATAATTTTGAAATCTTTTTCATTCTGGACTTGCTTGCAGAAGTCAAAGAACACAGAGTGTGACTCATCCTTGTGTTTTAAGAACTTTACCCATGTCCATCTACTATAGTCATCAACAATGACTAATCCATACTTCTTGCCTCTGATGGATGCAGTTTTCACTTGTCCAAACAGATCAATATGAAGTAATTCTAATGGTTTAGAAGTAGAAACAACATTTTTTGATTTAAAAGATGTTTTTGAAAACTTCCCCTTTTGGCATGCTTCACAAAGAGCATCTGAAGTGAACTTCAGATTAGGGAGTCCTCTGACAAGATTAAGTTTATTAATCTGAGATATACGTCTCATATTAATATGACCCAATCTTTTGTGCCAGACCCATTGCTCTTCATTAACAGACAAGAGGCATTTAACATTTTGAACTTTAAGTTCAGAAAGATTTATTTTATAAATGTTGTTTTTCCTCTTACCACTAAATAAGATAGAGCCATCCTTTTGACTTACAGCTTTACAACATTTTTGATTAAAGGTAATATCATAACCATTGTCACTTAATTGACTTATGGACAATAAGTTATGTTTTAAGCCTTCAACAAGTAAAACATTAGTTATAGAGGGAAGTTTACCATTTCCAATAGTGCTAGATCCAATGATCTTGCCTTTCTGGTTCCCTTCAAACTTCACATCACCTCCAGATCTAAGTTCCAGGCTTTGGAACATAGACCTTTCTCCTGTCATGTGTCGTGAGCATCCAGAATCCAGGTACCATGATTGGTGTCCTGACCTTGCTGCTAAGAACATCTGCAACAGGGATTATTTTACTTTTAGGTACCCAGATCTTCTTGGGTCCTTTAGGGTTAGTGGTTCTGGAGATTTGTCTAAACTTCTGTTTTTCAACATAATGTTTATTCAGACTTACCTTGGGTTTAAACACATAATTATTCTTCTCAGAGCTTGTGTATTCAATGTCATTTAAGTGACCAAACTTAAATTGAGAGTACAGAGGTGTCTTCTTGATGAAGAGTTTGTCAACAGATTTTGGATTACTTCCCGAGGAAGATTCATATCCAATACCTCTTCTGTTGTTCCCACTAACACCATAGATCATAGAAGCCATCTTGCTTCTGTCTATGCTCTTAGTAAGAAATCTCTGAAAGCTAGAGTCATATTTTTCTAAGATGTTTTCACATGACTTAGTCTCAGATTCAGATTCTTGTTGAGTTATTTCAAAGTCATTTTTGATTTTCAGATTAATTTCTTTTTGCTCAACAAGTTCTGTCTTCAGAAGATCAATCTCAGATTCAAGACTGCTTTTCAGCTTCTTGTATTTGAGTTTGATCTTGCTGTAGCTTTCTAATATTTCAGACAAGCTCTCAACAAGTTCAGCTCTGGAGAGTTCAGAAAATACCTCTTCAGAATCTGAGTCAGAGTCTGATTCAGCTTCAGATCTTGATGTTCCCTCTTCCTGATCATCTGTGTTGGCCATCAGTGCAACATTAGCACATTCTTCTTCTGATTCAGAAGATGATTCAGATTCATCTGAGTCATCCCATGTTGCCATCAGAACCTTCTCCTTTTTGTCAAACTTCTTCTTGGGTTTTTCTCTTTGAAGTTTGGGGCAATCATTCTTGTAACGCCCAGGTTCTTTGCACTCATAGCATATAACTTCTTTCTTGCCAGATCTTCTGTGCCCAGAAGATTCCTTTCTATGATCAGATTTTCTGAAGTTGTTGAACTTCTTTCCCTTGTGCTTCCAGAGTTTGTTGATCCTTCTGGACAGCGTGGATAATTCATCTTCTTCTTCAGAAGAAGATCCTTCAGAGCTTTCTTCAATAACCTGCAAAGCTTTAGCAGATTTATTAGATTTTAAAGCAATAGATTTACCTTTTTCTTTCTTTTGAGGTTCATCTTCCTCAAGCTCAATTTCATGACTCCTCAGTGAGCTGATGAGTTCTTCTAAAGAGATCTTGTTCAGATCTTTAGCCATCTTTAAGGCAGTCACCATTGGTATCCATCTGGTAGGTAGACTTTTGATGATTTTCTTTACATGATCTGATGTGGAGTATCCCTTGTCCAGAACTTTTAGACCTGCTGTGAGGATCTGAAATCTAGAAAACATAGTTTCTATATTTTCAGATTCTTCCATTCTGAACGCTTCATACTTCTATATAAGCGCCAGAGCCTTGGTTTCCTTCACTTGAGAATTTCCCTCATGAGTCATTTTCAGTGACTCAAACATTCCATGAGCTGTTTCTCTGTTTGTAATCTTTTCATACTCAGTATGAGAGATTGCATTGAGCAATATTGTCCTAGCCTTATGGTGATTCTTGAAATCCTTCTTCTGGGCTTCTGTCATTGATTTTCTATCAATTTTCTTGCCATCCTCATTTGTAGGATGTTCATAGCCATCAATGACCAAGTCCCACAGATCAGCATCATAACCCAGGAAGAAACTTTCTATCCTGTCCTTCCAGTAGTCAAATTTCTCTCCATCAAACATAGGAGGCTTTGTGCTGATTCTATCCCTTTCTTCATATTTGTTGTTGATGTTGGATATTGTATTATCAGCCATTGTAACAACCAAATATATATCAAAGTAACTTTTCTCACTGGATCTTTACTGACACGATTAAGTGGTAGCACACACAGAACCGGAGCTCTGATGCCAACTGAAGGTGAGAAAATACTTAGAAGGGGGGGTTGAATAAGTATGACAAATAATCAAAGATTCAAACACATATATTTTTATCCTGGTTTGTCGAACTCAACTACTCCAGTCCACCCTCTCAAGAGTGATTTGCCTTTCTCTATCAAGGACTTAATCCACTATTTAATCAAACAGATTACAATAGTAACACCTAAGAACAACTGTTCTTAGTCTTCTCAAGAGCTACAAATCCCAACTGGATCCTCTTAAGGAAACCTTTTACAATCAATGTAAAACTAATACAAGAGTAAGAATGCTTCTAAGAAGCTATTATCACAACTGTGATATTTCTCTTAAGTTTAAGAACAATGTTACAGCAAAATAAAATATAAGAGCTTTGAGAGATTTGCTTTGATGAGTGATTTTTGCAAGTTGTTCGTTACTAAAGAAGATGGAGTGGACTTCTTTATATAGGCACTTAGATCCATGAAGTCTTCTCAACGTTGAAGGTTGTGCTGAAAAGCCTGGAGCCTTTTGTCTTCACATTGGAGGTTGTGCTGAAAAAGCCTGATGCCTTTTGTCTTTTACTTTGCAGAAACTTTCCTTAGAATGGAATGCACAGATAAAACCTTTTTGTCTGTGTTCTTGTGTCTAGCATAAAAGAGGAAAGAGCTGTTGAGATATGCCAACGTACATATTCAAATCTTCTTCATTAAGTAAGTTCAGCTATCAATATTAGAGTTTGGATCTTCAGAATCTCCAGAGTAGAGATCTTCTGGATCATCAGAGTCTTGGGATGTTCTTCAAATTGTGCTGAATCAGAGTATGTGCAGCTTGTGTGCTTGAGCGTGTAATTCTGTCAAAACAGAGTCTTCTATATCAGATTCTCAATACTTATACAGCGCAGTATCTTCAGAGTCTTCTGATGACTAAGCTTCTGAACTCTCAGAGTCTTCTATTCTTTAGAGGCTTCTGCTTCAGAATCTTTAGTAGATAGCACTTAGATTCTTCTTGAGGCAGCGTTCAGATCTTCATCTAAGATGCTCTTGAACCTTTGAAGCCTTTCATAATATCATTGTTCAGGTCCAAATTTGCTCTTTAAGAATATTTTCTTTAGTACATGTAGCAAACAGTTTAGAACAAATTTAGAGTATATAATTCTTGAATACAAAATTCATAAGTGTTATCATCAAAACATAGAGATATTACTAAGAAACAATCTGTGTTCTTACAAGATATACATTATATTATAATGCTACAACAAGAACCAAAACAAAAGTAAAAAAAGAAAACAAACAACAGCATGGGATAAAACTCCCATTCTCCCTTTCCCTTCTCCTTCTTCTACCACTTCTTTTCCTTTGTCCTCTTATGGTTTGTTCTGCAAAAACACAAAGCAATTAAATATATATAAATGATTTGGAAAAAAAATCGTTACCCAAAGATGAGAGCTGGTGGTGGCTTTGAAAACGGCGACGGTAGGCTTCAATTTTCTCCTTATGGTGGCAGCTTTTCTGGGGAAAATATGACAGAATTTCCTCTTGGTGAGAATTATCGTTTGTGGTTGTTGTTGTTGTTGTTGGTGTCTTGAAGTTGGGAAATCCGTCATGCTTTTATAGGGGAATGGATGGGTCTCCAATGAATATGACTCTTAAAAACCTTCCTTTTTGAGTGATTCTCTATCTAATTGTTGGATGATTTGGGGAGACAACCATTTAATTTCCTTCTAATTCCGTTTGATTCTGTTGAGAGAATGTTGGCTCTAATTTGGGAAGTTCCAATCTTTCCCTTTTTTATGTTGCAGCTTCAAACGAAATTCTGAAAAACTATGCTCCGAATTTGACTTCGACTCTAACACAAAAGTCATAGCTCTCTCTCTTAGCTTTCCGGTGATTTTTAGAACGCCTCAAACGGATTCCTAGAACTCCAGTTACGATTGTTTTCGTGCAGACTGCTGAAGCTAGATTTGCTGTTATGACTTGCCTCTTACGACTTGCCTCTGATGAATTGCTTCTGAAGAATTGCTGCTGGAGCGTTTCCTCTGGAGCGTTGCCTCTGGTGCGTTGGTTCTGGAGAATTGCTTCTAATTTGGGAAGTTCTAATCTTTCACTTTTTAATGCTGCATCTTCAAACGAAATTCTGGAAAAATATGCTCTAGATCTGACTTCGACTCCAACACGAAAGTCGTAGCTCTCTCTCTTAGCTTTCTGAAGATTTTTAGAATGCCTCAAACGGATCCCCGAAACTCCAGTTACGATCGTTTCTGTGCAGACTGCTAAAGCTGGATTTGCTGTTATGACTTACCTCTTACGACCTGCCTCTGATGAATTGCTTCTGAAGAATTGCTTCTGGAAAGTTGCCTCTAAAGCTGTTGGCTCTGAAGTTTCTTTTGAAGTTGTTGGCTCTGAAGTTCCTTCTGAAGCTGCTAATGAACTTCTTTTGAAGACTTGCCTCTGAAGACTTTGCCTCTGACGAGTTGCTGATGAGTTGGTTCTGGAGCTCTGCTGATGAACTTCTTCTGAAGGCTTGCCTTTGACGTTGTTTATGAGGAGTTGCATCTAAAGGGTGCCTCTGACGTTGTTGCCTCTTTGGCTTTGAATTAAGTTTCCACGCGAATAAATCCTCGCCATCTTGAATTTAAATTTGCAACTTTGAAGAGCTTTATTTGATTTTAAAATATCTGCACAGGTGGGTTAGGACAAACATGCATACACAAGCATAAACAATAAGGAAAGCAGGAGAAAAATAGAGGTGGGATTTTAAGGTAAACAATTAGGGTGTGACAGTACTCTGTAATCTTTGATACTCTTAGTTGCGTAATTGAGCATAAGGCAAATAATGATCTTGTGTTTAAGGGTTCTATGATTGATAATATCTATAATTTTGATCTAGATGACGTGTTAATTCATGGAACTAAGTGTTGAGTAGTCAACGGTAAAGATTCTTGGTTATACCATAGACGCTTAAGTCGTGTGCATTTCAACTTGCAAAATAAAATAGCATCAAAGAATATAATGATTAGTCTTCCTACAATAAAATTTTTAAAAGGGAAACTATGTGATGCTTTCCAAATGGGAAAGAAAACTAGAGTGTTGTTTAAATCAAAAAACATTGTTTCGATATTAAAATCTCTCGAGCTTCTCCATCTATACTTGTTTGGCCCTTCGCATACAAAAAGTTTATGAGGAAACTATAACGAATTTGTGATTGTTAATGACTACTCTAGATTCACTTGGACATTATTTTTACCCCATAAAGAAGAAGCTTTCAAGGCTTTCATTGATTTTGCTATGCTTGTCCAAAAATATTTTTAGTTTAAAAATTATCACTATCTATAGTGATCATGATGGTGAATTTGTTAACCATTAATTTCATAAAAATTGCACCAAAGATTGGATTGCTCATAAACTTTCATGTTCAAGAATTCCGTAACAAAATGGTGTTTTTTAGCGTAAAAATCGTGTTATGAAAGAATTGACCTGAACCATGATAAGTGAAATGAGCCTACATAAGTACTTGTGGGCGGATGCGATTAATACTACATGTTATATCTTAAACAAGGTGATCATTCGATGCATCCTAGATAAGACACCATATGAGTTACTTAAGGGTAGAAAATCCAATATTTCTTATTCTCACATTTTCAGTTACAAATGCTTCATTTTAAATAACAGAAATGATAATCTTGGTAAATTTGATGCTAAGTCCGATAAAATGACATTCTTAGGGTACTCGTATATGAGTCAAACTTATAAGGTTTAAAATCATATAACCTCTTCTATAGAAGAGTCCATTCATGTTGCTTTTGATGATTCATTACCCTAAAAGATATGGGAGGATATTTGTTCTAATGTTTCTAGTATAATAATAAAAAGTTGATCAACGATGAATGTTCCAAAAAGGATCTTTTACCTTCATCAAAAGATGAAGACATCAAGGAAGATAAATAGGAAATCTTATATGAGGATGAAAAACAAGAGACATCGAACTAGCTGCCTCAAGATTGGACAATCGTAAAAGATTTTCATTAAATAAAATCATGGGAGACATCAAAAGAGGTGTAAGTATTAGGTCATAAGTGTCGCGGTGAAAATTGGATACCAAACTATTGATTAGTTTGAATCTTTCATTTGCAACCGAACTTTGATTTGTCCAAAGGAAGGGATAAAGATTGAAATTCCTACAATGCAATGCAAATGCAAGGTTTAGAGAGTTATAGGTTCGGGGGTTGGTTAAACTTAGGGAAGGTACTAGCATCCTAAGTTTCTGTAGTACTCTACAGGAACCTCTTGTTTTATATTTGTTTATTGCTAAGTGTTTATCTGCTTAAGGTAAAAGACCTAGGGGTTTATTTCTAAGTATACTCGATAAAATGTCGCATCTTATGCCTACATATCCTTACGGGAGTGGAATCAGAGTACTTGTAGTTCCCCTAAAGGGTTAGAGGAGTTCTTTGACTGTGGTCAAAGTTCCTACGGGTTAGGGTAGTTGATTGATTGATTTTAGGAGAAGAGATGTGTCTTCATTTTAAGGGAGATTTAACCGCCACAAGTTGTAGGAAAATAGTCTTTGCATCGTCTTAAGAAAAAGACTTACGTACTCGGATAGGGATCAACGAGGTACACCTTTATCTCTCTTAAGGCAAAGTTCCTACGGTATTGACTGTAATTGATGTGGGGTGGAGATTCTATCTCGCTTAAGATGATTTGCCATCTTTCTCTAATGTGTTTGAATATTGAGTTGAGTTGTTGAATGTTTGAATATTGTTTGATTTGTATTGTTTGTATTGTGTTTATTTCTATGTTGTAAGATAAAGGTCCTTCCTGTGGGGTAGGTCCTAAACTTAAGAAGATCGACTTGAATGAGATCAAGGATCATGGGGAAATGATGCAAATGATGCATACGCACGATTGTTAAGTCATGCGCAGATTCTTCCTTTGGACGGATGCAATGCAAGAATATAAATTGCGAGAATGTAAATTGCGGAAAATAAAGGCAAGTAAGATAGAACATGCACACGCATGAAAACGCTAGGTGTGTGAATGTGAATTGTGTAAGGACGGAGAGAAGCATGCACGATTAATTGATTGCGAGAGATTGATTAGGTTGCAGGATGTTGGATTGATTTTAGGCGAGAATTTGTTTAGAAGTTGTATTATTTTATTTGAATTGATTTGTAAGAAAAATAAATTGTATTATTTTGGTGGGATTGATTAATTTTGAGAAAGGTTGATTTTAAGAAAAAAAGTTATATTATATGATTTAAGAAAAGTATTGAATCATTTGATTTGAATAAAAGTTTGGCTTTAATAATAATTTTATAAAAAGAAGTTTGGTTGTGATTTGATTTTAAGAAAATTAATAATTAATTTAGATAATAAAAAGTTTGTTATAATTTATTTTTAAAAGGGTGATTAAAAAATTAATTAAGTGGATTAATTAATTGATAATAAAATAAATAGTTTAGGAAAAAAAGGTGATTTATTTAAAGATTAATTAAATAAGTAGTAAAAAAGATAAAACTAAATTAATTAGTTAAATAGTTATTAGTTTATTTTAAAAAAGATTGATTATAGTTAGGATTAATTAAATAAATAATGAAAAGATTAAATGGGTTGATGTTGGGTTATTAGTTAGTGATTGAAGGTTTAAGGGGGCACAGTGAGTGGTGAGTGTGTGATTAAGTGTGTTTTGTAGGTGATTATCAGATTACAACAATTACAATTAAAAAACAAAACAACAAAACAACCCCTAAATTCCCAAATCGATTCCCCCCATCTTCGATCTGTTTCCCCCCGTCTTCTTCCTCTTCGATTCCACGAATCTTCTCCTTCAATCTCCTTGTTCTCCCTCGATCACCCCCTTTGACTTCTTCCGCTTCTCCACTATTTCTTCATCTCCTTCCTTCTCCTTGTTCTCCCTCGATTTCCTTCATAAGACATTCAACAACAACAAAAAATCAGCAATGTTAGTTAAAACAAAGCAACTCACATTTTAAGTGGTTTCGCAGGTTTCGGCTGTGGATGAGTTGCGGATGGCGCGAGAGTGCGATTCGTGGCGAAAAGGGGCTCCGACGGCTTCGACGGTGGGTAGTTGAATTTTCTGGCGATAGGCTGGCGAATGTGATTCCGATGGGATTTAGAGGATAAGTTCTCTATTCTGAACTTAGGGTTTCGTATTTGGGATTATTGTGATTTTTGTGTGAAGTTGGGGTTTTTTGTGAGTTTGGGATTTCGGTTGTTGGTGTGTTTTTCTTCGTGTATTCTCCTCCTTCTACCAGCCTCCTTATATAGGCTTTACCGATAATCAAATGCTTTGGTTGAAATTGTTTGCTGCTTTGAATATGGATTTAGGTTTCTTATTTGGGATGAATCAGATTTAAAAATATTCCTAAATCGTCTGATTGCTATAATGAGCCCTTAATTGATATTTCAATCTTTGATTCTAGTGATTCAATTGTGAGGTTGGATTTGATTTGGTTTCTGAATAGGATATTCTGTCTTCCAGGAATATTCTCTAACGGTTTTATTTTGATTCTGGATGTGACTTGGCAGGTGTGGAAAACAATGGTTTTGGGCCAGAAGGTGGATTAGAATCCCAGAAGGAAAACTCGCGCTTGATACCTTTGTTGGAGATGAGGGGCTTCCACGAAAAGGTGATGAGGAGTAACAATTCCAACTATCTCTTTGCGAACAAGCTGAATGCAGGGTATGTTGTTCGACCTCTATTCCTTTGGCTTTTCTTCGAACTGACATGTGTGAACATCCTTTTTCTTTTTCTCATGTGCTTCGCATTGTGTAGGTTGTTGCTTCTCATCATGGTCATCTTTGCCTGCGCTAATTGATTGAAACAGACTGCGAAAGAGGCCGGGGACCATGGAAGCAGGGAGAGCAATGTGTCTATGGGATCCTTCAACAATGCAGGTGCCTCGCCGACTCTTGTAACAATCTCCAGCTTGGAACTTACTCTTACTCTTCAATCAAAGCTTTAGGACATTGCTGCTACTGAAGTTTCCAACAATAGTGTTACAACCTTGTTATCAATGAAGATATTTCTCGAGAGATTCCTTTTATGCGTCCGAGCCTCAGAGGTAATCTAGCCTCTTTATTCTTCCTTAAAACTGTAGAAGTTGATCGAATTATGGTATTGACATCATACTATTGCAGCATATTCATATAGTTCTGTTATCAATCTCGCAAGCGTTGTTCTCAATTATAGCTACGGCCAGCATTTCAGGCTCTAACCTTCGACACAGGGCGACGTGCTATAATGGCAGTAAAGTATTCGTAGTCTGAGGAGAAACAGAAGTTGGTTGTTGAAGAGGCAAGTTGGTGGTAATTTCGATTAGTGAATGAGTGTTGATGCTGAGGAAGCTGCTGGGACTGCTGGGTTTGGGTCTGAGAATTTGAGTAGTATGGCCGTTATACTTAGTGCTTGCACTGGTATTTGTAGTACTGCTATTGTTGTTGCTAATGGTTGCTCTTGGAATTTTTTTGCAGATGTTTTGAGATGTGTTGGAAATTGTCCATAATCAGTTGTTGTCTGCCTGAGATTCCGTTGTCTTTGACGCTTGGTGTAGTTCGGCTCAGTGATGCTTCGAGGCTATAACATCAATAGTTCTATTCAAACTTCTTGAGCTGGTTGCTGCTAGCTGAGGAACAAGTTTTGGCCTCTTCACATGGTTTCTTATCTTGATGCATTAAGGGATGATGTGAACAATTCCTGGATGGTTTTAGCACGAGTTTCGGTAACGCAGCTTAATTTGGGAGTCCTTTCAAGCGTGAGGCAACTTCTGAAGGTATGGTCCCATCTTAGTGTTGTGATGCGCTTCTTTTCGAGGCTCTGTCTTGTCCACTTCGTCACAGTTTGGGTGGATTTGCAAATGAGGCTAGCATGCTCGTATTAAAAGCCGCTTACGTCGAGCTCTGATTTCTTTTGTAGGTTAAAGAGTGAAGGTGTAACACAAAGGAAACAGGGTTATTAGCGAGAGGTTCCTAGAGGACTTGCAGCTGGTTGGCTTAAGGGGGTCCTTCGCAACTGATTCAATACAGGGAGGCACACATACGAAACCTGTCATGGAACTGGGTCAGCAATAGCAGGATCCGATAAAGTGCTGCCATTACTAGCACTTGGAGTTAGGTAACAATCCCGATTCTTACTTTGATCTGTTCATTCTGGTTATGGTTGGAATGGCGACTTCTGCGTGAGAGGCTTGTATTCCTTTATATTGTCATATCTTTATTTTGGTCAAACCATTACTTTAAGAGAAGGCTTATGAACCTGACTTCTTCAGTTATTTTGCAGCAACAACTTAGATGGCTAGAAGCTGCTATGACTGAGGTGGGAAACCCTCTAAATGCAGTATGTGCATAGTGATGGCCTGCTCGGATAAGAGACGACATGACGCCCAACGCGATGTTGATGGTACCTGGAGAAACACTCCTCATGTGAAAGCCTCATCGACGTTGCTGTTGCTGGCTGTGCTTGCTGAAATATACTGAGGCGAAAGTACTGCTGTGACATGCTGATGAAATGTTGATGTTGCCTTCAAACTTCGGTGTTTTAAGACACTTACAAATTAATGTTGAAGGCTGTCTGAATTTAACTGTTCTTCTTGTCCGAAGTTTCGTAGCCTTCGACGCTTGGTGGGAGGCTGGTGGCAAACCCCGGTTATTGCCCTTCCGGCTGCTCGAAGTTCAACCCGATGATGACCTCGAAATACTGAGGGTTGAAACTGGATCATTTCATCTCTTTTCTTTCAGTTTTATCCTGCGATTCATCTTTTAATGATAATCCTATTTATCAGTTGTATTTTGCAGGCGAGCTTGTGGCGGCAGCAACATATAGTTTGGCAAGTCTTGGATCGAAGTAGAGTTGGCATTCCAAATTCCCTCCTGCCTATCGAAGGTTTGTGTTGCGGTTCCGGTAGCTACTCAGTGTCTCCGTTTTCTCTCTAATCCCTTGTAATCTTCTTTTGTATTCTGTAGGGGTATGGGGGCGTTGCTGATTTGCGTGGAAGCTGCGGGAATGCAGTTTTATGAGCATGTGCTGGCTTTGGGCGCTGAGGTGTAAAGGGAATCGGTGCTGGGAGCAAGATAGTGTGTCCCTTAGATGAAAAGCAACGTAGTGGCCCTGTGGTCCATAAAGAGCAACTGCTGCTCATTAGAAACCTCTTTTAGTTTTAACATTTTGTACAGAATGCAATGTAATGTGCCAAGCAACTTGTAACTAGCTTCATTTACTTTTGTAATTCAAAAGTCATCCTAGCTTTGACTAATGTTTGTGAGGAATATAAAATAACCTTCACTCAGCTCCGAGTTTTCTAAAACAAGCAACGAATTGTAGTTTTGCACCAAGAGTTTTAAACGGTTACGGGCTATGTCTAATTACCATGCTCAGTGGTCTGTGCATCCAACAGTGGGAATTTGAACTTCAAACTTTACAATCACGCCTTCTTGTACGTTTTGATGAAGATTGCCCAAGTGCAATGGTATAATGGTGGTGTTTGGTTTCTTTGATAGGTAGTGTGAGTGCATTTTGGCTTTGGATTGGCCATTTGAGTCTTGAGTTCCTGCTTGTATTCCAACGATAAATTGTAATGTAAAGCTGGCATTTCCTCATCAGCCTATAATACTCTTAATTCATATAATTAGTTGGTTTCAATATGGTGATTATTGTAGCGTTGAGTTGCGGTATTATGAATTGGATACAATTCTTGGGATATCATGCACCGTTCAATCTCAATGTAGAGGTTGGACTCAAGGAGTGATAAATAACCCTTAAGTTCCTTCTTCATGAATTAAATCTCAATATTTGTGCTTAGTCCCCTTAGGCAGTAGAATTGGGGATTTGTCTTGAGACTTGCGGCAAGACTTGTATCCACAAATGAAATGACCCCTTTAAGTTTTCAGCGCGTAAACATGATGTTGTTATGTTGACCGTGAAAATGGATGCATCTGGGACTTGAAATGGTACTGATCGGTTTGGAGATGGATACTGAAAATAACTCCCCTATGCACTTGAGGTGTACTTGAGACCATGAATCGGTTAGTCTTTTGTTCTTAGTTTAATTTCAAACCAATCACAATCCTTTGAGTAAAGCCTCCACCCGCGAAGCACTTCGAATCCATGAAAACTTAAGCAATCCTCTTGAAGATGACAATCCTTGAAGTACTTGCCTGAGAAAAAAGGGAAGAGTACTACCTATTTTGGAATTTAGGCCTGCACCAAATGGTTAGTCGTAACAAAAAAAAAAAAAAAAAAAAAAAAAAACAAATTAATTAAAATCGAGCAAAAAATGCACAAAACGAGGTGGGATCTTACGGTCAAAAATTAGAGTGTGACAATAAGTTAATAATTTTTATAAGTACTCTATTTTCATTTATCATACTGAACCTAAATTGATATCTGACGCTTTACTTGACGAGGGATGGCTACTTTCTATGTAAAAACTTATCTAATTTAAACATAATGGCGTTTGGGACCTTGTTCTACATCTAATTGATAAAACCATCATTGACACAAGATGGATATTTAGGAATAAGATAGATTAAAATGGGGTAATTACTAGAAATAAAGTATGATTAGTGGCAAAGGATATAGTCAAGATGAAGGAATAGATTATGAGGAGACTTATGCTAATGTAGCTCGTCTAGAAGCTATTATACTTATTTTGGCATTTGCTTGCTGCCTAGACTTTAAGCTTTACCAAATGGATGTTAAATATGATTTTCTTCATGGTCATAAAAACAAAAAGGTGTATGTCTCACAAACCCATGTTTTGAGGATCATGATAATCCTAATAATGTTTTTAAATTGAAAAAAGCTTTATATGGTCTCAAATAAGTTCCAAGAGCTTGGTATGAGCGATTGAGTGGATTTTTTATCGAAAAATAATTCAATCGTGGGAAAATTGACACCGTTTTGTTTATTAGACATAAGGAAAAGCATATTCTCATATGTCATATTTATTTAGAGGATATTGCTTACGGGTCTACTAATGAATCTCTTTGTCGAGAATTTTCAAGTTTGATGCATGAAGAATTTGAGATGTTTCTTATGGAAGAGCTTACATATTTCTTGGGATTTCAAAGCTAGTAAACCAAAAAAGGCACTTTCATAAGTAAAACGAAATACTACTTATAGCTTCTCAAGAAGTTCGATATGAAAGATTCGAAGAGTATCTCAACACTCATGGCCTCAAATGTACTTATTGACAAAGATAAAAGAGCAATGGGTTTTGATATAACCCGATATAAAGGTATAATCGGATCCTTACTCTATTTAACTGCGAGTAGGCCATATATCATGTTTCGTGTGTGCATATGTGTTAGATATCAAGTATCACCTAAGGAATTCCACTTTAAGATCGAAAAACATATTTTGAGGTGTCTTAACAGAACCCCTCATCAAGGTCTTTGGTATCCTATAGGAAGTGCTTGTAAGTTAATAGTTTTTATGATTAGGATTTCGCGGGTTACAAGTCGGATAGGAAAACACTAGTGGTGTTTGTTACTTATTTGGAAGTTGTGTAATTTCTTGGCACAGTAAAAAGTAGCGTAGTATTGCTCTTTCTACCGTTGACGTTGAATATGCAGCCGCTGTTAGTTGTTATGCACAAGTCTTATGGATAAAAAACAATTACTATATTATAATTTAAATCTTGGTTGTATTCTAATTAAGTGCGATAATACTAGTGCAATAAGTCTCACTAAGAATCTGCTACTTCATTCATGGACCAAACACATTGAGATCTGTCACCAATTTCTTAGACATCATGTGAAAAAGAGAGATGTTATTTTTGAATCCGTTAATACTAAAAGTCAATGTGCTGACGTTTTTACAAAACTATTATCTTTGGATCCCTTTCACAAGATTTGTAGGAATTTGGGAGTCTTAGAATCATCGTGCTTTAAATAGAATAAGGATTTTGTTTAGTTTCATTTGTTATATTTGTTATTTTCACTAACACTGTCTTGTAGCAAATAATAGCTTTTAATGACTATATTGGTATGTCTCTATAACTCTTGTATCCAGTTTTATATCATTGTATATATTTGTTGTAGAGTTGTGCATTAGTTTGCTTATTTCCTCCTCACTTTATTCATTCATCTCTAGTATATGTCTGTGATGGCTCTTATTTTCATTGAAGTCTTGTTAAATGTGTGTTGCTAATTACGTGCATTCGAGCATTTGTATACTTGTTCATGCATTATTTATGTTGTTAATGCATTTATTTACATACTAGTTTTTTATCACTTAATTGTTTGTTGTTGAATGTTGTTGCATGTCTATTTTTCATTTTGTTGCATGTAGCATATCTATCTTCGTATTTTGCATCCGGTCGTTGTTGTTGTATACGCTTCTTAGTTGTTTGGCTATTGGGTTCATTAGGAATTATTTTTTTGTAATTGGTTATTTGGTTTTTATGCGTATTTTGATCTATCTCATTTTGATGTTGTCAAAGGGGGAGAAATTGTAATGTGAGTCTAGAATTATTTTATGTTTTTTATGTTGTGGTTTGTGTGCAATATTTTAGAGCATAAGTATTTTTGCTTTGGCTCAAAGTCAATTCAATTACAAGTGAAAGCTTGTCAAATATCAAAAAGGGGGATAATGTAGTTGCATGTCCCTAATACATTAAGGAGGAGTACCTTAATATAATGATTTTGTTGCTTGTCTTATCACTTTCATTTGTTGAGTCTCCTTCATGATTGCACATCATTTTTGAATCAAGTTTGAAACGATTTGTCTTTAGCATGCATAAACTAATAATTATATTTGAACTTGATCATGATGATTTTAATTAATTGCATGATTTAGTGGAATAAAAATCATGTGTGTTATTAATTTAAGTTAGGCGGGAAGAAAAGTCTCAAGGTCTTTTAAAAATTATGAAAATTTGAGATTTTGTATGTTTGATTTGAATCAAGCACATATCCTGATTCGAATCACTTTGAACAGAGGCAAACTGAGGATTTTATAGCACTTTGATTCGAATAAGATTTTACACCTGATTTGAATTAGGAAATTATGGGTCACCTCTGCTTGAATAGATTCGAATTAGACTGTACACCTTATTCAAATCAGAATATTTTTCCACATTTTTTTGTTGGCCCTGCTTGAAATAATTCAAATCAAAATTAACGCTTAATTTAAATCACTGAGTCTTTAATTCGATCATACTTTATTATCGATTCAAATCAGATGAGAAATGGGTCAAAACTTTGTTTTCTTCTTATTCCACTTCACTTGTTCATTTGATTAAAATGATAAAATGTTTTTGATTCAAATCTAACTAACTTTTTCCATTAATTTGTGTTTAATCTCAAGCACATATAAATTCTTTTTGTCATCATTTTTCATTTAGCAACTCAAATAACATTCTCATAATATTTATTGTGATTGTGTGAAAATCAACACCCTATATTTTTGAAAGTCAAAATTCTTGCAACAAATTTCTTTCATCTTTAACCTTAGTTTGATTTCAAATCTTAATAATGAGAGATGTGTAACTGATTGAGGGAGACAGCGTCTTCAAACTAGTCGTTCTTGAAGATTTGGTTGAGATTTTCAGGTAGCTTGCAAAATTGAGGTTGTTGTCATTGGTGCTGACAAATTATAGTGAAAAGAAAAAGATTATTCTCTCCAGACTACCTTTGTAGTGATTGTGTGGAAGGTTACAGAAAAGGCATAATTCTTCTCAAATCTTTGGATGATTCATCGCTTAAGGAATCAGTAGGATCAAAAGGTTATTTCTACACACAAAGGCTTAGAGCGAATTGGTGATATTGGAAGATTCAAGAAGCGTCAATAGAGTAAAGATTTCACATAAGAGTTTGACATTATGTTGTTTACAAGTCAAGATACATATAGGAGTTTTTATTTTTCTCAACATTATTATGGATTTGTGATTGTATGAACTCTTGCAATATTTGTCAAAATTAAAAGGAACAATGAAAGTTCTAGTGGGAAACCATTGAAGAGTGACACAAGCAAAGCGATGACGAACGCTGAAGCACTATAAATCTTGGTGTCATTTATCTCCCTTACTTGTGCATTTGATTTTAGTAGGATTTACATGCTTATGTATTTCAATTCTAGCGTAGTTTATTGTTTATTCAATTGATAGCGATTTATTACATAAGCTTAAGTTTTGTTAGAATTGGTACCTAATCAAGAGGAATTGATGATTAAATTCTGAGAAACAATTGATGTTATAATTCATTGATATTGAATCGTTGTATAAACATACCTCATGGAATATACAGCTGGATAAATTGAATACATTTGTGTGTCATCATAAAACCATCTTGGATTTTTGTAGATTGATTTAGTGTTAATGTGATCATGTTTCGAAAAGTATAATTTTCATAATTTTGCTTCAAACCTTCCATGCACATCTTTTGAAAAATCTATGATACTTTTTTTTAAAAAGCGGTTAATTTTTTAACTAGGGTCTATTCAACCCCCCCCCCCCCCCCCCCTCTAGACTATTTGTCTACTTTCCTATTCACACTCAACAATTTTTAGGGATAAAAGACTCGTCAATAATTGCTGCCTATAGATTCTTGTCAATTGATATTAAGTGTACATACATGTTTTCCTTCCAATAAGCATAGTTTTCACCTTTAAAAAGTGGTTCTTATTGTACCATCCATTCGGATCGTCGTCACCCATATTTTCAAACTTTTGAGTCGCTTAAACTGATCAAAAGACCAGCTTTGAGGTCAATTGTTAGGTGATAATATGGATTATGAATGGTCTAAATGGGGCGAATAGACTCCCAATATAAAAATTTGTGCGAAAAAAAGTTTTTTATCATAGTTTCAAAATACAAAATATCTTGCTTGCTAAAGCAAATTTAACGTAAAATAGATTATACTTTTTGATTAAAAGTTATGTGTATATACTTAAACAAATCACAACACAATCAAATGGGACAATTGAATTACACCAAACAACAAACTAATTGTATTGCGTCATTGAACCATTACACGATAAATGTTATTTCACAATTTGCAACATGGATAAGATTCTACAACCATTGTCTTCAGGTTTAATCGACACTACGGCGAGGTTGAATTGTTAATTCTAACAAAAACTATAACTTATACAATAAATCTCTAACAATAGAAAATTCTATTGTCGCACCTCGAAAAAATAAATAAAAAATACGACCCTCGCACGAAAGGCGTGGAAAATGTGGTTCAATAGATTCGCCACCGAACTTTATTTATCCCAAAAGAGGGAAAGAGAAATATCGAGAAAACCTTTAAAGAGAGATAAGAACACGGTCGTCGCAACCACGTTATGGGTTTTGGAGTCGGTTACGCAAGGAAAAGGTATTAGCACCCCTTACGTCTGTTGTACTAAACAGGAACCTCTTAGTTCAATTTGTGATGAGTGTTATCTAAGCTTGTTTATTTTCTTCTCAATAATAAATGTGAAACGATAAGATAAAAGATAGATAATACTAAGGGGGGAAATTGTGGTTTATGGATAGGGTGCTCGCCAAGGATTGGGCCCCTTGTGCCTACGTATGCTCATTTGGACGAGAATGAGAAATCAGAGATTTTGTAGTTCGACTACGGGAAAGGTTAGGGGGAAAATGGAAGATGGATAGAATTGTGAACACAAACGGGGGAAAAAGAAAAAAGGTAGCTCGCCAATTTAGGCTTTTAGGGTTTCAATTGTTATTAGTTTATTTTTGAAAAGTACGAATAAGATATGATTAAGATGAATAAGATATGAACAATATGAATAAATATGAAAAGATAGTAAAATCAATAGTATATAAACAATGATGATAAGATCAAGATAATATTGTCGGAAAAGTAAATCAAAAATATATTGACTGAAATTAAAGTTAGTGGTTAGTCGTTATTACTTTGAATCGGGTCGACTATGGCGCTAAACTGTTGTAGCATGATCTATGACGAAAATAATACTATAGGAAGTCGCGCAAGTTGATATTTGTGCTAAAAACACGATGGAGAAATGGTATTGAGAATCATTCTCCAAAGAAATCGTTCCACACGAGGTATCATCTTAATCACAAACTTTTGTTAATTAATCGAGTATAACCTATCGTGATCCCAAAGTATAGAAGATGATCTAAAAGATCGTTCACTACATATTTGAAATAACAAAGGTTAAACGACTTCAATCAATCAACATCTATGAATAAAAAGACTTCATGGACCAATATTGAAATGAAAAATGAAAATATAAATCAAAGTAGGAATAAAAAGAACTAAATAGTGGTCTTATCTTAATCAAGATTTAAAATCGATAAATTGACGATCTATGATATTAGACTTTCATTCACCAAGAAGAAATTAAAAGAAAAAAGAAAAACAAAATGGAAATGGAAATGTAAAGGATAAATAAAATCGAAATTAATATCAACAAAAAAAAGCATAAATGAAATGTAAATTAATAACATGTATGAATCAAAATAATAGTAAATCATTTAAAACTTATTTACAAATATTTAGAAAAATAAAATAAAAACAAGGAAGGAACGGGGGTGCGACGACATAGAAAGGGTGTGACCAAGTGGAAAAGAAACACCAAGGGATCATATGGGCTTTAACAAACCCATAACCCTTCTCTACATAAAAACAAGGGTAGAAAGAATAATAGAAAATAGATGAGGATCAACACAGGCCCCGAAAAAAGAAAATAAATCTGGTCCAATTAAAAGTCATGCCCTTTTAATGGCATCAGATTTATTTCACAATAAAGGCAATGACTATTAATAACTAGATTCATCAACACACGATTCTGATTCAAAACCAGTAGAGGCTTAAATGTGTCACATTCATCACCTCTAACAGAATGTAGAGGAAGTAAACAACACGACCATCACAAGAACATTGGAAGCAAAGAAAAAAATCAACAGATAACATGGCCTCGTAAACTCAGGTTCGCTTTTGTTTCGCACGTTTCCGTTTCGTCTCAACCTCTCATTCTCTTCTACTTCTGCTTCATCTCTATTTCTACGATTTAGGTTTGTTTGGATTCACAGTTAGTTGTTGATTTGGGTTTGAAAGAGGATTTGAGGAGGTTTGGATGTTCTTTCCAAATTGAAGAAGAAGGTTGAGTGGTATGAAGGTTGGAGGAAATCGTTTGGTCCCCAAAATGCGGGATATCCGAAGCCTCCTTAAATGAAAGTGAGATGGGTTTTTTTATAGAGAGTGATCAGTGAATTGAGAAAAATCATGAGTTAATTTGCTTAATCCGTTTTGATGATATTTTGTGAGTTTGGAATATTACTTTTGGTTTTGCTGTATTGTACAGGTTGTAAAATTTGTGTTTTGTCGTTGTTGTACCCCAAAATTTGCTCAACCTTTTCTTAACTTGGTTTGTGTTTCATTTCATTTTGTTCTAACATTTGCATTGCATAGCATATTTCATTGAACAGGGGATCAAGAGGTTGTACATAGCAAGAGGAGGTCACTCAGAGTGTTGAGCCTAAGCAAGGGGTGTTACTCAAGTTTGAATGGTCATCAGGTCATCAAGGAGTGGTCAATAATCTTGTGAAATGATGGATGGATGCATGTGGGTCAGCTCCTAACTTGGAGGCCAATTGAAGAGCATCAGAGGATTGTGGATGCATTATTATGGATATAAGATGTTGAGAGAGCTCATTGAGTGATTTGAGATCCATTTGGAGCTTATTCAAGTTGTTGTGAGGAGTGGAACAAGCCACAGTCAAGAATGTTGCATCTAGGGTTTTCATCTGGTAAATCCTCAGTCAATTGTGAAATTGAAGGAGTTTAAAACCTAATTCCAAGTCTCTATGGTCATGGGATGTTGTGTTGAGACATCTAATATATCATTTCAAGATCAATTCATCAAGGATCAAGAGTGTGAGAAGTTACTAAATTAGGGTTCTCAGTGTAAAATCTCCTATTTAGTCCCTAACTTCAAGACCACCTATCTCAAGATATAAGTATTATCTCAACTTTTGACAAACATGAAACTTGTAGAGCATGTTTTTAGATTTCTTTTGAGTACTAGAAGTCCTTGATTGGATTTATAGAACTCAAGTTATGATGCAGACAAGTTACAGGTCCTCAGATGAATGTGATTTTAGTCAACAAAAGTCAACCAACTTCCAAGCCATTTTTGACCTAGAAGGATGTTTCTCCTCAATTTTTGGCCAACATGAAAGTTGTATAGAATGGTATTAGCTTTCCAAAGAGTACTAGAAGTATTTCATATGATTTGTATAACTCAAGTTATGAGGCTTGCAAGTCAGGGGTATTTTGGGAAAGTGAAATTATAGGTCATAAAATTATAGGTCCATTTCACCAACTTGCAAACTTCAAATGAAAATATTTTCAACATGAAACTTGCTCCAAATAGGGACATTTGCATTACCAAAGCATCTCTTGTCATGGTTGGAGCTTGGATTGAAGAATTGGTGTTTGAAATTTTCATGAAAGAAGCTTAAAATGTGAAAATTGGAATTAATTCATTTGGAACTATTTCAAGGCAAATCTATGCATATTTTGAGTGCAAATGATGTTCTAAATACAATGCCAAGTTTAATTTTGCAATTTGAGGTCATTTGGTTGGTTATTTTCATGCTTTCTTCACCATGAAGTAACAAATGGGAAATCCACCATAGAATCAAAACAAGGAACAATTGCTGGCCCTTTGATCAACTCAGGCCATGTGCAAATGATTTGGAACAAATTTGAGGCTGGTGCAGTGGATAGAACACGAGTATGGCAAGTAAAAAAGTGGAGAAAAATTGAATTGGCAATTGGGCTTTAGGGCATGAAATAAGGCTCCATTTGCATCTGAATCCAATACATAAAAGGTCAGCAAACTTCCCAAACCCTCAGAGCTCGAATTGGTGGTGAAATTGCAAAAATAGCAACTTGAAAAAGTGAGAGAAAAGTGAGATTCGGTTTTGGAGTTTTGGCCATTATCAAGTGAAATTGAGCATACTAAAAGCTTCATTCAAGTGTTTGGAACGATTCTGGGTGATTTTCTTGAAGGTTCAGCCAAAGACAAGACCCAGTGGAGGTTCTCCACTAGGTAATTTTGAAATCACCATATCTCTCTATTTATGCCACGATTCTGTGCCATTTTTGCATATTTGAGACATAAGAATCATGTAGACCATTAACAAGTAAAATGAACTGGCATTTGGGTTGATTTCTGTTTGAAGCATAAAACTTGTTGTTTGCATTTTGGCTTGTTCTTGAGTTTTTAGAGTAAATGGAATGTGGATTTGAACTCTACATGAAGTGTAGATGAATTCTGGACACTTTTGGTGTTTGATTTAGAGTTTTGCAGTTTGTGCACTTTTTATATTTTTCTTCGATTTGCTCTGTGTGTTGCTCAAACATGAAAACCAAGGTTGGATTTGAGTTCCTCGTGATGAGAGGATGATTTTTGACTATTAGTTTGTTAATTTTGGTGAAGTTTTGAGGCCTGTGCATTTCTTGGAACTGTTCACGGTGGTTCTGTGGCCGGAGAAGATGACCGGAAGGGATCTTCGGCCACCGTCTGATTTTCTTTGACTTGGTTGACTTCTCATTGGAGAAGATGGTCTTAACACCGTTGGATCTGATTACTTTTCTGTTTAACGTTCGTGATTAAGATACAACGTGCACCTCCTTTGACTACACGCACGTGATCACATTTAAATTCTTCATTAATGTGCTGGCGTTTTGTGATCCACTTGATTGGATTACCAATTGATCAGATGGCTCTGGTTGATTTCCACACTGGTCCTTCTGTTGACCAGCCTTGGTGGATCATTTGTTTGACCTGAATTTTCTTTTGGGCGCCTTGGGCCTCAGCTGCTAAGTGCACCCCCTTCTTGGCCCAATCTCATTTTCAACTGTTTTTATTTACTTTTTGCACCGTTTGTTTATTTATTTTATTTTTATTTTCATTTTATTTTTGTTTATTATCTGTTTACATTTAAATCATTTTTAATTACTTTCAATCATCCAAAAAATTCATAAAAATATTTTTTAGACACTTTGAGGTGTCTTCTTATTTTAGAAATTTTTTATTTTATTTTTTGGTTTATTTTTCAATTAAAATTGGATTTTAATATTGGAAGTGTATTAATTGATTTAAATTGTGACATTATGTGATCTTTTATTTGTTTCTTCCATTTCCTTTGGGTCCAATGAATGAAAATTGATCCGCATACACATGATGAGTTGAACAATTTTTTAGGACCATTTTGCCCCTGGTTGGTTGACTTTAGTGACTTTTCTTTTGACCCTCGATTCTCCCATTTCAAAGTGGTACATCTTGAATATAATTTTCTTTTGATGGTGCTTTGAGAGGATATTGGCTTTGTGCTTTTGACTTCTGTTTGCCAAATTGTTTAGCTTCTTTATGCATTTTATTTGGTAATTTTTGAATCTTTTTCCTAATTTTGAGGTAACTTGCAAGTCAAGTTACCTCTAAGAGAGGTTCATACATGCACCTTGACCTTGTTTGATTTGGATATGACATTTTTGGATCCTTTGAGCTCTCAACCCCTTTTGTTTCATATTACTGACATGCTAAGGATGATGTTTGTTCAATTTTAGGTCATGATATTGTTTCTTCCTTATTCATTTGCTTGTTTTCTTTTGAGCTTTCCATTAGGTTTTCCATGTGAAGTATACTTGCATTCCTTTATGTTTTGTTTGCATTTCTTTTTGTTGTGTTTTGCTCTTGCTTTTAAGCTCTCCTTTTAATCTTTAACTTCTGTCCAATGACCTTGGAATGTCATTTAAGGTGACTTGGTCCCTCCTTTGGAGGTATTTGAAGCATACCTAAAATGATGAATCCTTGAGGACATTTTTGGTGTACCTTTGTGTGGTGTTCTTGTTTGGTTGGCTTCTTCTTGTGCATTTCTTTTTCTTTTCTTTTCTTGCATTTCCATATGTATGCTTGGTTGAGATGAGCTTGTGGAGGCTACTGCCCCACATTATTTTCCTCCCACTTTCATTCTACTTGTGCATTCAATGTGTGCATCCTTTCATTTGCATGTTTCTTTTGTTGTTTCTTCTTCTTCTTTTTGTCTTTCTTCCCTTAGGGTTTCTAATATCTCTTGTTCAAGAGAGGTTATTATAGACATTAGGGTTTTAAAACACGCATGATGACATTAGGTAGCTCCCTTTTAAACTCAACTTTAGGTGCACTTTGCATGACAACTTCTAGGGTTTGGTCTAGTCCCCCTTTAGTTTGTCCTTTTCTCTTCTCATCTTCAAACAACTTTAATCCACTTAATAAATAATGACAAGTGTGGCACGCTACGAGCCTTAAGCTACTTGAGAAATGGTGATTGAGGGGCCTCCTCTCAATAACCTTGAGTGTTTAGTGTACACCCTTTGGGTGATATACGATGCATTCGCTCTTAGGTCATAGTCTCTAGTGCGACATGAGTTACAAATCAAATTCAAAACACTTATTCTCTAAAAAACACAAAAACACAAAAACCTTTTTCATCCTTCGGGATTCTAATCAGCTACAAGTTAAAACGAGCTTTGTATGGACTCAAACAAGCACCTAAGGCTTGGTATGACTGTCTTAGCAAATTTCTTCTTGATCAAGGGTACTCAAGAGGAAAGGTTGACACAATCCTTTTCATTAAACATAAAGGAAAACACTTAATCTTGGTACAAATATATGTTGATGATATTATTTTTGGATCAACTAACATGAATCTGGTAAGGGAGTTTTCTATGTTAATGCAGGGAGAGTTCGAGATGAGCATGATCGGGGAGCTCAACTATTTCCTCGGATTGCAAATCAAACAACTGAAAGAGAGTATATTTGTGAGCCATACAAAATATAGCCTTGAGCTTCTCAAGCATTTTGACACGGCAAACTCCAAGGCTATTGACACTCTGATGTCTACACGTGCAAAACTCAACCGAGACGAAAATGGTAAGGATGTAGATGTGAAAAAGTATAGAGGTATGATTGGATCTCTCCACTATCTTACCGCATCTCGACCCGACATAATGTTTAGTGTTTGCATGTGTGCGAGGTATCAATCATGTCCCAAAGAATCTCACCTGAAAGCTGTAAAGCGCATACTGAGATACGTCTTTGGTACTCCAAAGTATGGGCTTTGGTATCCTAAGGGTAATGATTGCTCCTTGGTTGGATTTTCTGATTTTGAATTTGCTGGTTGCAAATCGGATAGGAAAAGTATAAGTGGCACGTGTCATTTGTTTTCAAATTCTTTGGTGAGTTGGCATAGCAAAAAGCAAGTATCTGTTGCTTTGTCAACAACCGAAGTGGAATACGTTCCAGCCGGTAGTTGTTGCGCTCAAGTCTTATGGCTTAAGCAACAATTTCTCGACTTTAATCTAAAACTCGAACATGTTTCGATCTTTTGTGATAATACTAGTTCCATTAACCTAACCATGAACACCATTTTACATTCACGCGCCAAGCATATCGAAATATGCCATCACTTCCTTAGGGGTCATATGGAGAAGGGTGATGTAGTATTTTAGCACGTTGATACTAAGAATCAACTTGTGGATATCTTTACAAAACCATTCGCTACATAGCCTTTCTTTCACATCCGTAGGGAACTCGGTGTTCTCGACATCTCGAGTCGTGTTTAGGAGGTCATTATCACATGCTTTATATATATATATATATATGTATATATATATATATATATATATATATATATATATATATATATATATATATATATATATATACACACACACACACACACACACACACACACACACACACACACACACACACACATGTTTGTGTGTGTATGTGTGTGCTTTGTTCATCTTTTTATTTAACTAATGAAGAAGAATAGAGCCATATGTGAGGGCATTAGCTATCAATTGGAGTTGAGGTACTATCTTTCCTTATTTTCAAACTCTCGCATTTACCTCATTCGTGTAAACTAATGTATCAAGCTTTGTGTTATTGTTGATGTTTATTCCATGATTAAGCATGTTTCATCCCTTTTCATGTTTGAAAAATATTTATGTTGTCTATTTATGTCTTTTTGGATGCTTGTTTGAACCAAATTAATGAATTATTCTATTTTCAACTGTATGAGTCTTCCTACACAGGATTTCGGTCGATGCACAAAACTGAAATTTTTCAGGTTTATAAAGCAGGTCTGCTTAGGTCGTCCTTATGGTCGACTCGAACCCTAAGAATTTCTCATTGAGTTTGTTATTATAGTATGCATTGATGCACAACCTGTATAGGTCGACTCGTCGCGTGATGATGCTGGAAATTTGTTTGATGAATTGTTCAAATTCCTTAATCATTTAATACATTTATTCTCATGTTATGTATTCAAACTAAATCATCATTAGAATTTGCATTGTTCATTGCACCTACTCAAGGTTATCTCTCTACCTCTCCTCTTCCGAAAGTCCTCTTCAAAACCTAATTTCTCCATCAAAAGGGTAAAGTTAGTTTTTCCTATCTGTCTCAAAAGAAAAACTTTGCTTGTATAATTCTTCATCTTCACAAAGTTAATCAAAAGGGATATAAGAAGAGCTACCGGAAAAATAACTACTTGAGCTCCATCCGCTCAAGTCGGTCTGTCTAGAGCTACATTAATGGTAACAACTATCTCTCTCTTACCTCCTGAATACTATGACATTTATGAGAAATATTTTAGCAAGAGATCCATAATCAAGCAACATGTTTACTATAGAAGGGCTGCTGAGAGAATGCATATACAAGAACTGATTGAACTTTTGGATGAGCAAAATTTCAACAATTTCTTAGAATGTCATGTTAAATATAATGAAGATTTAGTAAGAGTCTTCTTCACCGGACTTCAAGGTGAATTTCAGGGCTTTGAGTTTAATACCAAGCTTGGAAATAACAAGGTTTGTGTTAATGAGTCGGCATGGAAAAATCTGTTCAATATGTCGCCTTTGTCTGCTGAGCCAATCATTAAGGCAACGAAAGTTCGTACTGTGGCTGGTTATGACTTCAAGGAGACCTTGAATTCCATGCTGATGAAACCCTATGATCTCAACATCGTAGCTAGTTGTTGCACCCTAAAATTTACCCTCGAGTTTTCTAACTTTGACTGACTTTTGCTTCGCATTTCATCTGCATATCATCTAGGTCGTTCATTTCTTACATATTGCCCATATTATCAGCCAGATTGAATTTATCGGAATTACAGCCGCTTTGCTCGCATTTTAGACAATTTAAATCAATTCAAATGAGAAATTTCATGGTGAAATCGAGCGAAAGTTGCTCTCTTCCTGGTGATGCAGTCCGTGCTGATAATTTTGGGTTTGTTCCGGTGTTCGCCAGTTTTTTCCGTCTTTCTTTCATGGTTTTTGTGATTTATCTCATTTAATATTAGTTTATTCTATTATTTAGAATTAGTTTAAATTAACCTTTTTTATTTTAAATAGATCTTTAGAATTAGATTTTTAGTTGTGTAGAAATTAGAAATTAGATTTATTATTTAGATTTAGAAAATAGTTATTTTTAATAGAAATAGATTTTTAATTGTTTAGAATATTATAGTTTAGGATAGAATTTTAATAGGTTTATTAGAATTTAAGTATTTAGTTTTTTGTTAGAATTTAAGTTTATTTTAATTATTAAATAGTTTTTTAAAATAGAATTTTGAATTAGGAATAGATTTCTTTTTGAATTAAATAGAATTAGATTTTTTAGTTTTTGCTAGAATCTTAGTTTAATTAGATTTTAATAGTTTAGAATTATATTAGTATTAATTAGAATTTAGATTAATTAAGTTTTAGTTTAGATTAATTATCTAGATTTAGATTAGCATTATATTAGGACTAGTTCATTTTTATTAGTTATATTAGGATTAGTTTTTTTAGTCTTGATTAGACTAATTAAGTAATTAATTAGTATTAGTTGAGTTAAAATATTATTTAGAATTTTGATTATAGTTAGAATTAAGTTAGTACAGTTTAATCACCAGAATTTAATTGAAAACCAAAAACATGCAATGTCACGTGTTGCATATCTGGGTATATATTTACTATTCATTTTCTCCTACCTCGGTCCGGAAACCCTAGCAGCCAAATACTGTTCACTCTCTTCCTCCATTTTACATCCGCGAATCTTCCTTCACAACCAAACCCCCTTCTTCTGGACAACCTTCAATAAAATCAAACCACGGTTCTTCTTCTTTCACCACTCATCCTTCCATTAAAACACCGGAAAACTCCACAAAATGGCCACCGCAAAACCTCCGGTCGCAAACCCCCACCTTCTTCTACTCCTCAATCTCCATCGTCCAACTTTCATCATACCCATTTCCGACAAACCCATTCATCTTTATCCAGCTTCCAAACCTTCACAAATCCCTCATTCTCTCAAGTTTCTTAAACTCCAAATCCAAACGAAAATCAACCCATATCAGGAGTTGGAGGCTTGTATGCCACTGTCTTCTTCAAAGGCTCCATGTCAAAAATAAGGAACATGATCACTAGAATCGAGGAAGAAATATGCACCTGCAACATAAATACATGTTAATGAAAATGCAGATGAAAATGCAAATGCAAATGCACACAAGGGATCAAGATTGTTGTGCTGTTAATCAAGAAGAACCAGCGCTCCACTTTAGCAAGAACATAGCACTGTCATTAGGACCCCTTGTATCAAGAACGCAGATTCACACTGCAAAGAAAACCGGGTAGTCTGAAAGTCAATGTTTCCTGCATAACCCAATCCCTCTCACAGGTATGGACCTATCCACTGATAAGGTTCGACATCCTATGCGTTCATCAGCGTCACAGACTTTCAAGAAACGATGATACGTTCACCATTTCTGGTTTGGCATCATAATCTCCCGAAGAGACCTCACTTAGCGGAATCACAAATGATCGGTCCCCAAAGTCGACAACCCTCAGATCCAAAATCCTCTCAGATCCAAAGGATCGGAAAAGAAATCATCAAAGAGAATCTCGTCTGAGCACAAATTTCATGGGAACTAGTGTATGTAAAGCATGCAGGCTCACCACTACTTTCCACTACTAATGCTATGTTTGTACTCAAGCCTGAGTTTTGGCTTATCTCTCAATGATACAATGCAAAAGCAAAATAAAGTACAACACATATGTACACACCCAAAAGATAAACACACAAGCGCTAGGATTGACTCGCATAGGGGATGTGACTGTCCCCAGCAGAGTCGCTAGTTGTCGCTACTGCGAAAAAGGGCCGACAATGATAGAAGAGTCGCCACCGTTCGTTATTTATCCCAAAAGATGGAAAGGAAATGATCATAGAAAACCTAATGAGAAAGGGATAAGATCGGTCATCGCAACCAAATCTCGGGTTTGGGAGTCGGTTACGCAATGGGAAGGTATTAGCACCCCTCATGTCCATCGTACTCAACGGGATCCATGTTTTGTTGTCTATCTAAAAGGGTGATTGAAACTATCTAAGCTACGGCTCAGGGATAAAAGAAAAGAAAAGTGACTCGATAGAGCATCGCCGCTCTACGCCTACATACACCCTCGTGCAATGGGAAAGTCAGAGTCAGAGCAAACGTAGTTCGGGCTAACAAGAACACTGGTTGGTTCAAAATGTTTTACCCGAGTAGGGTTAAAGCTTAGTTCTAGCAGTTAGGTGTATGCAGCTCGACCATTGGAGACTTAGGTGTTACGTGTTTGCGGTAGAACCAAGAGTTAATAAAACTCTCTTTATGAAAAATATTTTCCAAATTAAGATCCCGAAGGATAAAAAGGTTTGAAGTTTGTTTTTGTGTTTTTTAGAAAAGAAGTGTTTTGAGTTTGATTTGTAAATCCTGTTGCACTAAAGACTATGACTTAGGAGCGAATGTGTCGCATATCGCCCAAAGGGCGTACACTAAAAACTCTAAGAAATTGAGAGGAAGCCCCCCAATCACCATTTCCCAAGTACTTAAGGCTCGTAGCGTACAACATTCATTAACCTTTATTAAGTGTTTTGAAAGGATTTGGAGATGAGAAGAGAAAGACACTCTAAAGGGAGACTAAGACTCAACCTAATTTCTCATGCAAAGTGTACCTATGATTGGGATGAAAGGGAATGCTACCTAATGTTATTATACATGGGTTCAAGCCTAAGGTCTATCATAATCTCAAGATATTAGAGGTCCTAAGGGAACATGGCAAAGAAGAAAGAAGAAGAAGGAAGCATGAAATAAGAAAGGTGCAAATATGCAAACATGTAATGCACAATTAGAATGATAGTGAGGGAGGAACAAAGTATGGGGCAGTAGCCTCCATAAGCACATCTCGACCTCAAGCATGCATATGAGATGATGCAAACGAAGGTAAGCAAATAAAAGAATTCATAAACAAGCACAACAACAAGAGTGGGATAGAGTGGGAGAAATGAAATCTCTACAACCACATAACATCAACCACAATGCCCAAAGGAAAACCAAAATAAAAGAGATGAAGCTAAGATGAAATGTGAGAATGAGAGGCAACATGAGGACAACAAGAAACTCATATGGGTAACTCAACCATAGGCTACATACGAAATAAGCAAAAAGGCACCAAAAGGACCTCAAGGATTCACCATTCATGACATGTTTCAAATACCTCTAAAGGAGGGACCAAACCTTCTTGAATGGGATTCCAAAGTTATTAGATAGAAGTGTGGATGAGAGGAGAGAATGCACAAAGCAAGCATCAAACACAACCAAAAGGAATGCAAGAGTAGGCATGGAGAAAGACCCAAGTCTTAAGCACATTCAACACTTGAAGCTCAAGTGGAAAGCCTAAAGAGAAATGAAAACCTCAACAAGCAATGAACAAGTTTATGACCTAAAAATGAACATCCAGCAAGCTCGACATGTTTACAATATGAATCAAAAAGAGTTGAGAGCTCAGGGGATCCACCAATGTCATTTCCCATTCAAACTAGGTCACTTGTATGTATGAACCTCCCTTAGAAGTAACTTGACTTGCAAGTTGCCTCAAATATAGGAAAAAGGCTCAAATAAACTCAAATAAAATCTCAAATGAACATCAAAGAGTTGGCCACCAGGGGCCAAAAAAACACAACCAATGTCATCTCAAATCATCATCAAAGAATTTGATTCATAAGGATGCACCAATTTGAGTGAGGGTTGTCGAGGGTCAACAAAAATGGGACAAAAGTCAAGCCAAAAATGATCAAACCAGGGGAAAATCCATCCTATAAAACCCTTCATCTCATCATTCAAATGAGAAAAAAGTTTCAATCCTTGGAGATGTGAATTGATCAAGAATTTAGGCAAGAACACAAAAGAAGCAAGAAATAATCCAATTAAAACACCTCCAAACAATTAATTCTTTTTTAATTGAAAAATAATACAAAAATGAAAATAAAAAATAGCAAAACTTAAATGACATCTCAAAATGTCCTAAAAGTATTTTTCTGGAATTTTTTAATCATTGGAGGTATTTTAAATGAATTAAAATCAAAACAGAATAAAATGAAAAAAAGAAATAAAAAGAAATAAATCAGGCATGTCAAATAGCAATTATTCATGTTGAAAACACTAGATTGGGCTAAAGAGGGGGGCATGTATAGCAATATGAGCCCATTTAAATCATAAACTGAATCCACAAGCCAAAACACTGTGCTTCATTAAAATACGTGGCAGTCAAACAACCACATCAACAAGTCAATTAAATCACAACCGTTGATCCAACTCAATCAAACATTCAAACACACACATGGCATGCCACACAGGCTCTACGGAGAGAATAACCAGACGACGGAGCACTGTGCTTCGGTCACACCATCGAAGTAGCAGATCTCAAACTCAACCAAATTCAACAAAATTTAACACTAAAATGATCTCCAAGTTGTGTAGATCACAAATCCACCAACCAAATTCATTGATCAAGCATAAACAGAGAGATACGAACGGATGAAAAATCAAACACCATAACTAAGATTGCACAAACATCACATATAATGATCCAGATTTTGCCTACAAAGTGTAGGTCTTCAGATGCAACAAGAATGGAATAGATCTAATGCATATTGAGGGAGAATTTTGGAAAGGAAGAATACCTAACGGAGTCTCTCCGTTGGAGCTTCTACAGGTGCTTAAGCTTGCTCAAACTATGCAAAATTACTCAAGGAAACTCAAGGAAGATGTTGCTCACTTCAAATTGCTTTGAATTTGCCTCAATTCTAATTCACGATTTTGAAAATGCTCTTCACTTTTCCAATTGTGTTAAAGTTCTTTCTCCATGAAAATGACTGAATGAATGCTCAAATTCAATCTGAAGCTTTTATATGTTGGATCAGAAATGGTTTGGAGGCCCAATTTGACCCGATTAGAGTGCAATTGAAAAATGCCCAAATTGGAAATGGGAGCTTCATGCATACGTGAAAAATGGCTCCAATTCCCTTGTTTTTGATTCAAATCAGTTGTTGGGACTTGGAATTGATCATGTGGGTGTGAATTACTCCTTGATTTGATTCAATGGTGGATATTTGATTTCAAACTTCTTAATGAAGTAACTTGAAATTACACGTGAGTTTGATATCATGGACCAAAACAAATTTGTGCATCTTGCTTAGTATGTCTTTGTGAATCAAAATATGCACAAACATGGCATGAAAATGAATTAAAACTAATTCAATTTAATTCATTGTTTTAAGTTCAAATTCCTTGATTTTCCTTCATCAATCTCCAAAACCTAGCATAATTCATGACAAATTGATGTTCCATGATGAAATTGGGACCATTTGGATCAACTTCCATGTTGGAGAAAGTTTCATTTGCAGTGCACAAGTGGATGAACAAGACCTATAATGAAAAGGACCTATAATCTCACTTTCCCAAAATACCCCTTCCTTGCAAGCTTCATAACTTGAGTTCTACAAAAGAGATGAAGGACTTCTAGGACTTTTTAGAAAGCTAAAATCATGAGGAACAACTTTCATGTTCACTCCAAGTTGAGGTGAAACATGATTCTAGGTCAAAAGTGTCTTGGAAGTTGGTTGACTTTTGTTGACTGAAAACACATTCATCTGAGGACCCATAACTTGTCAGCATCATAAGTTGAGTTCCACAAACCCAACGGATGAGTTCTAGTACTCAAATGAAATCTAAGAACATGCTCTACAAGTCTCATATTTGCATCAAAGTGAGATTACACTTGTATCTTGAGATATGTGGTCTTGAAGTTAGGCACTAAATAGGGGATTTTACACTGAGAAACCCTAATTTAGTAACTTCTTACACTCTTGATTCTTCTTGAATGGATCTTGGAATAAAATCTCATATGCTTCAACACAACCTTCCATGATCACAATGACTTAAAACTAAGTCTCAATCTCCTTCAAATCCACAGTTGACTTAAGGTTGACCAGATCAAAACCCTAGATGCACCACTCTTGACTGTGGTTTCTTGCACATGAAGTAACAACTTGGATAAGCTCCACAATGACTCTGAAAGAACTCAATGAGCTTTCACAACACTCTATACACTCTCTCAAAGAGCATTGATCACTTCTTGATGACTTGATGAGCACTCATGCTTGAGCTAGGAATCTTTGGCAACTTCTTTTGAGATGCACACCTCTCTTAATCCCCTGCAAAATGAACAATGCTATGCAATGCAAATGCTAAACATGAAATGAAACATAAACCAAGTAAGGAAAAGGTTGAGAAAATTTTGGGGTAAAACACCCATTTCTCCAAACCTCTCCATCCAAAACTTCAACCACTCAACCGCAACATCTTCAAAATCGAAACTCAACCCAAAACCCATTTCCTCTCCCAACTGTCTTCAATCCTCCGTTCATCTTGCACCTCCCTGCGAAAACCTTCACCATGAACAAAACCCAACCAGAACAACCTCTGTTCAACTCACAACCGATGAAATCTATCCAACCTAAATAATAACAGATCATAAACTCAGGAATTGAAAGAGAGAGTGAGAGCGTGACGAGTGATGAATGTGGTTGCTGTTGGATCTTTCTTTCACCTTGTCCCTTTTATTTTATTATTATTGTTGTTGTGTTTAGGACCCATTTTTCATTTCTCTTATCTTACCCCCTATTGCGGATTCCACCGTGAGAGATGATGGGCCCAAATGATTCTTTCCTGTTTTTTTTCCAGCATTATAATCACCCCCTCATTTCCTGATATTATACCCCCCTTTTCTTTTAGAAAAATATGTAATATATATTTTCATAATATATTTTTTATAAAAGATTGTTAATATATTATTTTTTCTAAGTTTTAGTTTCTTAGAGTTTATAATATTTTCTTTTTAATTTAATTTTGAGGATTTTAACATATTTTTCTATAGATTAGATTTTAGCATTTTCACTTTTGTTTGAGGATATATTTTCATATTTCCTCGTTTTGGTCGATGACGAGATCTCTAAGTTTTTTTTGTCAAATTATTGATGAAAAACGATAGATCCGAGACCACTTTTCTCTTCTCCTTTCCATTTTCGAATTGTATTGATCTTTATCTATTTTTATCGTTTTTTTCGATGACGAGACTTTTGTAAACCGTTATTAGTCAAATTATTGATAAGTAATTTTAAAGTCTTGTATTCGTAAGCGTCGGATTATCGAAGTCGATAACCGTTCCGATTTTAAATCTACAGAAAATGACCATTTTGGTCATTTTCTTTACTTTGGTATCGCGATAGGCTACCTTCGATTAATCGACATCATGTTTGCAATGAAGACGAGATCCTATTTTTGGTCCATGCGACACGATAAAATCAGAGAATGATCCTCAATATCATTTCTCTATCTTGTCCTTAGCACGGATATCAATTACGTGACCTCCAATAGTTTGAATTCCCTCATAAGCCGAGCTACGACAGTTTAGCGTCACATTGGTCTCGATTTGATTCACTTACACTTTCGAACCATAATTCGAACCCATAACCGCGATGAGTGTTGTGAGTCAAGCGTTAGATACGTAGAAAAGGATAAGTGGGGGTCTCTTCTCATATTGTCTAGAGTGTTTAGCGTATGCCCTTTGGACGATATGCGACGCATTCGCTCCTACATATTAGGATTTAGCGCAGTGCGTCCCAAACCAACCTTAACCCTTTTCTCTCTCATCTGTGCAATCGAGACCCCTTTTCTCTCGCATCCGTGTGATCGAGACCCTTTTTCTCTCGCACCCGTGTGAACGAGACCCGTTAACCGTAGTTAGCGTGAACTACAGACACTCTGATGCCTTGTTCCCTAATAAGGATATATAGGCACGAGGATCCCTATCCTTGACGAGCAAACTAACAACTAACTTCCCCTTCTCTTGCCCCAGTGCAATCGAGACCAACCTGTTATTCTAAACCTTTTTCTCTCGCACTTGTGCGATCGAGACCCCTTTTTTCGTAGTTAGCCAAACTACGGCTGCTCTGATTTCTCATATCTGTTGAGAATATGTAGGCATAGGATTGTGATAATCCTAGCAAGCACTCTTCTTTCTTTTCCACCCTTTCCCAAGAGTACGTTACTTTTCCGTTCTATCGCAAACAGACATCGTCCCTAACTGCTGGAATGGATATTTAACGTCACTCACAAAAAATCCTCAGATCACAAGACGACGATATCTTAGCGAGAAACCTCCCCCACGTAGTTTCCTGAACTACGTTGACTCTGACTTTCCCATTGCACGAGGGAATACGTAGGCATAGCGCGGTGATGTCCTATCGAGTGTTTTCTTTCTCTTCACCCCCGTTTAGCAGTAGCTTTTAGATAGTTTTAACCCATAGATTAGACAATAAGAATGGATCCCATTGAGTACAACGGACGTGAGGGGTACTCATACCTTCCCCTTGCGTAACCGGCTCCCGAACCCAAGATTTGGTTGTGATGACCTTGTCTTTCCCTTTCTCTTAGGTTTTTTTCGATCGTTTCCTTTCCCTCTCTTTGGGATAAATAACGTTCAGTGGCGACTCTTTTGCCTGTTTGTCGGCCCCTTCCTTTTTCGTAGTTGCGACACTAGTGACCTCTTTCCGAAATCAGTCACGAATCGAAAATTGAAACCTGTTGATAGAATCTTGCAGTGGATTGTTTCACACATCCTAGGTCACAAGAAAGGTGGCTACTCTCAGATGGATCAAGCCGAGGTTCACTTGGTCTTAGGGTTGGCAATGAACCGAACCAACTCGAAAATAGTTCGGAATTCGATTCGATAATTAAATCGTTGAACTAGGTTCATGAACCAAATGAGTCGAGTATGAGCGAAAAATTAAGTTCGTTAACTAAATGAGCTGAACTTGAACTATACATAGTTCGACTCGTTAGGTTCATGAGTCAACTCGATTACATATGAGAAGAATTATACTGTCTTTAAGATTAGGTTTAAATATTTACTTCAAATCTTAGACAAATTTAATCTTCAATTTAGTAGTTTTTGAATTAGACTCTCAAATGTATCTCTTGAAAGTTGTGTAGGTTTTAAATTAGTAGATTTCGAAGATAAAGTTAAATTTCAATATGATAACTTTTATTTTATTTTAATATTTTATTTTTAAAAAATATATTTATTTAAAATGTCAAATATACTAAAAAATATATATATTTAAAAAAATAGTTTTTAAGTCCGTGAATCATGTGAGCTGAACCTAATGAGATGAACCTAACGAGTTGAACCGAACTGTTCGTGAACTTATAACGAGTCGAGTTTGAGCTTAAAAAAAAGTTCGTGTTGAACTCGAACTCGAACTCGAATTCGAACAATTCTTAACGAGTCGAGCCGAGCTGAGGTGAGTTCGACTCGACTCGACTCATTTCCAGCCCTACTTGGTCTACATTCTTAAGAAAAAGATCAAGATTAGATGGCCTCATTACATTTCAAGTCGAATTTACTCACTAAAGGATTATGGTAGAGGAACCGCTTTGTCATATGGCTCCTTTATACAATTAGTTCTCAATAATGCAAACATCACTATTCCAGGTATTCTCTATACATCTCTGACAATTGATCAAGAGTTCTGTCAAAAGACTCTGACTATGATAAGGTATATATGGGATCCGAAAGATAGGCGTTGTAAATTCATGGTTAAGGCCACTATTTCTCGGTTAGAAGAATCTGATGAGAGTGATGAACATGAAGAAGAAGAAAAAGGTGGACAACACATGGAAACTGATGACCACAATGATAGTGGTTGGCTAGACCAACCAACCTACTTGGTGCATGATGATAACCAATGATGGGGTGCCTGGAAACACACTGGCTTGACGTCATTGGGTGACAATTACATGCCACAAGTGTCGAATTAGGATCATTAAGAGACCCTAGTTTGGAGTTACATGCCTTCATATTCTCCGTGTCCCCAACAAAACAATGATGAACTCCTTGATCTGATGAGGAGCATGCTGCTTGAATAGCGAACCTCATGTCTGCCCAAGATGAGCGGTTCTCGAAATTTCCGAACCAGTTTCAAGCTCACACAGAAAATTTCAACTCCTTTACATCAGTTGTAATGAGTAGGATTGATGGCATCGTTGAAACTGCAGCGGGATAACATCGTGTTATCACTAATAGCTTCAACACTCTTAATCGAGTTGTTTTGGAGTACACGGAACGGGTTGAAGCGCAACTACCTCCTCCTCCAGAATATCCCTTTCACGGATGAGGCCATCACTTTAGGGGGAAGACCTTGCGAATGTCTTAAAAATATCATTGTGCATCTCATATAATCTTGTGTTCATTAACTTCTACTGTATATTTCTTATTGTACTTGCTTGCTTTATGAAGACATGATTGATGGTTGTTATGTAATAGAGAATTTTTTTTTCTTTTGAGTGTCTTTCTATTTATCCTCTTATATGCCTTCATTGGCTGCATTATATGTGAATGTTTGTGGATGCCTAACCTGTTGCAAATTGCTTGAATTTGATTATCTCTTTATATAATATGCAATGTATTAACCTCTGTCTTCTTTCTTTTTGATGTTGTCAAACGGGGAGAAGAATATCAAGTAGAAACATCACTTTTATAAGACTAATCGAACATGCGGATCATGTATAGACAAATGCATGGAGTAAGGGGAGGATGATACAATGCATTATACACCAAGTTTCTATTGTTTTGCCATCATAAAAAAGGGGGAGTATGTGAGGGCAAAGTTACTCATACTTAGCTATACTTGTTTTAATGATGTCAAAACTTACATAGGTAGAAAAATATACTTTGAACGGTATCATCATGTCGCATATGCATACCTTATTTCTCTTGCGTCAAACATTGGTCAAAAACATGTTTAGGTACATATAGAAAAAGTACATTATGTGTTCCATATAGGTTTCATCATGTTGGTCTAGCTTGTAATATGGTGGAGTATCTTAAAAGTAGCTAAATACATGGAAAAATGCATTTTTGCATATTCTGAGTGTTTGAGTCGACTCAAAGATTGTTCTGGTCGACTCATACAGAAGTCATTTTTCACGGTCTACACTTAGGAATGCTCGCGTCGACCCTCCGGTCGACTCATACTTGTTCTTTTCTATCTGTCTAAATTTGTATCCTTTGTGTCGATGCATGACCTGTTCCTTTCAAAGCAAAATGATGTTTCTACATAATCTGAAAATCGGGAGAACTCAGGTCGACCCTTGCCTTTCTATAGGTCGACCGCTCGCGTGATTTTCAGCTAAATTCTATTATGTGAAACTGTCAAAGTGTTTGTTAAGTTGGTTAATTGTTTTTTCACACACACACACACACACACACACACACACACACACATATATATTGAGTTGGCTTATTCTTAAAAACATAACAAGAAAAGTGAAAATATACATTGAGTTTGTTCTCATCATCTTCATCTTCTTTCTTGCATTTTCTCAACAACTACACATAATCATTTTTATTGTGTATTCTGCATTACTAAGGTGATAAAGTCCAAACATAGGATTGGTGTAATCAGGTTTGGGTTGAGAAATTAGTGAATTTTTCTTGAATAAAATCGTTAGGGTTTTATCCTCCAAGAATCTTGGATTTTGGGTGTTTTTGCACAAATTGGTCCATCAAATATTCAGCCGAGCAAAGGTAATTGAAGAACAGGAGGTTCTGTCGGTTTAGTAGCAGTAACCGAAAGATTGTGATAGGAATATTTGGGTTCGAAGCATTGGTGATTGAAGTCAGTCGGGCAAGATCAGAACCAATAATTTTCTTCAACCTAGCTGAAAAGCTTAAGAAAAACTCAACCTAATTGTTCTTCCTATCTCTCCCCAATCTAAATAATATCTTGATACTACTCCAAAATTTACCAGTAAAATGACACTCCATGAAAATATGACGAGACGTAATTAACTTTATATGTTTGTATATTATTTTTTATTTATATCAAATATTTGTTTATTTAGTACAAATTTACATTAAAATTATTTTAAATAAAAAAAAGTTATAATATTTAATTTTTCTCATGCCAATTTTATTGAAAAATACTACAGAAATGCATATTGTCTTTTTCGGAAACGTTTGATCATTGAAAACAGATCTTAATGGTAAAACTACATGATTTAAAAGTTGTTGCAACTATTTACTATGGTATAATGAATGATCTAAATATATCATTCAACTTGTATGTATGAAAATATTGAACTATAAAAACAAAGCAGTAGACTTGATGCATATACTGAATTAGATAGGAAATACTATTGTATAATTATTTCATAGTAGAAAATTTGTTAGGCGGTTATGGCTCCTACTAGCGGCAATAACACGACTGCTGATGATGTAACGAAAACCGATCATGAGAAAGAAGAAGAAACAAATAGCAGTAGCAGTGAAAAGAGTAATAGCAGTGATGAAAACAACACCGGTTCAAAAGACATTAGGTGTGAAATATGCAATAGAGAATTTGAAACAGAAAAAGCAGAAATAGATCACATGGAATCTCATGGTGGAAAATTTGAATGTCATAAGTGCAACCGCTGCTTTGTAACCACAAAGCAAAGAGAAGATCACTTTAAAAGTAGAAGGTGCAAGAAAGCATGAGGTTCTCATTATTATATAGTTATGTTTACAACATGCATTTCTTTCTTTTATTTTAGTCGTCTATTTTATTTAGAATAATGGATTGTCCTTGTTATAGGAGAAATTATTTGTCTTACTTCTGTATGTTTGTCTTTAATTTTGTTGGGAGATTTAAACTTGTTTCATTATATTTTAAGTAATAAATTAATTGTTTGGAAAATTATGTTTGTATGTTATAAAAATAAAATTGTGTTTGTATTAAAAAAAGTTAATTTTTAGTGTTGAATTATTTTCACATACCCATTCCTTGACCTAAGAAGAAATTAAACTATAAAAGAAAACCAAACATTATTATTAGAAAAATATAAAAATTTAAGGTAGACTTAAGAAAAAACATTACACTAAATATATTTTCCTACCCCTTTATCACGATTTTTTAGTTGTAAAACATAACTTTTTTTAAGGGTGTTTTAGATTTTTTCTATAGTATTAAATTTATAATTTCATAACTTTTGTAGCACTAATTAATTTAGTAATATTTTGTAAAATAAAGAAATTATAAAAGAGAATAGATTTGCATAGCAGTTAAAATTAAATATTAATTATGATATATATTGTTAAACCAGTCTTAATTTCTTTTCTTATGATATTAAATTAATAAAATTATACTTTTATTGTATTAAATTAATTTATAATATTATTTATTGTTTAATCAATGATTATTGTATATCTAAAAAATTATCAAGAGAATAATCAAATAAATTTAATATATTTTGATAACATATATATTAAAATAGAACAATTATCAAACACATTAACTATAATTTTTTAATGTTACGAAACAAAAGTTTTTATAAAAACTTGTTGGCATGTATGATTCATATAAGTGACAAATATTTTTCGACACTAATTGAAGAATTAAAATTAATATTCTTTTATAAAAAAATAAAATAATTATTATATATTAATGTGAGATTATTATTATAAAAAATGTTTCTTACAAATGAATTCATAAACATTAATGCATTTTTAATATCATAGAATACAGTATCTATAATTTTTCACACTTTAAATTTTTTCATTATAATTTTAGAAACGTGTCTTTTAAAAAATTTGTTGGCACATACAATTCAAACACAAAAAACATATATTTATTTGTCACCACTCAATTAACTAAATAGTATGTTTAGTTGCGATGAAAAAAATAAACTTTTGAATTAATTGATTTATAAAATGCACTTTTGTTTAAAAGTGAAATCAATATAAAATGTTTTATATTTGGATACATTTAAGCAATGTTTTAAAATTTGATTTGGTGATTGACACTAGCAAAAGTATAACATTAAATTATAAGTGGTTATATTAAAAAGTCGGCTGTTGAATTGCAAATCACCTCGAATACAATCAGATGACTTGGTCACATATATTCAATCTTGATAACAAAGTTAGGGTGAATCAAATGACATGCTCTTTAAGCTTTAAAAAAAATCATGATACCTAAAAAATATCAAAAATATCATAGATTAAATCGATTTGCAGTATCTATTAAATAGATTTATAGTTTTCTTTCAAGAATTAAGATAAATAGATTTATAATTTTCTTTCGAGAATTAAGATAAAGGTCAGACTAAGAAAGTTTTTATTTTCTACTTTGAAATTGTTAATTTTAAAAAAAAATAATCATTATGAAATAGTGTTGTTTTTGACTTTTAAGATTAAAAAAAAAGAAGAATAAACATTAAACATTCCCATTGAAGAAACTCTGGATTCGACGATTTTTTTTGTCGGTTCATACCAGTTTGATTATAAGGTCGATTAAATAGTCAATTCAAACAGACTACTCCTCTAATTTCTAGTCTGAGTATTTAACTAGTCGACCTAAACTGCATTTTAAAACAATGCATTCATGTAAAAGTAAATTCAACAATAACTTTGAGTGTTAAAATTCAAAATCTTCAAATCATATCTTCAAGTTAGAATATATTTTTGAGGTACAATTCTACCGACAAGAAATAAACATGTCAAAATTAACTTTGCACCTCGAGAATCAATTTTTAATGTTATAAACCAAAAGCAAACAAAGAATTTTTTTTATAAGCAAAAATATATAAAGGCCAGTACTAGAGGTACTCAAACTCATCAAGAATACAAGAACCAATCCATAATATAACTACACAAGCCTAGACACAAACAAGACCCAACATAGAATAACAATAAGAAATCTAAAGGGGCCATACACCATTCAAAAAATCCATAACTAAGACATAAACTTTATGTTGAACTCTATGTTCCTTGAATGTCCAATTTCTTCTTTGAAAGTCACAACATTGCGCTTGTTCCATATGCACCAATAAGAGATCATCGAAATGAAACCTTCACAGTTTTTTCCACTTTGCCTTTGAGTAGTCATGTCGATTTTGTGTAATTCTCAATGCATCCATCTATTATAGGCCCCTGTACTCCAATCCACCCTAAATATAGCTCCAAACATGCTTGTTATAGAGTAGTGTAGCATCAAGTGTTAATGGTTTTGTTGTGAATTGATGCCTTGAAACAAAGTATAAACAATTTCTTTATCGGCAAAAAACACACAAGTGTTAGGTTTAACGGAAAAAACAAGAACAACAACAAGGGTTGGTTATAACTGTTATTCTTTACTTTCTCTTTAAATCAAGTTACAAGTACACAAGAATAACAAATAACCCTCTCATCCTAATTAGAATTTTCCACAATTTAGATGAGAGACTAGTATGCTATTTATAATAAAACCTAGCATACTAAACTAATGGTTTTTTTTATAAAAATTACCCATTAAAAGCTAACTTAGGGTACAAGCTAAATTATACAATTAGATCCTTAACATAAGGCCCATTTCGACAACTACATACTAGAACACATTTTGACTACAACATGTATGTCTTCGACAACATCATGTGAGCATACTTCAATATCTTGCGCGCTAAACTAGAGTTCGATCCAATATCTCACAAATATCCAACTTGGATCTAACTCTATAATATCAAGAAAAAAAACTAGATTTCTTCATGCAGCTTTATCAACTGCATACAGTGGAAAAACTTGCAACTCGGCAACGTCTTGGTGACCATATCAGTAGCATTATGATGGGTCGAAACCTTTAGCACTTGAATTTCTTCATGCTCGATTGCTCCTCTGATGAAATACAACCCCACATCAATGTGCTTGGTTCTCTCATGATAGGATGAATTCTTTGACAGATGTATTTCCCTTTGACTATCACATTTAATAGTGATACTTCGACCTTGAAGTTTCAACTTCTTTGTAAAACCTTCAAGCCACAATACTTCACTCACAGCTTCAGTGAGGGAAATATATTATTCTTCAGTGGTTGATAAGGAAACAAACTTCTGAAGTGTTGCTTTCTAACTGATTGATGTTAGAACACAAATTGGTTCTTAATATATCTCAATGTTTTGATGATAACAATAATGAAATTTTGTATGGAGAAAATATATACTCTAATTTTTTTCAAGTGTTTTTGTTTGAGATAACATAATAAATATTCCTCTGAACGCAAAGAATTCCTCTGAATGGAATATTCCTCTAAACGTTAAGCTACAACACGCAGAAGACTCTGAGCGTTTGGTAAAAAGCGAAGCTACAGAAGGCTCTGAGCGTAGAGTATAAAGCGAAGATTCAGAAGACTTTGAGTGTAAAGTATAAAGCGAAGATTCAGAAGACTCTGAGTGTACTAAACTCAACACTGCAACTGCAGAGGCTCTGAGAATCAAAACACATAAGGCTCTAAAACGTTAGTAACAAAGTGATACATTTGGATAACACGGATATCTAAAGAGCAAAGATCTGCTCTGATCTAAAGCGCTCTTCTGGATGAACAGTTTGTTAAAACAATCACGCTAGCACTAAGCTGCAGAACTCTGGAAGAGAGTTACTTCGATAAGAAGAAAACATAACTCTGGAAGAGAGTTACTTTGATAAGAAGAAAACATAACTCTGGAAGAGAATTACTCTGATAAGAAGAAAATGGAACATCATCAAAGGATCTGATGCAGGAAGTATTTCCATATTTGTTCATTTAAAAAGATGCTGATCAAGAAAGATTCGTTTCCAAATTCATTGTCTACATCCAACGGCATTATTCCTCTTTTGTGTATGGGACAGGATTTCAGAACAAAAAGGATATCTCTGAACATTCCTCTCCTGGAAAGAAATAGTCAAAGAAGACAAATTTGCACACTATTTGAGAAATAGGTGTGAAGTATTTAAACAAGTCTTCAACAGTAATTCAAGTAGAGAGAGAAGAAGAATATTATTCTACAACGAATATACTACTTGGCTGAAAAGAAAATCCTACTTTGCTATCACTTCCAAGTCAACTTCATATTAGCAAATAGAAAGTTTCATTGTTCTTCATTGTGTTAAATCACTTTTGTGAAAAAGCTTTTCTAAGAAGCACTTAAACACACTTTATTGTATTACTTTGTAAAAGATCCTTGAGAGACCAAGTTATGGTCAGTATTCTTGAAAAGACTAAGACAAGTTTGTCTTAGTGAAAAGATTGTAATCAGTTTTTTATTATTGGATTAAGTCATTTTTTAAAAGAGGCGAAATCACCTTGGCCGGGTGGACTAGAGTAGTTTGAGTTTAAACGAATCAGTATAAAAATACCTGTTATTTTTATTGCCTTATTTGTTTTTGAATACCCTTATTCACCCCCCCTTCTCAGTGTTTTCCTTCCTTCAGTTGGCATCAGAGCACGGTTCTGAGTGCTTTCACTTAAGAGTGACAGAGAAAAGATCCGGTTGGAAAACTCTTTAATTTACTATGGCTGAATCTTCAAACAATGCTAACGCTGGGTTGAACAATAAATATGAAGAGAAAGATAGAATCAACACAAAGCCTCCTATGTTTGATGGAGAAAATTTTGATTACTGGAAGGACAAAATCGAAAGCTTCTTTCTTGGCTATGATGCTGATCTCTAGGATATAGTCATCGATGGATACACTCACCCCACTAATTGTGAAGGTAAAAATATTGATAGAAAACTAGTGACTGATCAATAAAAGAAAGACTTCAGGAATCACCACAAGGCAAGGACAATTCTGCTGAACACTATATCTCATACTGAATATGAGAAAATCACCAATAGAGATACAACACATGATATGTTTGAGTCCTTGAAGATGACGCATGAGGGAAACACGCAGGTGAAAGAAACAAAGGCTCTAGCGCTGATTCAAAAGTATGAAGCCTTCAAGATGGAGGAAGATGAATCTATGGAAACCATGTTTTCTAGATTCCAGATTCTGATTGCTGGATTGAAGGTTCTTGACAAAGGCTACTCCACTTCTGATCATGTAAAGAAGATAGTCAGAAGTTTACTAAAGAGGTGGAGATCTATGGTCACAGTGTTAAAGCTCTCAAAAGATCTGAACAAAATCACTCTGGAGGAACTCATTAGTTCTTTAAGAAGCCATGAGATAGAGCTTGAAGAAGATGAGCCTCAGAAGAAAGGTAAGTCTATAGCTTTAAAATCTAAAAAAAAAATCTGAAACTAAAGCTTTTCAGGTACTAGAAGAAAGCTCTGGAGATTCTTCATCAGATGAAGACGAACTATCTTTACTATCCAGAAGAATAAATCAACTCTGGAAGCACAAGCAAAAGAAGTTCAGAAAATTTAAAAGACCAGAACACCGTGGAGAATCCTCTGGTCACAGAAGATCTAGCAAAAAGGAAGTAGTATGCTATGAATGCAATGAGCCAGGACACTACAAGAATGATTGTCCCAAACTTCAAAAGGATAAACCCAAGAAGAAGTTTGAGAAGAAAAAGAAAATCCTGATGGCTACTTGGGATGACTCAGATTCTTCTGAAGCCTCGTCAGAGTCTGAAGATGAATGTGCAAACGTTGCACTAATGGATGACATAGAGGAGCATGAAGAATCATCTGAATCTAGATCAGAATCAGATTCAGAAGAGGTATTTGCTGATCTCACTAGAGCTGAGTTAATTGAAAGCTTATCTGAAATATGTGAAAACTATAGTAAGATCAGACTCAAATACAAGAAGCTACAAAGCAGTCTTGCATCTAAGACTGGTCAGCTGAAATTAGAAATTGCTGAGCTGAAAGAAAATAATTTTCAAATTAAAATTGAGTTGGAAAAAGCTCAACAAAAATCTGAAACAGATACTACGTCTAACTCTAAAACTATTTTAGAAGAGTATGGCCATAGTTTTCAAAGATTCCTCTCCAGAAGCATAGACATAAGCAAAATGGCTTCTATGATCTATGGTGTGACCAGGAACAACAAAAAAGGGATTGGATATGAATCATCTTCTGGGAAGGAATCAAATCCAAAACCTGTTGATGAGTTAATTATCAATTATACTCCTCTGTATTCTCATTTTAAATTTGGTCACTCACATGACATAAAGTACACACGTTCATGTCAAAACACCACAATTTTTAATAAACCTAAGATGCGTCAGAACACAATTACTTTTAATCGACAAAAGTTCAGGCAGAACTTCAGAACAACTAACTCCAGAGGACCCAAAAAGATATGGGTACCTAAGGATAAAATAATTTATGTTACAGATGTCCTTAGCAGCAAGGTTGAGACACCAGTCCTGGTACCTGGACTCTGGATGTTCATGACATATGACGGGAAGAAGGTCTATGTTCCAAATTATGGAACTTAGATCTGGTGGAGACGTGAAGTTTGGAGGAAACCAAAAGGGCAAGATCATTGGCTCTGGAACAGTTGGTAATCGTAACCTCCCTTCTATCTCAAATGTTCTGCTTGTAGAAGGATTAACTCATAACTTGTTATCCATAAGTCAATTAAGTGACAATGGTTATGATAGTATCTTTAATAAAAAATATTGTAAAACTGTTAGTCAGAAAGATGGATCAATCCTCTTTAATGGAAAAAGAAATAACAACATTTATAAAATAAAACTTTCAGAATTGAAAAGTCAAAATGTTAAATGTCTTATGTCTGTTAATGATGAGCAATGGGTCCGGCATAGAAGACTGGGACATGTTAGCATGAGACGTATATCTCAGATTAACAAGCTCAATTTTGTCAGAGGACTTCCTAAGTTGAAGTTCAACTCAGATGCTCTTTGTGAGGCATGTCAGAAAGGCAAATTTTCAAAATCCACTTTCAAACCAAAAATGTTATTTCTACTTCTAGACCATTAGAGCTTCTGCACATTGATCTGTTTGGACCAGTGATGACTACAACAGATGGACATGGGTAAAATTCCTAAAGCACAAGGATGAGTCTCACTCTATATTTTTTGATTTCTGCAATCAAGTCCAAAATGAAAAGAAATTTAATATTGTCAAAGTCAGAAGTGATCATGGTGGTGAATTTGAAAATAAATCTTTTGAAAAATATTTTAAAGAAAATGGCATTGCACATAATTTCTCTTGTCCTAGAATTCCTTAATAGAATGGAGTTGTAGAACGAAAGAATAGAACATTGCAAGAAATGGCCAGAACCATGATAAATGAGACAAATATGGCTAAACATTTTTGGGCAGAAGCAATAGATACAACATGCTATATTCAGAACAGAGTCTCTGTAAGACCTCTTATGGAGAAGACTTCTTATGAATAGTGGAGGAATAGAAAGCCCAACATTTCATATTTCCATCCTTTTGGATGTATTTGTTTTATTCTGAACACTAAATATAATCTAAACAAATTTGACTGTAAAGCACAAAAGTGTTTTATGCTTGGATATTCTGAACGCTCAAAAGTCTATAGAGTATACAATACTGAAACACAGATTGTGGAAGAATCAATTCATGTCAGATTTGATGATAAGCTTGGCAATTAAAAGCCAAAGCAGTCTGAAATTTCTGCAGATCGAGAAGTTCTTCTCACACACTCTGAAGAATCAGAGGCAAACAAAGTTCCAGCTAAAGAACCAAAAGCAATTCCAGATGCCACTCCATTAGCTGTTCATCTGGACAACTTAACTATTTCTGAAGAACCAACTCTGAAAGGATCCTACAAAATCAAATCTTCTCATCCAAAGGAGATGATTATTGGAAAGAAGGATGATCCCATAAGAAAAAGATCCTTTCTCAAATCCTCTGGGACATCATTGTTTGTTCTAATGTCAATTATTGAACCTACCTCTGTGGATGAAGCTCTACAAGACAACGATTGGATACTTGCTATGCAAGAGGAGCTGAATCAATTCACAAGAAATGATGTCTGGGATCTGGTTCTAAGACTAAGAGGATTCAAAATTATTGGAACAAAATGGGTCTACAGGAATAAGTTAAATGAGCAAGGAGAAGTCATCAGAAATAAAGCTAGACTTGTTGCTCAAGGCTACAGTCAGCAAGAAGGTATTGACTACACAGAGACATATGCTTTTGTGGCAAGGTTAGAATCCATACGCTTGCTAATTTATTTTGCTGCACAAAATAACATCACTCTGTATCAGATGGATGTTAAAAGTGCTTTCTTAAATGGTTTAATAGAAGAAGAAGTATATGTTCATCAACCTCCTGGATTTGAAAATGAAAGATTTCCATAGCACGTTCTTAAATTAAAGAAATCCCTCTATGGCCTAAAACAAGCTCCCAAAGCTTGGTATAAAAGGCTGAGTAATTTTCTTCTGGAAAATAATTTTATCAGAGGAAAGGTTGATACCATTCTTTTTCATAAATAAATTAAGAAAGATATCTTAATCTGTCAGATTTATGTTGATGGCATTATTTTTCGAACCACAAATATTTCACTTGGAAAGGAGTTTGTTAAGTCTATGCAGGCAGAGTTTGAAATGAGCATGATGGGAGAGCTAAGATTATTTCTGGGCATTCAAGTTAATCAGACTCCAGAAGGCACCTACATACATCAGACGAAGTATGAGAAGGAGCTTCTGAAGAAGTTTAATCTGACAGAGAGTAAGCCAACTAAGACTCCCATGCATCCAACTTGCACTCTGGGAAAAGAAGAGGTAAGTCAAAAGGTAGATCAGAAGCTGTACAGAGGTATGATTGGCTCTCTTCTGTATTTGACTGCCTCTAGGCCTACCATTCTCTTTAGTGTATGTTTATGTGCTAGGTTCCAATCAGATCCTTGAGAATCTCACTTAACTGCTGTTAAGATAATTCTGAGGTATCTGAAAGGTACAACTAACGTGGGTTTGTGTTACAGAAGATTTGATGAATATAAATTAGTAGGCTTCTGTGACACTAATTTTGCTGGAGATAGAGTTGAACGCAAAAGCACCTCTGGAAGCTGTCAGTTTCTGGGAGGCAATCTGATCTTGTGGTACAGCAAGAAGCAACCCATTATAGCGCTCTCAACTACAGAAGCAGAATATATCGCTGCTGCTGGTTGCAGTACCCAGATGCTCTGGATGAAGAGTCAACTGGAAGACTATCAAATACATGAGAGTAATATTCCTATCTTCTGTGACAATACTTCTGCAATTTGTCTTTCTAAAAATCCAATTTTACATTCAAAGGCAAAACATATAGAGATTAAACACCATTTCATCAGAGACTATATTCAGAAAGGGATATTAAGTTTAAATTTTGTTGATACAAACCATCAATGGGCTGATATTTTTACAAAACCCCTCTCTGAAGATAGATTTAAATTTATTCTGAAAAATATTAGTATGGACTTTTGTCCAGAATAAAATCTTTATTCAGATGAAAAGTGTTTAAAGTCTATACTCTGAAGTATTGCATCTAAAATTTTTTGAAGTTACTTTACTTTTGTGAAAATCTGAGTTAACAAGCTTCAGAGGATCTGAGCGTTAGTTAAAGTTTCATTTCCTAAAAGAGCTTCAGAGGCACACCACATCAAACACGTGTCACTTCTAATCTGAATTTTGAAAACGGTTGAGTGTACACAAAGCTGAGGCGCCGTTTCAGGTACTGTTTGAATCATGGAAATTCTCTTTTTCCCCCCACTTTGTCAAATCACATTTAATGCGTTAAATCATTATTATTTTTATTTGATTTATGTTTTTTTGTGTCCCCTAACTCATATTCCACGCCGTAACACATTTCACACTTTCATTATCTCACACACCTTATGCATTTTGCTCTTCTTCATTGCTTCCTTTTCAATTCAAAATTTAAAAGAATCTCTAGTCATCTCAAAAGTTCTTCTTTAATGGATACCTCATCTTCATCACATCAACACTTGGTTTCTAAAATGGTTGGGTCATCTTCATCACAAATGGGTAATGAAGCGTACAAAGAACCATAACGCACACTTCTCACACCAGTGAACAAACTAGAGGTACTTTGTGAGTTTATGGTTGATTTTGACTGTATGGCGAAAAATGGGTTTAATCTTCGTTCAACGGTTAACTTTCAAGGATGGGTAAAATACTTTGATCGGTTGTTTGGTCCAGTTTTTCCCCAATTGGTAAAGGAATTCTGGATTCATGCCCAAGTTTACCCTAAATTTATTTCTTCATCCGTTCTTGGTAAAACTATCGTCATCACTGAGGAAATGATTTGCCAACTTATTGGCTATGAAGAAGAGGGTATTGTGAATACCTCAGTGGGACGTGCGAATATGAATGAAGTGTACAACGAGGTGTTTACCTCTGGGCTTCCATCCAACAAAATAAAGGATCTGAAGACCCATTACAAGATTTGGGCCAAGATATTTTTGGGTTGTATCCATCATCGCAAGGCTTCAAATTCTCCAGATTACATTAATACAGATCAACTGTATATTTTGTATTGTCTAGGAAATAATATCAAGGTGGATCTTGCACACATGTTGTTTGTTCATCTTTGGAGTCATGTCAAGATGTCCAGAGAAATCATTCGCACCAAACACCAAAAAATCAGAGATTGGATTCCCATGGGAAGGTTAATTTATGATATCCTCACTGAAAATGGTTTGGTATCTCATCTGAAAGATGTTGGTCAGATAAATGAATTAGTTCCTATTCTCGGAAAGCCTCTAGATGGAAAGAGTCTTCAGAGAATGAAGTTGGTAAAAAACTTCAATCTGATCCAGTTCAGATTGATTCTAATGTTGTGCGCAAAAGGAGGGTACCAGTGGAAGATTTTCCACTCTTCACTATAGAGGAGCCAAAGGAAGCTCTCCTCAATTATATTGCTTCCTGTATGGCAGATGGCACTCCTATGCCAGCTGATCTGCTGCTACGTGCTTCTCAACCTGCTCCAAAGCTGATTATGAGGAAGAAACACAAGAATAACAAGGTCTCTGAAGAAGATCCCTCAGAGAAACATTCTAAGCGTTCTAAGAGGAAAGCTTCTGAAGAAGGCTCTTTCAAGAAGTCCTCAAAGCGTTCCAAGCAATCAGGTAATCCCTCTGCTATTTTATCTCCTATTTTGGAAACTGTAACAGAAGAACCAACATCTCAACCCTCTCTCTCTTCTGAACCTATTATCACCTCTGATCCTCCTCTTCTATCCCCTCCACACATTACTTCTAAGCACCATTCACATTCCTATGAGCATGTTCATGTCTCTGATGCCTCTCCTCTCTTACAACCACAAACTTCCAACCCTCACACCACCTCTCAACACAACCAAGAAGCCACCTCTGAACACACCACCTCTATACCATCCACACCCTTATTCAATATCCCTTAGCAAACCAATTCTGCTGAAGCCCTCTCTGCAAACCAACCAGTTTCTACCAACCCCTCTGAATATGAAATCTTTCATGCCATACCTCTCCTAACCATTCACCCAATTTCATCTGACTCATCTGACTCCTCTGACTCCTCCTCTGACCAATCAGATGCTACATCCCCTCCACATAACTCCCCAAACCACCCTCTTGAGTTTTCTTCTCCCACTCTAATTCCTTCTCATTCTCCAGATAAACATCCAACCTCTTTTAAACCTTCACTCTTTGATCCCTTAGGACATCCTTCTTCGAGGCCTACCTTAAGCCCAAACCCAGACCCAATGTTGGTAATCTGTTATCTAGTTTTGAAACAAAGATGCAGATGTGATTTTCTACTGTAAGCGAGAAGTGCCTCACTAGCACGAATCCTCGTGACTCTGAAGAGATCTGGATTGCCTTCAGAAAGATATTCACTTCTGTGACTATGAATTTTTAGGATGCTTGCTCTGCAGATGCGCAAGAGAGAGTTTCTGAAGCTATGAGACTTGCTCAACTCAGTGTCAGCAGAACTCCTATTCTTTGTCTGGAAAACACACCTGCAGAGGTTGTGTGTTCCTCATCTGAGAAATCTGCTGCATTTCAGATTGGTGAAGGTCCTCATGCTGAAGAAGTTACCTCAGAGGCTCCTGTTGATGAAGAGATTCCTGCCTCTGGTCAGCCCTCTGCTCTAGAATTAGGGAATGCATCTTCTTCATTGGTTGTTCAGAATTCAACAGATTTGAGGAAAGAAAATGAAGATGTGCAAAACAAATTTGCTCAGCAAGAGGCTACTAACAGCGAGATAAAATCTTGGATGATCAAGCAAGAGAAATCTTATATTTTTCTATTTTTTCTTGCTCTAAATTTTTTTTTGTCTTGAATGATATTCTAAAATCACTTTTTGATATGACAAAAAGGGGGAGAAAATGGAAATTTTGAATCGTTCACATAAACAGATACTGAATGGAAACTCACACATGTTAAAAACTAACTAATCATGAATTCAGTGTTTCAGAGTTAAAGTTACTCACCTGACAATATTTATAAAATTAACTCTGAACAAGGTCTGAGATAGTCCACAAGCTTGCTCTAACTCTGGAAAGAATACAAGTGCTGAAAAGGAAGTTTTAAATTTTCTAGCAGTATTCATTTCAGGGGGAGAATCATATTCTCAGGGGGAGATATATATTTTAATTTTGAATAAAATTTCCTATAGTTTTTGTCATCATAAAAAAGGGGGAGATTGTTAGAACACAAATTGGTTCTTAATATATCTCAATGTTTTGATGATAACAATAATGAAATTTTGTATGGAGAAAATATATACTCTAATTTTGTTCAAGTATTTTTGTTTCAGATAACATAATAAATATTCCTCTAAACGCAAAGAATTCCTCTGAATGGAATATTCCTCTGAACGTTAAGCTACACCATGCAGAAGACTCTGAGCGTTTGGTAAAAAGCAAAGCTACAGAAGGCTCTGAGCATAGAGTATAAAGCGAAGATTTAGAAGACTCTGAGCATAGAATATAAAGCGAAGATTCAGAAGGCTCTAAGCATACTAAACTCAACGCTGCAACTGCAGAGGCTCTGAGAATCAAAACACGTAAGGCTCTGAAACATTAGTAACAAAGTGATACATTTGGATAACACGAATATCTAAAGAGCGAAGATCTACTTTGATCTAAAGCGCTCCTCTGGATGAACAGTTTATTAAAACAATCACGCTAGCACTAAGCTGCAGAACTCTGGAAGAGAGTTACTCTGATAAGAAGAAAACAGAACTCTGGAAGAGAGTTACTCTGATAAGAAGAAAACAGAACTCTGGAAGAGAGTTACTCTGATAAGAAGAAAATGGAACATCATCAGAGGATCTGATGCAGGAAATATTTTCGTATTCGTTCATTTAAAAAGATGCTGATCAAGAAAGATTCGTTGCCAAATTCATTGTCTACATCCAACGACACTATTCCTCTTTTGTGTATGGGACGGGATTTCAGAACAAAAAGGATATCTCTAAACATTCCTCTCCTGGAAATAAATAGTCAAAGAAGACAAATCTGCACGCTATTTGAGAAATGGGTGTGAAGTATTTAAACAAGTCTTCAACAGCAATTCAAGTAGAGAGAAGAAGAACATTATTCTACAACGAATATACTACTTGGATGAAAAGAAAATCCTACTTTGCTATCACTTCCAAGTCAACTTCATATTAGCAAATAGAAAGTTTCATTGTTCTTCATTGTGTTAAATCACTTTTATGAAAAAGCTTTTCTAAGAAGCACTTAAACACACTTTATTGTATTACTTTGTGAAAGATCCTTGAGAGACCAAGTTTTGGTCAGTATTCTTGAGAAGACTAAGACAAGTTAGTCTTAGTGAAAAGATTGTAATCAGTTGTTGATTATTGGATAAAGTCCTCTTTTGAAAAAGGTGAAATCACCTTGGCCGGGTGGACTGGAGTAGTTTGAGTTCAAACGAGCCAGTATTAAAATACCTGTTATTTTTATTGCCTTATTTGTTTTTGAAAACCCTTATTCACCCCCCCTTCTCAGTGTTTTCCTACCTTCAATTGTTGTGCTAAACATATTGATCACATATCCAGAAATAGATTTTCTAGAATCCATACAACCTGCATAATCAGAAGGGACATATCCTTTGATTGCTGTTTTACTATCTTTATCCAAGGTTCCACCATAAATTGGGCCTCTATTTAGAAACTCATTTAGGTACCTTTGAATCCAATTCATTGCTTGTCAGTGAGCCTTTCCAAGATTCTCTGTGTACCTGCTTACAAGACTTACTGCATATGCTATGTTGGGTCTAGTACATACCATAGTATACATCAAAGAACCCATTATATTAGCATATGAAATTCTATTCATATAAGCTCTTTCAACATCAGTACTAGGACACTGATCTATACTCAACTTAATTAAGGGTTTGTCAAAGTCACAATAGGCTTTGAATTCGATATACCAAACTTTTCGAGAATCTTCCGTAGGTATGTCTCTTGAGATAAGCATAACTTTGACTGCTTTCTATCTCTTCGAATGTTAATCCCAATAATCCTGGACGTAGTTCCCAGATCCTTCATTTCGAACTCCTTATTAAGTTTAGCCTTCACCCTTATTACATCTTCGACATTGTTGCTTACAATTAGAATATCATCCACATAAAGAAAAAAATAACAAATGAATTACCATGTCCAAATCTGAAGTAAACACAGTGGTCGAGCTGACTTCTAATGAAACTTATGCGTGGCATGAACTTGTCAAATCTCTTATTCCATGGTCGAGGAGATTGTTTCAGTCCATATAAAGATCTCTATATCTTGCGCACATGATTTTCCTTCCCCCTTTCAACAAACTCTTTAGGTTGCCTCATCAGGATTGTTTCATCTAGATCACCATACAAGAACAAAGTCTTCACATCCATTTGTTATAGTTCAAGGTCAAACTGTGCCACCGTGGCAAGTAACATTCGAATGGACCTGTGCTTCATAAAAGGAGAAAACACATCATTGAAGTCTTCACCTTCTTCCTAAGTGAACCCCCTAGAGATCAGTCTTGCCTCGTATCTCTTCGACACCACTCCTTCGATTCCTTCCTTAACTTTGAAAATCCACTTACAGCTTACTAACCTGGCTGCAGAAATTTCTTAATCAGTCCCTAGGTGTTGTTATCATGAAGAGATTTCATCTTATCATCCATGGACTTGAACCATTCAGTATTATATTGACTCCTCATAGCTTCCTTATAGTCTCTAGGTTCTTCATCTAAAACCTCATTTGCAAAGATTAAGGCATAAGCTATAAGATCTATATACCCAAGTATCTGAGGTGGCTTGATGACTCTCCTCGACCTGTCTCTTGCTAGCAAGTAGTCATTATTAGTCTCCTCATCTTCGACAACATCTTTTTCTTCTTCTTTGACTTCATCTGGGATACTCAATTCAACATCAACATGCTTCACCTCAACATGAATCTCTCCCTGCTCCAGCTCTTCGTCAACATTATCAGTTTTCTTGAAATCCATCTCAGCTTCATTAAAAACTACATCTTGACTGGTAATATACCTCCTGTGACCTGGCTCTAGGAACCATATCCTATAAGCTTTGACTCCTTCAAGGTATCCCATGAACATGCATTTTAGAACTCTATGTTCGACCTTGTCTTTCCTAATATGAGCATAGGCGACACAACCAAATACTCACAGTCTGTTGAGGCTAGCTGGATGTCCTAACCATATTTCTTCAAGTGTCTTCATATATAACACAATTGAAGGACATCTATTTATCAGATATGTTACTATCGAAACAGCCTCAGCCCAAAACAACTTCTTTAACCCAACACTAGTCAACATACATCTAACTCTTTCTAAAATAGTTCGATTAAAAATTTCAGCCAAAACATTTTTGTTGTGGAGTACCTGCATTAGTTTTGTGCCTTGCAATACCTGAGGCAACATAAAAACTATTGAACGCCTCATTGCAAAACTCAAGGCCATTGTCAGTTCTCAACCTCTTTACCTTTCTGCCAGTCTGATTTTTGACCAGAGTCTTCCAACCTTTGAAATTATCAAAAATTTCATCCTTAGTCTTCTGGATGAATACACATAACTTTCTGGAATAATCATCGACTATGGATAGAAAATTCCTTGCTCTTGAATGTGATGGACACCTTACAAGCCCCTAAAGATTAGCATGGATGTAATCAAGAGATCCATGTGTTCTTTGTTTTCCATTGTTAAACTTCACTCTGCATGTTTTTCCAAGCACACAAGGTTCATAAAACTTCAACTTTTTGACTTTTTCTCCACCAAACAGATTTTGTTTCCCCAATTCGACCAAACCCCTTTCATTGACATGGCCCAATCTCACGTGCCAAATTTCTATCTTCGACAAAGGTTTCGTGGATGCAACATTTGTCGAACCACTTACAACTTTAGCCTCAATGGTATACACGCCTTATTTCTTCACACCTCTCAAGACTTCCTTCGACTCCTTCATGAATCTTAAGGTACTTTTCTCTCCCTAGAAAACATATCTTTTCTTGTTAAATTCACCAAGAGAAATCAATTTTTTCTTTAAATCAGGTACATACCTTACTTTAGTCAATAACCTTATGGACTCATCACGGAACTTGAATCTCACATATCCAATACCTGTAATTTTGTAAGCTTTATTATTTTCCAACAACACTTATCCACCAACTTGATCACATAGATCCTCAAACAATTCTCTGTTTGGATTCATGTGCCAAGTGCAACCTGAATCTGTAATCTACTCCTTTCTTGAGTCGCCGCTTGAAACCACAAGGACATCAGATGAGTCGAAGTCATCTTAAACAATGACTGCGTTGCTATTATCCTTACCTCCATGATCTTTAGGTGTTCAGGGCACACCTTTCTTGTGTAACCCACCTTCTTGTCGAACTTACCATCCTTTCGCAAGAATTTTCCCCTAAAAGCCAAACCTTCGTGAACCGTCAAAAGTTTATGCTCCTTTCATTCGTTCTAGTCCTTAGAATACAAGGCTGATTGAACTTCTTCAAAGCTCAAGGTTTCCCTTCCATGCAGGTAAGTTTCTTTTAAGTGAGCATGTGTTCTAGGAAAAGCGCACAACAACAATAGTGTTTGATCTTCATCATCAATCTTCACATCAATACTTTTAAGATCAAGAATCAGCTTGTTGAACATATCCAATTACTCAACCAACACTTTGTCTTCACTCATCTTGAATGAATACAAAGCTTGCTTTAAGTATAGTAGATTCACCAGAGATTTCTTCATGTACAAACTTTCAAGTTTTAACAATAACCCCGATGTCGCGGTGTCTTTTGATACCTGTCAGATAACCTTATCACCAAGGCAAAACCATATTGCACTGTGAGCTTTCTCTATCATGGATATCTTTTCCTTTTCTGTTAACACAACTTCCGTGGTTGCATCTCCTTTCAAAGCTTCCAAATAACCTTGTTGAACCAGTAGGGCTTTCATCTTTAAGCTCCACAAACCGAAATCGTTCACTCCGGTGAACTTTTCAATCTCATACTTTGTTGAAGGCATCTTCCTCCATGCTCACAACACCAATTTGTTGTGAAAAACAATTCCTTGAAACAAATGTATAAACAGTTTATTTATTTACAAGAAACACACATGGGTTAGGGTTAACGAAAAATAAATAAGAATAAGAAGAAAATTAGTTATAACTGTTATTCTTTACTTTCTCTTTAAATCAGATTACAAGTACACAAGAATAACAAATGACCATCTCACCTAATTAGAATTTGTCACACTTAAGATGAGAGACTCGTGTATTATTTATAATAAAACCTAGCATACTAAACTAATGGGCTTTTTAACAATTACCCATTACAAGCTAACTTAGGGTACAAACTAACTTAAACAATTGAATTTTTAACACAAGGCCCAATTCAACAACTACATACTAGATCACACTTCGATTACAGTATGTAGGTCTTTGACAACAGCATGTAAGCAGACTTCGACAACATTCTAAACTAGAGTTTGATCCAATATCTCATTGGTTTCTTCATCCTTGCGGAAAAAGACACATTTTGTTTCACTTTGGTCTTATAAAATTCCTCTTTTAAGAAGATCACAGTTTTCATCCCGTTCTCAATTTTTTCACCAATAATCATAATATCAGCAAATTTTGATGAAGAACTACCCACCATTTTCTCATAGTACAACCCTTGTAAAGTGCCCATAAAGATATCAACTAACTCAGTTTCAGAAAGAGCAGGTTGCACATGAGAGGCCATTTCACGCCACTTTTGTGTATATTACTTGAAAGTTTTAGTTGTACGTTGAGTCTGATTCTGCAATTGCAATCTGGTAGGAGCTGTAATACCCTAATTTTTTACCCATAAGATCTCATTTCATTCCACAAACAAGAACACAAGCTTTGGTTCTCTTTCCATCTTCTGTAGGTTTGTTCTTGAGAGATCACTAGGCCCCCTTGTTTTCTTGTTTGTTTGATATTCTGTTTATGTTTATGTTTTCTAACTATTAATTAAAACCTAAAAATATGTTTGTTTTTACTTTACTAACTTTTTCAGGAAGAATTTGGATCAAGGATATCAAATACCAGTCCCTCAACTCGAATGAATTTCATCTGAAAAAAGTCGAAGTTGATCTGCAAACAATTCAAAATCATCTGATCATGTGTTTATTTCCATGCTTCTTTGACAAGCAAAAAGAATCGAGCCAGAGCCAAGACAATACATAAAACGGCAAAATTTCACATTTTTAACTGTGGTAATCGATTACCAGCATTAGGGTAATCGATTACCATGTGCGCATTTTGTGAAAATTTGCCAAATTCTAATTCTGCAACATTTTTGGCACCAAATTCAAATGTTTCATCATGATAGTATTCTAGAACCTGCTTGTTTTCAAACTTCAAACCGCTTTCACAATAAAACCTTGACTTTGGTCAAGTGATTTTCAAACTTTGTTTTCTTTAATAAATGTCAATCAATGTTCATCATACTTTGACTAATTTAAAAAAAAATATAAAAAACACTTCACCTCATTCAAACTTTTTGTGCCTTTGTGCACTTTTCATTTTAAAAATTTTCATAAAGTTAAGACATGAGTCATTTCAATAGTTGAGATGTAATTCTCCTATTCCCCATAGTATTTAAGATGTTGACATTTTCCACTTATATGCTGAGGGATAGACTTATTGATTTTAATCCAAGCAAAATCCTTCATCTTTAGGTGATGCAAATGTTGTCTTATACTTGTGGGCGACTAGTCGTAGTTTTCTCCTTAAAATGACGACTTTTCTTTATATTAAAATCAATCAAAACAAACCATTTTTGTTATTTTTACCATGAATTACGAAGTTTTGATCCTATATTTCACTTTGTGGGTACGAAAGCATGAGGCGATAAGACTCTCCAAACACAAAAATCTTAAAAATTAATTATCTTCTCATCTCCCTAATCTCCTTTCAATAAAACATTTTAAAACCAAAAAGCTTAGATATTTCAAACTACTCTTATAGAGTACTATAGATATTTTGGATACTAACACCTTCCCATTGCGTAACCAACCCCCTTAATCATTATTTGTTTGTTCTTGTTTTAGAACCTCTTTAGGTTTTGTTATCTCTTTTTTCCTTTCCTATTTGGTTAAAAGAAAAGTGCGGTGGTGAATCTTGCATTTTTGAGTTAAGTTAATCAATAGATTACACTCACAAATTTTCCCTCTACATGAGCCAAATCAAGATTATACTTGTATTGTTTCAAGAACGCTTCTGACATGTCCCTCCATGAGCAAATCTTGTTACGCTCTAAGCCAATATACCAATCAAAAGAAGCTCTAGATAAGCTATCTTGGAAGCAATGAACTAGAAATTCATCATTGTCAATATAGGATGCCATCTTCCTACAGTACATGGTCACATGATTGCGAGGGAAACTTAAACCTTTGTACTTTTTCAGTTCTGGAATCTTGAATTTTTTGGAAGCGCAACATTAGGAACCAAACACAAATCTTTGGCTTCCATGCCAAAAGCAGCACAACCTTCAATCGCTCTGATTCTTTCATCAAACAAATTATAGTTAGCAGGTCTTTTATTATCAGCAGGTCTGAGAAGAGTCTATGAATTTGGAAGTTGCGATGCGGCTGGAGCATGTATTTGAGGAGAAACAAACTGAGGCGGATATACGAACCCATAATTTACTATCTGACCAACATTCTGAATCATCTGAAAACCATATGGATAACCGCTAGGAGGTACCACAGCAACAGAGAATGCCCCAGGATAATGTATTCCAGCATGAACATTTTGAATAAAAGTTTGAGCAGATTGAGACAAAAGGAACTACCATTGGCAATCTGAGGAGTGAAATTCGGAGGCATTCCCCATGGGAAGACAACATGCATTTTATTCAGATTAGGCCGAGCACTTGGTAGGTTAATAGTGGGTCGGACAACAGTCTCAACCGGTGCTTCAACAACAACAGGAGAAGAAGTGACAATAGGAGGAGGAACCACCATAGGAGTGACAACCATATCATCTCTTCCTTCACGGTGAACTTGTACCCATGCAACACTAAACCTTTTCAACAACATCATATCATCAACCCCTTCATGAAAGATGAACTCATCCACTACCTCAAGATCTGACTTGTCAAGCATAGGATACCCTAATTGACAGAATACAAGTCTTAGATTCTAGTTATTTTCACCCTTTGTACCCAAGAGAGGTACATTGGAGAATTTACCATAATGAAGAATGATTCTAGTACTGCCGTAAACTCGTGAATCCCAAGAGATGTCATCAGCAGTAAGAGACATAATCCTTTCAGACCATTTGAGATTTCCACTATTCTCAATGAAAGGACCTTTTGCAGAAAATGAGACATGAACCATCGGTACAACATAGGAGCACAACATACGATAGTTTCTTTCTTCTTTTCATTCCTTGATTGAATAAAGTAATATGTATCAGCAAGAAGTGTAGGAACAAGATTCTTAGATAAGAAGATATTGATGGCAGCTTAATCTACAAAATCCTCCATGTTCAAAAACAAAACGATCCCATATATCAGTAAAGCAAACACGACGTTGAAAGCCTTCCAGCTTATAGCTTCAGCAAAAGAAACGGCCTTGTCTACCAGAAACTTTGAAGCAACCCCTCGAATACACTTTCCTTTAGTATTGAGATTGTCTTCCTCATCCTTCTTACTAATGCAAAGAGCTTCGATAATAAGATGAAAATTCGGACAACTACTGGTGTAAATGAAAGGAACCTGACTCTTGATCTCAACCCCTAAGATATGAGAGTACTCCTACATTGTAGGTGCTAACTAATAATCTTGAAACGTGAAGCACCTTAATGGCGGGTCGTAAAACTGAGCAAGTGTATGATTGGCAGTAATGTTGACTTCAGTGTTAAGGATGGCCAAAATATTTCCATAATCATCTCTGAAAACACCCATGTTGTCTTCAACCAAACAGGATGCCAAACCATCAAAGTCTTCAGATTGGGCTCCACAAACTTGTAGAAAAAGATACCCCTGTAACCAATACTCATCTTCTATGATTAGGACATAAAAGAATAAGCTCTCGAATAAACTGGAAATGCACATGCAAAAAATTAGTTGTTATGATGAAATGGTATGCAACACAAGAATCACGAAGTCAAGCATAATTTGAATAATTAATTCTGCATAATCTGAATATCTGCATATAATTCTGTATTCGTGCAAAAATATGTCGTGCATGAGAGAAAATAATGTATGAAGAGTCTTGGTTTCCTGCAAAAACCTAATATCCCTCTCACAGGTGTGATCTAGACTTAACAAGGTGGTCCCTAAAAAGGTCTCCTAAACCATAGGACTCAAGTGAAAACCCCCCACCGTAGCTAATTCCCCAGCAGAGTCGCCAGCTGAGGCTAACGAGATTATACCTGAGTGAATCGCGCACTCAAAGATACAACAGAGTCGCCACTGAACTTTATTTAGTCCCAAAGAATAGAGAAAATATCAATAAACCCAAAGGGAAGAGAAATAGGTAAGGGGTTATCTATCTAAAGACTTATGCATCTGTCATAGTCGACGGGAACCATTTTGCTTGCTTCTAGGCTTAGATGAGTTATCTATGTAAAGGCTTAAAACTAAAAAGGGAAATAAAATAGAGAGCAAGAAAGTGCTCACAGAGGATTGGGACCCTCGTGCCTACGTACCCTCATAGTACAATGAGAAATTCAGAGCTCCGTAGTTCAGAGAGATAAGAAGAATAAGGTGGCTCACCAAGATTTAACAATCTCGTACCTACGTACCCTCATAGTGCAATGAGGAAGTCAGAGTCTACGTAGTTCAGGGAACCAGGAAAAAAGAAAGAAAAGGAAAATGAAGATGCAAAAGAAATGGTGTCAAAACCAAGAAAGAAAGACAAAGGGAAACTCTGTTGAGGAACATAAAAGTGTAGTGATAACTCCATTGGGGATAAAATAAAGGGTTGGTGTCGAAACCAGGAGAATAAAAGAATAAAGGATAAGAATCTAGGTAAAGATAAGATCCACAGGGGGATCAGTGCATTAACTGGAAGGAAGTGATCAACCAAAGAAAGATAAGAGCAAGACTCTATGGGGAAAACAAAAGATTGGTGTCAATAGACAGTCTGTGATGAACCAGAATGAGAAAGTATTGAACCAAGGGAAGTTGTTTGACTCTCTAGGAAACTCGGTGTGTTAACTTATAAACAGTGGTTAATCGAAGGGAGAAAGAGGTTGGTTTTAACCAAAATAATGATGATCAACCAGAAGAGCAAGTGTAGAACCAAGAAAAGATTGTGACCCAAAGGACGGGTGTAGAACTAAGCAACGGTTGTGATCCAAAGGACGGGTACGGAACCAAGCGAAAGTTGTGACCAAAGAATGACACATTGACTAAATAAGCAGTACTTGACCAAAGGAAAGGGTATTTGAACCAAAACAAAGTTACTAACCCAAAGGTGCGAGTATTTGAACTAAAGAGAGGTTGCTAACTGCAGAGGATTTAGCGTTTAACAACCAGACTGTGATTAACCAAAAAGAAATGAGTGATTAACCAAGAGAGGATGATTAACTTAAAAGAAGCTTAGTATGTTAATGAAAGGATTGTAGTTAACTAAGAAAAGGGTGATTAATCAAGAGAAGGTGATTAACCCAAAGAAAGACTGGTTTTAACAGGGAGATTGTGATTAACCAAAGAACGGGTGATTAACTAAGAGAAGATGATTAACACAAGGGAAACTCAGTATGTTAACAGACGGACTGAGGTTAACCGAGGAAAATAGAAAATTGGTGTTTTAAGTGAGAAAAAAATGATTAACCAAACAAAAAAAAGGGAGAGAAACCAAGAGAAGATTACGAACTCCGCTAGGGACTTGGTATTTGACAGCCAAATTATGTTTAACCGCAGAAAGAATTGACTTTACTGAGGAAGACGAGAACTTGGCTTTAACCAATGAATGGTAGACTAGCCAAGAAAGGGGTGGTCACAACTCTTCTAGGAAATCAAAGAATAGTGATTGGCCATAAGGAAAAGGTGTTGAATTTAAAGTAGGAAGTTAAATCCAGGGATAGGAGATTAGGGTACAAGTGATCAAGGACCGACTCGACCTGGGAACAGAAGACGCTACATTAAGGAGATAAATATGACTATTCCAAGAACAGGGTCATTCATCCCCTACCCAAAATAATAAAAAAAGTGTAGGAATTCTCCACTCTCATTCTTTCCATAACACCAAAGTGTAATGCGGAAATCAAAACCGACAGAGTAACGACGCAAACTTGTATTATGCTCCAACGTGTTGCAAATCTTCGACTTCAGGGGGGAACGAGAAAACAAGGATATAAAAGATCTAAAAGAAAAGAAAGGGGGAAGATCAATTAATCAAAATAAGGTTTTGATCAATTAATCAAGAGGAAATGAATAAGCCAACAATCTTTCAAGCGAGTCGAAAGATCGTCAAAGCAAACATATGGATTATTGATTATACAAAATTAAGTTCATTCAAATGAAGAACAAACTTAATGAAATCAAGAAGAAATTGCAATGGCACCAACAAACATCAATTAGCATGCATCACTAATCATGTTATCATATAGATAAAGGAGTGCAAGAATGATCATGACCATATGTAATACCCCAAAAATTTTCCTAAGATTTGTCGTTTCATCTCGCATTCCATTGCACTTTTGCATTATATTTAACCACTCACAAATAAGTTCGTGTAGTTGGTCGATTTTTGCAGGAAAATATCATGTGGCGCGCTCTGTGGTTCATGAAGGGTAAAATGGTCATTTGTTTGCAAGCAGGTGTCAATTTATGAATTTTGAGCTGTAGTCAGGAAATTTGAGCCGTTGGATATTGTTGATGTGAGTCAGGGCCGAGGTATAATTGGAAGCGTTTAATTGTGAAGGATTTGAGCTATCCCAAATAAAATCGATTCAAGTTGTTGGATTGCGGTTAGCCGGAAAACGCGATCAGTTGAGTTTAATCGGACAATCGAGAGTTATGTCGGAAATGAGATTAATCGGTTAAATTGGGTGAATTAGGAGTTAATAAAAAAACGGTAGAATTTCATTTCATTTTAGATCAATGGTATTGCATTTTATTTTCATTTTATGTTAAATCAATTTTATTTTATTTTCTTAATATCATTTGCATTTCATCTTAAATCAAATTTATTTCATTTCAATTTTTATCATTTGCATTTTAAATCATTTTGTTTTATTCTAAATATTTGCTCCCACTTCATTTCTTTAAATTGTAATTATTGTTCTCATTTCCATTTTTAAACATTTTGTTTCATTTTTAATTTTAGTTTTTATCTTATTTGCATATCAAAAAAACAAAAATATTAAATAAATAAATTCAAGGATTTTCATTAATAATAATTAAAATTATAAAAAAAATAATAAATAACTAAAATTACAAAAAATATAAAAGTACATTTTACATAAAAATTTCCTAAATGTCTAAGTTTCTAAGTCTTTCGCCCGAGTCTCCGACTTTTCCGATTGATGCGTCAAACCTGCAAAATAATCAAAGCGAGCAATTTAATCAGTTAGAATTGTTTTCCGACACCCTCAGAGTATTATCATCATTTGGTGTGTCGGGAGGGCAACGACGAAGTCGTCACCAGCTCCCGACTCGTGCTCCTGACCTCAAGCTAAAATCGGCAGCAATTTGTTCTTATTTGAGGCAACCAGAGAGAGAGAGAGAGAAAAGAAAATTGATTATGCGAAAAGCTAGTTTGCCAAGAAAAGTGCTTATTGGAAAAGCGCTTATTTGAAAAAGTGCTTATTTCACAAAAAATTGGATTTTCGGCCAAACATAGCTCAAACAGCATGTCCACTAAAACCATCAGGCCCATGGATCAAACTAGAGCTTCCTGAAAAAAAGAAATTATCCAACAAGCTCAACAATATTCAAACGAACAACAACAATCACGGCGCAGAAGGTTGGTTCAAACACCAACAAGATCATCCGAAAATCCTGCAACAAACACAGCAAAACAAAACAAATCCAACCCACCAATCAACAAAAAAGGGAGATATAAATCATCATAAGGATTCAGATCAAAACCCTAAGGAAGAACGAGGAGGCGACAATGAAAAGGGTTCAGAGGAGCATCAGCTTCATCATCATCACCCTAGAAAGTAGAAGAAGAGATGAGTGCAAACCAGAGATCATCACCAAAAAAAGCAAAAGCGGTGCAAGCGAGATTCAGAAAAACCCCAAGGGCTTTCATAATTATCAACGAGACTTAGATAAACATTAGTTTATCATCATCGTCAGAAGGGCACAGATGAAGAAGAGGAAGTTTTTTTCGCAAGCTTTAGAACTTCAAGGACGTCTAGCGGCGGCCGTGAACTTGGTAAGATCACTACCACCGTGAAGCCGTCATCCCAACTCGCAAAAGGATCGCCGATTGGAAAGAAGGTAAGGAGGAGATTTGGTTTTTTGGGTTTGTTTTGCAGGAAATAAAGAAGAATAACGGAAATCCTGACATGCAAGCCTCACAGGAGCAACAATGGCGGACGACCATTTAATCCAAGAAAGAAGAAGAGCGTGCCGCCTGTGAGAGAGAAGAAGAGTATAAGGGTTAAAAAAAACCTAGATTGAATGAAGCAGATCCGCCCCCTCCCTTTTCTTATCCGTTTCTTTTTGTTTTTTTTTACCTTTTTAGTTTGCTTATTATTTTTTATTATTTTATTAAGTTTAGAATTTGATAATGATAATAAAATATAATTTTTGTAATATTAATTAGTTAAGCATTTTTTTTAGTCTAAAAAAAAAAAGAAAAACTTAAAAACATTTAAAGATAAAAAAATCATCCTTAATTCTAAGATCTTAGTTAATTAAAATTTGTATTAAATTTGAGGCCACAATTAAAAGCATTTTTTTTACGTTAAAACCATTTTTAAAATAGAAAAAACATTTTAACTTTAAATCCATTTTCAAAATTGAGATATTCTTTTAACCAAAAAAAGACATATTTTATTAACATTAAAACATTTTTTTGACAATTAAAACATGTTTTTTCATAAAAAAAATTAAAATTAAGACATTTTTTTATTAATTTAAAACGTATTTTTTTGTAAATAAAAAATTAAAATATTAAAATAAAAACTTTTTTTTTTTTTACATTAACATAAAACATTTTTTAATTAATTTTTCTTCATCAAAAAATTTAAAATATTTTTCTTTGATTAACTTGAAACAAGTTTTTTTCAAAAATTAAAATAATTACTCTTTTAAATGCAAATATTATTCTTTCCTTTAAATAAAAATTCAAAAATAAAACTCTTGATGTGGCCGTTTCTGTTTCTATCTAACCCTACTCATTTCGTTGTTTACTAATCCTTCATTTGTTCATACTGTTTTTGTTTCAAATTGTAATTATGCGAGTAATCGTCGTAGTTATTTATTTTTGCATTTTTAGGATTTGTAATTTACGCGAGTGATTTTCGCGATGCTTTGGCTTTACCTCTTTTCTTATTTTCGTACTTTAATTCTGCCATGTAATAATTCATCTTTTCCGTTATTCGCCGTCAAAAGCCTTCTGAAGGATTAGGTCTAGCTGTTTGACCGCCGAGTCAATAGTCCTAACCTTGTCTGTTTCCAAAACCCTAATAGCCTAGGTGTCCCGCCGTGGATAAAAATACCTTTTACCCTAGCTTTAGGTCAAAGAGTCGCCGTACTCTGTTTTAGGGTTTCCCGTCGCGGAACATTTAGTCAACCCAAATTTCAACCCTAATTTTAGTTCAACATTTTACCGTAGAAATAGGAGTTTCAAGACTCCACGTAAGCGCTTCTTTAAGAAACATTTACTCCCCTTGAAACCTTGACCACAATCAAGACGTTTCTAACCTCCCTTTCAAGGGGAACTACGATTACTCTGATTCCATCCCTTACCTCGGATACGTAGGCACAAGATGCGAGTCTTGGCGAGTAAACTTAGGGCTAACCCTTAGGTCTTTTTTTTAAGTCACTCTTAACCCTTAGCTCAGTATATATTTAAAGCAGATAATAAAATAAAAAGGCATACATTAAACAAAAGGTTCTTGTAGAGTACTACAGAAGTTTAGGGTGCTAGTATCTTCCCTAAACTTAACCAACCCCTTACCTAGATCTCTCCCCGCATTGTGTTTACAATGCAAAAATAGGTTTTCCTTCATTTGATCTTTTCCTTCGGATAAATCAAAGATCGGCTGTGAATTAAAAATGTGATTCAAACTAATTAATAGTTTGATATCCTATTTCCACCGCAACACCATACATGTGTCAAAAATGCAAATAATCAAGAATCAACAAATTGTGCATTGAAAGTTTACATACATTCTTCAAACAGAACTTAAATAGCTCATAAAACATCCCTAAATATCAAGCATATCAAGCCATGGAAGCTAACTGAGGAAGGGAGATCAAACAAGCTTAAAAATAGGCAAAAATGGAATTCTTGTCCAACGTTAATCGATTAACCATTTTCTAGTGCAAAGTGGTTAATCAATTAACCCTTGAAAAACAACAGAAAAACAGAAAAAACACAGTTTTAATCGATTAACACTTTTGCACTAGCAAAGTGTTAATCAATTAAGACTTTTTCACTAAAAAAGTATTAATCGATTAACACTAAAGTAGTGGCAAAAAACAGTTTTCAAAAGCACTTTTAGCCACTTAATCACTTATACAACCACTCACATTTTAAGGCAAACATTTGTGCATGAAATTAAGTCTGAAAGAACCAAGTAATCATCAATTGAATCAATTAACTCATCAATAACAAGAATCAAACAATTGCATAATCAATTTGCACACACAAAAATTATCGAATCAACATCGTGAACAATACGAAAGTGATCAAAAATAGTATATTGAGTGATAGATTCTAGTCTACAAGGCGAAGGATTGCCTTGGTGATTGTTGTAAGTGGATTATGATAAAGATAATCAAAGAAAACCAGAGAAATCTGAATTTGTAAATGAATCGTAGCGAAACCGAGCAAAATGCAACGAAATCTCCAAATACGAATTTGCACCGAAGAAACTTGAGATAACCATTTGATTTGAAGAAAAATCTAATAAAAATCCAGAAAACCAAGTAGAATTGAAAAATAATGGAGGTTAAGCTCAAGAAAAAAACACTTTCAATGTGAAAGTTGCTACTCATTAATCACTAGTGCAGAAATGACTTTTTACATCGGGCCAAAAACACATTTTACATCGGGTCTGGGTGCGATGTAAAGCCAAGCGATGTAGTAAATCAAAGACATTTTACATCGGGTCATAGACCGATGTAAAAAATACATCTACTACATCAGTTGACAGTTAAGACTGATGTGAAATATATTATTATTAATTTTTTTTTATAAAAAAAAGCACTTTTTACATCGGTTGTTATTCGGAACCGATGTAAAATGTGTCATAGGTGATTTTTTACATCGGTTGGTCAGTAGAACTGATGTAAAAGGTGTCATAGGTGTGTTTTTTTACATCGGTTGCCTTCTTGACCCGATGTAAAAGGTGTCATAGGTATGTTTTTTTACATCGGTTTCCTTTTTGACCCGATGTAAAAGGTGTGCTACGTGTCTTCAAAATTTATGTTTTTACATCGGTTTTTAAGCACACCCACCCGATGTTAAATGTAGGTTGTTTTTCTTAAATATTTAGACTAATTTTTATCCGAATCGATATGGAATCCCTGTAATTTTTTTGGTACTTAATTTTTCATATTTTTCCAACATCACACATACCAAATTTTAGTCCCTATTTGGTATGCAATTTTTTATATTTTTTCAACTAACCTTTTAGTTTCATTGCACCAAATAGCTAGGATACACATATTCTTCAACATGAACAAATTGATTTACAAAAGTACTAATCTAGTATACATACAACTGTTCAATCCACAAGAAATTGATTTACAAAAGTACTAATTGAGGAACAAAAGTACTAATCTAGTACACATATTCTTTCTTCAATATTCAACCATTTATAAGTCCTTTACCACACTTGAATACCAACATGCAATCCACAAGAAATCCGTTGTAGCTAGCTTCGGTAGAGAACACCAAAATCACATTTGCTGACAATAAATAATAATAACAATAAACATCAGCAGACAATACCAAAGTCAAGAAACTCAAATTAGGTATACATAGAAAATTCTATATAACTCACCATATAAAGTTTAATTTTTATATAACTCAAAGAAACATTTTGCCCAACGGAGTCGCAAATCATACAAATCATCTTGTGTTAATTCTGTTGGATCATCAAATACCTACAATATGTAAATAGCAATATAAAGTCATTCTTTGAAAATTCACCTTAAGTTGCAAATGCAAAGTAAATAACAAAGTAAAGTTATTTTTATTTACCTGCAACCAAGACTCGGTTATGTTGGCAGAGACAATATCCAACATATTTTTCATAACATAGTATCCACAGTCAATAGAGTTATGTTGTCGCCTTGTCTAAAATAAATGACACAGTTAGTGAATACTTATGATAAAATTAAATATAAAATTATAATTTACATGACGCTTACTTTGGGTTGGAGCCATGTAGCCTTTTTTCTATTTCCATTTGCCATTTGATAAACCCCGAAAGCACTAATTCAGAAAAAAATTCATATAGAGCAACATAAAATATGAAATTACTTTTGTAAAATTTTATGTATATGAGATATAACATATACTATAACAAAATTCACATAAAATATAAACTTACTTTGTAACAATTTTCTTCATGGTTGGATTAAGTTCCCGATGAAGTGAACAAAAGACGACCACAATATTGTCTCTTGGACAAATGACTATTAATTTCCAATGGTCTCTGTACGTGTGCGTGGAAACACAAAAAACACATCAAATATCTATGTTATCAAAAATAAAAAAATAAAAAACACAATTTCATACAAACTTACCCATGAATAAATGGTAGTAAGTGACACACTCTGTTTTCGTCACGTAACTTATCTTGTATGTATTTTTTAACCTCTGCTTCATTTTTTTGCATATTATCAACATACACACACCTAGCAGGGTCCATAAATCCATATACTTCCGATGTGGAATTATCAATACATACACGATGAATATACCTGAATTATCAATACATACACGATGAATATACCTGAATAATCTCTTAAACCTTGAAATTATTGGTAGGTACCACACTACTTTCGCGGGAGGACCCTTTTTTACCACCTCATCATCACTAGAATAACCATCTTTCTCTTTGTAGCGTGACGCCTTGCACTTCGGACAGTGATTATAGTTTACATACTCTTTTCTGTATAGTATGCAATCATTAGGGCATGCATGTATCTTTTCATACTCCAAACCCATCGGACACAATAGTTTCTTCGCCTCGTAATAACGATTTGGCATTACGTTACCTTCGGGAAGCATTTGTGTCAACAATTCAAGCAATTCGGTAAAACTTTTATCAGTCCATCCATTATTTGCCTTTAAATTAAACAATTTTAACACAGCAGACAAACGTGTAAAATTTGTGCATCCCGGGTACAAAGGTTTATCCTTGTCACTGCATAAAGTATCATACGCATGTGCCCTCTTAAACGAATCTTGTCCAATATCACGCATCATGTCTTCTAGACGATCATCCATTTCTACACTAACATTATCTTTTTTGGACACATTTGACTTTGCTACTACTTCACCATGCCATATCCATTGTGTATAACTTTGGCAAATCCCTTCACAAATTAGATGATCCATAATTTCTTTCTTATTAAGTTTTGGTTCTTGATTTGCACAACGAACACATGGACAAAGAAAAAGCACATGACGACTTTTTTCAGCACTACTTTTAGGAGGAGGAATATTTTTTTTAGCATTACTTTCAGCAAACTGTATAAATTCCATCACTCCATGCTCGTACTCAGCACTTAATCGATTAGCTCTCATCCAACTACGATCCATACCTATGTTCCGAAATTAACACATACAGAGTTAAATCATTGTGATACCTACAATAGTCCCTCTTTTGGACACATTAGAGAGAACAAAGTCTCTACGTGCAAACATGTGGCATTAAATTAAATCATAAAAATTATTCCTAACACAATGGTATTTGCGCATAAAATTCTATTACTCAAATTTAACCCAAATAGCACCAAATTGACATCAAAATTATTTGACATTTTTACAAAAAGCTATTATTAAAAACAGTAAAATCATGTACTATTAAAGATACCTTATTTATCGTTGTTATCACCGCCAGAGTGCTGGAAAGTAGAAAAAGCTCAAGGTTGTCTCTCCAATAGAAACTAAAAAATAAGATATTTCTTTCAGTAGCAAATAATATCAAAACTTCACGTTGAGAATAGTTAACTTTTCCAAGTGAAAGACAACACCTTAAATTTCACGTTGAGAATAGAAACCTATACGGGAGACAACACCTTAAAATTCAACCAAACTGAAAGTAAAAACAACCGATTAGAAGAATACACATGAGATGAACAACAAACCAAACATAAATAATAAAAATAAGCAATGCATGGATTTAGTTTCTCTACTATTATGAGTCGCATCACCAGTATCTTTTACTTATTATTTATTATTTTAATTTAGAAAAACCTATGATATACATGTACACTTTTGAATAAACATATTTATTTTTTGTATTTTATAAATTGGGGATTAAAAATAAGTAGCAGTACACGATAAACATATTTTGTTTTTGTATTCGTGTGTCCGTACGTATATGGCTAACTAATTCATCAACATTATGTAAATATGATGAGAGAAAATAATTAATCAGAGAAAATATGATGAGAAACTTACGTAAAAGGGATTCACCTCATCTTTGGCGAAGAGATTGGTGGCGGCGGAAAAAAAAGAAGAAGAATGACGGAAGGTGGCGGCGGTGACAGCACCTTAAAATTCAACCAAACTGAAAGCAAACACAACCTATTAGAAGAATACACATGAGATGAACAACAAACCAAACATAAATAATAAAAATAAGCAATGCATGGTTAGTTAACAATTTTATTTTATTTTGAATAAACAATTTTATTTTGAATACACCGATTAGTTAACAATTCTAGTTATTTACCAAAAGGATTAGAGCTTACTGAGTTTGGTTCTACTATTTATGATTTAAAAAAATTATTTCAAATCAATCTGACTTTACCAAGTGTTATATATATATATATATATATATATATATATATATATATATATATATATATATATATATATATATATATATAAGAAATTTTTTTCATATATTAATAGAGCTTTTGAAATATAAAATATTTTATAAATAAAAAAACAATGAACTTACAGTATTCAAGTTTTTTCTTGAAGTTTCGTTACTGAGTATATGAAAACGATCAAGTGCAAGGAAAATACCAAGAACAGTAATCAACAGAACCTTAAAAATAGGCATTAATGCAACAACAAAAAGATTCCAGAATTCCATTTTATTATTACTACCCTGTTACATCAAACAACTTTTCTTCAATTAAATAAATAAACATGCATCATATTCATTTATTATTGGAAGTTTATAGTCTTATATATATATATATATATATATATATATATATATATATATATATATATATATATATATATATATATATATATATATATAAAAGAAAATAAATTAAAGAATTTCATATATATTATAAATTCTGCATTGGAAACAAATCATTTTAAGTTGATGTATCTAGTCTATGTATAAATTAAATTCGTAAATTCTTAAATATATCTAAAAATTAAAATTTGTTAGTATAGGATGGAAAATTACATAATATTACTCCAATTATATAACACTAGTTAAAGACAAAATAAGAGTGAAGTTATAATGAAGTTATAAAGACTTTTAGTAATTGTGAAGAAATGACAAAATAATAAAGTGAAGTCTGAACCTATTTTGATAAATAGTCTGAATTTCATTACCAAAATAATAAAGTGAAGTTCTAATAATAAATATTTCATTACAAGTCTGAATTTCACTATCAAAATAATAAAGTGAAGTTCTAATAATTGTGAAAAAATAACATACAGGTAAGTCTGAGTCTATAAAATAGAAGACTATAAACTTTTCATTTTTTTAAGGTCTGTAGTTGAATAATTTAGTTTACCAAGTCTTTAGTTGAATAAGTCAGGTCTATATTGTAGGAGAACTGAGTAGTAGTGGATTCCTAAATGTTAAGATTTTTTCAGTTGTACTTAGGCTATTTAAGTTTTCATTCCAAATTAATTGTTACAGTTCTGTTCTAACAAATTGGTATCAGAGCTCCAATTGGGGCCTGATAATTGAGAAATAAAATAGAGAATACAAATTGTCAATCTAGTTGTATGTATATACATAACTAATGTACATGTGAAAGATCCAAAATAATTTTACTGCATGAAATGTTATTCCTCCCAGATCTAGTTGAAATGTTCGTTTGTCTCTATGTGAGTCCCAGTGTCAATCCTAGTTTGTATGTATATTATAGGTTTGTCTTTATGTGAGTCTCAGTATCAAACCTATGATATACATGTACGAGTACGAGTATCAATCCTATTTTGAATAAACATATTTATTTTTTGTATTTTATAAATTGGGGATTAAAAATAAGTAGCAGTACATGATAAACATATTTGGTTTTTGTATTCACGATGAACATATTTGGTTTTTGTATTCTTGTGTCAGTATATGGCTAACTAATTCATCAACATTATGTAAATATGATGAGAGAAAATAATTAATTAGAGAAAATATGATGAGAAACTTACGTAAAAGGGATTTACCTCATCTTCCGCAAAAGGATTGGTGGCGGCGGGAAAAAAAGAAGAAGAATGACGGACGGTGGCGGCGGAGGAAGAAGAATGGTAGACGGTGGCGGCAGAGGAAGAAGAAAAACAATGATGGTGGAAGCGTAAAAGAAGAAAAATGGAGACAGAGACGGGGAAGCGAAAAAGAAGAACGATAAGAGATTTTTGAGAGTTGGAGAATCTTAAGTTTTCAGATAGGGTTTTGGGATTTTAAGAAACATTTTTTATCGGTTGGCAAATAGGCCTGATGTAAAAGGTTTAATCAATTTTATTTAAATTTTTATTTAGAATCTTATTACATCAGTTGGGCTAATTGGCCTGATGTAAAAGGTTTAATAAATCTTATTTAATTTTTTATTGAGAAACTTATTACATCAGTTGGGCAAAATGACCCGATATAAAACGTTTAATCCATTTATTTTTTTATTGAAAAACTTTTTACATCCGTTGGGCAAAATGACCCGATGTAAAACGTTTAATCCATTTATTTTTTTATTGAAAAACTTTTTACATCGGTTGGGATAAACAACCCGATGTAAAATGACTTAATCTATATTTTTTATTAATATGAAGAAGCATCTCATAATATCTGTATTTTTTATACAATTTCATAGTTAATGCATGTGATCACATTTTATATGAATTTAAAAAAAAATATAATCTAGATGATATATACTAAAGAATTGAAATTTTTGTTTTAATCCTTTTATATTACAAAATAAAAATATCATGCAATTATTATCAGTTAAATATAAATCACTTAAAATTTTTTTAATTAAAATGACTTAATCTATTTTATTTATTTATTTATTGAGGACTTTTACATCGATTGGGGTAAACGGCCTGATGTAAAATCTTTTATAATAAAATTTTTTATTATGAGTAGCATCACCAGTATCTTTTATTTTTTATTTATTATTTTAATTAAGAACGTCCTATGATATACATGTACGAGTATCAATCCTATTTTGAATAAATATAGAGAAACTATAGAGAAAATAATTAATTAGAGAAAATACGATGAGAAACTTACGGAAAAGAGATTCACCTCATCTTCGGCGAAGGGATGGGTGGCGGCGAAAAAAAAAAGAAGAATGACGGATGGTGGCGGCGGAGGAAGAAGAATGGTAGACGGTGGCGGCGGAGGAAGAAGAATAACAATGATGGTGGAAGCGAAGAAGAAAAATGGAGACGAAGACGGTGGAAGCGAAGAAGAAGAATGATAAGAGATTTTTGGGAGTTGGAGAATCTTAAGTTTTCAGATAGGGTTTTGGGATTTTAAGAAACATTTTACATCGGATGGGCAAATAGGCCTGATGTAAAATTTTTAATCAATTTTATTTAAATTTTTATTTAGAATCTTATTACATCAGTTGGGCAAATTGGCCTGATATAAAATCTTAATCTATTTTATTTATTTATTTATTGAGGACTTTTACATCGGTTGGGATAAACAACCCGATGTAAAATCCTTTATAACAAAATTTGTTATTATTTACGACACTGCCACCGCATTATTTTTTACATCAGATGGGGTACATGGCCCGATGTAAAATGTTTCTCCCATTTTATTTATTTTTTATTGAGAACTTTTTACATCGGTTGGGATAAATGGCCCGATGTAAAATCCTTTATAACAAAATTTCTTATTATTTACGACAATGCCACCGCGTTATTTTTTACATCAGTGGAAATATATGTCTGATGTAAAATCTTTAAATCAAATATTTCTCACATCATATTGTTAATAAATCTGATGTAAAATCCTTTAACAAATATTTTTCATCGGATGGGAGTTGGAGAATCTTAAGTTTTCAGATAGGGTTTTGGGATTTTAAGAAACATTTTACATCGGATGGGCAAATAGGCCTGATGTAAAATTTTTAATCAATTTTATTTAAATTTTTATTTAGAATCTTATTACATCAGTTGGGCAAATTGGCCTGATATAAAATCTTAATCTATTTTATTTATTTATTTATTGAGGACTTTTACATCGGTTGGGATAAACAACCCGATGTAAAATCCTTTATAACAAAATTTGTTATTATTTACGACACTGCCACCGCATTATTTTTTACATCAGATGGGGTACATGGCCCGATGTAAAATGTTTCTCCCATTTTATTTATTTTTTATTGAGAACTTTTTACATCGGTTGGGATAAATGGCCCGATGTAAAATCCTTTATAACAAAATTTCTTATTATTTACGACAATGCCACCGCGTTATTTTTTACATCAGTGGAAATATATGTCTGATGTAAAATCTTTAAATCAAATATTTCTCACATCATATTGTTAATAAATCTGATGTAAAATCCTTTAACAAATATTTTTCACATCATATATCTAAAAATCTGATGTAAAATCATTTAACCAAATGTCTTATTTTTAGTAGTGAATGGTGAATTTGAGCTCTAGTATGGTTTATGAAGAAGATGAAGATGAATGTGAGAAAAAGTTGCAGAAACTTTAGAGTGAATGTGAGAGAAATGAGAGAGACAAGAGTGAAAATTAGGAGATAATTTTGAAAATGGTTGATGGTCTATTGTGAAATAGTGAAGATTTGTTTATATACAGTGGATGTTTGGAGTTTCTAGGTTTGGAATGTGCTTTGGAGTTTGCTTTGGAACTAGCCTTGGAGTTAGTTGCACTTGACTCGCTGAGTCGGAAGTTGACTCAGTTAGTTAGTTAGTAACTCGATAGCAATCCCAATGCAAGTCCAAATCAAAGGGTTCTCATGCTTGCAAATGAAGTTACATGGTGGTCTTGATTGAAAATGATGTATTAGAATAAATGCTTTTGAATGTATTGAAAGGTCTTGAAATTTCTAGAGATGTCTAGAATTTTCCACACAATGCTAGAACAAAGTAGACCCTAAAATAGTAGAGGAGAAGTTGTTGTCATGAAAATGCAGCAAAATCTACCTTTTTATAAGGGTTAATCGATTAACCCATTTGCACTAGAAAATGGTTAATCGATTAACCAAGCCAAATTTTGCTTAATTTTCTTGAGAAAATGTGTTATGGCCATGGCTCTGATTTTCGAAATTTTGCTATGATGAATAGGCATAGAAACCCATATTTTTTGCTTGCATTGATGGTATGATGTCTTTGTGAAGATGTGATTAATCGAGCTTCGGAAACCTGAATATTCCTGCAATAAAATCAAAGAGAAAAAGTGCTAATGCATATGTCAGCGATGTGAATGCACATACTTATGCAAAAGGAAAAATGGTAGGTTAAATTTCGGGTTACGACAGAAGAGAAGAATAAAAATTTAAAGATAATCTGTAAATACATGAGAATACACAGCTAGTAACAAATATATAAAATAGATGAACATATATGAGTCTGAGCAAAAACCAATGGTTAGAGTGATGCACATAACAGAGGAGTAAAAAGAACTTTTCAATTTTAAACAGAGTAATCATGGTCATACAGACTCGAGATACACAAAGCAATTAATGTTTAACCAAGAAAATGGACTACCATTATTTCAAAAGAGATTATCACATAGGGAATATAAATGCATGAAACAGGATTAAAGTGAAAGAGTAAACGTTGTACTAAATACTTTCGTTATTTCAATATAAGGAATAGATGAAAGGATACCTAAAAGGTATTAGGTAACTGACAAGGTTATAAGAAAAGGTAATAGAAAGGGAAATAAATTCTGACAAAAGATAAGGTGTAAAGATTTATCAACCTAAAATTCAAGAGTCTCGTCATCCAAGGTGTCACGTTAAGCATGAAGCGACGTGAGAACTAAATGTGGTTATCAAAAGACAATTGTCTTATAATGACATCACAGACTCTTCACTTTCCTGAAAACGTGTTAATGAAGTAAACTCTTCAGCTTCCAACGGTAAAAAATAAACTCAATAGAGCATTCTGACCATGGATACCCAGATACATGAGAACTTCACTTGTTAGAAGCCTCACATCTTAGAAGTAAAACACTATGAATCAAACACTAGAAACATATATTTCTATTATAGAGAATATATATATTGAGATACTTTTGTTCATTTTGAACATAGAGCAGAGTTCACATGTAAGAATGAAAATAAGTTTATCTTCAGCAAGGAATTTGAAATAGTTAACATCCATAAGAAAAGACTCTATCAAAGGTTTCTAAAAGAAATAGTTCCTTTCTGAACATATTCTCAAAATTTTAATCCTAGAATATAAGAATGGATTCTTTAGACAATTAAGTAAAAAGTAGTAAGAGTTAGAAATTTTTTACTCAATTATCTGAATGAGATGTTGAGGATTCTTTGAATTATGTGTAGAGACAAGATCATCTTCATAACTTCTTTGGTCTCCTCATTTGATGGATGAAACATCTTTCCTGATATTTATTGAATCTAGATCATCAAAGGAAACTGAGTTATCCTTTTAGTCTTATGCTTTTGATCAATCATTTATGTCTTCAATAAGACTTGTTTCCAGAAAGCCAATTGATTCAATCAATTAATTCTTAATTCCAGACTTAGAAAACCAGAAGCAATCTTCTGAGATAACTGGTTAAATTCTTATTACGTCACTGGAGTACAATCTTTTATCAGACGCTCTACCTCAACAGATGCATATATCATCATGCACATCAAACCATGAAATGTTCATTCAGAGGGTTTGAATGTTGATCTTGTTCTTACTAGCTTAGTCTTATCACCCAGAATCAATACTTCATAGAGTAAAGACTTATGTCTAAGCTTTCTTAGGAAAGTAAGAACTACGACAACTTCTGGTTGAGCATTTTATGATTTCTTCATCTTGTACTTATTTAGCAACTCTATTACCTTTAGCATCTAAAAAGGTAATCCCTAGATTTTCAAACTTCCAATAAGATTCGACTTTTAACTACCAAGTTTATTATCAAATCTGACATCAAATTAATTCATCTACAAAAGTACTTCGACTCCAAGCACTTGTAGACTTTGAGCATTTTAATTATGATGCATCAGATTAGATTTGAAAAGAGTTATGTTTTGTATAGCATGCTACAACTTCCTTATAAATGCTTTGTCATGATAATTTCAAATATCATGATTTTAGACATTTCTTCTCAAGATCACGTTCTCCCTTTTAGATATGTATCTGGTTGTAAAGAACTAGGACATTTGTTCTCAGGCTATTTGTTCTCAGTCTAAGATTATTTTAACCTTGAACATTCTTAGAAAATCACTTTGCACTAGAGAGAAGAGAACATAGAAGGATTCATCCTTGTGTCAAGATCCTTCACCAAAGTCTATTATGTAAATACTAACAGTAATTGAATCAATACTTCATACTGTGGTATTTCATTGGTTCAGATATGTCAGTGTACAAACATTTGTGTAAGTAGTTAGAATCCTGGTAATAACGTCAATGCTTTAATTGAGCTACTGAGAACTTCTGCAACATAGATAGTTTTTGCTGAATCAGACATTGCTTCATCTTTTGGAGGTATCTTCTTCATCAGACTTTCTAACGCGAGCCAACAGTGATATGTGGTTCTTCATCTTCATCATCTTTTGAGAAATCAGAACCATTCCATGTTGACAATCGATTATTTAGGCATTTTAGATCTATTTCCATGACATCTTCTTTCATAGTGATCAACTCATCTGAGTAGAAGTGACAACACATCATCTTTTGTATTGTTCGATCACTTAGACTTGAAGTCCCTTTCATCTTCTTTGGACAAAGATGTTATTCAGATCTTCTGCAATCTTGAGAGTAATTACCAAAAGTATTTATCTGGACAACGAGCTTTTGATAACTTCCTTCAAGTGATCTGACAAAGAGTAGCCTTAGTTTAGAACACAGAGTTCCACACCTGGAGTCCCAAAAATTTGAGAACAACATCTCAATAGTTTCAGCGTTCTTCGTCTTTGAAGTCTTCATGCTGCTGAATCAAAACAAGAGCAATTGTTTTCTTAATTTAAAAGTGTTTTTAATGAGTTATTCTAAGAAAGTCAAATAAACATAGCAGTCTATTTTTTAAAACATCTCATACTCAGTAAGAATTAAATTTCAACAATCAATGAACTTCTTGCTTTTTAATGATTCTTGTCATCCTTTTCTAACTGATCATTTAGATTTACTTTCATTTTTTATCAGCTTTGTTGCACCCCAAAATTTGACCAACTTATTTCACCTGATTTTATGTTTCATAGCTTTAGCATTTGCATATTAGGTCATATTAGGTCATGTACATAATTCATTCATCTGCATAGCATAGCATGGGAAAGCCATCCAACAAGGGACCGAGTGCCATTCTTATCTCTATGAGCCTATCAAGAGGTTCTTTTTCAAAATTTAAGCCTATGCAAGTCATCAGAAAGGAATTGAAGCTTGAGAAGTTAGTGGACCAATCAGTGGGTTTTTCTCCTATCTTGAGGGGGTTTGAAGACTATCAAAGAGATTGTGGGCTATGAATTGAGGGCATGGAATGTATATAGACATCATGGAAGACCTAGAGGGTCATTTTTAGAGTGAGACAAGTCATTGATGTGATTACAAGAACTATAGTTGAAGACAGTCAATTAGGGTTTCATCTGGGTCAACCCTAGGTCAACCCTAGGTCAAATACTTGATTGAAGGGACATCAATGCCTGTTTGAAGAATGGGGGATCCATCATTTGATATGTGGATATGGATGTGGTGTTGTGCCAAGGAGAAATCAAAAGAAATCAAGAAGAGAAGTTTCTAAATTAGGGTTTCAGTGTAAAATCCCCTGATTTAGGGCAAACTTCCAAGCAGAATAATTCAAGATACAAGTTTCAAATGGATTTTTGGCCAACATGAAAGTTGTTCCTCATAATCTTAGCTTTCTAGAAAGGTATGGTATGCCTCAATCTGATTTGTGGAGCTCTACTTATGATCTTGACAAGCCAAGGGCATTTTGGGCATTTGGAGGTTATAAGTCATTTCAGGCATAAGGCCATATCTCCTACTTTCAAGCTTCAAATGGAAAAATATTCAACATCAAACTTGCTTAGAATGATGTTTTAAGGCTAGTAGGGAGGTCATGAGATGTTAAAAAGGCTTGTATCAAAAAGTGATAAAAATGGCCTAAAAAAGGGGAATAAGTCAAATAAAGTGGTGAAAAAATCAAATTTTGGGTTAGAGGTCACAAACAAGCCATATGACATACCAATGTGATTGTAAAATGCATTCTAAAGACAATGGCATTGTCACATTTTTGAATTGAGCAATAATTTCATGACTTGCTTTGTAAAAGTGGTCACTTGAAATGTAAGTCACTAATCCAAACCACTTAACAAGGCATTTGGACGGCTATTTTGGTTGGAAACTTCCAAGGGAAGATACATGAACAATCTAGAAATTTCCAAAGGAAGATACATGAATAATCTAGAAAGTTCCAAGGGAAATGGATTTTATTATTTTGGGCTTGGGCTTCATTTCTAGAATATTCCAATCATCTCTATAAATGTTTAGAAACTCATTTGAAGCAAGGTTGGTGATTGATTGGAGTTGGATTGGAAGAGAGCATATCAATTTTCAAGAGAGCAAATCAAGTGGTGATTCTTCATTCAAGGCGATTTCGGTTCGATTCGAAGATTGTAGCACTTTCTTTGCATATTGTTGAACGAATTTGAAGCTTTCGAAAGTACGAAAAGAGCCGAAGATACTCCGTTTCGAAGCTCCGATCAAGGTATGTAAACCTTCACTTTCCCATGGATTTAGGATGAAATAATTAGAAATTCTCATGCGGTTAGGATCATGAACACCTATGGATGATTTTAGGATTGTTAATTTGGAGATTTTCTTCATTCCCTTTTTCTTTTTATTTTTCTGTTTTGAGGCTTGTTTGCTTTTATTATGTCAAAAATAGTAAAAAAATTTCAAGAAATTATGAAATGTTTTTCTACAGATCTTGATTATCTTAAGAAATTTTAGGCGCTGAGTTTTCATTTTTTAGATTTTTTTTGATTTAGTTATGATTTTTCTTTCGTGCTAATATCCATTGGTGTACATAACTGTTCATCTGTTTTGTTTAATTTTGTTCTCTTTAATGCTTCATGATTTTGAGCTGATTTTTGGATATGTTTTAGATGATATGCATAGGGTTACCCAGAAATTTTATTGGAATTTCTAGACGAATCTAAGTTTAGTTTTGAATCTGCTTTTTAGAGCCATCTCCATCTGAATGTTCCCTGGACACTTTATAGGTTTTCCTTTAGAAAGTGACCTTAACTTTAGAGTTTGGTTTTAATTTTTTTACCATAGGTTGCTAACATCTTCAGGATATTGTATAATTTTTATTAGATTTTTGTGGATTGTTTTCCCATTTCTTTTGTATTTTACATTCTGATGAGTATTTTGCATGATGTTTGCTTTGCATATTTGATACCGCTGTTTTGTAGAATTTTGTTCTCTCAATTGGTGATGATTCTTGCTTAGATCTTTTGGTATATTGTAGATAACACTCGCATGTTCCCTTAGGAATTTTTGTAGATTTTCTAGATGTAATTTGGTTCTGTTTTAGGGTTGTTGATTAGGACCTTTCCAATTGATGGTTAACCTTGACCCCTTGCATGTTAGGAATTGTTTAGACCCCTTAGAAATTGATATAGGGTTTGATCTTCGATCTTGATAATATAGATATTAATATACTTTAGGGTTTCCCTTAGGATAATGTGATAAAACTTTAGAATAAAAATGGTAGTAAAAAATGTTGAAATAGATATGGTGTAATAAAAAACTTAGAATAATTAGGGTTTTGAACATAACATAGGTGCAACAAAACAATTCCTTTTTGGGCTTTTTAGGTTGAATTAGAAGATGGGACTATAGGGGTATTATGGGAAAGTGTAGTAGATCCCTTAGAATAAGTATTAGAATTTCCCCTATTATATTAATATTTAGTATATTTTTGTAATTGTTTGATTGTATGGTGTGCCCGTTTTGGGGTTATTGCTTGTTATTTGGGCTTGTTGGGCTTGCTTGGGGTTTGGGCTTGGCTTGAAGACCATGGATGGTGAAGCATTGAAGAAAAAGACAAAGTCAAGGATTGAAGAACAAGTTCAAGAGTTGATGAAAATTGTAGCTTGCTTGTAGCTGTTGAAGATCACAGGAACTAGGAGCTAGGTAGAGCTTAGAGTAGAAATTTGATTCTTAAACATGGATGGCTTTGTTTGCCTCCATCCCTCTCTATGATTCAGAGTATCTCTAGGATACTCACCCCCTTCCTTTGGAAGGCTTGGTGACAATATCTAAGAGATAGAACTCTTGAGAGAAACATTCTACATTTTGTTAACAGTCTGTTTGCCACCTTTGGTGGTCAACTAACCGTTTAACATCTCAATTCATCATATTAATTGTTCCTCATCCTGAAGAGTTTGATTTGAAGAAAAGCCATGAAAGATTAAAGATGGAAGTCATTGTTTGAAGATTGTGATGTTGAAGTTGTGCATGTGACTGCTGCTGTTTGAAGCCCTGCTGCTTGAAGCTGGGGAAGATGATTACTGTTAGAGTTTTCCTCCTTGAATATAGATGCTTGATGGAAGCTTGTTGATGAAGACTTTGCTTGAAGATGTTGATGGAGCTTGCTGTGTAGAGTTGCTGTTTACGGTTTATTTTTTGCTGTTTAGAAGCTTTTGATGTATTGTTTGAGTTTCCGGGACTGTATTGTTTGCCAATTAATCTGTTAGGTTGAAAGTGAATTTTGTTCGCTTTTGCCTGTTGTTTTCAAGGTTCGAGGAAGAGCAGGACTCCCTTGCCTAGCTTGTACTGCTGCATTCATGCATTTTACTGCTTTACTGTATATATGCTGTTGTTTTTCCGTTTATCCCCTTAGGATCTCTGTTTCTCTCTGCGCAAGAGAGAAATATGACAGACATTAGGCTTTCATCCATGTATGACAACATTAGGTTAGATTTTGATTCCCTTTTTAAACCATAGGTTTTAGAGTTCTGTCTCTTCTTTCTCAAAACAATCAGAAAAATACAATAAGCATTTCAAACACCATAAAAAACAGTTCTTGCGTAAAAGACTGTAAACCAATCAAAAACGTCATTTTTGTCCGCTTGGGCCCATAATCAGGAGAAAACCTTTTTCAGAAGGATAAAAACAATCAAGACAGACTTGTGTCGTACGTGGCCCGAACTACGTTTGCTCTGATCTTTCATGCTGTATGGAAGTACGTAGGCATAGGATGCGATATCCTAGCGAGCAACCTTCCCCTCCTTTCCCGTAGGTAGGCGAACTACGTTGACTCTGATTTCTCGTTCCAGATGGGAATACGTAGGCATAAAATGCGATACTTTGCCGAGTCATTTTATTTTCTTTTAACCCCAGACCTGTAGAATAGATAGAATAACAATCCGTATTAGAAAACAAGCGTGGATCCCGTCGAGTACGACGGACGTGAGGGGTGCTAATACCTTCCCCTTGCGTAACTGACTCCCGAATCCAGGATTTGGTTGCGATGACCATTCCTTTCCCGTCTTTGCGGTAGGTTTACTTCGAGCGTTTCCTTTCCCTCTGTTAGGATAAATAACGCACGGTGGCGACTCTTCTGTTCAGCCGGCGCCGATTTTCGCAGTAGCGACAAGCTTCATTTAAGGGAGATATGTAGTTATCAATTACCATATTCAAATGATCATTATCACCTTTTAGAAAAAGATTTCTATTACAGCTTTCCAGTACTTAACATTTTCACTAACAATGGTGGAAGATAAAAACTGAGAACGTTTGAGACTTGGAACAACAGGAGGTGGAGTGGAAACCATCAAAGTGTTTCTCAATGATCGTCTGGATCTTTATCTGACACGGTTAAGTGTTTAATAAACATCAATACCATAACCGGAGCTATGATACCAATTGAAGGGGGGAGAAACACAAGAAATGGGTTTTGAATTAGGTTTCACCAACTATGATATTTTCTGTGAAATTCAAAGATCAATGCTAACAAGAGAAATAAAAATAAATAGACATGATTATTTTTATCCTGGTTCAATGTTAACAAACTTACTCCAGTCCATCCACCAAGGTGATTTCACCTTAGACAAGGACTTAATACAATAATCTAGAAAGGTTACAACCTATAAGTGTTAGAAAACAACTTAGCCCTCTCAATATCCAGACTAACAACTTAGTCAGTTGAGGAATCTACACTTTGAAAAGTGCTACAAAGGTGTGTACAAAAATACTTTTAAACAAGCAGATGACACAATTGAATTACAATAACACAAAAGTGTTTCTAGCAAGATATTAACAACAACTCCTTGCTAACTTACAAAACCATCTTAAGAATAATATACTAGAGATTTGCATCATATCAGCATGAGTTTTGTGAGCTTAAAAACTTCTTTTAATGCTTATCTCATTTCTTGTAGAGTAGCACTCTATTTTGGTTGAGCATTGAGCATCTTCTTCTTGAGCTTACAACTTGGTGCTTGCTTCTGCCTTGCACATATAATCTTGTATTTTCTTCATCTTGTTTTTTCTTCTTCTAGTTACTATCTCATGGTTATCTCTTTGGCTCTTGAGGCATTCAACACTTCAGCATTCAACATTTTGACTCGGGTTACTGGAGCAGCTACAATAGCATTTCTTCAAGCATTCAAATATTCAATATATAGAGCTTGAGAATAGATCCGTTGGAGGGTATAATAGGAAATTTATTCCAACTATAATATCCCAACATTCACTTACAAGAATGGTCACATCATAATATAAAAGAGTTGTCCTTGCACCACCTAATCTAGGTAGTGGTCACAGACTACTTTGTACTTTTAAATTCATTGAAACACGCAAACCGTTCTTAATCTTCTATCATCTAATCTTCAGAGGCTTCAGATGTATATTTGATGAAGCATGTATAGAGAGATCAATACTTGAAACTTCAGAACCTAACTCAGCAGAACTGTGTTAAGAGTCTTCAACACTTGGCCTTTCAAAGTGATGTCTTTACAAACTTCATAGCTTGCTCAATATAACCTCGTCTTTAGAATCTTCATAACTTGTTCAACACATATTTGTCTTCAGAGTCTTCAGAGCTTCGTTCAACAGAACCTTGTCTTCAGAGTCTTCAGAACTTGAACTTCGGAATTAGTGTCTTTAGAATCTTCACAACTTCGTTCAACAGAACATTGTCTTTCAGAAAATTCGGAACTTGAATAGATAGAAGCATATCTCTTAGAAAGCCTTCAAGGCTTACTTAAAAAGTCACAATCAGAAGCTTTGTACCAACATTCTTCAGAACCAGTTGAAGTAAAAAAATTCCTGAATTTTGACTTAAATCTTGTACAAAATATATGTTTTCTTCTAGAGTGTTTAGATTAAAGTCTGATGACGTCACACGGATTTAAATTAGATTCATATCTTGTTCAGAAAAAGATGCACACTAGATAGAAACCATAGAGTACTGAATTATTCTCTAAGATAACATGCACAATTATTATCAAAACTTAAGGCCAAATGCAGAACCACTCTTGTTCTTACAAGAGTTTCTGATTCTGGATCTACAATATGTTTTGATGAAGTATTTTAGACTTGTTCAGGAGTCAACATCTTAAATTATCTTCTTCACAAGGATAACACCATTGAGAATGAGGCAAGTTGGTTTCAGTAGATTCCTTTATCTTGTAACCACCTTTCTTTTCATACTAAAATGAAAATATACTTTCCTCACACGATCTTTATCTGCACCACTATTAAGTATTATGCACAGACCAGGCTCTGATACAAATTAAAGGTGAGTAAAATACACAAGAAGAGGGGTTGAGTTGTGTTCACCAAAAATAAAAATATTTATGCTTCTGAGCAGAGTTTAGACTCTAAATGTTGGTTCAGAATCTGATAATAAGTAGAGCGAAACAATATATCAGAAGCAGAGTAAACAAAACAATGAACACAACAGATTTATTCTGGTTCCTCTCCCAACTGAGAGTACTCTAGTCCCCTTGCCTCGCAAGAGATTTTCCACTATAATCAACTCATGATTACAACTTCTTATGCACTCAAGTATAATATTTTCTCTGCTCAGACCTACAGTCTAAGACTTCCCTACTCAATTAGCACCTGATCAAGACTTCCTACTTAGATCCTTAAATCCTAAGACTTCCCTTGCTTAAATCGCCTAGTTCAAGACTTTCCTACTCAAACACTCTGCTTACTACTTCCTTTACTCAGATCCTCGATCCAAGACTTCCCTGCTTAGACGCACCATCTAAGACTTGTCTGCTCAGACTTTCTGTCTAAAACTTTGCTACTTAATCGAAACAGATTAAGATTTTAAATGCTGAAGCACACAAACAGAGACTTACTTGGCTCAAGCTTTTCAACTAGAGACTTTGATGCTCAAACACATGGTATGAGACTTTGATCTTAAATACTTCCTTTGCCTTTGTCGCTATAACTATCTGGGTGTTGTCAGAGCTCGAGATCGTTTGCCTCAGATCTCATGGTACCTTTGAGCTTTTAGTGAGTTTGATCTTCCGGAGATGTATTATTGGCTTCTTTATCTTTGTTATTATCTTGTTGACCACTATCTTGTGTTTTTTCCCATGGCTTATGCTGATATTTTTAGTTTTTTTCTTGTGTTTCTTCTTTCGTTTCTCAAGGTTGCTCTCCCTCCTTGTAGTTTTGTCATTGTAAGTGTTATCCTTTTGTATGTTAGGTTCAGTTTCAGTATTGGGATTTTGTTGTCTTTTCTTATTTTTATCCTTGTTGTTCTTTTTATCCTTTGTATAGTTGTCATGTCTGGCGTTGGATCTGCTGTCTATGAATTCTGTGTAGCTTCTTTGCGCATTCTGCACCGCTTGAGTAGGGGATATGACTATCTTATCATGGTGAGTTTGTTTCTAGTTAACCATATGATGTCAATTAAAAGGAATTACAAGTCTGAGTAGTATGGGGAAGTCCCACATTGGTTAGGAATGTGAAAACTTGAGAATTTATAAGTGAGAGAACCCACACACTTATTACCTTAAAGTTTTGAGTGAATATGTGATGTGTCTCTCACAAAAGTGTGTCTCTTCTCTTAAAAAAAATTCTAAAGTTTAAAATACTTTCTCATATTTATTTCTGAATTGACCCAAAACACATTAAAAATAAAAAATAAATATTTGAAGTACAAATCAAATTACAACAACTATTACTATTTTGTATTAGATACTGAATAAATATAGGTCTTCCACTACTTAAATTATTTTATATTATTAGTATTAATTAAAGTATATGTTAGTAATCAAATATTTATAAATTTCATATTTTATTAAAACAATCCTGTGCAAAAGCACGGGTATTTATCTAGTCTTGTTTAAAATTCCATGCAATTTCATCCAAATTTAAGGTAGCAATGGCACAATTAGTCCAACAATGTAAACTCAGATTTATTTCAAAGTTTATTAAAGTTAAAAGTAAAATAGATCCAACAATTGTTAATATAACATCAACGGCCTTTGTTCAAAAATGAAATAAAAATTTACAGCCATAATTTTTGCATAAGGATGAATTCATTGAGACGCATATTGTATTATGGTCATTTTATTATGCAAAATTAATAACAATGTTTAAATGTAGTTGTCTTCTAAATCTTTAAAATTTAAACTAATTTTTTTTCTATTTTTTTATAAGCAAGGATATTAAAATAGAAAGGAGCATAAGGTTGCCCAATCCAATATAAATAAAAAACAAACAATAGATTAACCAACACAAAATAGAAAAACTAATCAAAGCAAGAAATTAGATTTTCACACCAATCCATCAAACTAGTTGCCTTGTTAAACTTACTAAAGGCCACTAACCACTCTCAAGAGAGAAATTTTATCATCCCTGGGCATGTCAAACTTATTTAAGATCCCCTATTGAATAAAATTGCATTCCTACAATTTTAAATGACTCAACAAATAGCAAAGATCAAACATTCAATTGAGCTTAAGCCAAAAATTTGAGAAAGTTTTTCTAATAAGCTGTCTTAAATGAGCAAAAAACGTCTGTCTCTAAAACATCCTCCACATATTCACTAGGAAGCATTGAATATTAGGGCAAGAGCAACACAAGTTAGAGAGACACCACATATTCACCCAAAACCTTAAAGTGATAGGTGTATGAGTTCTCCCATTAATAAATGCTCAAGCCACCACATTCATATCTAATGTGGGATTATTATCCATACTACTCACACTTGTTATATTATTCCAACACTCATCCTCAAGTGTGAGTCCATAATGCCCCCTCTCATGTGGAAACCCTTCTGTCCACATATATCTGTACCTCCGTTAACACCTATTACTAGGCACCTCTTATTATATATTTCAAATACATCTCTTTCTTGGGGATTTTGATTTTAATAGGCACCACTTATTGTGCATTTCGAACCAAAGGCTCTGATACCATATTAGAGTTTGGGTTAACACAATCCTACAAAACCGATTGGTAAGGTGAGGGGTGTCACTCTACATAAACTATTTCATTGCTCTATCTCCAACCAATGTGGGACTTTAGGATCTTCTTAGCACCAAAGAACCTATTTGGTATAAACACATAAAACCTGATTCTATAGTCACTTTCGAGGGAATGATGCTTGGAAAGACATGCAACTTGTCCCATATAGGCTAAGATAAAAAAAAGGGTATATAAGAAAGTGAAAGCAATATGCAGGTAAATGAATTTTTGTTGAAACAGTTGAATATTATCCATTTTTGTAAATCGTTGAGTACGATTTTATTTTGAAGAAGATCAAAGAAAGTAAAAGGCAAATTCATAGTTATTCATAAGAATTAATTCAACTAATGAAAAAGTGATACGTTACAACATCATTGGCATAATGGTGAACATATGTATCGCTTCAGTAATGAATTCATCAAATGCACACATTGTGTTCATATCAAAGTTACTTTGACGAGTGGTATGTTTGGATGACAGTGGTTTTGGCAGAATCCAATGGACTACCACAATTTTTGACATAATCACAGTGTCACCATAATTTCACCAGTCTCACCGCCAATTCAAGCATACACTTAGACAATTCATCACTTTCTATTCAATATTTTCTCATAATTTAGAGGTTAAAGTTCCAAATAAAGGATTTCACTTATGTGTGCACCTGAGTACACAATTGCGAAAAGTGTCCTAAATCAGCAAATATAGCTTCCAGTTCTACAAAATTGACCCAAAAATATCATACAAGGATCAAGCATACATGAAGACATTTTCCTTAACATAGCCCCAATTTGGATAGACACCATAATTAAGCGCTAATAGCATAAGCACTTATCAAATAACCGCGTACACATAAGTTATTAATAACAAAATAAAATAAACTTTACAAATAAACGCAAATAAGTCTCATACTTTGTACCTGTTATACACAATAGAATCCCTCCCAAGGACATTCAACCTCCCGATTGAGTCTTTTTCAAAAGTTTGAACATGTAGTATGAAGAGAGAGCTTGGTAAACATGTGAATTCCATAGGGTAATGCTATAAATACTAATAGAACTAATGTATATCAGTCACGTCAACACAAAAGGTGTGAAATAAGATCCAATGCAGTGAGTACCTCAATGTTGAAGCGCATATAAAAATAATAGTTAGCACTTTTCGCATATGCATAACCAAATTACATCAGTGTTAATAGTGGAAACAAAAGAAAGTGTACAACTTATTTAAGCCCTTATTGTTAAAGCATAAGCATAAGCATTTTTCTCATAAGGGCTTATGTATATAATATTTGTGCCTACAATATCATTATGACCCTTCTTTCTTCTACAAATTGCAAAATTACATAATTGACTCTATGCAAAGCAATAGGTACGGAAGCATATATCACCTTATCAGTATAATATACATTATAGCAACAACTTATTTCAGTAAATTCAAGAAAAATTGGAACCTGGTAATGTCTGAAGAAGTAATAGTAATTATATTCTCCAGCTAATATATTCAGCAATAAAAGGGCTTGAAAATAAAATCAAACCCAACATTCCCTACACAATTGTCACACTATACATATATGATATACCAAAGAACACAAACTATATATGCATTCATAAAATATAGTGAAAAGATGCATACATGGTGTTGCACCCAAAAATTTGACCAACAATTATTTATTCATTGAGTGTTTGAAAGTTGATACCTTCATCAGACAGTTCAAGAGATCCTCAGAGGAATTGGTTGAAACCAGGGTTGTGTGCTTCATAGCTTGAGAGTTGTGGGTGCTCCTCAGATGATTCTGAGACTTTGAGAATGAACTTGATGTTTTGAGAAAATCTATGAGATGTCTTGAAATCCATCATGAAGCCCAGAGAGGTCATTATGCAAGGATTCAGGAGATTCAACCATGAATGGTAGAATTAGGGTTTTGACTGGGTCAGCCCTAGGATAACTGAAGATTTGGAGAAGGTTGAGACCTAATCCAAGGGACATGAGATCATGAAATGATGTATAGAGATGTTATAAAGATGATTCCTAGACCAACTCATCATGATTGAGGAGTTTGAGAAGTTTCAAGTCAGGGTTTCCAAGGATTGTCAGTGAAAAAACCCTAATTTGATCCCTATCTTCCAGGCAGTTTTAGCTTTAGATGTGATTGATATCTCATCTCCCCCACAACATGAATGTTGTATAGCTTGTTCTTATCTTTAATTTGAGTGGTGGAAGTCCTTGATAGGAGTTGCAGAGCTCAAGTTATGGTTTTGACAAATTACAGGTCAGCTGAGGTGTGTGAATCTGGGTCCTTGAAAGTCACCCAACTTGCAGACAACTTTTGCCCTAGTAGGATGATTCCTATGATTTCTTGGTCAACATGAATGTTGAAGGGCATCTTCTTAGCTTTAATTTTAGTGGTAGAAGTCCTTGATAGGACTTGTGGAACTCAACTTATGGTTTGAACAAGACAGGGGTATTTTGGTCATTTGTCAGTTATAGGTCATTTTAAGCAAAGGCCATATCTCCTATTTCCAAGCCTCAAATGGAAAAACTCAAAACATGAAAGTTGTTCAAAATGTGATTTTAAGTCTAAAAAAGAGGACATGAATTGTTGGAAAAGCTCATAGCATGGATTGTCATGATTGGTTAAAAATGAACTAAAAAGGGCTTATAAGTTTAAAAAGTTGAATTTGAAAATTGGTTTGAAAGATCTAGGAATCCAAAATAGGTCATCCAATATATCATTTTGATTGGAAACATCATTTTGAGAACAATGGTTTAAACACATTTTTCATTTGAGGTTCAAAAATGGGACATGCTTTGTAATATTGTTACTTGCATTATAAGGTACCTTTGGAAATTTTAACACAAGGCAAGAAAAAGGCTTGTAATTGCTCATATCTCCTTAATATCTCTTAGGATGAGATTTTAAAGCCAATTTGCAAGGCATAAGGCATGAGATGAGAGAAATTCAATATGTCATCACATGAGATTTCAAGGACTTTCTAGATCATTCTAGATGGTCCTAGACTTTTCCAATGATGGTTATTTAAAGAGTGCATTAGAGTGAAGTGGGAGGTTGGTGAAAGTTGGAGAATTGAGTGGAGAAGAGTGAGGTTAGAGCAAGGTTTTCAAGAGGTTCCATTATTGCAATTCAAGCTCGAGTTCACCATTGGAGGCTTCCTCCATCCAAGTTTTTGCAAACAGAATCATTTCCATCATTGGAGGATCATCTGGAAGAAGAAGCAAGCATTGAATCGTGCCCTACATCATTCTACCATAACTTCTTGACAGGTTGGTAAATGCATTCATACATCTTTAATTATGTATAGATAGCTTAGATTCTAGGTGTAGATTGGTTAAGATAGGATAGGTGATGAAATTCTGAGAAGTAGAGGACATTCCATAAGGTTTCATGGCAGGGTGACAAATCTTTCAAGACCAAGAAAATGCTGGATTAGGAGTGTTAATGCACGTGCTATAGTTTGTTGTAGTCAGGGTAGCATGTAGAGCATAATTACATCATTAGATTTGAGCTTCCCTGTGATCGATAGCAGTGAAAATAAGTGAAACCCTAGTCTTCCTCCCTTCTGTTTGCGCAGTTTAAGAGGATTCAAAGGGAAATGTGACCATGGTTATATTCCTCTCAAGAAATGGAGCAGGTTTGCCGTTTACAGTTTTGATTTTTATTAAGAAACGAAGGAGTATGATGGGGAAGAAGCTGGCACGTGATGTATGATCATGGAGGTGTTAGAAACCCTAGAAATGTCCAAGGAAGAAGACAATCGGTGGGCCGTTGGATCCGTCTCATTCTTTGACCTTTTATCCGCATCCAACGGTTGAGATTAAAAAAAAAGAAACGGAGTGAATCCCTTGGAAACCAAACGCTGCCGTTTGGATAAGTGAGAAACCATGGGCTCAGCAACAATTTACTATCCGCACACCCACCATCAGGCCCATTTGGTTCAACACGTGAAAAATCTTGCTGAATGCACCTCCAACGCGCGAAGTTCTTTTAGTTTGGTTTCTGATTGAGTAGTGGGCTTATCCAGAATGCTATTCCCACCCCCGCTTCCTGGCCCACAACAAATATGAACTAGGGCGCCCTGCTTCTAGCACCCCCCCTCCCCTTATTCAATTCTTTTATTCTTTTTAATTCCTTTAATTTTCTTGCACTTTAAAAATTCCTAAAAAATAGAAAATTAAATTTTTTTTAATTCTTCTTTTTCCTATATGTTAATAAATCTGTCTAGAAAAATATAAATGAATAAAATTTCCATTTTATTTTCTTTTCATATTTTTAATTGATTTTTCTTTTTAATAGCTTTTTAATATGTTTAGTTTGATATCCAATTTTGTAGAATTTGTTTTAGGACTTTCCCTTAGGGTTTTTAATTCATTCTTTTTGGTGTGTTTAGATAATGAATCATAGTTCCCCATAGGATTTAATTCTTGATTTTAGATTAAAATTTGATTAGATTAATTAGGTTAGCATTAGGGTATCCTAATTAGGGTTTAGGTTGTGCATAGGTGAGGAAATTCATTTTCTTCAGATAGTTTTGTCTTGATTCTTGGGTAGAGGCATATGTGGATATTATGGGTAGATGTTGTAGACCCTTGTGAATAATTGATAGATTTTTCCCCATTGTTTTAGTATTTTTAGGTATTTTCTGAAGTTGACTGATGATTTTGTCTGTTCTGTGGTTATCTGTTCATCTCTAGGGTTTATTTTGGGGAATTTATTGTGGGGCTTGGTTTGTTCTGAAGATCTTGTTGGAGAGCATGATGAAGAGAAGATTGTAGATCAAGACTTAGAGACCCAGAGCTTGGATTATTCCTTGTCTGTGAGGTTTGAGATCCTGAAGTTTGAAGGAGGTTCATGGTACTTTCCTGAGGAAGGCACTATGAATGACTTTCATTCTTTCTTCTCACCTCTTTCTTAAGTATCCAATGATGTTGGAGCCAACTTGTGAGTTTAATTTCTCCTGAGGAGGAATGTAAACTGATCACAGTTGTTGAGCCACATGGGATACAATTCCTAAGTGGAAGCCTCATAGTACTTTCCTGAGGAAGGTCCTATGGGTCTATTCACTTAGTTCCGTTAGTTTATCTAGGATTTCTCAAGTATCCAATGATGTTGGAGCCAACTTGTGAGTTTAATTTCTCCTGAGGAGGAATGTAAACTAATCATAGTTGTTGAGCCACATAGGATACAACTCCTAAGTGGAAGCCTCCTAGTACTTTCCTGAGGAAGGTCCTATGAGTCTGTTCATTTAGTTCCACTAGTTCAGATAGGATTTCCTAAATATCCAGTGATGTTAGAGCCTGCTTGTGAGTTTAATTTCTCCTGAGGAGGATTGTAAACTGATCACAGTGGTTGAGCCACATAGGGTATGATTCCTGAGTATACACCTCCTAGTGCTTTCCTGAGGAAGACACTATGAGTCTGTTTACTTAGCTCCCTTTCTTTGGTAAGCTTGTTCTGAAGCTTGGAGATTGGGATTGATTTCTTTTGGTTAGGTTTTGCTTTAGGGCTTTGAGTTGATCAAGATTCTGGGTCAGGATTAGAGATTAGATGTAGATTCTTTCTTTCTCAAGCTTGTGCTTTGTTTGCCTGATGGCACTTCATTTCTTTTATTTGTTCATTGCTTGAGAGCATGTTGTTTATTTTTCAGTATGATTGTTGTTATTTCATGACTGGCTTGAGGTCGAGACGAGCTTGTGGAGGCTGAAGCCCCACACACATTTCCTCCCTCACTTGCATTGCATGCATTTTACTGTTAAGCTGATGCTTTGTCTGTTTTGGTGTATCATTGACATGATCCCTTAGGACTCTCATTTCCTCTGATAAGGATTTGATGATAGATTTTAAGTTGAAACCCATGCATGACAACATCTAGGAGTTCTCTGTTCAAACCTCAACCATAGGATGAATCCATGGCATGATAACAGTAGGACTTGATAGTCTCCCTCCTAGTTGTGCCGGTTCTCTTCTCATCTCGAAGCAGTTTAAAATACAGTAATCATGAATGATTTCTTTCGTACGTTACGAGCCTTAAGCCATCTGAGGAGGGATGTTTAGTATGGTACCCTTTGGGTGACATGCGACGCATTCACTCTCAGGTCATAGTCTCTAGTGCGGTCGAAATCGCAAACACAATAAAAAACACTTCTTTCAGGAGATAACCCGTAGTTTCCCGAACTACGTTTGCTCTGATCTTCCATGCAGTATGGAAGTACGTAGGCATAGGATGCGATATCCTAGCGAGCAACCTTCAACCTTTCCCCGTAATCCTTCGTAGGCCGAACTACGTTGACTCTGATTTCTCATTCTCTGATGAGAATACGTAGGCATAAAGCGCGACGCTTTGCCGAGTCATTTTTCTTTTCTTTTTCAGCCAGCCTTGATAGGTAGATAGATTATAACCAACCCGTCCAAGTAAACAAACAAGCGAGGATCCCGTCGAGTACGACGGACGTGAGGGGTGCTAATACCTTCCCCTTGCGTAACCGACTCCCGAACCCAGACAATGGTTGCGACGACCTTGTCTTACCCTTATTCGTCAGGTTTTTCCGATCGTTTCCTTTCCCGCTCTGACGGATAAATAACGAAAGGTGGCGACTCTTCTGTCATGCCGGCACCTTATTTTCGCAGTAGCGACAGCTGGCGACTCTGCTGGGGACCGAACCCAGAATCTCTGGTTCTCCGGTTCCCTATGAGAGTCAATCCTATCGTTTGTGTGTTTGCTTGTTGGGTTGCGTTTATTTATCGCATTTTTACTTCCCGCACTTTACTTCCCGCACTTTATTTCTCACATTTTATTTCCAGTTTGATATGATTATCTGTGCTGCTGTGGGAGAGGGATGTTACTATGAGTGAGAAGCCGGACCTGGGCTTGAGTACACACCTAGATATAGTTGCGGAGAAGTAGTAGACGAACCTGTCTGCTGAGCAAGCACAGTTCCCTACGAAAATCTGCGCTCAGACGAGATTCTTGCAGAGGTGCTCCTTTCCGGTCCTGAGGATCTGAGGGGAGTCCAGACGTGAGGATTGTCGACTCTGGGGACCGATCATTTGGAAATCAGCTAAGTGAGGCCTCTTCATGACTTGATGATGCCACTCCTTCTGGGAATCGTATCGTCACTCATGAAAGTCTGTGACGCTGATAACCGCATAGGATGCCGTACCTTTGTCCATGGATTAGGTCCATACCTGTGAGCGGGATTGGGATATTGCAGGAAACTTTGACCTCCAGACCACCTGGTTTTCTTGACAGTGAATCAGTTATGTTGATGTCAGGGTTCTCAGTGGCAGATTTGACTGTTCTTGACAGAGCGAGTTTTTGATCAGAGGATTTTATCATCGGGTGTATGCCTGTTCCTGATAGAGCAGGTTTCGATCAGAGTACTGTTATCAGAGGTGTGTCCTAGATGGGGCAGATTTTGAGTGGGGTCTGAAGATCTCATCAGCAGCTGTGTATTTGTTCTTGATAGGGCAGATTTTGATTTGGGGGTCTGAAGACTTTATCAACAGATATTCCTTGATATTGCACCCGGGATCCTTATTATCAGGCACCTATTCTTGTCAGGGCAGAATTCTGATCTCGGTCCTATCAGATGGTTATTCTCAGCAGATCAGATAAGTGGTTTTACAGTGGGGTTTCCTTCTCATCAGTGACTGTTGATACCTAATCTCCACGGCAGCCACCTGGATATATTATCGCATGCCTGCATTTTGCATTAGTTTGCATTATCATTCGCATTCCATTGACGTGTGTCTGTGACAGGTACCGTTTCCCCGATCCAGGATCTCTTGCCTCTTATTGTATTATTACGGCACAACTATTGCGTACGAGTTCTCGATCCCTGATGTGTCGGAGTTGGCCATCACTGGTACTATGTGAGATTATTGTTTCCATGATTGGGCCCATATTCCCCTCCTTATTATTGTCAGCACTGGTACTAAGGCGCCAAGATCGGGGGAAAACCCCTCAAGCACACAGACACACGTATACATCTGCATAAAGCATTTTGCATGACATATATTTTATTGCTTTTCCTAACCTTTAATGTTGACAGGTTTTTCAGGTACTCAGGTCCCGGGCTGCTTTCGATCTCCAGGATTGATCAAAGACTCATCCACCGCTACTCAACTCGCGCTAATCAGACAAGGATAATGGACCAGGTGCAGTCAGATGTTCAAGAGCTTCGTGAACGGATGGATCGTTTTATGGAGCTGATGCAGGTGGTCGCTAATGGGCAAGACCAGCTTCGTACTCTGGTTCAACCTCTGATCTCTAGGGTTGACAGTAATGGCATACTGCACGGCGGGGCCGTGCCTACTCCTCCTCCAGTGGATGCTCCACAGAATGTTGTTCCTGTTGCCGGGGGCAACGGCAGCGCTAACGGCAATCTGATGACTAATCTCAGACTCAATGCGGCAGGCGTCGACAATGGTAGTCTGGGAGCCAATGTTAACATAGGGCCGGTCAACGACAATGCTGGTGCGGGAAATCTGTTGGTGCCTCAACCGTGGCTGGAGGACCACTAGGATGACATATTCTCTCAGAGAGGTGTAGAAGCAGAGTTGAATGCTGAGGCTCGACTCAGGTTCAAAGCACTGGAAGACAAGATGAGAGACATCGAAAATCAGAACACATTGGGCGTCGATATGTCCAAGCTCGGGTTGATTGCTGACTTTAAAGTGTCGCTACTCGAAAAATGCATCGCGCAACGACGGGGAGGCGAAAAAGATAGACAGAAGAGTCGCCACCGAACTTTATTTATCCCATGAGGGGAAAGGAAAATATCGAGAAAACCTTAAGAAAGAAATGGATAAGATGGTCTCGCGACCAAGAACGGGTTCGGAAGCCGGTTATGCGAGGGGAAGGTATTAGCACCCCTCGCATCCATCGTACTCGATGGGAACCTTTTGTTTATCAATGTGTGAATTTATTTGCTTAAATATTATGCTATAAAAGTGTTTCACAGGGTAAAAGATAAGGGTCAGAAACAGGAAAGTTAGGAGGAAAGAGAGAACGGGGAAGAAAATAGAAAGAGCAGACTCGGTAGGACTTCGCAGTCCTATGCCTACGTATTCTCAATAAATGTGAGAAAGTCAGAGTCGACGTAGTTCGGGGAACTACAGATATGGGGGGGATGTGCTCGGCAAGGATTGTGGCCCTTGTGCCTACGTATCTTTACTTGAAAGAAGTAAAGAATCAGAGCAGCCGTAGTTCGGCCTACGGTGTGCGGGGAAGTCTTGGTAGACGCTGCTATCGTACGCATTCTAGCAGTTAGGTGTATTGCTGCTCGCTCGTTGGAGACTTAGGCGTTACCTGTTTGCGGTAGAACGGACGTAGCATGCCTTTCTGGGAAAGGGTGGAAAAAGAAAAGGGTGCTCGCTAGGATTATCGCAATCCTATGCCTACGTATTCTCAACATGCAAGAGAAATCAGAGCAACGTAGTTCGTGCCTACGGTGCGGATAACCGGTGTGTTTGGGGATGATGTTATCGTGCGCGTCCTAGCAATTTAGGTGTTTTGCTGCTCGCTCGTTTGGAGACTTATGCGTACCTGTTTGCGATCGAACGGACGTAACATATCCTTTAGAAGACTGGTTTTCGCCATGCGAGGAAATGTGTCAAGTTTGATTGGTGAGACTGTTTTTGGGGGCGAGATAAGTCCTCGGATAGTAACCCCTACGGGTAGTACCCAATTCTTTATCTCAAAGTTTTTGTTATAGAAAGGTGTGGCGAACGAGGCGTCTTCGTATTGAAAGACGAGCGTCGAAACCACCCTCACTACAGTGGGCGTTCCAACACTCGGAGAAGAAGAGGTCTACACCTAATCTTCTCTCTTTAATTCGATACAAAGAGAAATCAAATTATTACTGAAAGTATACTCAGTACGAGACCGAGGTTTTATGAGGAAATGTTGGAAGCGTCTTTGTGTTGACAGATGAGCATCGAGACCACCCTCACTACAGTGGGCATCCCTACGCTCAAAGAAAAAGGGGTCTACACCCAATCCTCTTTTTAGCTCAACACAAAGAAAAGATTTTAAGGAGATGAGATTTGAAAATGGACGGGAAGCGTCTTCGTATTGAAAGACGAGTGTCGGAACCACCCTCACTACAGTGGGCATCCTAACACTCGGAGAGGAAGAGGTCTACACCTAATCCTCTCTTTTTAATTCAATACAAAGATAATTTGATTTTGAAAATTGTTTGACAAAGTTTTGAATCGGGTCGGGACAAGTAATGAAGAGAGAAAAAAGGTGGTCTCAGATCCAACATTATTCATCAATAATTTGACTGGTAATGAATTACGGAGGTCTCGTCATTGACCCTTTCAAAAAAACGATCAAAATGAAATAGGATGCTCAATGATAAATGAAAATATTAGAAACTAACTTCTAGAAGAAAAAAAAAAAGTATAAAAATTCTAAAAAGTTAATATATAAAAACTCTAAAAGTTAAATATAAACATATTGAAATTATACAAATATTTTTACTTAAAAAAACTAAAAAAAAAATAATATACAAATCGTTTTTTTTTAACAAAACAAAATAATATATAGACCTCAAAAGTATATTCAAATATTTTTTCTACAACTAGAATAATTACATTTTTTAAAAGAAGATGGGGTTTCCATAAAGTAGGAAAGGGGTGAAATTAAAAGAGATCTAACGGTGGGTTTTCAAAGCTTTGCAAGCCCAGGTCAGCAATTAAAACAGCAAAATAACAAAAAAAAACAAAAATCCTCATCTGCTTCTACAACCGTTCACCGTCAATCTCCAACTCTCTCCACTTTTCTCGCTACTCTCTCCAAATTCCAACATAAGAAGCAAATCAGAAGAAAGGGTACTCGAAAAAAGCCAACACAACAAAAGCGAGAGAAGAAACAAAACGGCGATGAAGAGTATTCAACCTTCTTCGTTGATTCTGATTTAAATTTGTTTGAAATACTCCCATCTTCATCTCATCTTAATATTCTATTATGGGTTTCTATTTTTTGACATGATTTTCTGTTCATGATTAGGTTTCGGTGGATTTGGGTTTGCTATTGTTGATATTGAAGAAGTTTATTGTTGTTGGGGTTTGAATGAGTTCCGAAAATTTAGTGGGTTTTGAGGTATTTTAATGGAGGCTTACAAATGAGTTTGACGGAAGGGTATTAAGGATTTCGAAAATGGAGGGTTGAGGGATCCTGGTTCTGTTTGTTTTGGAGTTGGATGATAATATGAGAGTTGTTGAAGAAGATGGAGAGTTTTGAAAGATTCTTGTTGCTTCGCAGGTTTGGGTCTATTGATGTTGGTTTCAGAAGGAGATGTTGGGAGGTTTCTGAGGTAAGTTTTTCTCTGATGTTGTTTTTTTTTTTCTCTTTGAAAACTGATGGATAGCAGAATCCGCCCCCTCCCTCTTTTTAAGTCTTTTTCCAATTGCCCTGTTGCTGATGTCCAGTCACTTTCAGGTGCCAGTTTTGTCTGGTGTGGTTAAGGGGTGGTACAATAACAGCTGTATGTTGTACGTCACTTGCGTTTTGCCCAAAACCCAATGGTTGTGTTGAAGAGTTGATGCGCGTGGGACTAAAAGAGGAGAAGGTATGTGGTCCCTTTTTGGTTGGTCTTGTTCTGTTGCTTCAAGGACGGTTTATCACTAGCATTTGGCTGTTGTTTCCTTCTGCTTGCAGGTACAAGGCTGCAGGTTGTGCAGAATGCTTGTCCGGTGTGGGATCTGTGTAACAGCTGTGGGTGTGTTGAAGGACCGGGGAGATCAAGTGAGCAGAAGGTGCCTCACGGTAATTCCTTTTTTTCTTTTATTCAGATAAGGTGAAAACTTGTATATTCATTTTGATTCTGTCCTGATGTTATTGTGAAGTATGTTTTTAAATGCAGGATATATTGACTTGATGCTGCAAAAGTATTGTTGTGAATATCAGTGGTGGGAAAAATCTGTTTGAAATTGGTTGTCATTTTCACGTTTCATGTCCGTATGGATGTCATGGGGTAGTGGCTAGGACAATATTTTTCTTTCCTTTACGGCATGGTACAACCTGTTTGTATTATGAAAGCTGGTGTGCTTTTGTACGGGAAAATTAGCAGAAATGTTGCAGGTTTGCTTGGCTGTTATGAAACGGCGAACGGGAGTGTACGGTTGTAGGACGTCACAAGTTGGAGGCTGCAGAATTTGTTACAGCATGATGGTGGTAGTTGTTTTGGATGAGTTGTGGCAAGGTAATGGTCTTGCTGTGTTGTTGACTTATTATAGGAATTTTTCTGATGTGGCTAATCCATTCATACGAATTTGATGCAGTTTGTACGTTTTGCAGGTATTGGTGACGCTGCGCATTGTTTTAACAGGCTGCTGCAGGTTTTGAACATACGAGATAGGGATTGAGCATTTTGCCATTTTGCCGCAAATTGATGGGTAACGGTATGCCGCTGCAGGAAGGCCATCATGGGGTGAGAATGTTATTGGTATTTCCTTTGTGTATTTAAAATTACAAGCATCTTGGGTGGAGTTTTGCATCTAAAGAGCAATTCCGGAGGGGTATCAGTTTGAAACAATTCAGAGGATGCTTGCTTCTTGGAAGACACTAGAGGGTGAGGAAGACAGTTGATGAAACAGTGTTGATCAGCAAAACCACCAACCCACTGAATTGCCTCCTCTATTGTAAAAGCCACAAATCGGAAGTCCTTGCGACTCCTTCGAGATTTAATAAAACAAGAAAGACCACGTGAAGCTTTTTCATTGGATACGAGTGCACTGTGAAATGTTTAAAACCAGCATGATAGGAAACCGAGATGACATCATCAAGGTGCAGCACATGAGATCCCCAAATTAAAGCTCTGCTTGTTAGTTTGGCATCCACAGAGGCTTGGTTGGTAGTATCAAAAGAAGCTTGCTGAGTGTCATTTTTATTGTTATATTATCTTTGGATTACAAGTATTCATGGGCTATTTATGTAACTTCATTATTTGTTGAATCTATAAAACATCATTAAAATGATGGGCTTAACATCCTTGCATCAAGTTTCGGTGATTATTATGCCGTTTTGAACTTATCCGAAATCATGATGGCTCATAATAGCATGCACTTGAATATCCATGTGGATTTACCCCAACGATCATACTATCCAAATTCCCAACATCTTTGATAGTGAATTAAGCCATAAATCAATCCCGTGAATCAATCCCCTAATCAAATTTGGTTCTGAATGAGTTTGAGTCTTGAACAGCATGTAGATTCTCGAAATGTAGGAACATGACTTGAAATTATGAACTGGACTTATCCAAACCCATTATACTGAGCTTTATTGATCTTCATACATGACACATCTGTACTTATCTCAACCAGACAAATTGACTCACACACAACTGATCCAACTTGACAAACCAAACTTAACTGTCACCCTGAATACACATCATTTGAAGTGCACACCGAAATCTTGACCTTGAAATAGTGCTTGTTTGACTTCAATCATTATAATAACTAGGAAAAATATTATATTTTTTTGGATTTTCTTGAAATGAGTGTACAGATAAAATTTACACACGGGTAGGACAAATTTGGGGTATGACAGATGCCCCTATCTAATTGGCTTAGACTGAGTAAGATGAATGGATATGACGTTCATTCTTTCACGGTAGAAGACAATTAGATATGAAGAAGACCCTGAATTTGTCTGAAAAGAAAAGAGATGTTTGAGAATTGAAATACTGGATAAATGTAAACCATCCGAGTAAACTGTAAGTAACTGGTCATCACCACCAAAAGCATGATGGGATGAAACACACAAACAAAATATCGCCCAATCTGATATTGACGAAATGTCAGACCCACCACCAAAAGGATGATGGAAAACGCTAGTCATGACACCGAAAGGATGCCAGACCCATCACCGAAAGGATGATGGAGCGGAGACGCTAGTCATAACATCAAAAGGATGCCAGACCCATCACCAAAAGGATGATGGAGCGGAGACGCTAGTCATAACACCAAAAGGATGCTAGACCCATCACCGAAAGGATGATGGAGCGAAACAAAATCAACCCGGACACCAAAAGGATGATAGGGGGATAAGCTTCTCTGAAGAGATTGCCACTTATCGTTGATGAAGGATAAGCTTCTCTCAAGAGATTGCCACTTATCGCTGAAGATGGATAAGCTTCTCTGAAGAGATTGCCACTTATCGCTGAAGATGGATAAGCTTCTCTGAAGAGATTGCCACTTATCGCTGAAGATGGATAAGCTTCTCTGAAGAGATTGCCACTTATCGCTGAAGATGGATAAGCTTCTCTGAAGAGATTGCCACTTATCGCTGAAGATGGATAAGCTTCTCTGAAGAGATTGCCACTTATCGCTGAAGATGGATAAGCTTCTCTGAAGAGATTGCCACTTATCGCTGAAGATGGATAAGCTTCTCTGAAGAGATTGCCACTTATCGCTGAAGATGGATAAGCTTCTCTGAAGAGATTGCCACTTATCGCTGAAGATGGATAAGCTTCTCTGAAGAGATTGCCACTTATCGCTGAAGATGGATAAGCTTCTCTGAAGAGATTGCCACTTATCGCTGAAGATGGATAAGCTTCTCTGAAGAGATTGCCACTTATCGCTGAAGATGGATAAGCTTCTCTGAAGAGATTGCCACTTATCGTTGATGAAGGATAAGCTTCTCTGAAGAGATTACCACTTATCGTTGAAGTCTGCTGGAGATAACTCACTGGGGAACGCTCATGATTTATTGAAGATGCCCCTGTCTGGGCCAAATTGATTTGAAGATCTTGATTAACCATGAGGTTGAAATACATCATGTGATACACCCATGGTCTTGAAAAGATGCCCCTTGGTTTGGGCTGACTTTAGCTTTGATATGCTTGAATTTCGTGAGAGGACGCCCGGCTTTGCAGATAATGCCCCTGACTGGGCTACTGATTGTGTTGAAGCTCTTGAACTCTGCCCAACAGCCGTTGCACAACTTCGTGGGGAACACCCACAGCCTTGAGTGACATGCCCCTGACTGGGCTGATGGTTGCTTTGAAGCTCTTGAGTTTGTGGGAGAACCCACGGTTTTGAATGACCTGCCCCTGACTGGGCTGATGATGATCTTGGAAATCTTCAAAATTGATCCTGGATCTGAACTCGCATATGTGAATGCTTGATGATAATGATATTCCATGCAAATGCAAATGCTAACACGCGGAGATGCAAGAGCTGGGGGAGTATGATATGATTCTGGGTATGCATATGGTACAAGATGCTTATGAAATCGAATGCGATGCGCATGATGCATATGATGCAGACGGGTAATTGGGAATGCAGGTGCCGACGTGGCGGACTTTTGGTAGTTGCCAATGCGGATTGGACTCTGGGTTATGTGGGAAAGTGGAGGACAAGCCTGACTTCCTGACATCGTTTTGAACTTAACAGTTGTTGACGAGAATGAACTTGCTTGAGCGGCTTGCTATGAGACGTGCTCGAGATGGTCTGCCCCAGAGTTCGTACCACAAATGGATTCATCATTGATTAGCCGATTCTTGTGGTAGTTGGCTCCAATGTACTCTTAGAGTAGCTTTCCCCTGAAAGAGCGTGTAAGCGACTTAACTTACCTCGATTGAACATTGGAGGGACCTATTCTTAAGTCAAAGAAACTCTGGGTGGCCTGCCCCTGATCAGTATTCTCAAGATGATTCTCTTCTGATCGACTGCTTCATGAATGATTTGCCCCATGGTCGACCGACGCGTGGGGATTTGCCTCAGACTGACTGATTTCCTACTCTCGGATGTCAATGCCCCAAGTTTAATAGGTTATATGGTATACTTGGTTCTGGTCCAGACCGCTGAATAATCCAGTCACGCTTGAGTGCTTTGTGTTGGAATTTCCTTGATGCCAACTACTGACTTGCAAATAAAATTGTTTGTTCACGAATGGTAATTTTAATGCAAAGTTCATGCATGTTTTTTGAAAGAATTGTCTTTTATTACGTGTCGTGAGAGTGAAACGAATGGACCATTTAGTCCAAACGTTGTGCTAACTGGATTGGCGTGAAAGATATAGCAAGGATACCGACACCAATGTTGATGATTAGCAAAATTGTAAGGAGTCAGGTTACGCAACCTCGCAATAGTATTCTTTCAGAATAAACCCCGCCTCAATTAGGTCTTTCGAGGGTTGTAACGTGGTCTGGTTCGCGGTTATAGAAACAAAGGATATTAGGCTCAAAGTTAATTTGTACCCACCCCTTCTTCTTGATGATCTCCATACCTACATTCAGCTAATTCTGCACGTGCTTGATGGTTCAAGGTTTGTTCGAAATGGCAGTTACTTTATTTGATGGATGTCAGTGACCCTTTGATTTGGGTGGCCACTGACTTTTTGTTTTTGTTGAGGGTTTGAGGACCTCTTTTGATTTTGATCCCTAACTTTTGCATGGACTGATTTTGCTTGTCAGATCCATCGGGATTGCCTTGATTCTTGCCTAAGTCTCCTTTGAAATGCTTGACTTAGCAGGCTTTTGATTTTTTTTGAATTTTGCTGGAAGATAGTGACTGCCTTGTCATGAGACATTGATGAACAACCGTCATGTCTTTGGATTCTGCTTTATCGATTCGAATGCTAGATTAGATTAACTGAACATTACCCTGCCCCCCAGGTTGAATGTAAGGGTTTGGATATCCGAAGGAAACTCCTACTCCTAGGCTCGAAGTGATTGACTAGGGATTAACTCCTTATATCTCCGGTGTTTAGGGGATTGAAACAATGCCTGCACATCATTGACGGGATTATGTCTGAAAGCATACAGTTCGTTATTATGGGTATTTCGTTTTCGTCATCCTCCCTCCAATATTGCTAAACAATCAGTGAAAAAGTGGAGTGGATAAAAATATATGTGTCTGTGATTGTGATAGGTGGAAATAAGGAGCGAATGCGACATAATTAATTCGGAAAACGCAAAATCATTTCATTAATGTTACCATTCAACATAACAATGTTTAAATAACAAGTAGCGATTGACAGAAAATAGATTACAAATGCAAATGAGAAAAGCATCTAAGGACTGCTAATGTGGAAGATGTCTGCCAGCTTGGACCACTGAATTTTGGAGATGACCACAGGATTCTTCAATCATATTTGTTGAGTGATGAGCTGACATTGGATTAGTTTTGATGTTTGGGGGTGTTTCGGGTAAAGTTTATCGCCTTCGAATCGAGGAGATCTTGTACAAGGTGCTTCAGAGTCTTGCAATTTTCAATGTCATGGCCTGGGGAGCCAGAATGGAATTCACATTTGGCATTGACATCAAATCCAAAAGGAAGAACCTCCGGAGGATCCCTCATTTCCCTAAGCTGAACGAGACCTCCTTTCAATAGGAATGGCAATAACTTGGCGTATGTAGACGGGATTGGATCAAATCTTCTTTCTGGCCTCCTCTGTCTTTGTAGACCCTGGTACTGATTTTGTCTTGGTTGATAGGATTGTTGTTGCCTATTTGGTTGAAACACGGGTTGATTTGCTGGAATGGACAACGGCTGTTGTGGAGCTACAGCAGCAACATGGTGATGACCCTGATGAGTTCTTCCTCTGTTGGTGAACACTGCACTAGCTTCGCCTTCCCTTTTCTTAACGAAACCCTGATAAGGCTTCTTGACTCCACTTGCAGATTCGCCTGCATTCTGAATTTTTCCCGCCTTCATGAAACTCTCTAATCTCTCTCCAGCCATAACAAGTTCAGAAAACACTGTGGATGTTGAGGATGCTAACCGCTCAAAGATCGGTCCTTGTAGCGTGCCCATGAATAAGTCTGTCAGTTCTTTCTCCATCAGCGGAGGTTGTACCCTTGCAGCTACTCCCCTCCATCTTTGCGCGAAGTCCTTAAAACACTCATTCGGCTTCTGAGTCAAATTCTGAAGCTGCATACGATTCGGAGCCATGTCAGTATTATACTGATAATGCTTCACGAAAGCGTCTGCTAACTCCTTCCAGCTTCTTACGTTGGATCGTTCAAGGTGCATATACCATTCTAGGGATGCCTCTGTTAAGCTATCTTGAAAGAAATGGATTAGTAGCTTCTCGTCATCAGAATAGGCGGCCATCTTCCTACAGTAAGACCTTATGTGGGTCTTAGGACAGCTGTTACCCTTGTACTTCTCAAAGGTTGGAATTACAAACTTTGGAGGTATCTTAACTCCGGGTACAAGACATATTTCAGCGGCATCCAGTCCCACAACATCGGGGCCTTGCAATGTCTTCACCATCTCCTGTAAAGCATTAAATTTCTTCTCTAATTCGGCGGTCTGTGGTCCATATGCTTCACCTGAATTCTCATAAAAACCTTCATGATCGTCGTACTGGACTTGTGTTGGGATCGTAGTACCATGAGGATGAGTAGTACCGACTGGCGGAGGGACGGTGTTGATAGGTACGGCGCCGGCAGAAGTAGGAATTGCCCCAACAGGGGTTGGGGTGGCTTCAGCGGGAATTGGAATTGCACCGCTTGCATTGGGAATTGCACCAGCCAAAGTCTGATTAGCGCTCCTCTCTGCTGCTTGCCTCATCTCCTCTTGACTCCTGGCCATGTTCTGAATCATCTCCATGAGTTGATTCATCTGTGTCTTCATGCCTAGCATCTCGCTCCTCATAGTAGCCTGGTCTTGTTCTATCTGATCCATGATTCTTCTCTGGTTATTCCTTGTATTATACCGATGTCGTGAAGTCAGCTTGCTTTACTCTTTCTGAAAGGGTAAGCGGCGTGTAAGAACGGGCTGTAAGGAATGCAAGAAATGATGCAGAGATGCTTATGCAAATGCAATGCAATGAGCGCATACGAGAACAGATCCATATCAAGGATCTAAGTCATACATCCTGCACAACAACAAAAGGTATCTCTCCCCTCGGGTGGGTTATCTATTGGTTTGTAAGAGGGCATCCCAAAGGTTTTTAAACAAAGTTCCATGCACTAGCCCTCGAAAGTTTTCCATCATAACGACTACTCGTAAGACGGTAATCCCTTCAAAGGATGAACACAGAGTCATGTCTCAGCAACCTTTGGAATAAGGTTCTAAAAGGTCCTCAGAGTCACGGACTCCCAAGTTGGAAATAAAAACGCCATTACGACTACACGTAAGACATAATCATCCCAAAGGGGTCTATCTGAGCGGTGGGATTCGATCCAACTCAACGAGTCCTAAGTCTCGCAAATCAGAAAGAAACCACCTCCTAATCTTAGTGTATACTCGAAAGCTCGGGTAGAAAGCTTTTATCCTCACAAATCAATCCAATAAACCCAACAGGTTAGTGAACACAACATAAAAAAACAGATAAAAGCAAACAAAATCACACACGCGACAAACAAAATAGGCTTGGCTCGCTAGGAGTCCCCAGCAGAGTCGCCAGCTGTCGCTACTCGAAAAATGCATCGCGCAACGACGGGGAGGCGAAAAAGATAGACAGAAGAGTCGCCACCGAACTTTATTTATCCCATGAGGGGAAAGGAAAATATCGAGAAAACCTTAAGAAATAAATGGATAAGATGGTCTCGCGACCAAGAACGGGTTCGGAAGCCGGTTATGCGAGGGGAAGGTATTAGCACCCCTCGCATCCATCGTACTCGATGGGAACCTTTTGTTTATCAATGTGTGAATTTATTTGCTTAAATATTATGCTATAAAAGTGTTTCACAGGGTAAAAGATAAGGGTCAGAAACAGGAAAGTTAGGAGGAAAGAGAGAACGGGGAAGAAAATAGAAAGAGCAGACTCGGTAGGACTTCGCAGTCCTATGCCTACGTATTCTCAATAAATGTGAGAAAGTCAGAGTCGACGTAGTTCGGGGAACTACAGATATGGGGGGGATGTGCTCGGCAAGGATTGTGGCCCTTGTGCCTACGTATCTTTACTTGAAAGAAGTAAAGAATCAGAGCAGCCGTAGTTCGGCCTACGGTGTGCGGGGAAGTCTTGGTAGACGCTGCTATCGTACGCATTCTAGCAGTTAGGTGTATTGCTGCTCGCTCGTTGGAGACTTAGGCGTTACCTGTTTGCGGTAGAACGGACGTAGCATGCCTTTCTGGGAAAGGGTGGAAAAAGAAAAGGGTGCTCGCTAGGATTATCGCAATCCTATGCCTACGTATTCTCAACATGCAAGAGAAATCAGAGCAACGTAGTTCGTGCCTACGGTGCGGATAACCGGTGTGTTTGGGGATGATGTTATCGTGCGCGTCCTAGCAATTTAGGTGTTTTGCTGCTCGCTCGTTTGGAGACTTATGCGTACCTGTTTGCGATCGAACGGACGTAACATATCCTTTAGAAGACTGGTTTTCGCCATGCGAGGAAATGTGTCAAGTTTGATTGGTGAGACTGTTTTTGGGGGCGAGATAAGTCCTCGGATAGTAACCCCTACGGGTAGTACCCAATTCTTTATCTCAAAGTTTTTGTTATAGAAAGGTGTGGCGAACGAGGCGTCTTCGTATTGAAAGACGAGCGTCGAAACCACCCTCACTACAGTGGGCGTTCCAACACTCGGAGAAGAAGAGGTCTACACCTAATCTTCTCTCTTTAATTCGATACAAAGAGAAATCAAATTATTACTGAAAGTATACTCAGTACGAGACCGAGGTTTTATGAGGAAATGTTGGAAGCGTCTTTGTGTTGACAGATGAGCATCGAGACCACCCTCACTACAGTGGGCATCCCTACGCTCAAAGAAAAAGGGGTCTACACCCAATCCTCTTTTTAGCTCAACACAAAGAAAAGATTTTAAGGAGATGAGATTTGAAAATGGACGGGAAGCGTCTTCGTATTGAAAGACGAGTGTCGGAACCACCCTCACTACAGTGGGCATCCTAACACTCGGAGAGGAAGAGGTCTACACCTAATCCTCTCTTTTTAATTCAATACAAAGATAATTTGATTTTGAAAATTGTTTGACAAAGTTTTGAATCGGGTCGGGACAAGTAATGAAGAGAGAAAAAAGGTGGTCTCAGATCCAACATTATTCATCAATAATTTGACTGGTAATGAATTACGGAGGTCTCGTCATTGACCCTTTCAAAAAAACGATCAAAATGAAATAGGATGCTCAATGATAAATGAAAATATTAGAAACTAACTTCTAGAAGAAAAAAAAAAAGTATAAAAATTCTAAAAAGTTAATATATAAAAACTCTAAAAGTTAAATATAAACATATTGAAATTATACAAATATTTTTACTTAAAAAAACTAAAAAAAAAATAATATACAAATCGTTTTTTTTTAACAAAACAAAATAATATATAGACCTCAAAAGTATATTCAAATATTTTTTCTACAACTAGAATAATTACATTTTTTAAAAGAAGATGGGGTTTCCATAAAGTAGGAAAGGGGTGAAATTAAAAGAGATCTAACGGTGGGTTTTCAAAGCTTTGCAAGCCCAGGTCAGCAATTAAAACAGCAAAATAACAAAAAAAAACAAAAATCCTCATCTGCTTCTACAACCGTTCACCGTCAATCTCCAACTCTCTCCACTTTTCTCGCTACTCTCTCCAAATTCCAACATAAGAAGCAAATCAGAAGAAAGGGTACTCGAAAAAAGCCAACACAACAAAAGCGAGAGAAGAAACAAAACGGCGATGAAGAGTATTCAACCTTCTTCGTTGATTCTGATTTAAATTTGTTTGAAATACTCCCATCTTCATCTCATCTTAATATTCTATTATGGGTTTCTATTTTTTGACATGATTTTCTGTTCATGATTAGGTTTCGGTGGATTTGGGTTTGCTATTGTTGATATTGAAGAAGTTTATTGTTGTTGGGGTTTGAATGAGTTCCGAAAATTTAGTGGGTTTTGAGGTATTTTAATGGAGGCTTACAAATGAGTTTGACGGAAGGGTATTAAGGATTTCGAAAATGGAGGGTTGAGGGATCCTGGTTCTGTTTGTTTTGGAGTTGGATGATAATATGAGAGTTGTTGAAGAAGATGGAGAGTTTTGAAAGATTCTTGTTGCTTCGCAGGTTTGGGTCTATTGATGTTGGTTTCAGAAGGAGATGTTGGGAGGTTTCTGAGGTAAGTTTTTCTCTGATGTTGTTTTTTTTTTCTCTTTGAAAACTGATGGATAGCAGAATCCGCCCCCTCCCTCTTTTTAAGTCTTTTTCCAATTGCCCTGTTGCTGATGTCCAGTCACTTTCAGGTGCCAGTTTTGTCTGGTGTGGTTAAGGGGTGGTACAATAACAGCTGTATGTTGTACGTCACTTGCGTTTTGCCCAAAACCCAATGGTTGTGTTGAAGAGTTGATGCGCGTGGGACTAAAAGAGGAGAAGGTATGTGGTCCCTTTTTGGTTGGTCTTGTTCTGTTGCTTCAAGGACGGTTTATCACTAGCATTTGGCTGTTGTTTCCTTCTGCTTGCAGGTACAAGGCTGCAGGTTGTGCAGAATGCTTGTCCGGTGTGGGATCTGTGTAACAGCTGTGGGTGTGTTGAAGGACCGGGGAGATCAAGTGAGCAGAAGGTGCCTCACGGTAATTCCTTTTTTTCTTTTATTCAGATAAGGTGAAAACTTGTATATTCATTTTGATTCTGTCCTGATGTTATTGTGAAGTATGTTTTTAAATGCAGGATATATTGACTTGATGCTGCAAAAGTATTGTTGTGAATATCAGTGGTGGGAAAAATCTGTTTGAAATTGGTTGTCATTTTCACGTTTCATGTCCGTATGGATGTCATGGGGTAGTGGCTAGGACAATATTTTTCTTTCCTTTACGGCATGGTACAACCTGTTTGTATTATGAAAGCTGGTGTGCTTTTGTACGGGAAAATTAGCAGAAATGTTGCAGGTTTGCTTGGCTGTTATGAAACGGCGAACGGGAGTGTACGGTTGTAGGACGTCACAAGTTGGAGGCTGCAGAATTTGTTACAGCATGATGGTGGTAGTTGTTTTGGATGAGTTGTGGCAAGGTAATGGTCTTGCTGTGTTGTTGACTTATTATAGGAATTTTTCTGATGTGGCTAATCCATTCATACGAATTTGATGCAGTTTGTACGTTTTGCAGGTATTGGTGACGCTGCGCATTGTTTTAACAGGCTGCTGCAGGTTTTGAACATACGAGATAGGGATTGAGCATTTTGCCATTTTGCCGCAAATTGATGGGTAACGGTATGCCGCTGCAGGAAGGCCATCATGGGGTGAGAATGTTATTGGTATTTCCTTTGTGTATTTAAAATTACAAGCATCTTGGGTGGAGTTTTGCATCTAAAGAGCAATTCCGGAGGGGTATCGGTTTGAAACAATTCAGAGGATGCTTGCTTCTTGGAAGACACTAGAGGGTGAGGAAGACAGTTGATGAAACAGTGTTGATCAGCAAAACCACCAACCCACTGAATTGCCTCCTCTATTGTAAAAGCCACAAATCGGAAGTCCTTGCGACTCCTTCGAGATTTAATAAAACAAGAAAGACCACGTGAAGCTTTTTCATTGGATACGAGTGCACTGTGAAATGTTTAAAACCAGCATGATAGGAAACCGAGATGACATCATCAAGGTGCAGCACATGAGATCCCCAAATTAAAGCTCTGCTTGTTAGTTTGGCATCCACAGAGGCTTGGTTGGTAGTATCAAAAGAAGCTTGCTGAGTGTCATTTTTATTGTTATATTATCTTTGGATTACAAGTATTCATGGGCTATTTATGTAACTTCATTATTTGTTGAATCTATAAAACATCATTAAAATGATGGGCTTAACATCCTTGCATCAAGTTTCGGTGATTATTATGCCGTTTTGAACTTATCCGAAATCATGATGGCTCATAATAGCATGCACTTGAATATCCATGTGGATTTACCCCAACGATCATACTATCCAAATTCCCAACATCTTTGATAGTGAATTAAGCCATAAATCAATCCCGTGAATCAATCCCCTAATCAAATTTGGTTCTGAATGAGTTTGAGTCTTGAACAGCATGTAGATTCTCGAAATGTAGGAACATGACTTGAAATTATGAACTGGACTTATCCAAACCCATTATACTGAGCTTTATTGATCTTCATACATGACACATCTGTACTTATCTCAACCAGACAAATTGACTCACACACAACTGATCCAACTTGACAAACCAAACTTAACTGTCACCCTGAATACACATCATTTGAAGTGCACACCGAAATCTTGACCTTGAAATAGTGCTTGTTTGACTTCAATCATTATAATAACTAGGAAAAATATTATATTTTTTTGGATTTTCTTGAAATGAGTGTACAGATAAAATTTACACACGGGTAGGACAAATTTGGGGTATGACATAAAGTACCTCACAAGTTCAAGGTGCCTACCTTTGAGAAGTATAAGGGTACTACTTGCCCCCGGGTCCACCTCCGATCTTATTATAGAAAGATGTCCGCCTATTCTGACGATGAGAAGTTGCTGATGCACTTCTTTCGGGATAGTCTTTCTGGTCCATCACTCGAATGGTATATGGGCCTGGAGCCCGCTACTGTGCGCACCTGGAAAGACCTCGCAGAAGCGTTCGTCCTCCACTATCAATACAATAGCGACTTGGCTCCCAACCGAGTTCAGCTTCAGAATCTCTCACAGCGGAACAATGAAAGCTTTAAAGAATACGCCCAGCGGTGGCGTGAATTGGCTGCTCGGGTTCAACCGCCGATGGTTGAGCGTGAGCTGGTGCAAATGTTCGTGGCTACCCTTCCTGGAATCTATTATGAAAAGCTGGTCAGTGGCATGTCTGGGACATTCTCGGCTCTCATCACTCTGGGCGAGCATGTTGAGAACGGTATAAAGATCGGAAAAATTCAGGGCGAATCATCCTCAGCTGGAGGAAGTAGCAAGAAACCTTACGCTGGCAAGCGTCGAGAGGGAGATGCCAGTGCTGTCACTAATGCTAGGAGAAGGGGCAAGGGCCCTCAGCCTCAGATTGCTAGCATAAATATCCCAGCTGCCCCGCCGCAGCAACAGCAGCAGCCCCAGTAACAGAATCAGCAGGGGTATAAAAGATATCAGAATCGGGTTCCCCTGACAAACCGTCATTTTGAAACTCCGCCTATGTCGTATGCACAGCTTTTGCAAACGTTGCTTCAGCTCCAATTAGTTCAAAAGAGGACGTTGGCTCCCTTAACAGGGGCGCCGCCACCGGGGTATGACGCCAATGCTACTTGTGAGTTCCATACTGGGGCACCAGGCCATACGATTGAGAATTGTAAAGCTTTTAAGCACAAAGTCCAGGACTTGGTGGACGCCAAGATTATCAACTTTTCTGATAGCGTGCCCAACGTTACCAAAAACCCCATGCCTCATCATAAGGGGGGCGGAGTGAATGCTGTTATCACTGAGGAGAGTTCAGACTTGCTGACTGACGTCAAAGATTTGAAGACGCCGTTGAGTTTTGTCAAGGCTAAGTTGCTGAAGAAGGGCTTCTTCCCTGGATGCGGAGAGTTATGTATGGCTTGTGCTACACTTCCTGATGGGTGTGAGCAGCTGATCGAAGGTATCCAAAGTCTGATGTCCGAGGGTATTTTGCAGTTCAGCCGGAGCGTTGAAGGTGCATCAGGGGAAGTCGTGCTGAAGCAGGCAGATGAAGTGGCCACCATTACTATTCCTCGTCACCCTATTACTATTTCTGCGCCCCGTCCGCCTACAATCACTATCACCAGGGCCGGGCCAATCCCGTTCGAAAGCACCAATGCCGTTCCATGGCATTATGGCGCCGAAGTTTATTGTAATGGTCAGAAGATAGAGCTAGAGCCGTTCGGATCGACTGTGCAGAATCTTACCGGAGTCAGTGGTATCACTCGAAGCGGTAGAGTATTTGCGCCAGCAGAGGTTGCAGCAGAGAAAGTGGTCCGAGACGACGTTGTGGATAAGGGTAAAGGTAAAGCTGTCGAAGAGAGCCCTGCAGGGGCAGAAAAAGATTTGCTAGTTAAAGATGCTGAAGAGTTCATGCGACTAATCAAGAAAAGTGACTACAAAATTGTAGATCATCTTCATCAGACTCCATCAAAGATCTCGATTCTTAACTTGTTGCTGTGCTCTGAGGCGCACCGCAACGCCTTGCTGAAGGTATTGAATGCTGCATATGTGCCGCAGGAGATATCAGTAAATCAATTGGAAGAGGTGGTAGCCCATGTTAATGCCGGTAATGGGCTAGGATTTACATATCTGGAGCTGACTCCTAAGGGAAGAGATCACAATAACGCCTTGCACGTCTCGATAGAGTGCAAAGGTACCGTCATGTCGCATGTCCTGGTGGATACGGGTTCATCCCTTAATGTGCTTCCGAAGAAAGCACTGATGAAGTTGGACACCCGTGGTCTGCTTTGCACGCCCAGTGATCTGGTCGTGAAAGCCTTTGATGGGACCAAGCGCCACGTCTTCGGAGAGTTGACCCTGCCAATTCAAGTTGGTCCAGAGACGTTCAATACGGTTTTCTATATCATGGATACCATGCCCGCCTATAGTTGCCTCTTAGGTCGGCCATGGATCCATTCTGCTGGTGCCGTGACGTCTACGCTGCATCAAAAGCTTAAATATGCTGTCGGGGGCAGCATAGTAACAGTCTGTGGTGAGGAGGACATTATGGTAAGCCACCTATCGTCCTTTAAATACGTTGAAATGGATGGCGAGATCCATGAAACGCTCTGCCAAGCATTTGAAACCGTCAGGGTAAAAGAGGTAGCTCCTGTCGTCGCAGAGAAGCAAGAGATGAACCTCTCCTCGTTTAAGGAAGCTCGGGCCGTTGTCGAAGCCGGTTCCACCCCAGGCTGGGGGCATGTTTTGGATATACCAATCAAGCAGGATAAGTTTGGATTGGGGTATTCTCCTGAAGCTGAAGCTTCATCTTCTTCTGGCAGCTCGTCTCGTGGGAAAGGGCCGATCCTATTCACCAAGGGGGGAGTAATTTTCGAGAGCATCAACGCTGCGTCGGAGGACAGCGGGGATAGTGATTGTGATCTTGACGCCTGGATTCAACCGAGCAAGCCGGGCGAGCGCCTCCACAATTGGACCATCAAGGAGATTATCAAGCTGACAAGTGAAGAGTAATGATTTGCTTTTTACAATCTTTGTACAACCCTATGTCCTGCCCGGGGCATAGTGGTTTTACTGTCAGGGCCTTGTTGGATTATGTGTATGCATTTTGTTAATAAATAAAAGGCGTTTTCTTCGTATTCAAATATTGTGTTCTCTGTTATTCCTGTTTTATGTTTATTTTGAAAAACAGCAAAATGGCAACGAGGTTTGTGCTAACCTGCATATTCTTGCTTTAAACTTAACCCTTGTTATTGCAGGATCCACGTAACAGATGACATCGACTCTGGACCCTCTACGGCTCACTACGACTTTGATTGCCCGATCTATCAAGCCGAGGAAGAGATTGATGAAGACGAAGACCTTCCGGAAGAGTTGGCCCGCTTGTTGAGACAAGAGGAAAAGGTTATTCTGCCTCACGAGGAGGATATTGAGATCATAAATCTGGGTTCTGAGGAGCTCGTCAGAAATGTCAGAGTAGGGGCTGCGCTGCAGAATGATGTCAAGCATAGATTGGTCGAGATGCTTCGAGAGTATAGTGACGTCTTTGCTTGGTCATACGAAGATATGCCCGGACTTGACACTGACATCGTGGTTCATCGCTTGCCGTTGCGAGAAGATTGCCCTCCGGTCAAGCAGAAGCTTAGGAGGACGAGACCAGACATGGCTGTAAAAATCAAAGAAGAAGTCCAAAAGCAGTTGGACGCAGGATTTCTAGCCGTTACCACTTACCCTCCGTGGGTCGCCAACATAGTGCCTGTACCGAAGAAGGACGGTAAGGTACGCATGTGCGTCGACTATCGGGATTTGAATAGGGCAAGCCCTAAGGATGATTTCCCGTTGCCTCATATCGATGTGTTGGTCGACAATACAGCCCAGTTTTCCGTGTTTTCGTTCATGGATGGCTTCTCCGGTTACAATCAGATTAAGATGGCACCGGAGGACATGGAGAAAACGACGTTCATCACCCCCTGGGGAACATTTTGCTATAAGGTAATGCCCTTCGGTCTGAAGAACGCAGGGGCCACTTACCAGCGAGTAATGGTAACTTTGTTTCATGACATGATTCATCATGAGATCGAGGTCTATGTTGATGACATGATTGCAAAATCCCAAACGGAGGAAGAGCATCTGGTCAACCTACTGAAGCTGTTTGAGAGGCTTAGGAAGTTCAGGCTGAGGCTGAATCCTAACAAGTGCACTTTCGGAGTGCGGTCCGGAAAGTTATTGGGGTTTATCGTTAGTGAAAGGGGTATTGAAGTTGATCCTGCGAAAATAAAAGCTATCCAGGAAATGCCAGCGCCGAAAACAGAAAAAGAAGTTCGTGGTTTCCTGGGCCGAATAAACTACATTGCAAGGTTTATCTCTCAGCTCACGGCCACTTGTGAACCGATGTTCAAGCTTTTAAAGAAAGATCAGGCGATTACTTGGAATGAGGATTGCCAGAAGGCATTCGACAAAATAAAGCAGTATCTTCAAGAACCTCCAATCTTGATACCCCCAGTGGCTGGACGACCATTAATCATGTACCTGACGGTTCTGGAGAATAGTATGGGGTGTGTTCTCGGTCAGCACGACGAGACGGGCAGAAAGGAGCATGCCATTTATTATTTGAGTAAAAAGTTCACTGAGTGTGAATCTCGATACTCGATGCTGGAGAAGACGTGTTGTGCATTAGCCTGGGCTGCCAAACGTCTACGACAGTATATGCTCAATCACACCACAATGCTAATTTCGAAGATGGATCCGATCAAGTACGTCTTCGAGAAGCAGGCTCTTTCGGGCAGGATTGCCAGATGGCAAATGGTGTTAACAGAATATGATATTCAGTATGTCTCCCAGAAAGCCATTAAGGGGAGCGTATTGTTTGATTACCTTGCCGAATAGCCAATCGAAGACTACCAGCCGATGAAGTTCGAATTCCCTGACGAGGATATTATGTTTCTCAAAGCGAAGGATTGCGATGAGCCATTGCCCGATGAGGGGCCAGATAGGAAGTCTCAGTGGAAGTTGATATTCGACGGAGCGGTTAATTCCTATGGAAGTGGTATCGGGGCCATCATCACGACTCCTCACGGATCCCACATCCCGTTTACTGCGAGACTGACGTTTCCAGTTACCAACAATGAAGCAGAGTATGAAGCATGTATTATGGGTCTAGAAGAGGCAATTGATTTGAGAATCAAGAATCTAGACATATATGGTGACTCAGCGCTTGTAATCAATCAGATTAAAGGGGAGTGGGAAACCCGTCAGGCGAATTTAGTGCCGTACATGAATTACGCCAGGAGGCTGCTTCCGTTCTTCGATCAAGTGGAACTTCATCATGTACCCAGGGCTGAAAATCAGATGGCTGATGCCTTGGCCACGTTGGCTTCAATGTATAAGGTCAATCTTTGGAATGAAGCTCCAAGCATTGTTCTTTCGCGTCTTGACAGACCAACATTTGTCTTTGCAATAGAGGATGCCAAGGACGGCAAGCCATGGTTCCACGACATCCAGACCTTCCTCATGACTAAGGAGTATCCTGTGGGTGCGTCAACCCAGGATAAGAAGACTCTAAGGAGGCTATCGGGAAACTTTTATCTCAATCCTGATGGAGTGTTGTATAAGAGAAACCACGATCTCGTGCTGCTCAGATGCGTAGATGAGAAAGAGGAAAGTATGCTCATGGAAGAAGTCCATGAGGGCGCATTTGGTACGCACGCCGGCGGGCATGCCATGACGAGAAAGATCCTGAGAGCAGGGTATTACTGGTTGACTATGGAATCGGATTGCTTCAGATTCGCGAAGAAATGTCACAAATGCCAGATTTATGCTGATAAAGTTCATGTGCCGCCGTGCCCATTGAATGTCATGTCCTCCCCTTGGCCGTTCTCCATGTGGGGCATCGACATGATAGGCAAGATCGAGCCCACTGCATCCAATGGTCATCGTTTCATTCTGGTAGCTATCGACTACTTCACCAAATGGGTGGAGGCAGCCTCGTACGCTAATGTGACCAAGCAGGTGGTAGCTAAATTCATAAAGAGGGACATCATCTGTCGTTATGGAATTCCCGAGCGGATCATTACTGATAATGGTTCGAACCTTAATAATAAGATGATGAAGGAGCTGTGCCAGAGCTTCAAGATTGAACACCACAACTCATCTCCTTACCGGCCGAAGATGAATGGCGCTGTTGAAGCGGCCAACAAGAACATCAAGAAGATTGTTCAGAAGATGGTTGTGACGTACAAAGATTGGCACGAGATGTTGCCGTTTTCCTTGCACGGTTATCGTACGACGGTGCGTACGTCGACCGGGGCAACTCCTTTCTCCTTGGTGTATGGTATGGAAGCTGTCCTACCATTAGAAGTGGAGATTCCTTCTTTGCGAGTTTTGGTTGATGTAAAACTCGATGAGGCAGAATGGATTACGAATCGCTTGAACCAGCTCAGCCTGATGGACGAGAAGAGGTTAGCATCGATTGCATTTGGTCGCCTGTACCAAAGCCGAATGAAGAAAGCTTACGATAAGAAGGTGCGTCCAAGAAGCTTTCAGACGGGTGATCTCGTCCTGAAGAAGATTCTTCCGCCACACTCCGATCACCGGGGCAAGTGGACTCCAAATTACGAAGGGCCGTATGTCGTCAGCAAGGTCTTCTCGGGAGGAGCTTTGTTGTTATCCCCGATGGATGGTGAAGATTTTGCATCCCCGGTGAACGCGGACGCAGTTAAAAAATACTTTGCTTGAAAGAGACCCGCTGGACAAAAAAGAAAGAGTCCAGGCAAAAAAGGGGCATCCCGGCGAACCAAAAACAGAATAAAAGGTTCGGGTAAAAATTAGGGATATATTGAAAAATGTACACCCGCGAAGTCGAAAACCTACACTGGGCGGCTTCGGCAAAAAAGGGTATCCCGGTGAACTGAAAACCCGTAAAGGGCGGTTCACGCAAAAGTTAGGGATTTGAATAAGCAAATGACTGCGTTCCGCGTGTGGACTTTCATTGTTTAGTGGTTTGGAAGACCTGAGGGCCGTTTATCTGAATCAATCTCTTCCAAAGCTGAAGCGTCGGAGAAGTATTGAAGTCGAGTGGGTCTTAGAGGGATCAACTCATGGTGTTCGTCTATGCCTCGTTGCCGACATTTGTATATACTGATGTATATTTATGTTTTATTTTTGCGCGGCTTCCTCATTCCAGGAGCTTGCCTCTGTTGTAAAACCTTTTTTTTACCCATTCAGGGGTTCACCATCAATAAAATGCACATTATTCAGCAATTCTGCTTGTCTGTTTAGCATTTATCTGTTTTGTTTGCGAATGAAAACGCCGATGTTTTTTGATAAAATGCGCATACATAAACTTGCGGGCCTAGGCCCATTGATTGTTGAAACAATTAATTGAATATTGTCACGAGATAATAACCTGGATAGGCCCCTTTGAGGAGGGTATCTTGTCTGTTTGTTTGTGGTGTTGCAGGTGTAGCACTTTCCAGAGGATGTGCCGTGCGCATCCCCGAAGCAGGGCGAGTCCTCCCTCTCCAGCAAAGTTCAGTAGTCTCTCCTCCGCGGAATTTGAACGCAAATAGTGAGCATTGATATGTCTCCCCATGCAGAGATGATTCTCTTCCCCGAGCAGACGCATCCTAAAGGAACGTCATCTTCTCAGCTGAGTCGCGTACCGAAGCTCGAATTCGCCCCCAGCATCGGGTCACAAGTGCAGGTCTCATAGGAATGTTCGGGTGCCGAAGTTCGTGCTTTCCCCAGTAAAGTCGCCGAAGCAGGTGTCTCCCCAGCACTGGGTCACAAGTGCAGGTGTCGTAGGAAATTGTTCATATACCGAAGTATGCAGTAATTGATGGTGCCGGACTGAGGTCTCCAGCGGAACTGAGATTCCCCACCAGAGTCATGCTATCTCCTGAAGTTGGATGATTCCCTCTTCCCCAGTAGAGTGCTGGAACAGCTGATGTGGTATTCCTCTGCAGAGTTGTACTCTCCCCCGAAGTCAGATGATTCTTTCTTCCCTAGCGAAATTGAAATTCCTCACCAGGGATGTACTCTCCAGTGAAGTGGAATGATTTCTTTCCCCGGCTGAGCCCGCAAACCCCAGAAAAGCAGAATCCTTGGAAGCAGTTGGGACCTTGAGTGGACGTCCCCTAGCAGAGCGTGGGGCAGCTAATGTTGTATCTCCCCAGAGTCGCACTCTCTCCGGCGAAGCAGAATGATTTCTCCTTCCTCAGCCGAGCTTGCAGATGTCCAAGAGAGCCGAGTCCTTGGAAGGTGATCAGACCATGGTTGGCCGTTTCCCCAGTGGAGTGTTGAGCAACTGAAGTTGTTTCCCCACAGAATGGTTGTCCCTAGAAAAGTAGCCATGGCAGCCACGCAGTTTATTCTCGCGATTGGCATCGCTTTCCCTCAGTAGGTTCGGGTTCTCGTAGGGCTTCGTTCCCCGGCAGCAGTCAACTGAAGTTGTTTTCCCTGCAGCAGTCAACGGAAGATCAATTCCCCAGACAGAGTCCGATTGGTATTGGCGTGCCCACGTTCTCCTCAGCAGGATGATTCCTCTGTCTGAGTAGTTCTTTCTCCTTGACAGGAGAATTTCCCCCTCAGCATTTATTTTGCTGACGGGATCGCATCATTGTGCATGACTGCATAGCATTTAACACTGCATAGCGTAGCATTGCATAGCATTGTGCATGATTGCACAACATTTAGCATATCATTCCCACCGTGTGGGGCATGGCACCGAAGCATATGCATCATAAACATGACCTAGGTTATTATCATTCTTGTTTTACAGGAGTTCCACCTAGAGACCAGTTACTCAGGATGGTTCCTGATATTCTCCCCAACAAGGTTGCTTCCTTAAGATGATTCTTAAGACCCCGGTGTAATCCCCACGGTCGCTCGCTCAAGACGATTTTTGAGATCCCCAGCGAAGTCTTCAGTTCGAGATGATTCTCGAATTCCTCAGCAGAGCCGTTTGCTTAAGATGATTCTTAAGACTTCAACGCAGGTTCCCGAATGGTTTGCTTAGGATGTTTCTTGAGCTCCCCAGTAGCGTCCCTAGCAAAAGTTGCCCAGGAGGATTCCTGGAATACCCAAGCAGAATAAAAGTCTCCAGAAGGGTTATCAGTTCAGGATGATTCTTGAAGGTGCCCGGCGGAGTTGTTTGCTCAAGATAGTTCTTGAAACCCTTAGCAGCGTGATATGTCTGCTCTAACAGCGATGTCTAAATCTGAGGGTGGATTTCGTAAACGCCTGAAGGCGGTATCAGAAGGTCCCTGTGAATTCAGACTTCCTTGTTGATGAATCAACGTGTGGCTGAAGACAAGGTTCCAAATTTTGTATTCGAGATGATCCATGTTGGCCTAAAGACCAAGTCGGTTGTCCTGAGGTGATGATTAATTGCGATCAAGTGAATAGTGTTTCTTCTGACTGAAGTCGAAGATGTTTCTCCAGCTGAAGCGGAGTTTTGCCTGAAGGCAAAGTGTTTGAATCCCCGTAGAGTCATGAATGGCTCTGGATACCATTTCTCTGACTGAAGTCATAGATTCCCTAAGCTGAAGCGAAGGTGCCTGAGGGAAAGGTTATCCCCAAGGTCATGAATGACCTAGGATTCATTTTTTTTCGGACTGAAGGCCGAAGTATATCCCTGACTGAAGTCACGGATGCTCTATAGCAGAGGTGGAGTTGCCTGAAGGCAGATCCATGTATCCTTGAAGGCCAAGGACCATTTCTTCAGACTGAAGTCGAAGATACCTCCTGCAGAGTTGCCGACGGGCAAAGTTTACATTCTTGAAAGTCAAGGATGTTTATCTTCAGAAGTACTTGAAGATTTTTTCTAGCTGAAGCTGGAATAGCCGACGGGCAGGGTTCCATCTATCTTCAGAAATACTTGAAGATTTTTTCTAGCTGAAGCTGGAAATGGCCAGGGGCCAGGGTTTCATATATCTTTAATGTTGAAGCTCTACGGCGGGCAGTGTGCAGCAGTATTCCGATGTTCGTTATGGTTCTGAGGGTGAACCCCAGATCAGAGTGTGCTCGGTTAAGTCTCTCATTCCCAGCGGAGTAGTTTCAAATACGCAAGTGTACCTTTTGTTCCATTTACCAGGGGTGAACCCCAGGTCAGAGTTGTTCAGGGTTGTATTTCCTCCAGCGGCGAGGTTGGATATTTGGATTTGACGGCGAGGTCAGATCATGAATGTGTCCGACGGCGAGGCTGGATGTCTGTTCGACGACGAGGTTGAACGTTTGGATTTGACGGCGAGGTCAGATCATGAATGTGTCTAACGACGAGGTTGGATGTTCGTTCGACGGCGAGGTTGAACGTTTGGATTTGACGGCGAGGTCAGATCATGAATGTGTCCGACGGCGAGGTTGGATGTTTGTTCGACGGCGAGGTTGAACGTTTGGTTTGACGGCGAGGTTAGACTCTTTAAATCCCCAGCAGAGATGATGTTTGTACGACGGCGACGTCGAGGGTCTCTCAGAGGATGTTTGTTTCTGACGGCGATGTCAGACGTAGTTCTCCAGCGGCGATGCGGGGTATTCTGTCAGATGTGTTTCTCCAGCGGCGATGCGGGGTATTCTGTCAGATTTAGTTCCCCAGCAGCGATGCAGGGTATGTTGATTGTCCGACGGCGATGTCAGATGTAGTTCTCCAGCGGCGATGCGGGGTATTTTGTTCATTGTTGTATTTTCTCCAGCGGCGATGTTGGGTATTTTGGTGATTCAGGTTTAGGTCTCCGGCAGCGATGTTGGACGCTTGTTTCCCCGAGTTACGGTTGTTCTTGACGGCGATGTCAGGTGATTTGGTGTTCCAGCGGCGATGTTGGGCGTTCCTCAGAATCTTGTCTGACGGTAATGTCAGGCGGTTTAGTCTTCCAGCGGCGACGTTGGGTGTTGTGGTTGTCTGAAGGCAACGTCAGAAGAAGTTAACATGGATAACTGGCGGCGATGTCAGATCAGTATCTCTCCAGCTAGTTGCCGTGCAGCTAGCATTGCAATATTCGAAGATTTGTTCCCCGCAGAGTACCGTATGCTCGTGCAGTTGGCAAATTTTCGGGTTTACCGGTATTCAGTCGTCTCGCACCTTGATTGGTTGAGAGCCGTTCGCTTCTCACCCAGTCAGGTTCAAGCCGTTTGAATAGGGGCAGCTGTTGCACCCCAAAATTTGACCAATAATTATTTATTCATTGAGTGTTTGAAAGTTGATACCTTCATCAGACAGTTCAAGAGATCCTCAGAGGAATTGGTTGAAACCAGGGTTGTATGCTTCATAGCTTGAGAGTTGTGGGTGCTCCTCAGATGATTCTGAGACTTTGAGAATGAACTTGATGTTTTGAGAAAATCTATGAGATGTCTTGAAAGCCATCATGAAGCCTAGAGAGGTCATTATGCAAGGATTCAGGAGATTCAACCATGAATGGTAGAATTAGGGTTTTGACTGGGTCAGCCCTAGGATAACTGAAGATTTGGAGAAGGTTGAGACCTAATCCAAGGGCCATGAGATCATGAAATGATGTATAGAGATGTTATAAAGATGATTCCTAGACCAACTCATCATGATTGAGGAGTTTGAGAAGTTTCAAGTCAGGGTTCCCAAGGATTGTCAGTGAAAAAACCCTAATTTGATCCCTATCTTCCAGGCAGTTTTAGCTCTAGATGTGATTGATATCTCATCTCCCCCAAAACATTAATGTTGTAGAGCTTGTTCTTAGCTTTAATTTGAGTGGTGGAAGTCCTTGATAGGAGTTGCATAGCTCAAGTTATGGTTTTGACAAATTACAGGTCAGCTGAGGTGTGTGAATCTGGGTCCTTGAAAGTCACCCAACTTGCAGACAACTTTTGCCCTAGTAGGATGATTCCTATGATTTCTTGGTCAACATGAATGTTGAAGGGCATCTTCTTAGATTTAATTTGAGTGGTAGAAGTCTTTGATAGGACTTGTGGAACTCAACTTATGGTTTGAACAAGACAGGGGTATTTTGGTCATTTGTCAGTTATAGGTCATTTTAAGCAAAGGCCATATCTCCTATTTCCAAGCCTCAAATGGAAAAACTCAAAACATGAAAGTTGTTCAAAATGTGATTTTAAGTCTAGAAAAGAGGTCATGAATTGTTGGAAAAGCTCATAGCATGGATTGTCATAATTGGTTAAAAATGAACTAAAAAGGGATTATAAGTTTAAAAAGTTGAATTTGAAAATTGGTTTGAAAGATCTAGGAATCCAAAATAGGTCATCCAATATATCATTTTGATTGGAAACATCATTTTGAGAACAATGGTTTAAACACATTTTTCATTTGAGGTTCAAAAATGGGACATGCTTTGTAATATTGTTACTTGCATTATAAGGTACCTTTGGAAATTTTAACACAAGGCAAGAAAAAGGCTTGTAATTGCTCATATCTCCTTAATATCTCTTAGGATGAGATTTTAAAGCCAATTTGCAAGGCATAAGGCATGAGATGAGAGAAATTCAATATGTCATCACGTGAGATTTCAAGGACTTTCTAGATCATTCTAGATGGTCCTAGACTTTTCCAATGATGGTTATTTAAAGAGTGCATTAGAGTGAAGTGGGAGGTTAGTGAAAGTTGGAGAATTGAGTGGAGAAGAGTGAGGTTAGAGCAAGGTTTTCAAGAGGTTCCATTATTGCAATTCAAGCTCGAGTTCACCATTGGAGGCTTCCTCCATCCAAGTTTTTGCAAACAGAATCATTTCCATCATTGGAGGATCATCTGGAAGAAGAAGCAAGCATTGAATCGTGCCCTACATCATTCTACCATAACTTCTTGACAGGTTGGTAAATGCATTCATACATCTTTAATTATGTATAGATAGCTTAGATTCTAGGTGTAGATTGGTTAAGATAGGATAGGTGATGAAATTCTGAGAAGTAGAGGACATTCCATAAGGTTTCATGGCAGGGTGACAAATCTTTCAAGACCAAGAAAATGCTGGATTAGGAGTGTTAATGCACGTGCTATAGTTTGTTGTAGTCAGGGTAGCATGTAGAGCATAATTACATCATTAGATTTGAGCTTCCCTGTGATCGATAGCAGTGAAAATAAGTGAAACCCTAGTCTTCCTCCCTTCTGTTTGCGCAGTTTAAGAGGATTCAAAGGGAAATGTGACCATGGTTATATTCCTCTCAAGAAATGGAGCAGGTTTGCCGTTTACAGTTTTGATTTTTATTAAGAAACGAAGGAGTATGATGGGGAAGAAGCTGGCACGTGATGTATGATCATGGAGGTGTTAGAAACCCTAGAAATGTCCAAGGAAGAAGACAATCGGTGGGCCGTTGGATCCGTCTCATTCTTTGACCTTTTATCCGCATCCAACGGTTGAGATTAAAAAAAAAGAAACGGAGTGAATCCCTTGGAAACCAAACGCTGCCGTTTGGATAAGTGAGAAACCATGGGCTCAGCAACAATTTACTATCCGCACACCCACCATCAGGCCCATTTGGTTCAACACGTGAAAAATCTTGCTGAATGCACCTCCAACGCGCGAAGTTCTTTTAGTTTGGTTTCTGATTGAGTAGTGGGCTTATCCAGAATGCTATTCCCACCCCCGCTTCCTGGCCCACAACAAATATGAACTAGGGCGCCCTGCTTCTAGCACCCCCCTCCCCTTATTCAATTCTTTTATTCTTTTTAATTCCTTTAATTTTCTTGCACTTTAAAAATTCCTAAAAAATAGAAAATTAAATTTTTTTTAATTCTTCTTTTTCCTATATGTTAATAAATCTGTCTAGAAAAATATAAATGAATAAAATTTCCATTTTATTTTCTTTTCATATTTTTAATTGATTTTTCTTTTTAATAGCTTTTTAATATGTTTAGTTTGATATCCAATTTTGTAGAATTTGTTTTAGGACTTTCCCTTAGGGTTTTTAATTCATTCTTTTTGGTGTGTTTAGATAATGAATCATAGTTCCCCATAGGATTTAATTCTTGATTTTAGATTAAAATTTGATTAGATTAATTAGGTTAGCATTAGGGTATCCTAATTAGGGTTTAGGTTGTGCATAGGTGAGGAAATTCATTTTCTTCAGATAGTTTTGTCTTGATTCTTGGGTAGAGGCATATGTGGATATTATAGGTAGATGTTTTAGACCCTTGTGAATAATTGATAGATTTTTCCCCATTGTTTTAGTATTTTTAGGTATTTTCTGAAGTTGACTGATGATTTTGTCTGTTCTGTGGTTATCTGTTCATCTCTAGGGCTTATTTTGGGGAATTTATTGTGGGGCTTGGTTTGTTCTGAAGATCTTGTTGGAGAGCATGATGAAGAGAAGATTGTAGATCAAGACTCAGAGACCCAGAGCTTGGATTATTCCTTGTCTGTGAGGTTTGAGATCCTGAAGTTTGAAGGAGGTTCATGGTACTTTCCTGAGGAAGGCACTATGAATGACTTTCATTCTTTCTTCTCACCTCTTTCTTAAGTATCCAATGATGTTGGAGCCAACTTGTGAGTTTAATTTCTCCTGAGGAGGAATGTAAACTGATCACAGTTGTTGAGCCACATGGGATACAATTCCTAAGTGGAAGCCTCATAGTACTTTCCTGAGGAAGGTCCTATGGGTCTATTCACTTAGTTCCGTTAGTTTATCTAGGATTTCTCAAGTATCCAATGATGTTGGAGCCAACTTGTGAGTTTAATTTCTCCTGAGGAGGAATGTAAACTAATCACAGTTGTTGAGCCACATAGGATACAACTCCTAAGTGGAAGCCTCCTAGTACTTTCCTGAGGAAGGTCCTATGAGTCTGTTCATTTAGTTCCACTAGTTCAGATAGGATTTCCTAAATATCCAGTGATGTTGGAGCCTGCTTGTGAGTTTAATTTCTCCTGAGGAGGATTATAAACTGATCACAGTGGTTGAGCCACATAGGGTATGATTCCTGAGTATACACCTCCTAGTGCTTTCCTGAGGAAGACACTATGAGTCTGTTTACTTAGCTCCCTTTCTTTGGTAAGCTTGTTCTGAAGCTTGGAGATTGGGATTGATTTCTTTTGGTTAGGTTTTGCTTTAGGGCTTTGAGTTGATCAAGATTATGGGTCAGGATTAGAGATTAGATGTAGATTCTTTCTTTCTCAAGCTTGTGCTTTGTTTGCCTGATGGCACTTCATTTCTTTTATTTGTTCATTGCTTGATAGCATGTTGTTTATTTTTCAGTATGATTGCTGTTATTTCATGACTGGCTTGAGGTCGAGACGAGCTTGTGGAGGCTGAAGCCCCACACACATTTCCTCCCTCACTTGCATTGCATGCATTTTACTGTTAAGCTGATGCTTTGTCTGTTTTGGTGTATCATTGACATGATCCCTTAGGACTCTCATTTCCTCTGATAAGGATTTGATGATAGATTTTAAGTTGAAACCCATGCATGACAACATCTAGGAGTTCTCTGTTCAAACCTCAACCATAGGATGAATCCATGGCATGATAACAGTAGGACTTGATAGTCTCCCTCCTAGTTGTGCCGGTTCTCTTCTCATCTCGAAGCAGTTTAAAATACAGTAATCATGAATGATTTCTTTCGTACGTTACGAGCCTTAAGCCATCTGAGGAGGGATGTTTAGTATGGTACCCTTTGGGTGACATGCGACACATTCACTCTCAGGTCATAGTCTCTAGTGCGGTCGAAATCGCAAACACAATAAAAAACACTTCTTTCAGGAGATAACCCGTAGTTTCCCGAACTACGTTTGCTCTGATCTTCCATGCAGTATGGAAGTACGTAGGCATAGGATGCGATATCCTAGCGAGAAACCTTCAACCTTTCCCCGTAATCCTTCGTAGGCCAAACTACGTTGACTTTGATTTCTCATTCTCTGATGAGAATACGTAGGCATAAAGCGCGACGCTTTGCCGAGTCATTTTTCTTTTCTTTTTCAGCCAACCTTGATAGGTAGATAGATTATAACCAACCCGTCCAAGTAAACAAACAAGCGAGGATCCCGTCGAGTACGACGGACGTGAGGGGTGCTAATACCTTCCCCTTGCGTAACCGACTCCCGAACCCAGACAATGGTTGCGACGACCTTGTCTTACCCTTATTCGTCAGGTTTTTCCGATCGTTTCCTTTCCCGCTCTGAGGGATAAATAACGAAAGGTGGCGACTCTTCTGTCATGCCGGCACCTTATTTTCGCAGTAGCGACACATGGATGAAAATGAAATTAACTGGAAGAGAAATGAAGGTTACCTTTTCAATGTGGTCGGGGTTAGAGATACAACATACTTGCTGAACTAACCAATTATCAAGAAGGTTGAAAAGCTAACTACCTTTTGACATAATGTTTCACATGTGATGCTTGTTTTCTCTTCTTCAATCTCTGACAGATGCGTTTGTTATGCAATTTGCTTCGGCATTTTAAAACGTCTAATTCACACGGAAAAAAAAAACTTTGCTATTTTCTTTTATGATCATATAACCAAATTTTGTTTTATCTTTCGACATTGAAACTACCTTCAAATTTTTTTGGATCATTCCATGGTCTCTTGTTAGAAAGCATGCAACCTCCTTTATCCGCACAAGTACATGTACCTCTATGAACTTGGGAAGTAAAGAAGCAAGGTGTTAAAGTAAATAGAAAGAGATAAACCAAAATATTTCAATTAGAAAGAAGAAAATACATACTTTGCAGCAGTGATTTTGAGCAACTTGCTCTGGTATCTGTTGCCTAGTACCTAATCAAAAATTCAATAAGCTAGCTATTTAATAATCCTACTTAACTTTATTCAACATTATATTAAAATGTTGATTATAATAAATGAAACTTCCATCTTTATATGTGACCATTATTCCTTATGTGCATAAAGATCTCATGATAATTTAGTGACCATGTTGGTATTGTTGGAAATAGCTTCATGGTTCACTTTAAATTGGTATGACATATGGAAAATAAAATTATGTCAATGCATTTTAGAAAACCATAATAACTATTCATGTAACAAATTAAGACTATATAAGTCCATGCTAAAATGTCATGGCTAATTACTATGATGTGTAATGTAGACATTGGCTTTAGTTAATACAAAGTAAATAATTTCATGACAAAATGCACATTATTAGAAATTATTTATTAGTTAAGACAAACTAAATGTGCATGATCTAGATGAAACATAATAAGTAAATGACTTGATAAATAATAAATATTCATAAGGCAATATCAAAAGCCCTATCAAAATACATGTAGCAATTGTATCATTATAGCTTCATGAAGGGATAAGTACTTAGATTTAAATTTTCATATATTTAGATAAATTTAATCTAAACAGGATTGTCATTTTAGGAGTTTGAAAAGAAACTTTGAAGCATTCTATTTTGACATGCTTGGCTTTGCTATATGAGTTCATTGGAGTTAGAAACTCATATGCAGACAACTCTTCAAGCAAAATAGCATTAGCAACTCTCTTAGTAGGGGTATTGGTGGATCTGTTGGACAAACTCCAGTTTTCATGAGCATAAATGCTTGGTTGGGCAAACACAATGTTATGGTTGGAATAGGTATCCTGCATAAAAAATAGAGTTTTTGAGCATAGTAATTAATTCTTAGGCTGCAAAATTTACGGTTTTTTAACATCATGATCGTACTATCCACCATGGACCATCTCGTCTAACATGAAGTCTCACCTAAGGACGCCTGACCTGAGGGATTTTGAGTCTCTTCTAATAGGCTCAACAATACACTTTCACCTAAAGCCCTTGTTTGGGTCGCCTTACCCTTGGGTCAGCCCTGCCTAAAAGTTATAGAAAATCTCGCCTTACCCTTGGGTCGCCTTACCCTTTAATAAAATTTAATATTGAGGATATAGCATAAGACTAAAATATCCTCAATATAAGTCTTTATAAAATAATATTATATATTAAACAAATGATATTTGTTTCTGAAATCTATATAATTGACATGTTAAATTCTCCCACTTGATAGAGAATAATAGTTGAATTATTAATATTAGAATTTTAAAATATTTAAACAAATATTCAACTATTTCCTGTATCACATAATAATCATTCAGGTAACGTCACACCGATAGAGTATGTCCATCACTCACATAATACATAGAGAATAAAAATTATTGGATTTCATAAAGTATTACATGTCTTCAAAAATTATATATATTTTTTCTTAAATAATATTTTCAACAATATGAAATAAGAAATATAACAATGTATAAATATTATGTCATAAAAAATTCTAATACCGATAGGGTATTTGAACTATAATTTACATAATCATAAATCATAAGTGCATTAAACAAAACAAATTATACTAATAATAATATATCGATAGGGTATAATTATTATCAATATAATATTTATTATAACTAAAATTAATTTAACAAAATTTGAATAACTGTATCACGATAGGGGAGTTACAATCATGCAAATTAAGATTAATTATATTTTATTCAAAATAGGAAAATTTATATAATTATATCCATGATAGGTGAAATTACAATTATACAAATTAATATTGATTACTTAATTTTGCATAATAAAAGTCATAAAGTAATAAGATTTCAAAATATATATATATATATATATATATATATATATATATATATATATATATATATATATATATATATATATATATATATATATATATATATATATATATATATATATATATATATATATATATATATATATATATAAATTAATATTGATTACTTAATTTTCCATAATAAAAGTCATAAAGTAATAAGATTTCAATATATATATATATATATATATATATATATATATATATATATATATATATATATATATATATATATATATATATATATATATATATATATATATATATATATATATATATATATATATATATATATATATATATATATATATATATATATATATATATATATATATATATATATATATATATATATATATATATATATATAATTGCATAATTTTAATTTCAAAAGGAAGTGAATAATATTTTAAGAAATTTCTCCTTGTATGCAATTATTATATAATAGTCAGAAGAGATTCAAAATTAATAAATAATCAAATACAACTAACCTCGAACAGAATGTGACATTTATCCTTGTAAATAGAGGTATTAAACTTTAATGACTTTTAGAATATTATAGAATCATCTCAAAATAATTCATAAATAAAGAATAAATCATTATATCAAAATATAAAACTCTATTTATAAATAATCATAATTTAAGGATAATACAATTTAATTTTATTAAAGAATATCTCAAAATCATTATTTATGAAAATTTTAAATATATTTAAAATTTGAATTAAATCAATCATTTTATAACATATTATATTTAAATATCGGAATATAGCAAAACATCAAAATAAATAGAATATTTAATACTATATTTAAATATCGGAATATAGCAAAACATCAAAATAAATAGAATATTTAATACTATTTATTTGGCATCAACTTAGGAGAGAGTTGGTGAAGCTTATATATAAACAAGATTATAGGTCAATATCATATTCAATAACATAAAAGAACATAAAAAAAGAATTTTATATTAAAATCAAATTACGTCTTAATTAATTAATTAATTATTAAAATTAATATAAATATAGTATCATCATAATTTTGTGTGTACGCCATCATTCAATTGAATGTAAAAGGTTAATAATTTGACAATAGATTGTACATCAGCATTAGTAATATACTAGTGTGGTTAGAAAACAAATTGTTCAGTTCATCACCTATATTTATTGATAATTTCAAAACATGTTTACTTTGAATTAACTCTAATTTCAAAAAAACTTGGTACATAGAGAGTAGCATGATATACATAGATATTACAACCATAATTTATTATATTATTAACTAATTTCAAACAAAAGTATTTAAAAATATATTGAATAAAATAACTAATTTGTCATTCCTGCAACGAAATATATAAAATATGTTCCGTTCATAATCTTTTAATCAACATAATGAATATATCATAATTTTCAAAGTTAACAAAATAATTGAATAGATCATACAAATCTACCACTTTTGTATGTTAGAGATTATAAATAAATCAATTAAGTAATATTCTGCAAAAACAAATAAAATATTTGATATTAATTTTTAAGCTAAAAAATAGGATCACCTTTTCAAACTCTTCTAAATAATTCTCATTCCACCCACAATAAAATGCAATTATTTAGAAATCAAACCATAAAAATAGGTGAGACATAACAACCTTTTACTGATATACACCTAAAATATAATATACCTTGATTCTAAATATGAAATTTACATGTCAATAAATTTCTAAAATCATTAAATCAAATTATTTAAATATTAGATCTAAATTTTTTCTAATTTTAAGAAAATCCACCATTTACATTCAATATGAATTATATAAAATTAGTGCATCTAAGTTTAATTATTTAACTTGTCAACTCAAAACAAATAGAAACTATACACTAATTCAAATCATATAATTCAAGCGATAGCTATAAAACGTATCTATGGGGCTCTTATACCAATAGAAGGATTTAAATGAATTTAATAGATATAGCATATTGTTTAATCTACAATAATAAAAAATAATTAGAACGGTGTACCTTATAAGATTGAAGAGACGGTTGTCGAAGCTTGTGAGTATGAGAGAATTACTACCCTCAGTCTCACTTAAGAACGCCTGGCCTGAGGGGTCTCACCTAAGGACGCCTGGCTGAGGGATTTTGAGTCTCTTCTAATAGGCTCAACAATACACTTTCACCTAAAGCCATTGCTTGGGTCGCCTTACCCTTGGATCAGCCATGCCTAAAAGTTATAGAAATTCTCGCCTCACGCGAGCTTACTTTCTGCTCATCGTAAATACAATCAAACATGGTTTCTCACCACCATGAATTATTCCAAAACTTGAAAAATACTAAGGCCTTTGACCAGCTCTACCATCAATAAAGGTGTCATATATCATTCACTTTTTGACAAGTATAAAATCAACTTTTAAATTTACAAACTATAAATTATAATTTTTATGTAAATATTTTTAAAATACTATGAAATAATAAAATTGAGTAATATATAACATATAATATATTAAAACAACACTTTTGTGAGAGACACACAACATACTCACCCAAACTCACTTCACTTATAAATTCTCAAGTCTTCATATTTTTAGTCAACGTGAGACTATTACACATACTACTCACACTTGTTATACTTAATAAATATTATAATAGAAATAAATAGGTAAATTAATCTAATAAATTATACTGAAAAGTTAAATATCAACTAATGATAAATTAAAGAAATATATCAAACTAATAAAAATAAAAAATATTAATATATATGAATACATTTCGATTTGATTTTGATGAACTTTAAAAATCAAATCAAAATATGATCTGATATGAGAAGTTTTTAAAATTGAAACACATCGCCGTTTTTAATTTTCTTAAAATAAATTTGTAACTATTATTTCAATACAAATTCCTTTTATAAATGGAATAGTGTTTATGTCCAAGACGTTTCAAAATTACAGATACTCATGATTCAAAACTGGTATGGAAGAAACTTTCTTGCCATAGATATTTAAAATCTTTAGTCTTGGAGAACTAAAAATAAAAAAGTCTAATTTTTTCTTCAATCAATTAAATTCATAATTAAAATGTTGTTATCTAAAGTTGTTTAAGGAACGAAGGAAATAAATGAAATTTAAATTTTTTTTTTTTATGGAACACAACAGTACTGGTCATCGATTTTAACATTATTTTCGATTTGATTTTAAAACAATATTTCTGAGATTCTTTTCTCCACATTTGCATTTAATTTTGTCATTTATTTTAAATAATAATTATTTGAATAGCCTTAATTAAGGAAATCTAAATATTGACATGATTTATATTTTCAACGTGAATATAGCAATTTTGAAGGGAAGAAAGACGGGAAGTGTATAATTGATAGAGCTTTTATCTATAAATAAAATTTTTAAGGCTAAAACCCTTGCTTGGGTAGCCTTACCCTTGGGTCAGCGCTGCATAAAAGTTATAGAAATTCTCGCCTCACGCAAATTTACTTTCTGCTCATCATAAATACAATTAAACATGGTTTCTCACTACTGTGAACTATTCCTAAACCATCTAAAAATACTAAGGCCTTTGACCAGCTCTACCATTGTAAATGTGTCATATATCATTCACTTTTTAACAAATATAAAATCAACTTTTAAATATACAAATTATAAATTATAATTTTTATGTAAATATTTTTAAAATACTATAAAATAATAAAATTGAGTAATATATAATATATAATATATTAAAATTTTAAATTATAAAATAAGAACGCTAGATTATATTTGAAACAAATATAATAATAAAAATAAATAGATAAATTAATCTAATAAATTATACTTAAAAAATTAGATATCAACTTATTAAAATATATCATACTAATAAAAATGAGAAATATTAAAATATATGAATGCGGTTGGGTTTAATTTGGATGAGTTTTAAAAATCAAATCAAAATTAGTTTTTAAAAACTATTCAATTTTTTCAATTTTTTAAAATCAATTTATAACTATTATTTCGAAACAAGTTATAACAAATCCTTTTTTTATGGAACTTTCATCTATAAATAAGGGATAGCTTAGAACCCTAGGCAGTTGCAGAATGAAGAAGAAAAACAGTAGATGCGTAGTAATGAAGAGAGATTGGGCAAACTTAGATTCACTCGCTCTCAATTTGATTCTTGACAAGTTAAAAGAACCATTCCATCACATTTGGTTTGGTTCCGTCTGCAAAAATTGGCACTTAATTGCAAAACTTAACCATCACGGCAACATCCAATTTAGAAGTAATATGCTGCCTATGCTAATGATTCCTTCAGAGAAGACTACAGAGAAGCGAAATTTGTATAGTGTTGTAGCAAATAGAGTGTATCCCTTTGAATTCACAACGCTTGATCAAAAGAGATGTTGTGGCTCAAGTTATGGATGGCTTGCAACAGTGGATGCAGATAACATCATAACATGGGTGAATCCGTTTAAAGATGTAGCTCCTATTATTTTACCATGGATTGATATTTATATGAAATATAAACACTGCGAATTTAACATTCATAAGGTTACTTTGTCCGCGGATCCTATAACAAATCCAGATGATTATGTTGTTGCAGCCATTTATACTAATCGTGGTGCTTTAGCTTTTATTAAAGTCGGACAAGAGTTTTGGACATACATACAAGAAAACCACCATTGTGGTTTCGTTGATCTTACATTTTACAAGGGTTTGGTTTACGCCGTAGATCGTTGGAAAAAAGTTGTCTCTTTTGAACTTTGTTATTCAAGTGATCCTCACGATCCTTATGGTAGCGAAAGAAGAAATCCAAATGTTGTTTTAGAAGAAAGTGAACATGAAAATTATTCTCCTCTAACTTATCTAGTGAAATCTTTGGAGGGAGAGTTGTGGATGGTAAGAAGGTTTATAACTAGAGAGGAAAATACTAGAATTAAAGGTACTAAAGATTTCCATGTATTTAAATTGAAATTAGACCACAAAGGTGAGAACCTTATTCACTTGTTGAAACTTGAGAGTTTGGGAGATAATGTTTTATTTGTGGGTGATGGTGATTCAACATCTATATCAGCTTCATATTTTTCAAATTCTCTACAAAAGGATTCAATCTATTATTCTGATAATTATTTTGACGATGAGCCTGATCCTTATCCTCATGGTCCTTATGATTTAGGATTCTATAATGTTAAACATGCAAGTTTCGGGCTTCATTGCCCTTACAAATCTTACTTCAAGAATATGGCACCTCCTATATGGATTGCGCCTTATTTTTAGTGGAATTCATGAATGTTTTGATTTATTTTTTATTAGTTTTGTTTGTTATAAACATGGAAGCATTTGATTATAGATTTTTAACTTTTCTACTTTATATCTTATAATAAATAATATAAATTTTATAAGTTATAAGTTGAATAATAATCATTATTTTGTTTATTATATTTTTGTTATATTATACTTTTTTATTAGGATTATGATTATTTTATTAGGCTAGAAAAGGAATAGTTCATGATAGAATGTCTGAATGAAAATTGGCCGTGACAAAAAGCAGGTTTTTCGAAGGGCATTTTCGGTCGTCTAATCGGGCTTGAGTTTGAGACCTATGATTGGTACATATAATGCGCGTGGCTTTAGAGGTGTTAGGAGAGAAACAACATCTTCCATAATTTAAGGGAGAATGAATATGTTAGACGATAGACTTCGATCTAGAGAGGATGAATAGACCACAACTTTTAGAACAAGTTTTTTTTGGCAAAAATCTATTTTCAAAATAAGGTGCAGCAGAAAAACGACCCGAATCGAATCGTCTAATCAAACCTACTTTCTAGAAGAAATATACGTAACGCAAACCAAATGGAGTGATAACGAACGTAAATGTTCAACAATGATCAAACTAAGAATCTATTAAATATTGTGCTAATAGTATCAATCACAAATAACAATTTTATTGAGAAAACTTCCAAAAAAGTTTATTGAGAAACAACTTCCTCTAGGCGGATTATAAGAGTTCTAAGGTAGTTGTCCAAGAAAGAATTTGAGATACCTGGGTTGTGATGCCTCCAATTTTAAACCAAGATTTATGTATAAATGTTGGTTTAATCTGGCCATAAGACACTAACACTATGTGCATAATACCGTTATATCAATGTTACTATAAATTTTTTTAATATTGTTATATTAGAAAAATCAAATCAGTGTTAGCATAAAAGTGTTAATAATATTATATCAGAAAAAAAATCAATGTTACTATAAAAATATGATTTATTATTTAAATCTACTTCGCTCAAATTGCAATTTGAAACACTAATATTATTAGATGGAAGCAAAAAAATATATGTAAGTTTGGAACTGCGTTAGATTTGAAACATAAGATTTGATTTCTAATTTGAAATCTGCTACGTTACACAAACTGCAATTTGAAGCATCTTCATGCCAATGCGTTCTGTGCATTGTCGCAATCTGCGCCAAATTCATGAACCGCAACTACTGCCATTCTCCTCAAACACGTGATTGTCGCTGATTTCCTAAAACAGTTTTATAATACCCTAAATTTTGCCCTAAGATTAGTCGTTTCATCTTGCATCCCATTTCATTGTGCATTGCGTTTAAACTAACCACTAACGGGTGGTGCAGTTGTTTGATTGTTGCAAGAAAATATCATGTGGCGCGCTCTTTTAGTTTACAGGGTTTCTAGTGCCATTTTATTTTGAATGAATAAAATAGTGCCATTTTATTTTGAATGAATAAAATAGCACAATTGGCAAGAGACACTGTGTAAGGAGTTGTCGGTGTGAGAGATTGAGAGTTTGAATCCCACCTTCTTCACTTTTTGTTTTTGTCAGTGTGAGAGGTTGAGAGTTTGAATCTCACCTTATTCACTTTTTGTTTTGTTTCTTTTATTTTTATTCTAACTTTTCTATTTTCATAAAAAAAAAATTTAGAAGAGGGAAGATAGCTTCATCATCGCCAGAGGACGAGCATCAATACCTCCATCAAATTTCATCACCGCCAATCGGCCGAAAGGTATGAGTTTATGAAATCTCATGGTTTTTGTTTGGTAATTATAATAAAAATATAAAAACTGTAAATAATAATTTTTCCTTTTCTTAATATTTCCTTAAAAATAAATAATAATAATAATAACCTTCTTTTATTCATTTAACTCTTTTTATAAATTAATATAACCCTTTTTAAAAATAAAATAACAAAAACATTTTTTAAATTAAACTAAAACACTTTTTAAACTAAAAAGATTTCTTTTAAATTTAAAAACCAAAATATTTTTTTTTAATATAAAACTAAATCCCTTTTTAAAATTTAAGAATAAAATTCTTTTTTTTCCAAAATTAAAATTAAAAAACTTTTAAAGTTAAAATCCAACTTCTTTTTCTTATTTTTATTTTATTTATTACTATTATGTTTGTTATCCTAACTTTTAATTAAAACTCTGCTTCCTTTAAATATAATTCAAATTTTTTTTTCTTTTCTTACAAAATATAACTTAAAACTTTTAAAAAATATATATATATATATATAATTTAAAACCTTTTAAAATATGAATTAAATTATTATTTTTTTAATATGGATCAAAACTCTCTTTAAAATAGAAAAAACTAAAGATTTCTTTTAAAAATGAAAAAGGAAAAAAATCTTTAACATTATTGGCCACAATTAACTTTTTTTAATTAAAATTAAAAGAATTTCTTTTTTATAATTAACACTAACTATTTTTTTTTATAAATATAATAAAAACTAAAAACCTTTTGATATTAACATTAAAATTCGTCTTTTTTTTCTTTTTTTTCAAAAATTAAAATTAAGATCTTTTTTCAAAAAGTATTAAGAACAATAACAATGTCCAAATTCGTAATTTTTTCTTTTTCACTATTTTGTTATTTGCCATTGAATTCCGTCTAACTTTTCACTAATGTTCTATGTTTCTCTCCTCAGATTATCCTTAAATTCCGATTAATATTTATTCAGTTTATTATGTTCCATGGATGTAATTTACGCGAGGCTATGGTCGCGGTTTATTTTATTTTACATTTTTTGGGGATTTGTAATTTACGCGAGTGATCGTCGCGACGCTTTCTTTACCGTTTTATTTACTTTCCGCACTTTAATCTTGTCGTATAATAATTTGCCGTATTTTGCACGGTTATCCGTTAGAATCCCTCCGAAGGAATTAGGTCTAACTGTTTGACCGCCGAGTCAATAACCCTAATTTTTGATCTAGGCTATTAGGGTTTTTGAAACGGTCAAAAATTAGGGTTATTGACTCGGCGGTCAAACGGCTAGACCTAATTCCTTATGAGGGATTCTAACGGCTAAACGTGCAAAATACGGCAAGATTAAAGTGCGGAAAGTAAATAAAACGGTAAAGAAAGTGTCGCGACGATCACTCGCGTAAATTACAAATCCCAAAAAAATGCAAAATAAAATAAACCGCGACCATGGTCTCGCGTAAATTACATCCATGAAACAAAATAAACTGAATAAATATTAATCGGAATTTAAGGATAATCTGAGGAGAGAAACAGAGAACATTAGTGAAAAGTTAGACGGAATTCAATGGCAAATAACAAAATACTGAAAAAGAAAAAATTACGAATTTGGACATTGTTATTGTTCTTAATACTTTTTGAAAAAAAGATCTTAAATTTAATTTTTGAAAAAAAAGAAAAAAAAGATGAATTTTAATGTTAATATCAAAAGGTTTTTAGTTTTCATTATATTTAAAAAAAAAAATAGTTAGTGTTAATTATAAAAAAGAAATTCTTTTAATTTTAATTAAAAAAAGTTAATTGTGGCCAATAATGTTAAAGGTTTTTTTGGTTTTTCATTTTTAAAAGAAATCTTTAGTTTTTTCTATTTTAAAGAGAGTTTTAATCCATATTAAAAAAAATAATTTAATTTGTATTTTAAAAGGTTTTAAATTATATATATTTTTTAAAAAAGTTTTAAGTTATATTTTGTAAGAAAAGAAAAAAAAAATTAAATTATATTTAAAGGAAGCAGAGTTTTAATTAAAAAGTTAGGATAACAAACGTAATAGTAATAAATAAAATAAAAAAAAAAGAAAAAGAAGTTGGATTTTAACTTTAAAAGCTTTTTAGTTTTAATTTTGCAAAAAAAGAATTTTATTCTTAAATTTTAAAAAGGGATTTAGTTTTATATTCAAAAAAAAATGTTTTGGTTTTTAAATTTAAAAGAAATCTCTTTAGTTTAAAATAATTTAAATAAAATACGAAAATAATAATTAAATAATAAAGAAAACTATTTTTGTTATTTTTTTTATGAAAATAGAAAAGTTAGAATAAAAATAAAAGAAACAAAACAAAAAGTGAAGAAGGTGAGATTCAAACTCTCAACCTCTCACACTCACAACTCCTTACACAGGGTCTCTTGCCAATTGTGCTATTTTATTCATTCAAAATAAGGTGACACTAGAATCCTGTAAACTAAAAGAGCGCGCCACATGATATTTTCTTGCAACAATCAAACAACTGCACCACCCGTTAGTGGTTAGTTTAAACGCAATGCACAATGAAATGGGATGCAAGATGAAACGACTAATCTTAGGGTAAAATTTGGGGTATTACAAGTTTCCCTAAACACGACAGAAATCACCGATTTTTAGAATTGCATTTTGTTCACGTTCCGAAATCATGTTTCCTGAATGTTGTTGTTGCCGTCATTTGTTATATCTGCATTAATGAGAAAAATGGGAAACAAATTGAAAAATGGAAATTGATTTAAATATTTTAACCTTCATTAAAATAAATAAACAATTGATGTTTGATTCTGTGATTTTCATGATGAATTACCATAAGGGTAACTATGATTTCTATGTGATTAATATGTGATGTGTATATGATTACATGATGGTTTCTATGTTGTATTATAATGATATTACCATGAATTTGATGAATTCTATGATGACATGAGATATGATGATGATTGTGATGATGATGAATATGATGAATGATGATGCACCTATGGTGTTATTATGAGGATGATTATTGATGTGTGCATCACACATTCATATGAATCCGGACTTCAGTTCAGGACCTCGATTACTTTGACTTTAATCCCATTGTGCGGATGTGAAGTATTTTGATGTGCCCGGGTTCTTTAGTATAATCGATCCTATTGATGGGGAATTATGGAGGGTTGATGGCCCAGTGTCCATCGCGTTGTGATGATTGGTACCACATGCATTGAGTTTTGTTGCATTTGCATTTATGGATCTTTTGTATGAATTATGATGTTGTGGCCTTCGAGGCCTATTGAAGGATATGAACGTGTTGAATATGATTATGATGCCATTTATATGTTGATTTTCATACATTAATTATTATGAACCGTTTTACTCACCCTGCCTGTTTGAATGTTACCTCCACGTGGGTAACATGCAGATGACCAAGTTTAGCCGTGGACGCCGTCGAAGATTATTTTTGAAGTTTTGAGTTGTTGGCCTTTTTGGTTAACTTAGAGGGTCTTGCTCTGATATGTAACATCAGGTTGGGTTCTTTGCGTTAAACTATGTTCTATTTGAGTTTATTTTGATTATCTTCCCTGATGAGGAAAACCTTAATTTATGCCTTTTGAGTTCTGCTGTTTTATGTTGTTTGATGTATTTTGGGAAAACCCGTTGGTTATAGAGCCATGACTTATTTTGATGACATTGGGAAATGTACTCCCTTTTGATGGAAATTATTAAATTTAATAATTTACTCTGATATATGCGATTAAATGTGCCTTTTAATTATGGAGTAGAAAAGGGTGTTACATTAGTGGTATCAGAGCAGGTCAGCCCGTCCGGCCAAATTGTCTAATGTTATTTGTTCCCTAGTATGCGATATGTGTGTGAAAACACTGTGGGTACATGTTTGTTTTCTAACCTTTGTCTGCAGATGTGGGAATGAAACAAGTGGGGGAGAAGCTTGTGCTTCTCCCGGATGCTTCAAGTTTGGAGTGGTGGCTCAGTGTATTGATGATTGCTCTTATAGTTTGGTAAAGATGGTTTATACCCCATCGTGATTTTCGATTGTCTATTGACTAATTGAGAAACTGATCACCCTTAATCTCTTGTTGATAGTGGACGGAGTCATGTTTGAGAGGATAGACGTGTCTTGCAAGCTTAGATGGCGTGTGCAGTGAATTGTTTTGAGTTAAGCTAAGTGCTTATAGATTGTTTTAGTAAGTCGGTGCAGGGTGGTGCTAAGGTATTTATTTTGATGGAAACTTTGAGTGTTAATAAAAGTGAGGAAGTTGGTTGTGTGCCAATTAGTTGTGAGTATCCAAAAGTTTTTCCTAACGAGATAAGTGATTTACTTCCAAAACCTGAAGTGGAGTTTGTGATCGACTTAGTTCTTGGAACTAGTTTGATATCGATGGCTCCATATAGTGTGTATGCATTGGGATTGAAAGAGTTGAAGAGTCAACTTGAAGATTTGCTTGAGAAGAGATTCATTCGTTCGAGTGTGCCACCGTGGGATACACCAGTTTTGTTGATTAAGAAGAAAGAAGGTTCTGTGAGGCTTTGTGTAGATTGTAGACAATTGAACAAGGTGACTATCAAGAATAAGTGTCCACTTCCAAGGATTGATAATCTGATGGATCAGTTGGTTGTTGCAAGTGTGTTTAGTAAGATAGATATGAGATCTAGGTATCATTAGATTTATGTGAAGGCTGAAGATATTCAGGAAACTGCTTTTAAAACAAGGTATGGACATTATGAGTATTTCGTAATGCCATTTGGTGTGATTAATGCACCATGTGTATTTATGGAGTATATGAACTGGATTTTCCATACTTATTTGAGCAAGTTTGTGGTTGTGTTCATTGATGATATTTTGATATATTCGAAGATTAAAGAGGATCGTATTGAGCATCTGAAAGTTGTGTTATCAGTGTTGAGAGAGAATAGTTGGATGCAAAACTGTCAAAGTGTGAGTTTTGGTTGAAGGAAGTGAGTTCCTTGGTCATGTGATCTCGAGTAGGGTTATTGCGGTTGATATGTTAAAGGTTGAAGCTGCATCACAATGGGAAGCTCCAAAATCTGTTTTTGAGATTAGAAGTTTTCTTGGGTTGGCAGATTATTATCGAAAATTCGTTGAAGGATTTTTCCAAGTTATCTTTGCCATTGATGTAGTGGACTAGGAAGTTTCAAGCTTTTGCTTTGGATGCAAAGTGTGAAGAAATTTTCAAGAGCTTCTGAGGAGGCTGACAGCAGCTCGTGTATTGATTTTGCCAAATTCGGCAGAACAATTGTTGTATATTGTGATGCTTTGTTGATGGGATTGGGAGGTGTGTTAATGCAACATCATCAATTTTTAGCTTATGCTTCAAGGCAACTTAAAGTGAATAAGAGGAATTGTCTGACGCATGATTTAGAGTTTGTTGTTGTGGTTGTGTCGAAGCTTTGGAGGCATTATTTATTTGGTTCGATATTTGAGATGTTTAATGATCTTAAGAGCTTAAAGTATTTCTTTGATATGAAAGAATTGAATGTGAGGAAGAAAGGATGATTGGGACTTTTGAAGGATTATGATTTTGAATTGAGTTACCACCCTGGTAAGGCTAATGTTGTAGCTGATTGAGTAGGAAATCTTTGCGTATGCGGATGATGATGGTGAAAGAGTTAGAACTGATTGAGCAATTTTGTGATATGAGTTTGGTTTGTGAAGAGACTTCTTATGGAGTTAAGCTTGGTATGTTGAAGCTTACTAGTGGAATTCTTGATGAGATTAGAGAAGGTGAGAAACCTAATTTGAGTCGGTCGATCGGTTGGATATGATGAATCAAATTCGAAGAGCTGAATTTCGGATTAATGGAAATGGTATCAGGAGATGTCGTGATAGAGTTTGCGTTTCAGATATTGTTGAGTTGAAAAAGAGTATTCTTAAAGAAGGACATTGAAGTAGACTGAGTATCCATCCCGGTGCTATGAAGAGGTACCCGGATTTGAGGATATGTTTTGGTGGCCAGGGATGAAGAAAGAAGTGGTTGAGTTTGTATATGATGGTTAGACTTGTCAGAAGTCGAAGATTGAACATCAGATACCGTTGGGTCTGATGCAACCGTTAAGTATTCCAGAATGGAAATGGGATAGCATTTCTATGGATTTTGTGATAGATTTGCCAAAGACTTTGAAGGGATATGATTCGATTTGGATGATTGTTGATAGATTGACTAAATCGGCTCATTTTTTATCGATGAAGATCAATTATTTGTTGCAGAAGCTTGCCGAATTATATATTGATCAGATTGTGAAGTTGCATGGTGTTCCATCGAGTATTGTGTCTGATAGAGATCCGAGATTTACATCGAGGTTTTGGGAAAGTTTGCAGACAGTTTTGGGTAACATGTTAAGATTGAGTTCTGCCTATCATCCGCAGACGGATGGATAGACAGAGAGAACTATCCAGGCCTTAGAGGATTTGCTGAGAGCTTGTGTATTGGATCAAGGTGGATCATGGGATAGTCATTTGCCATTGATTGAGTTTACCTATAACAACAGTTATCATTTTAGTATTAGGATGACACCGTATGAGGCTTTGTATGGTAGGAGGTGTAGGACTCTGTTGTGTTGGTATGAGTCAGGCGAGAGTGTTGTACTCGGACCTGAGATTGTGCAAGAGACGACTGAAAGGATCAATATGATCCAAGAAAATATGAAGGCGTCGCAGAGTCGTCAAAAGAGTTACCATGATAAGAGGAGAAAAGCACTTGAATTTCAAGAGGGAGATCACATGTTTTTTAGAGTTACGTCGGTAACTAGTGTTGGCCGAGCTTTGAAGTATCGAAAGCTCACATCACATTTTGTTGGTCTGTATCAGATTTCGCAGAGGGTGGGGGAAGTAGCATATCAGATTGCTTTACCTTCGTTGCTTGCGAATTTGCATGATGTGTTTCACGTGTCGCAGTTGAGGAAGTACATTCCAGATCCGTCGCATGTGATTTAGATGGATGATGTACAAGTGAGGGATGACTTGACTGTTGAGGTGTTGTCTGTTCGGATTGACGAACGAGAAGTGAAGCAGTTGCGAGGTAAAGAGATTGCCTTGGCGAAAGTAGTTTGGGGAGGACCAGCTGGAGAAAGTTGGACTTGGGAGCATGAAGATCAGATGAGGGAGTTGTATCCGACTCTGTTCTCTTGAGGTAATTTTTGAGGACGAAAATTATTTTAAGTGGGGGAGAATTGTAACACCCCAAATTTAATTGGAATATTTTATTTAATTTTTTAAATAAGAATATTCATTTTTCGGTGATTTTTGGTGGATTTGTGGATTATTGAGAATTATGCATTTTTGGGTTATTTATTTAATTAATAGTATATAGTACGAAATTATTGATATCATTATTATTTAAAATAAATATAAGTGAAAGAAAGGCAAATTGGACATTTAAGAGGAGTTAGTGAGGGTAATATGGGGAAAGCCCAATTGTGAAGCCCAAGGCTAGGTTTAACAAAAAGGAAATTCTGAGGGGATTAGGATTCATTTTGTTAACCGTGAAAAGAATTGAGGCCGGAGCTTTGAGGAGGAGATTGGAGGTAGAAGTTTCGAAAGATTCCCCGAAGGATTTGTGAAGGCTTTGAATCGACGATTAAGGTATGTGGAGTATTGCCTTTCATGATTTTCTATGTGTAGATTTCAATGTATTTAAGGTCGATTTAAGGTTTAAGGGTTTTGAAGGTAGAGATGAGAAATTATGATCTTTGGCCTTTGTGGCCTAAACCTATTATTAGTGAATCTAACCGTGTTCGTTGTGGAAAAAGGGAACCTTAGGCCTTCGTGGTCAAAACTATGATTTAAACATGTCTGACCCTAAAGGGATAGGAATATTAGATATTGAGTAACTCTGATGCCTTTGGAGCAATTCTAGGGAAATTTGTGATTTAGGGCGTGAAAATGATGTGGGATTGGCCTAATAAACCGTAGGTTTTGTGCCGTTATCACTGTAAGACCTTAGGGATGATTTAGGGATGTTTTGGGGGCATTGGGGAAGTGAATCGTGTAGACTTTTGGGTGGAATCAAGTTCTGGTGCGTAGCAGAATTTGCTGTCATCACATTGTTCCCCTAGCGAAGAATGTTTCACCTAGCGAACAATGTTGTTCCCAAACTCGCCTAGCGAAGAATCCTTCGCACAGTGAAGAAACTCGCCCAGACTCGCCTAGCGAACATGCCAGCAAACGTAGCAGAGTTTCGTGAATGTTTATCGTATGCAGCGATGCCTTGATATTTGATTCTGTGATTTTCATGATGAATTACCATGAGGGTAACTATGATTTCTATGTGATTAATATGTGATGTGCATATGATTACATGATGGTTTCTATGATGTATTATGATGATATTACCATGAATTTGATTAATTCTATGATGACATGAGATATGATGATGATTGTGATGATGATGAATATGATGAATGATGACGCACCTATGATGTTATTATGAGGATGATTATTGACGTGTGCATCATGCATTCATGTGCATCCAGACTTCGATTCAAGACCTCGATTACTTTGGCTTCAATCCCATTGTGCAGATGTGAAGTATTTTGATGTGCTCCGGTTCTCTAGTAGAATCGATCCTATTGATGGGGATCTATGGAGGGTTGATGGCCTAGTGTCCATCGTGTTGTGATGATTGGTACCACATGCATTGAGTCTTATTGCATTTGCATTTATGAGTCTTTTTGTATGAATTATGATGTTGTGGCCTTCGAGGCCTATTGAAGGATATGAACGTGTTGAATATGATTATAATTCCATTTATATGTTGATTTTCATACATTGATTATTATAAACCATTTTACTCACCCTGCCTGTTTGAATGTTACCTCCACGTGGGTAATGTGCAGATGACCAAGTTTAGCCGTGGACGACGTCGATGATTATTTTTGAAGTTTTGAGTTGTTATCTTTTTTGGTTAACTTAGAGGGTCTTGCTCTGATTTGTAAAATCCAGTTGGGTTCTTTGAGTTAAACTATGTTCTATTTGAGTTTATTTTGACTATCTTCCCTGATGAGGAAAACCTTGATTTATGCCTTTTGAGTTCTGCTGTTTTATGTTGTTTGATGTATTTTGGGAAAACTCGTTGGTTACAGAGCCTTGACCTATTTTGATGACATTGGGAAATGTACGCCCTTTTGGTGGCAATTATTAAATTTAATAATTTACTCTGATATATGTGATTAAATGTGCCTTTTAATTGTGGGATAGAAAAGGGTGTTACAATTAGCACAACAAGAATTATGAAATTTTGCCTTTTGATGTGTTTCTTGGCTCTGGCTCGATTCTTTTTTCTTGTCAAAGAAGGCATGGAAATAAACACATGAACCTTAGAGTCTCTTGAATAATAGTAAATCAAATTTTGGGAAACTCTTGATCAAATGATTTTGAATTGTTTGTAGATCAACTTTGACTTCTTCAGTTGAGTTTCATTCGAGTTGAGGGACTGTTGATTGGTATTCTTGATCCAAACCTCTTCCTGAAGTGTTAGTAAATAAAAGAAAACAAACATATTTTTGATATTTTAATTAAGCGTTAGTAAACATAAACATAAACAAACATCAAGCATACAAGAAAATAAGGGTGCTTAATGATATTCCTCAAAGACAATCCTACAGAGGAAGATAAGAGAACCAAAGCTTATGATCTTGCTTGTGGTATGAAATGCAAATGGCATGTGGGATCTTAGGGGTAAAAATTAGGGTATTACAACGTCTAATACAAAGTTCATGTCCAACCATTGCAATTAATATTACAATGTCATGCCATTTGGATTGAAGAACATAAACTCTACTCATTAAAGGCTAATAGATGAGGTGTTCTTGTCAAGTGTATCAATAATGTCGTAGTAATAAAAAGATCGAATCTACAAGGAGTGCTATGTAACAAGACAAAGTTGTGCAATGCGTAGAAAATGCTAAATTGGGGGAGGGGGGTTCGAGTTTGAATTGTGAATATAAACTATAGTGTTTAGAAAAATTCACTAAAGCAGTCAAGTTGTGTATAAAAACCCCTATTTCTCTATTGTTGATGTTCGATACATTACATGAATGATATTGTCACTAATCCTATGGAGAATTAACAAAACCTCTAAAACCAATCCCTTGCGATATAGCTCAATAATCACTACTCAGAGCTTTTTCTCCCTAGTCCACAAGCGTAAGTAGGATTAGGAAATGCAACAGAGCGTTAATTCCTAAGCCACTACTGGGGGTCTCCTATCCATATTCAACCAGTGTAAGCATAACAATTTCCCTAGGTCCAACATATATACTAATTATCAGTATTTCCTATGTTCCCAAAATCAGATTAAAAGAGTATCTCACATAAAAAGTATTAAGAACAAGGTGCAATTGAATATAATTATATATCAAATTACTCATGCAATATCAAATTAAACACATGTCCCAATAATATCAAAATAGGTTCATCAAACACAACCTAACCTAGAGAGATTTAACTACCCATAATTCAAATTACAAAACAAAAATCAATTAAGAAGGTTTGCATAAGATATCCCATGAAAGATTGGCCTTCAATGTCTTCAAATGCTTTAAAAAATCACTTTTGGTGTTGTAAACTCGTACATTAAGTGTAGAAATTCGTAAACCTTAAAAAAGTACCAAAAGTACCCTTTCAAAAGCCTTCAGAATGGATCAGAATACGTCAGAAAATCCTAGAAAAAGGATCGTGCGCATGATGCAGTTGTTATTTCCCTATCACGCACGTGATGTTGCACGATTTTGTGCGAGATTATTCCAGTAGCTGCATGCTTTTGGTCCCTTTTTCACCTGATTTTCACTAAATCCTTATTTCTTCACACTTAGATATTTTTTCCTCATTATTTGGTCTTTATTCTTCATTTTGCTCCTCTTTAACTTGTTTTTATTTGTTTCTTCGACCGAAATCAGACAATGACAGAATGTTATCACAACCCCAAAATTAAATCGTTGCTTTTACTTAATTAACTTGCTTGCAACTGCACATTTCAACAGAAAAGAAGTTTCACAATAACAATTGAACATCACCATCTATTTTTTTTTACTTGACCATCATTCTAGCTTCCAACTTCCATCCGACAAATTCGAAAAGTATCCTCAAACTTTGACGAGTACTCAACCTATCTCTCATTTCATCTCGACTCACTCAATGGATAAGGTAATCTCTCAATCAACATGCAAAATAGTTCATACTTATCTTGATCATGTTCTAATATAATTCATCAAAAAATCAAAATACACACATTTGAGGTCTTTTTCGGTTGTATCTTGACTTATGTTTGGATAGAATATTTTTGGGAAAATAAGTTTAAACCTTTGGAGTTAGGTGCCTAGTTCTTATTATATCATCATACCCTTTTGTTCCTTATTGATGGTACTTGATATTTTCTATTGTGGTACTTATTATGCACTTTGAATTCTTTTAATTTTTTTAAGAAGTTTCTTTTTCCACTTCTTATTTTCTAAAAATTTTGAATTTTTGACAAATTTTCTCTAGTACCCCAACCCCAAACTTAAAACTTTGCTCACTTCAAAGAGAAACCCCTAACTTAATCTTTTTCATACCACTTAAGAACTAAAATTCTACCTAACTCCAAAGAGAGGTTGTAAAGCTAAGATCTTTCGAGTCATATGGCTAAAAGTTAAGGCTAAGTCACCGAAAGAAAGGTTAAACTCAAAGTGGTTAGCAATGGGTATACCTATTACCACAGGTTGCTTACAGAGGCTCAAAGTTATAAACAAACAATGACCTCAGTGTGTGTCAATAAATCCAGACAAATTTAATCAAAATAGTTCAAACCTGATAAAACCATAATCCACGGATACACTAAATAATAAAGATAACAAGTAATGTAATTTATTTGGCTCAAACCTTATTAGTTAGGGTATCTGAAGGTTGAGTATAAGTCCTTTAATTCTTTTTTCATCCTTTGCGTTCAAGTTGTAAGTTTCTTTCCTAATGATCAAGTTCCTTTTGGTTCATTTGTTCAATGCTAAAGTTGCAAATTTGTAAATCTGAAAGAAACAACAACTATAAACTTGCTTATTAAAGACAATCATAGATAGTGACTTAAAAGGCATGCACAAGTGGCTAATTCCTTTGACTGAATCTCGTTACTAACATAAAATAAATCCTATAAAAAAATGAAACTAGTTATAACACATGGGTTTCCTCCCACGAAGTGCTCTTTTTGTATCATTAGCTTGACAGGCCATACATAAGGCACGTCAGGCGCAACGGATACCCTCACTCTGGTCAATTCACTTGTTTCCTTGACTTTGTCAACTGTACCACCTTTTTCCTCCAAAGGGTAGCATGTTTTCAAGTCTTCCACATAAAATATCCAGTCATACAAATTGAAAAACACATTTTCTTCGTTGAACTTTAATACAAGTTCACCAGTTTCCACATCTATAAAAGCCTTCCCGATTATCAAGAATGGGCGTAGAAGAATAATCGACTTCATTATTTCAATCAGTTGGTTAAATCATTCAAGATTCATTACGATACGACTCAAGAGTCGCTTTCGTTTACTATATTTTTTAACTCATTCTTTACCTTGTGCGACAACGGATCACACAACCATAAGGGGGTTCGATATGGTCCTCCTATAATGTCAACCTTAACTACTGATTCTCTAGTGAACATGAGACAAAAAATGGATGAAAGTAACCATGAGATGGTGAACATGTTGAGACAATAAATAGGTACGGTGTTCCATCTCCTAATTCAGAACACCACTCAAAGTTACCAACGTCTGGCCCATCAGATGGGTAGAATTGCCGACTTTTTGGGGCGCCGCCACCACTTATTAACCAAGTTCCTATTGAACAACCTCCATCAAGGATACTCGAAGCGAACCAAACCCATAATGGTCCCAAAATAGTTATAGTACTAAAAGACCAAGACGCCGACCAACTTTAGGGGGGCAGAATAATATAACTAACGTGGGAAAACAGATTTTGGCCAAGAATGACCTTAAAGTTAGCCTTCATAAACCCAATTACGTGTCTCCTCTGTTAGAATATGTTTGATAAATTGAACTCCCCAGAGGATGAAAAGTCCCAAAATTCACCAAGTTCTCTGGTGAGACCAATAAGTCCACAGTTGAGCATGTTTCCAGGTATCAAACTGAGGCTAGTGATATAGCCAATAATGAGAATATAAAAATGAAATGTTTTCCAAATTATTTGACCAAGAACTCTTTCATATGGTTCACCATATTGTCTTCACATTCGTTATTTAATCGGGATCAGTTTGAAAGAGTGTTTCAAGAGTAGTTCTATATGGAGCATTCTAAGATTAACCTTAAAGAATTAGCTAGTGTGAGACGAAAGGTGGCCGAAACTATAGTTGGTTACCTGAATATATTTAGGATAATGAAATCAAGGTGTTTCTCTCAAGTGCATGAAAACAAATTATTTAAGTTGGCCACAGGGGTCTGAATTATTCCATTAGGAATCAATTAGACTCCCAATATTTGAGAGATATAGCCCAACTGGAAGATAGGGTTCAACAGGTCGAATGATTGAAGTCTAAAAAGGCCAGGTTGAGTAAGTACCATAAAAAGGAAAAAAAAAGTAGCTTACGTAGAGATAGATAAAATAAAAAATGTATCCGACACAGATAGAAACTTTGTCGAAGAAAATGATGTTAATATGGAAGAAATGAAGCCATGACCTCCATATGTGTGCAAATTATTGAAGACTTCAAATGGGAAAAATCCCATTGAACCAAAAACTGAGAAATCTGTTACAAAAACTTATATGTTTGATGTAACTAAATGTGACAAAAAAATTTATCTATTGGTTTCAGATGGCCAAATAGTAATCCCTAAAGGGCTGAAAGCACTATTGTTAGAACAGAGAAAGAAAAAATGTTTTTGTAAATTTCATTATTTTCTTGGGCATAAAACCTCACAATGTGTGTTTTCGGGGATCTAGTTCAGAAAGCGTTGAAGGGCAAAAGACTCAAGTTTGCTGAGAAGAAAAAAGCTCGACCAAAGGGTGAATCTAATCCTAAAATCAATGAGGTTTTGTTCATCGAGCCTATAGATATGTTCATGGTCGACATAACCAATAGCACATAAAAGGCTATGAAGAGCAGATGAAAGTAGTTTTTCCCAAGGCTGAGGAAGAGCTCATCGATTTTCTAAATAGATGTAAACTCAAGAATCCTGAGGTTATGTTGTGTCCATGCTACAACACCATATTTCACAAGCAAGCGACAAAAGAATTAGAAAAAGCCAACCTTGATTGATCAAAGAAAGTTGGTTGATAATACTGACACAACAAGTTCTTTTTAATAAGAGGGGAGTCCCTCAAAGGACTTAGATCCATATGAATTATATCTCACCTTTCAATATTCCTATCAAGGCCTTCAAGCGAAATAAAATTAGAAGCTTTCTTAGTAGGTGTATTGGTGGAGATGGTGGATGAACTCTAGTTTTCATGAGCATAAGTGGTTGGTTGGGGAGACACAATGTTATGATTGGAATGGGTATCTTGCATAAAAATTAGAGTTGTTAAACATAGTAATTCTTAGGCTGCAAAATTTACTAACTATTAACATCAATTCATAATTCACAACCAGACTTTAATTTATCCAAAAGGAAAGGTTTAAAGAAAGAAAGACCTATAAAAATACAAAGCAAAAGGCAAGGCATAAAGCTGAGCAAAGAGAGATCTAAAGGTTCGGGGGTTGGTTATGCATAGGGTAGGTATTTCACACCCTAAACATCTGTAGTACTCTACAGGAACCTCTTGTTAATATTTGTGTTTGCTAGAGTTTGCTTGCTAAGGGAAAAATGCTAGGGTAAAGATCTAAAGTATATACAAAGTTGTCGCTACTGCGAAAAAAGGTGTCGGCAAAGACAGAAGAGTCGTCACCTATCGTTATTTATCCCAAAGGAGGGAAAGGAAACGATCAGGAAAAACCCTAGCAAAAAGGAAAAGGACAAGGTCATTGCAACCAAGTCCTGGGTTCGGGAGTCGGTTACGCAAGGGGAAGGTATTAGTACCCCTCACGTCTGTTGTACTCAACGGGATCCACGCTTGTTGTGTTTATCTGACGGGTTGTTTATCTATCTACCTATCGAGGCTGGTTCAAAAGAAAAAGAAAGGAAAAATGACTCGGAAAAGCATCGCGCTCCGTGCCTACGTATTCCCGTCTGGAACGAAAAAATCAGAGTCAACGTGGTTCGGCTAACTACGGGTGATGGGGGAAGGTTGCTTGCCAAGACGTCGCGTCTTGTGCCTACGTATTCTCATCGGAGAAATCAGAGTGAACGTAGTTCGAGCTAAAGCGAAATGCAGGTTGATTCATCTGTTTTTACCCGAGTGAGGTTAAACCACAGTTCCAGCAGTTAGGGACAATGCCTGTTTGCGGTAGAACGAAAGCTTAACAACACTCTTTTCCTCAGAAAAGGTTTTCCTTGAATTAAGAGCCCAGGGACAAAAAGAGGTTTGAATGTTGGTTTTTGTCTTTTATGAGAAGAAGTGTTTTTTATGGATGTTTGTAATTTGTACTGCACTAGAGACTATGACTTAGGAGTGAATGCGTCGCATGTCGCCCAAAGGGTACCATACTAAACATCTTGATTACTGAAAGGAAACCCTCCAATAACCATTTCCTAAGTGGCTTAAGGCTCGTAACATACTGTACCAACTTACCTTTATTATGTGTTTTAATGTTGTTTGGGAGATGAGAAGAGAAAGGACTCTACTGGGGAAACTATCAAGCATCCTAATGTTGTCATGCAATATGGCCCTAAGGTTGAGTTGAAGGGGAATCTACCCTAATGTTATCATGCATGGATTCAACCTAAAGTCTATCATAACCTCTCTTGAAGAAGAGAGGTTAGAGATCCTAAGGGAACATGTTAAAGGGGAAACAGAAACAAAGCAAAAATCACTAAGCAAATGAATACAGCTATCAAGCTACTGAAATAAGAACATGGATAAACATGCAATGCATCATCACAAGTAGAAGGAGGAAGCCTCAACTTCTAATGCAAACATAAAAGAAAAAAGAACACACAAGCAAGGGAGGATCACCTCAACCTTCAATGTAAACAAGCAAGGGCAAGTATGAAAGTAGTTAAACAACCAAGCAAAGGGAGGATCACCTTAACCTTTAATGCAAACAAGCAAAGGGAGACTAGCTCAACCTTTAATGCAATCATGCACCTAAACAAGAGTATCTACTCATGCAAATCTATCCTAATGCATCACAGCAATCAGGCAAAGCAAATCAATCAATGCAGCCATGCACCTAACACAAGAGTGTCTACTCATGCAAGCCTATCCTAATGTATCACAACAACAGACAGTCAAATCAATCCATCAGGAGAGAGATAAACTAGATGAGCACAAGGAAGTCATCCCAAGGCTACACCATGTTGGATGTGTGTTAACACAAGAGTCCATCCTAGGTTCAACCTCTTGAGGAATGCACATAATCCAACCAAAGGAAGGATTAGGCTCTCCCAAGAGGAATACTCATCAAGACTAGGAGAAAGAGGATAGGGAAAAGCCAAGCAAAGAAGCCACACAGGGGAGAAAATCATCACACACGCTTCTAAGAAACCCTAATCTCTAAGCACTAAAGGATATCTATCCTAAGGGATCTATGAACACTATCAAGCATTGAAAATTATTCTACAAAGGTGTCAACCTATGCACTAGGCTATCAAGAAGGAGTGTGAGCCTAAAGTTTGCTTAAGATCACTTTTGAAGCCAAACTAGGTGATATGCTAGGTTAGGGACAACCTAAAAACCAGCCATCATGTAAAATCTAAGAAATATAGGAAATCATCCCTAAATATTCTAGGAAAATTTCTAAGGGCTCCTAAGGATGTCACAGACCTATGGTAAAAATTTCAGAACCAAACTCTAAGTTCAAGGGCACTATCCAAATGCTAAACCTAAAGGTGTGTTATGGGAAGTTCAAACGGGAATGGTCCTAAAGAACTAGTTCAAACCTATATCTAAAGGCCTCTAAAAATCAGGGGGAAAATCACACAATTCCATCAAGGAGTCTAGAGCTATCAAGCAAAAAATTAGACATTAAATCAAAACCATGATCAAGTAATAAAATCAGCAAGCAAGCATATATTTTTTTACATTTATTAATGAACTAATTAAATGGGAAAAATGCAATTAAATGGAAAATTCATCAAAAATGAAATTAAAAAATGCACGAAATTAAAGGAAATATTTATGAACATCCATGATATTTTTCAGAATTAATTGACATTATTTGCTATTTTTTATGAATTAAAAACAAACAAAGCATAAAAGAAAATAAGGAAATGAATTAAAGAAAAAGAAAATATTGGAAAATAACACAGCCATTGGGTGTGGTTCAGTTGACTCACGCACACAGTGGGTCTTAATCTTGATCACTCATTCCAAGAGTATGCTAATCCTACAATCTACACGAAGCCACATATGCAAAATCCTAGTCAACCTAATTGGAATTAAATCTCACGCGTCAGATTAACATACTTAGTCAAGGATCTAATGGTCAGAGAGTCATCTCTTCCAATTCAAACCTGCGAAATGGATGGAAGCTACAGTGGTGGCCGGAGAAGACTCTGGTCGTCTTCTCCCGCGAGAGCAACGGTTGCCAGTTTTCAAACTTAACCAAACTCAATGAAAATGGTATCAATCTCTTCCTTATTTCATACTGATCACGATTCCACGATTTAATTTTGTTTTTCTCTCAAGAACTGGTCAAAACGAAAGCCAACAGAAATGGTGCATATCCAAAAATTCTCTCAAACAGCCACGAGTCTTAACCTAAATCCATCTAGGAGGTTCAGTGATCCTAACCACATGCATAATCTACTCTAATTCAGCATAATTAAAGAGAATTTTGGAAAGAATAAAACCTGTGAAAAGCTTTGAACAGAGGCACGAATTGGTGATGAAACTTGCTTGAATCAATCCAAAATCACTTAATGATTGATGGTGAAGCTTTCTTGATGCTTGATTCTACTTGAAAATGCTTGGATCTCAAAAAATGATTTTCAACTCCAACTAACTTTTTCTCCAACTGTTCTAACTGTTTCTTCCACCAAAATTCACCATCCTTCATCTGAAAATGATGGAAATCTTATATAGAAATGATTTGGATCATGTTCAGGCCCAATCACAACCCATAGAGTCCAATTCAAGTTTCAACTTTCCTTCACTTTTTCATCTATGTCAAGGCACGAAAATGGCTTCAAGCCTGCTTGAAAATGCTTCATTCATAAAGCTGGCGGGGAGTATGATACAATGGCTGTGATAAATCCCTTGAAACTTGATCAATGGTGGATGTTTGGGGAGTTACTTATTCTTGAAGTAACATGAAAATTGGCCATGAAATAAGACTCATCATGCAATTCCAATGATACCAAAGTGTTTAAAACATCAAATGCACTCAAAATATGCACAACTTTGCAATATTTTGAGCCAATATGAATTAATTTGAATTTTTTATCATTTAAAGCCTTTAAATCTCTTTTTGTGAAAATTTCTTCAACCAACTCTCATTACAACCCATATGAATGAACCCTTGATGCTTGGTTGAGTAAATAACCCCATTTTGAGCAACTTTCAAGTTGAAAAAAAAAATCCATTTGAGGTATGTGTGATGGTGAAATGGACCTATAATCCAAAATGACTTATAATCTTACTTTCCCAAAATGCCCTTGCCTTGCAAGCTCCATATCTTGAGTTCTACAAATCCAATCAAGGTCTTATAGTACTCTTCGGAAAGCTAAGAAGATAATGAAGAACATTCATGTTCACTTGAAGTTGAGGAGAAGCTTCCTTCTAGGTCAAAAATGGCATGGAAGTTGGTTGACTTTCAAGTACCAAAATCACATTCATCTGATGACCTGTAACTTGTCTGATTCATAACTTGAGTTCTATAAATCCTATCAAGGACTTATAATACTCAAATTAAAGGTAAGAACATGCTATAAAAGTTCCATGTGGATGTCAAGGTGAGATGAAACTTGCATCTTGAGTTATGTGGTCTTGAAGTTAGGCACTAAACCAGGGGATTTTACACTATCAAGCTTAGAAACCCTAGCCTAGGAACTCCTCACACTCTTGATCCTTGATGAGTTGGTCTTGGACTCATCCCTTGAGTATCTCAACATATCATTCCATGATCATATGGCCTTGAAATTAGGTCTCAACCCCTTTCAATTCACTTGTTGACTTAGGGTTGACCAAATGAAACCCTAATTGCACCAATCTTGGTTGTAGTTTCTTATACTTTGCAAAATGACTTGTCCAAGCTCCATAATGACTATCAAGACACCATATGGATTCTCTCAATGCTCTGGGTCCATATCTATGGATTTAACATCATCAGATGCCTTCCCATAACCTTTAAGTTAGGAAATATGCACATTTGGCTTCAGCCACTTCTCTGAGGATCTTTGACTTCTTTGATGAGGATATCAACCCTTGAATACTTGAATAAAGACTATTGGATATCTTCATGACTTGGGTATCCTTTTGTTGGTAGTCATACCTCTTGATCTCCTGCATACATGTCAATGCAATGCAGATGATAATGCTAAAATGAATGCAATGAAACACAAGCTAGGTAAAGATTCCAACATATCCTCGTCATACCTCTTGATCTCCTGCACACCGTCATATCCTCGTCGATAACATTCCAACATCACCATTGGATAATCACATCATTAAGAAACGCCTGACCTCACCGTCAAGATTGAGCATCTAACTTCGTCGTCGGACAATCACATATCTGATGCACACCTGACATCACCGTCAAGATTCACTAATCAATTGGAGGAAATCATCTGACATCACCGTCGATCCTCTGCTGATACATCTCTGACATCACCATCGAGAAATCTTTTGACAATCTCCTGACATCACCGTCATATAAAAATGGAGAATCACAATATTAATAAACTTTTGACATCACCGTCAAGTATCCATAAACACATCATTTGAATTGGATAGCCACCAACATCATCGTCGGACCCTTGCAAGGAGGAGCTTCAACCATACTACTCTGCGGGACAGGGAAGAAACTTTTAACTTCGCAACCTATTCTGGGAGTTCTGGAAAACTTAACCGAATGACTCTGCCGAGGAACACCTGCACACAAGAATGGTACCTACATAACTCATGTTTCTCATGCATATGTTTGGCAATGGCGTAATGCTCCACACAAAGTGGAAATTCTACGCATTTAGGGTAGATGCTATGCAATCATGCAAAATGCTACGAAACCAAATCAACAAAATAAATGCTGAAGGAAAAATCCTCCTGTCAAAGAGAAGGAACCATCCTGATGGGAAGAAGGACTCATCCTGCTGAGGAGAAGGATCACCAATTTCAATCTCAGACGATTTTCCGCTGGGAAACAAAGTTCTAAGAGAACCTGTACTTGCTCAACTGAGCACAAACTGCTAAGGAAAAGATATCAACCGCAGAAATAAACTACATGGCCTTCGCAGATAGAATCTTCTTGGAGGTACGGACTCCAATGGGGAAGTATAGCAACAGCTATTCAACACTCTCTCCTGCTGGAGAAGACAAACAATGGCCTGAACGGCCTTCCAGGATTCGGCTCTCTTGGGGGACAACAAACTCGGTCGAGGATAGACAGCCAGACGCTGGAATAAATCCTACTTGCCCGGGAGAACACAACTCTATGGGGAGTTCAACTATGTTGGAGACTTCAGTCTGAACCATCGAGAGCTGAACACTTACGGATAGTCTTTTACGAGAAAGTTGCATGTTGACCCAATGCTGGGAACGAGTATACACTTCTGCGTATGACTCAGCTGGGGATATGATGATCCTGCCTAGGATGCATCTTGGCACACTGCTTGGTGGGTGACGACCCTGTAATAATGATCTCTGGGACTTTTATCTTGAACAAAGAAAGCTTACCATGAAACGAACTCGAGATGGCCTAACAACTTCTGACAAACTCTGCAGATATGGAGAGGAACAATTCCTTCGCTTTCAGCTTTTGCCCTAGCCTGTGGGATCTTCATAACATCCTTTCGAAAGGAAACTTGAGATCTTTGTATGCTCGCGGTTTGATATGAACGGCCTTAGCGCTTTGAACCTCACAGAGGTGCTTCGAGTTAATCGCCTTTAAGATAAGGATGGCTTCGGCGCTCTCGGGGTGGCCTGCCCCAGCCTTGTCATGACTTTGCCCCTCATTGGCTGATCTGTGGGGAGCAGTACCCTTGGCTATGAGAGATTCATCAAATCTCGACCTGATTGCCCCAAATTAACTGACTTTTAGATGGCTGACTCCCATGCTGTGATCATTTAACATAGCTTGCCCCGGTTCACCGGAATATTCAGGCATTCTGCATAAAAGATATATTAAATGCAATGCATATGTCAGTTTTGAAAATCCATTCCTATTCACTGGAAAAAAATTTGTGACATAAAATGTATGAATCATTCATCAACATGTCAACATTAATACGACGTTGTAAGGAGAATCCTTTCTAGGAGTCAGTTTCGATTCGATCTTTACCGAAGTATGCTTTCGAAACAAACCTGCTTCAATTAGGACTTTTTCAGGTTGTAACGTGGTCAGGTTCACGGTTTAAGAAAGAAAGGATAAAGGCTCAAAATTCATTTTAACCCACCCATTCTCCTTGATGTTCTTCGATCCTACGTTCAGCTAATTCGACCTTAGCGCTCACCTTTCAAAGGTTGTATGACAGGAGTGATAGTTCGGGAAAACCACACATTTTTGGAGCGACAATTACTGGCTTTTCGTCTTTGGCGTCCGAAGCCACACGACTTCGTTCTTGTTTGAGGATTTCTCTTTTGTAATCCTTTTCGTTTTTTCATTTTTTCGTTTTCCCCTAACTTTTTCCTGGACTAACTCTTCAGAGTTTCTTCAATTTTGAAGTCCAGCGGGGTGCCCTCCTTTTTGCCTAAGTCGCTTGTTCGTAAGATTCGACTTAACGGGCTTATTCTTTTGATTTTTTCTTTCTTCTCTCTTTTTTTTTGAACGAATCGCATGACTTATTTGAAAAGAGATTGTGATTGTTTCACTCCTGATCGAGCAGGTTTAACCATCATGGCTTTTTAGGTACGACCTATATAGGTGTGATTTATCCTCGAACGGGAACACTCCTGTTGTAATCTGAACGCTTGGTCAAATTAACTGGCACCTACCCTACCTTGGGTTAAGTTGAGGGTTTTTTTGTTTTCAGAAAGAAACTCCTACTACTCGGCTCAAAGGGGTTAACAAGGGATTATCTTCCTTATATCTCCGATGTTTACAGATTGAAACAATGCCTGTACATCATCAACAGGTTTTTATTCAAAAGCATACCATCGAAAGCTTGCGCTTCTTTCGATTTCATCATCCTCCCCGGATTCCACTTAAACAAGCATTTGAAATAAAAGAAAGCAATAAAGTGAACACGAATGGATTAGTTCAAAACATGCATATTTATTTCATTATCAATATCAATTAAAAAACAACAAGCTTTACAAACGAAATTTGCATTCTAACAGGAAAGAAAAAAGAAATGACATGAAAAATGCAGATTTCCAGCTTCTAGGAACTGGGCTTTCGAACTTGATTTGCAGCTGAGGCAACTATCTTCAGAATTACTCGTCGAAGTCGGTCTGAAATGTAACACCCCAAATCTAAACTTGCGGATAACAGGAAAAATAACAATTCATATAGCAAAATAAGCGCAGCAGCGCAAACATTAACTGCATGACGGTCGTCATGAGCCTGTGACGGTCGTCACACGGGCAAAATTCCTCACATCAGAGATGTTACACTTCAACCTGATAGACAACAATCATCATGCAACAACTTGCAATTATCATACGTAGCACGAAATTAGATGAACAATCACCAATGTATTACTTAACCATTTTATCATAAAACAACTCGTCATTACTTCCGGTGGAAGTTCGATAAAGTATACAACATGTTCTCTTAAAACAATTTAATAAAAACATCATAACAAGTTCAATCAACAATACATATCTCACGTAAAACAACATTAATATACAACTAACATAATTATGCAACTTCATGTGACTCAACAATGCGACTCAACTGTGCATATGCATGTGGTACCAATTTGCCATCAAGGCCGCCAATACAGGCCATCGCAGAATTTGCCACTAAGGGCCGCCAATACAGGCCATCGCAGAATTTGCCACAAGGGCCGCCAATACAGGCCATCGCTAATATGGTATGCCATGAAATACCTCTATTATGAACCACAACATCACCGACTATGCAACAAGGTATCAAGCCTACAACAAAACGTCTATAACAGAACATTGCTATTTCATATGCATCATATGTTCATCATCCCAACTATTCATGTAAAGGAACATTACAACATCGTATCAACAATTAAGAATTCAACATATTATCGTAATAACAACATTACGGCGTTTTCTCACACAATTAATTACAAATCAATCACAACCAGGTAACTGCCCTTTTTGGCCCATTAGAGAAAACCATTAGAGTGTTGTACGAATAACCGTATAGCATATTCGTTCTACGTATTTGCCCATAAGGAAAACCTTAGAGCATCGCACTAATAACTACATAACACATTCATTCCTACATAGAAATCTTGTCCCATTAGGGAAACTTTTTCCTTAATATTTATCGATTAACGAAAACTATACCTATGACTCGATTCCCTACATGAATTCGATCATACTCCCGGTTATAGAATTGAACCCCACCCTTACCTTAGAATTGAGGCCAATTCCACGCTTTCCGATTCCGCTTCTGCTCTACGGTGATTTTTCTGCAGAAATCTTCCGAATTCGCCGATGGATGATTCTTCGCTCTCCATTTCTCTCAATGCGTAACTTCTCTTTTCCGTCTTTCCTTTCCCAAAAAAATGATGTAATTGAGGGTAAAAGAGTCTACGGGAATATATTTTTGCTACAAAATCTCATTCCACCAGAACACGTTCAAATTCTGCATAACTGCAGTTTTTGCTCGTGTGACGGTAGTCACACTCCTATGACGGTCGTCATAGCAGTAAAATTTCATTTTTTCCAGATAGAACATCTCTTTAGCTTTCCAACTCTTTGAACGGGGGTCAAATCCGACTTACGGATCAAGAGATATGAATTTTCGAAGTTTTCTGACAAAACCAGAATTTTTCCGACAATTCTACCGATTCAATTCCTTTCTTCGCTCCAAACACATACTCAACTACGACTACGACGCAACGAGACATAGCAAAGTCATAATTGAATTTAATCGAAGTAAAACGGGTGTTACAACTCTCCCCTACTTACAAGAATTTCGTCCTCGAAATTACCTTAATCAAACTGCTCGGGATAAGACTCCCGCATCTTGCTCTCTAGTTCCCACGTCAAGCTTTCGCCAGCAGCTCCCAACCAGACTACTTTCACCTAAGCAATCTCTTTACCTCATAATGTCTTCACTTCCCGATCATCAATTCTCACAGGCTTCGTCTCCACAGTAAGATTCTCGCGTACTTGCACATCGTCCATGGAGATGACATGCGACGGGTCTGAAATATACTTGCGGAGCTGTGGCACATGAAATACATCGTGTAAATTCGACAAATTTGGCGGTAACGCCACTCGATACGCCACCTTCCCAACCCTGTCTGATATCTGGTACGGACCAATGAAACGAGGAGTAAGCTTCTTAGATTTCAAAGCTCTACCAACACCGGTCACAGGCGTGACTCTCAAAAATACATGATCTTCTGCTTCGAATCCTGAATCCTTCCTGCGCTTATCATGATAACTTTTCTGCCTACTCTGTGAAGCTTTCATCTTTTCTCGAATTAACTTCACCTTCTCAGTAGTCTCTCGAACAATCTCCGGTCCAAGTACCACACTCTCTCCCGATTCATACCAACACAATGGAGTCCTACACCACCGACCATACAAAGCTTCGAACGGTGCCATTCCGATACTAGAGTGATAACTGTTATTATAAGTAAACTCTATCAACGGAAGGTATGTATCCCACGAACCATCTTCCTCAAGGACACACGCTCTCAGCAAATCTTCTAAAGACTGAATGGTCCGTTCAGTCTGACCATCTGTCTGAGGATGGTATGCCGAACTCAACCTCAACTTAGAACCCAAAGCCTCTTGCAGACTCTTCCAAAACTCAGAAGTAAACTGCGGATCTCTATCCGACACAATACACAATGGAACACCATGCAACTTAACAACCACTCTAACATAAATCTCTGTCAACTTCGATACTGGAAAAGTGATGTTAATAGGAATAAAGTGAGCTGACTTTGTAAGCCTATCAACAATCACCCAAATAGAATCACATCCTCTCAACGTGTTCGGCAAACCCGTTACAAAGTCCATCGAAATGCTGTCCCATTTCCATTCTGGAATTTCTAACGGTTGCATCAACCTAGCAGGTTTCTGATGCTCAACTTTCGACTTCTGACAAGTCAAACATGCATACACAAAACATGCTACATCACGCTTCATACCAGGCCACCAAAACAGGTTCTTTAAATCATTATACATTTTTGTCGCTCCCGGATGAATACTCAACTTACTTCTGTGACTTTCTTCAAGGATCGCTTTCTTCATATTTGCATCATTAGGAATGCAAATACGACCACGAAATCTCAACACACCTTGCGCATCCAACTGATAATCATTATCTTCCGAATAATCTACTCCAGGCATTAAATCTACCAATTTCACATCTAATTTCTGAGCTTCTCTAATGCTGTCCAGAAAATCATTATTAATCTTTAACATGCCCAACTTTACACTCTTCGGTGTTACTTCACAAACTAAACTCAGATCTCTGAATTGCTCAATCAACTCTAATTCTTTAGCCATCAATGCTGACATATGCAAAGTCTTGCGGCTTAAGGCATCAGCTACAACATTAGCTTTCCCCGGATGGTAATGTAATCCAAAATCATAATCTTTTAACAACTCTAGCCACCTTCGTTGCCTCATGTTCAGTTCTTTTTGGTCAAACAAGTATTTCAAACTCTTATGGTCACTGAACACTTCGAATCTCGAGCCATACAGATAATGTCTCCAAATCTTCAGCACAAAAACAACGGAAGCAAGTTCTAAATCGTGCGTGGGATAATTCTTCTCATGGATTCTCAACTGTCTTGAGGCATACGCAACTACTTTATTATTCTGCATGAGTACTCCTCCTAAACCAAACTTAGAAGCATCACAGTATACAACAAACGGTTCTTCTGTGTTAGGCAAGATCAACACCGGAGCAGACGTCAACCTCTTCTTTAACTCTGTAAAACCTGCTTCGCATTGAGCATCCCATACAAAAGTCTTCCCTTTACAAGTCAACTTAGTTAACGGAAGGGCCAACTTAGAAAAACCTTCAATAAACCTTCTATAATAACCAGCAAGTCCCAGAAAGCTTCTAATCTCCGTTGCCGACTTCGGAGTTTCCCATTTCAACACGGCATCAACCTTAGATGGATCTACGGCAATTCCATCACCCGATATAACATGACCCAAAAAGCTAACTTCCTCCAACCAAAAGTCACATTTTGACAGTTTCGCAAACAACTTCCTTTCTTTCAACAATTGCAGCACTAATCTCAAGTGCTCAACATGCTCCTCCTTCGACTTCGAATAAATTAGGATATTATCAATGAATAATACCATGAACCGATCCAAATACTCATGGAAGATATGGTTCATGTATTCCATGAAAACTCCCGGCGCATTAGTAACGCCAAAAGGCATTACCGTAAACTTATAGTGTCCATACCTGGTTCTGAACACAGTTTTCTGAACATCGTCATCTTTTACCTTAATCTGGTGATACCCCGGCCTCAAATCAATTTTACTAAACACTCACGCTCCAACCAATTGATCCATCAAGTCATCAATCCTCGGAAGCGGGTATTTGTTCTTAATCGTAACTTTGTTCAGTTGCCGGTAGTCAATACACAACCTCATACTGCCATCCTTCTTCTTCACTAACAATACCGGAGCTCCCCGCGGTGATACACTTGGTCTAACGAACTTCTTCTCAAGTAAGTCTTCCAACTGTTTCTTCAACTCTGCCAATTCAGATGCAGACATCCTGTACGGTGCCATAGACACGGGTCTGGTACTGGGTACAAGATCAATAGAAAATTCAATTTCCCGTTCCGGAGGAACCTCAGGAATTTCATCTGGAAACACCTCAGGGAAATCACAAACAACTTCCAATTCATCGATTATTGCTCGATTCTCAATGGATAATGATGCCACCAACGCAAACACCTGAGCATCTTCTAGCAACATCTGCTTCATCTGTTTGGTAGTTACCAAATGCGCTCCTTCCTCCTCAGGAGTAGAGAATCTCACCGACTTATTAAAGCAATTAATGTGAACGCAGTTATACTCTAACCAGTTCATGCCCAAAATTATATTTATCCCCCTTAGTGGCAAACAGACTAAGTCAACCAGGAAATCTCTATCAAACATTGACAGAGGACATTTCAAACACACAAGAGACGTAGTTACCGATCCCTTAGCTAGAGTCTCAACTACCATCTCTCCACTCATGTGTGACAGCATAAGACCCAAACGTTCGACACAATCCGCATCAATAAAGCAATGAGACGCACCAGTGTCAATAATAGCACGTAAAGGAATACTATTAATGAAACAAGTACCTTCAATCAATTTTTCATCACTGGATGTCTGAGCCCCAGATAGCGCGAACACTCTTCCGCCAGTCTGTTCCTTCTTAGGCTTCTGACACTTGCCACTGATGTGCCCCTCCTCACCACAGTTGAAACAAACTATTCCCTTGCGTTTGCACTCAGTAATAGTGTGTCCCAACTCTCCACAACGGTGACATCTCAATGATCTAGCATCACACACATTACTCTTGTGACCTGGCTTTCCACACTTATAGCAAACAATACCAGCAGGAGCATCTCCCCTACTAGTTTTCTTGCCGTCAGTTACTTTCTGTCTCCCTTTGCCAGTTGGAGGGTCATAAGGTTTACCACGACTCTGCTGTGATTTGCCTCTCCTCTCACTCATCAACTTGTAATGAGCGTTGTTATCTTCTTCATAAATCCTACAGCTTTCGACCAATGAATCAAAGACACGGATCTTCTGATACCCGATTGCTTTCTTGATTTCAGACTTCAATCCGTTCTCAAACTTGATACATTTAGAGAATTCAGCAGTCTCTGCGCTGTAGTGCGGATAAAACTTAGCCAACTCCTTAAACTTCGCCGCATACTCAGTAACAGATTTGTCTCCTTGCTTCAGTTCAAGAAATTCAATCTCTTTCTTACCACGGACATCTTCCGGGTAATACTTCTTCAGAAATTCCCTACGAAATACAGTCCAAGTAACTTCTTCACCTGCAGCTTCCAACACTGAACGGGTCTCTAGCCACCAGTCATCAGCTTCTACCGCTAGCATATGAGTCCCATAACGGACCTTCTGTGCTGGAGTACAATCCATCACACGAAAGATTCGCTCCATTTCCTTTAACCACTCCAATGCACCATTAGGATCATGCTTACCCTTGAAGGTAGGCGGATTCTCCCGTTGAAACGTTGCCAAACTGCGAGACCCAGCATCCCCAGCAGGATTCGGCTGATGTTCCATAGCATTAGCTAAAGCTTGCAGAGCAGCAGCGATTGCAGCATCATTCCTACCAGCCATTTCACTTAAGCTGCAACGACCAACAGTCAGATTTCACAATTAACGAGACTCTAGTGCTAGGCACGACGACTGACGCGACGACACTAGACAACTTGGCCGGACGGACTGACCTGCTCTGATACCACTAATGTAACACCCCAAATCTAAACTTGCGGATAACAGGAAAAATAACAATTCATATAGCAAACAAAGCGCAGCAGCGCAAACATTGACTGCATGACGGTCGTCATGAGCCTGTGACGGTCGTCACACGGGCAAAATTCCTCACATCAGAGATGTTACACTTCAACCTGACAGACAACAATCATTATGCAACAACTTGCAATTATCATACGTAGCACGAAATTAGATGAACAATCACCAATGTATTACTTAACCATTTAATCATAAAACAACTCGTCATTACTTCCGGTGGAAGTTCGATAAAGTATACAACATGTTCTCTTAAAACAATTTAATAAAAACATCGTAACAAGTCCAATCAACAATACATATCTCACGTAAAACAACATTAATATACAACTAACATAATTATGCAACTTCATGTGACTCAACAATGCGACTCAACTGTGCATATGCATGTGGTACCAATTTGCCATCAAGGCCGCCAATATAGGCCATCGCAGAATTTGCCACTAAGGGCCACCAATACAGGCCATCGTAGAATTTGCCACAAGGGCCGCCAATACAGGCCATCGCTAATATGCTATGCCATGAAATACCTCTATTATGGACCACAACATCACCGACTATGCAACAAGGCATCAAGCCTACAACAAAACGTCCATAACAGAACATTGCTATTTCATATGCATCATATGTTCATCATCCCAACCATTCATGTAAAGGAACATTACAACATCGTATCAACAATTAAGAATTCAGCATATTATCGTAATAACAACATTACGGCGTTTTCTCACACAATTAATTACAAATCAATCACAACCAGGTATCTGCCCTTTTTGGCCCATTAGGGAAAACCATTAGAGCGTTGTACGAATAACCGTATAGCATATTCGTTCTACGTATTTTCCCATAAGGAAAACCTTAGAGCATCGCAATAATAACTACATAACACATTCATTCCTACATAGAAATCTTGTCCCATTAGGGAAACCTTTTCCTTAATATTTATCGATTAACGAAAACTATACCTATGACTCGATTCCCTACATGAATTCGATCATACTCCCGGTTATAGAATTGAACCCCACCCTTACCTTAGAATTGAGGCCAATTCCACGCTTTCCGATTCCGCTTCTGCTCTACAGTGATTTTTCTGCAGAAATCTTCCGAATTCGCCGATGGATGATTCTTCGCTCTCCACTTCTCTCAATGCGTAACTTCTCTTTTCCGTCTTTCCTTTCCCAAAAAAATGATGTAATTGAGGGTAAAAGAGTCTACGGGAATATATTTTTGCTACAAAATCTCATTCCACCAGAACACGTTCAAATTCTGCATAACTACAGTTTTCGCTCGTGTGACGGTCGTCACACTCCTATGACGGTCGTCATAGCAGAAAAATTTCATTTTTTTTTTCCAGATAGAACATCTCTTTAGCTTTCCAACGCTTTGAACGGGGGTCAAATCTGACTTGCGGATCAAGAGATATGAATTTTCGAAGTTTTTTGACAAAACCAAAATTTTTCCGACAATTCAACCGATTCAATTCCTTTCTTCGCTCCAAACACATACTCAACTACGACTACGACGCAACGAGACATAGCAAAGTCATAATTGAATTTAATCGAAGTAAAACGGGCGTTACATGAAATGCTTCTAAACCTTCTTTCTCGGCGAACTCTTCCATAGCATGAACTGATACGCCCACTCGGCTGGATGAAGAAAGGTCATTAATCTGAATACCCTGAGGTGTAATCGAGAACCTGTTGGCGTCCAATAGAGTCTGAACCTGGCTCTTAAGCACCTTGCAGTTCTTAGTTGAGTGCCCCTGGGCCCCAGCATGGTAATCACAATGGGGGCTTGCAATAAAACCTGGCGGATATGGTGGAATCACCTGGATAATTTCCTTAGGCACTATCAGACCATCCTTGATCAAATATGGCAATATCTGACTGTATAACATGGGCAACTGAGCGAACTGCCTTTCTGGATTCTTTGTTCTTTGACTTGCATGTTGACGCAGCGGACGACGGTATGACCGTTGACGCCAGAAGGGAGATGATATCTGATGCATGGACTCTAAGGGTTGTTGACTCTGAATGGTCAAGACATCTGGAGATTGTGCCTGAGATACCAAGGAATTTTTTTGTTCGGATGCACTCATCCTCAGGTTTAGCCCCGGAATCGGCAACAACTGCGGGCACGGAGATTTAGAGGTCATAAATTGCAAGGCATCCTCTGGGTCTAATGCAGTTTTAGGGATGAAAGCAAGAGTGTCCACCTTTTTGGTAGTTCCTGGAATGAGATCCTCTGAACTACATGCTTAAAAGCTTTGCAGTTCTCAATGTGATGTTCGGGTGCCCCATCATGGAAATCACAATGGGAGTTTGCATTATAGCCAGGTGGTGGGGTCCCCGTTAGTGGAGACAACTTCCGTAGTTCGACCAACCGAAGCTGAAGCAAGACTTGCAGCAACTGGGTATAAGTCATAGGGATCTTATCAAAGATTCTGTCAAGATGCTTCAGCCTCGGAGCATACCTCCTGGTCTTAGGACTGTCTTGGGGAGCGAGAGGTAGTTGCTGACGTGGAAAATCTGGGATCTCAGGTTGTGCCACAAGTCTTCGAGGCACATCACGCCTTGGGATAGGTTCCATGGACAAAAGCGGAGCGAGCATCTCTACTGCAGCTTTAGGCACCTGGTCACCTTCTTTTCTGAGCACCTTGCTTATTACCTCCATGATCAAACCCACCTGAGTTTTCAACTGCTGGTTCTCCTCTTTGAGTACCTGCTGGTTCGAATGCAACTCTTGCATGTCCCATATAACCTGCTTCATCTGGTCTCGGACCTCTCTCAACTTTGCTTAAACCTGTTCCATGTCTAGCTTATTCCTTCCCCACAAGTTAGTGTCTGAAATTCTGTGGAAAATCCGGATTAGGAAAATAAATCCCAACCTCGACCACCTATTATGCAAATGGAATGCGAATGTCATGTTCGAGTATTTCCAAGGAACCTGTCTGCTTCGATTCATGCTTTATACAGACGAACCACAAGGAAAATATTTAATGCTCAACAGCGAGTTTCGAAGTCAAGATCCTTGGAAATACCAGAACATGTATGTCAAAATGCAAGCATGCTATGATGATGCAAATGCAAATGCAACGATGCAACAAGGGATCAAGATTGTTGTGTTGTTGACTGAAGCACCAAAGTTCTGATTCGGTGAGAACATAACATAGCTCTGATAATAAAGAAACCTCTGATATCAATGTCACGGATTCAAACTGTCAAGAGAAAACCAGGTTCAAATGATGTAATTGAGGGTAAAAGAGTCTACGGGAATATATTTTTGCTACAAAATCTCATTCCACCAGAACACGTTCAAATTCTGCATAACTACAGTTTTCGCTCGTGTGACGGTCGTCACACTCCTATGACGGTCGTCATAGCAGCAAAATTTCATTTTTTTTCCAGATAGAACATCTCTTTAGCTTTCCAACTCTTCGAACGGGGGTCAAATCTGACTTGCGGATCAAGAGATATGAATTTTCGAAGTTTTCTGACAAAACCAGAATTTTTCCGACAATTCGACCGATTCAATTCCTTTCTTCGCTCCAAACACATACTCAACTACGACTATGACGCAACGAGACATAGCAAAGTCATAATTGAATTTAATCGAAGTAAAACGTGCGTTACATGAAATGCTTCTAAACCTTCTTTCTCGGCGAACTCTTCCATAGCATGAACTGATACGCCCACTCGGCTGGATGAAGAAAGGTCATTAATCTGAATACCCTGAGGTGTAATCGAGAACCTGTTGGCGTCCAATAGAGTCTGAACCTGGCTCTTAATCACCTTGCAGTTCTTAGTTGAGTGCCCCTGGGCCCCAACATGGTAATCACAATGGGGGCTTGCAATAAAACCTGGCGGATATGGTGGAATCACCTGGATAATTTCCTTAGGCACTATCAGACCATCCTTGATCAAATATGGCAATATCTGACTGTATAACATGGGCAACCGAGCGAACTGCCTTTCTGGATTCTTTGTTCTTTGACTTGCATGTTGACGCAGCGGACGACGGTATGACCGTTGACGCCAGAAGGGAGATGATATCTGATGCATGGACTCTAAGGGTTGTTGACTCTGAATGGTCAAGACATCTGGAGATTGTGCCTGAGATACCAAGGAATTTTTTTGTTCGGATGCACTCATCCTCAGGTTTAGCCCCGGAATCGGCAACAACTGCGGGCACGGAGATTTAGAGGTCATAAATTGCAAGGCATCCTCTGGGTCTAATGCAGTTTTAGGGATGAAAGCAGGAGTGTCCACCTTTTTGGTAGTGCCTGGAATGAGATCCTCTGAACTACATGCTTAAAAGCTTTGCAGTTCTCAATGTGATGTTCGGGTGCCCCATCATGGAAATCACAATGGGAGTTTGCATTATAGCCAGGTGGTGGGGTCCCCGTTAGTGGAGACAACTTCCGTAGTTCGACCAACCGAAGCTGAAGCAAGACTTGCAGCAACTGGGTATAAGTCATAGGGATCTTATCAAAGATTCTGTCAGGATGCTTCAGCCTCGGAGCATACCTCCTGGTCTTAGGACTGTCTTGGGGAGCGAGAGGTAGTTGCTGACGTGGAAAATCTGGGATCTCAGGTTGTGCCACAGGTCTTCGAGGCACATCACGCCTTGGGATAGGTTCCATGGACAAAAGCGGAGCGAGCATCTCTACTGCAGCTTTAGGCACCTGGTCACCTTCTTTTCTGAGCACCTTGCTTATTACCTCCATGATCAAACCCACCTGAGTTTTCAACTGCTGGTTCTCCTCTTTGAGTACCTGCTGGTTCGAATGCAACTCTTGCATGTCCCCTATAACCTGCTTCATCTGGTCTCGGACCTCTCTCAACTTTGCTTAAACCTGTTCCATGTCTAGCTTATTCCTTCCCCACAAGTTAGTGTCTGAAATTCTGTGGAAAATCCGGATTAGGAAAATAAATCCCAACCTCGACCACCTATTATGCAAATGGAATGCGAATGTCATGTTCGAGTATTTCCAAGGAACCTGTCTGCTTCGATTCATGCTTTATACAGACGAACCACAAGGAAAATATTTAATGCTCAACAGCGAGTTTCGAAGTCAAGATCCTTGGAAATACCAGAACATGTATGTCAAAATGCAAGCATGCTATGATGATGCAAATGCAAATGCAACGATGCAACAAGGGATCAAGATTGTTGTGTTGTTGACTGAAGCACCAAAGTTCTGATTCGGCGAGAACATAACATAGCCCTGATAATAAAGAAACCTCTGATATCAATGTCACGGATTCAAACTGTCAAGAGAAAACCAGGTTGTCTGAAGGTCAAGGTTCCCTGCATAACCCCAGTCCCGCTCACAGGTATGGACCTATCCACTGATACAGTTCGGCATCCTATGCGTTTCTCAGCGTCATAGACTTTCAAGAAATGATGATACATTCACCATTTCTAGTTTGGCATCATCACTCCCTGAAGAGGCCTCACTTAGCTGAGTCACAAATGATCGGTCCTCAGAGTCGACAACTCTCAAGTCTAATATCCCCTCAAGCCCAAGGGGCTGGAAAAGAAATCATCCAGGAGAATCTCGTCTGAGCGTGAATTTCATGGGAAACTAGTACATGCAAAGCATGCACGCCCCCACTACTTTCCACTCTAGTGCTATGTTTTCTCTCAAGCCTGGGTATGGCTTTTCACTCATCAGAATCTCCCTCCCACAACAGCACAACAAATAATCATATTATACTGAAAGTAAAGTGCAGGAAAGTAAAGTGCTATAAATAAATGCAAACCCAACAGATAAACACGCAAGCGCTAGGATTGACTCGCATAGGGAACCGTTGGAGTCCCCAGCAGAGTCGCCAGTTGTCGCTACTGCGAAAAAAGGTGCCAGCAAAGACAGAGAGTCGCCACCTATCGTTATTTATCCCAAAGGAGGGAAAGGAACCGATCAGGAAAAAACTTAGCGAAAAGGAAAAAGACAAGGTCATCGCAACCAAGTCCTGGGTTCGGGAGTCGGTTACCCAAGGGGAAGGTATTAGCACCCCTCATGTCCGTTGTACTCAAAGGGATCCATGCTTGTTGTGTTTATCTGACGGGTTGTTTATCTATCTACCTAACGGCAAAAAAAGGTTTGAATGTTGGTTTTTGTCTTTTACGAGAAGAAGTGTTTTTTATGGATGTTTGTAATTCGTACTGCACTAGAGACTATGACTTAGGAGTGAATGCGTCGCATGTCGCCCAAAAGGTACCATACTATCCTGATTACTGAAAGGAAACCCTCCAATAACCATTTCCTAAGTGGCTTAAGGCTCGTAACGTACTGTACCAACTTACCTTTATTATGTGTTTTAATGTTGTTTGGGAGATGAGAAGAGAAAGGACTCTACTGGGGAAACTATCAAGCATCCTACTGTTGTCATGCAATATGGCCCTAAGGTTGAGTTGAAGGGGAATCTACCCTAATATTATCATGCATGGATTCAACCTAAAGTCTATCATAACCTCTCTTGAAGAAGAAAGGTTAGAGATCCTAAGGGAACATGTTAAAGAGGAAACAAAAACAAAGCAAAAATCACTAAGCAGATGAATACAGCTATCAAGCTACTGAAATAAGAACACAGATAAACATGAAATGCATCATCACAAGCAGAAGGAGGAAGCCTCAACTTCTAATGCAAACATAAAAGAAAAAAGAACACACAAGCAAGGGAGGATCACCTCAACCTTCAATGCAAACAAGCAAGGGAAAGTATGAAAGCAGTTAAACAACCAAGCAAATGGAGGATCACCTCAACCTTTAATGCAAACAAGTAAAGGGAGACTAGCTCAACCTTTAATGCAATCATGCACCTAAATAAGAGTATCTACTCATGCAAATCTATCCTAATGCATCACAGCAATCAGGCAAAGCAAATCAATCAATGTAGTCATGCACCTAACACAAGAGTGTCTACTCATGCAAGCCTATCCTAATGCATCACAACAACATACAGTCAAATCAATCCATCAGGAGAGAGATAAACTAGATAAGCACAAGGAAGTCATCCCAAGGCTACATCTTGTTAGATGTGTGTTAACACAAGAATCCATCCCAGGTTCAACCTCTTGAGGAATGCACAGAATCCAACCAAAGGAAGGATTAGGCTCTCCCAAGAGGGATCCTAAGAATGTAGGACAGATGAGAATGGTGGAACCTAGATGTCAATCTAAGGTATCTGGTTAAGGTGTATCAACACAGAATGTCCATCCCCGACTCAACCTCTTGAGGAATGCACAAAATCCAACCAAAAGAAGGATTAGGCTCTCCCAAGAGAGATCCTTATGAGGACTTGGAGAATGAAGATAGTATAAACCAAAGGAATATACTATTCCATTAAATGTCTATCCAAGGCTCAACCTCTTGAGTAATGCACAGAATCCAACCAAAGGAAGGATTAGGCTCTCCCAAGAGGGATCCTCATCAGGACTAGTTGAAGGAAGATAGTATAAACCAAAGGAATATATTATGCCATTGAATGTTTATCCAAGGCTCAACCTCTTGAGGAATACACAGAATCCAACCAAAGGAAGGATTAGGCTCTCCCAAGAGGGATCCTCATCTGGACTAGGAGAAGGAAGATAGTATAAACCAAAGGAATATACTATGCCATTGAATGTCTATCCAAGGCTCAACCTCTTGAGGAATGCACAGAATCCAACCAAAGGAAGGATTAGGCTCTCCCAAGAGGGATCCTCATCGGGACTAGGAGAAAGAGGATAGGGCAAAGCCAAGCAAAGAAGCCACACAGGGGAGAGAAATCATCACACAAGCTTCTAAGAAACCCTAATCTCTAAGCACTAAAGGATATCTATCCTAAGCGATCTATGAACACTATCAAGCATTGAAAATTATTCTACAAAGGTGTCAACCTACGCACTAGCCAAACCAACCATCATGTAAAATCTAAGAAATATAGGAAATCATCCCTAAATATTCTAGGAAAAATTTGAAGGGCTCCTAAGGATGTTACAGACCTATGGTAAAAATTTCAGAACCAAACTCTAAGTTCAAGGGCACTATCCAAATGCTAAAGCTCTTTGTTTGTTGATCCGAAGATGATGTCGTCGACATAGACTTGAACCAATAAGGTGTTACCCTTGATCTTCTTTATGAATAGCGTCTTGTCAACCTTTCTTTTTGTAAATCCCTTTTCACATAAGAAATTGCTAAGGCGGTCATACCATGCTCTTGGTGCTTGTTTTAATCCGTAGAGTTCCTTTTTCAGTTTGTAAACATGATAGGGATTCTTGAAGTCTTCAAAACCCGGAGGTTGTTTGACATAAACTTCTTCATTGATGTATCCATTCAGGAGTATCCATTCAGGAAAGTGCTTTTGACATCCATCTGGAACAACTGAAAATTCATAGAACAAGCATAAGCAAGTAATAATCTAATTGCTTCTAATCGTGCTACGGAGCGAACATTTTATCAAAATCAATTCCTTCCTCCTGGTTGTAGCCTTGTGTGACCAATCTTGCTTTGTTACGAACTATGATTCCATTCTCGTCAAGTTTGTTCTTGAACACCCATCTTGTTCATATGATGTGCTTATGGCCCGGTCTTGGTACAAGACTCCAAACTTGATTCCTTTCGAATTGATTGAGTTCTTCTTGCATCGCTACAATCTATTGGTCGTCGCCTAAGACTTCATCAATCTTGGTTGGTTCAATTTGAGTCACAAAAGCCATGTTGAGACAAGCATCCTTAAGATTAAGTCGAGTTGCAACGCCTTGGCTGATATCACCAATAACTTTATCTATCGGGTGATCTCTATGAGTTCTCCATTCCTTCGGAAGATCTTGATGTTCTTCAATGATTTGAGTGACATCTTCTTGTGGTATTGCTTGATCCTTTGAAGTATTTTCTTGTTGTTGTGAAGTATCTACTATATCATCATCATCATCCACAATAATATTATCCTCTTTCGAGGGGTTAGTCTCATCAAAAGAAACATGAATGGATTCTTTAATAGTAAAAGTTCTTTTATTAAAAATTCTAAAAACTCTACTAGAAAGAGAGTAACCAAGAAATAGGCCTTCGTCAGACTTCTCATCAAACTTACCGAGATTGTCCTTATTATTGTTGAGAACAAAACATTTGCATCCAAATATGTGGAAAAATGCTATGTTTGGTTTCCTACCCTTGAACAACTCATACAGAGTCTTTTTGAGAATTGGTCGAATATTGACATGGTTGCTTACGAAGCACACCGTGCTAACCGCCTCCACCCAAAAATACTTAGGGAGATTTGAGTCGCTAAGAATTGTTCTAGCAAGCTCCACCAGTGACCTATTCTTCCGTTCTACGACACCGTTTTGTTGAGGAGTCCTTGGTGCGGAAAAGTTGTGAGACATTCCACGCTCTTCGCAAAAATCTTCAAAATCTGAATTTTGGAATTCTCCACCATGGTCGCTTCTTATGGAGGCTATGGTGAGTGACTTCTCGTTTTGAATTTGCTTCGCATACTTCTTGAATGCTTTGAAAGCATCATTTTTCTGCATTAAAAACAATGTCCATGTGTATCGAGAGAAATCATCAACAATAACTAAAACATAAATGCTACCTCTGAAGCTTTTCGTTCTTGATGGACCAAAAAGGTCCATGTGCAATAATTGAAGTGGCCTTGATGTAGAAACCACTTGCTTGGATTTGAAAGTTGTGTTGGTCTGTTTCCCCTTTTGACATACGTCGCATAACTTATCCTTGATGAATTTTATCCTCGGAAGACCAACAACTAGATCATGCTTTATCAACTTGTTTAAATGCTCCATGTGAATGTGAGAAAACCTTTTATGCCATAGCCACACCTCATTGTTGTTCGCCATTAGACATTTTACCTTCAAGGATGAGTCATTAAAAGAGATCATAAAAATATTATTAAATCTTTTACCTTTTAGCAAGATGTCATGGGTGACTTCATGTTCTATCAAACATTCATCTTTTGTGAAGTTGATTCGGAACCCTTTGTCACACAATTGACTTATGCTAAGTAGGTTGTGTTTAAGGCCTTCCACATAAAGGACGTCTCCGATGATTGTACATGGAGGTGCACCAACGGTTCCTACTCCAAGAATCTTTTCTTTATTATCATCATCGTAAGTAACGTATCCTTTGGCCTTTAATGATAGACTTGAAAATTTGTTTATATCTCCCGTCATATGCTTTGAACAATCGTGTCGCTACTGCGAAAATCGGTGCCGGCATAACAGAAGAGTCGTCACCGTGCGTTATTTATCCCAAAGGAGGGAAAGGAAACGCTCAGAGAAAACCTAACGGAAGAGGGAAAAGGAATGGTCATCGCAACCAAGTCCTGGATTCGGGAGTCGGTTACGCAAGGGGAAGGTATTAGCACCCCTCACGTCCATCATACTCGATGGGATACACGTTTGTTGTTTATCTCAAAGGGTTGATTAATACTATCTAGCTAAAGGCTTAAGGACAAAATAAAAGAAAAGTGACTCGGCAAAGTATCGCACTTTATGCCTACGTATTCTCGTCTGGAACGAGAAATCAGAGTCAACGTAGTTTGCATAACTATGGGTAAAAAGGGGGGAAGGTTGCTCGCCGAGATATCGCATCTCGTGCCTATGTACTTTCATCTGGTATGAAAGATCAGAGCAAACGTAGTTCGGGTTACTACGGGGAGACTAGTTTAATCCTAACGTTATCATGCCAAGTTCATCCTAAGGTTGGAGTTTGCAAAGGGGAAGACTACCCTAATGTTGTCATACATGGTTGCAAAGCCTAATGTCTATCACATTCTACCTTGAACAAGGAAGAATGGAGATCCTAAGGGAAAGGCAAAGGAAGCAACAGAAAACAGATGAAATAAACAGCATACAGGAAATGCAAATTCATAACAGTAAACATGGAATGCAAGTGAGGGAGGAAGTCGTCTCAACCTCAAGCCCATAATGGATGGAAAATGGCCTATTATAAACATACAATCTTGGCCACAAGTGATTATAAAGTGATACGAGGCAATAAAACCTACGAATGACATACGTATACTACGATTAGGAATCATAACGCATTATCATGAAAATATGGAACCTAATGGGCAATTATGTATGATAAAACTAGCCCATCAATGATCTACACATCCTATATAATGTCTATAATGAGCAATAGGAACCCTAGCGTCCACCACACAAACAAATCGAGGCCGTTGGAGCCAAAATAAAACCGAAGTCCGTTCGAATGTCCAAATTATAAGTCCGAATACAAAAATATGGAAAAAATAGGAAATGGTGCTAAAAAATTCAAATAAAAATCTCCAATGCCCTACATTAAGTCACAAACCAGGGGTGAGAGATACAACAAAAATATCCAAGTAGAAATGGTCAAATAAGATGAAAACATTGCAAGATATCTCATGTATACCAAAGGAAAAGTTAAAAATGGAGCATGTTAAAGAAAGCATCCAAAACCAATTAAAATGGTACAATAAAATTCCCACAAAAATATATCACAATACCTCAACATGTGTATGATATCCCTGCAAAAGGTTAGGCTAAAATATGTAATTTTGATGGGTCAAAGAAAATTCACAAAATGATAGCACCAGCATTGGCCTTTTTATGATGACCCAAATGTAAAAAATTCTAATAAAATGTCAGAATGTTGTAAAATTATAATTCCAGTTTTATTAAATCCTAGACATCTTAAATATTAAGCACAAAAAAATGGGGATCAAAAAGACTAATTTTTCTATTTTTTATGATTATTTGAAGTGAACAAGAGAATAAAAGAAAGTGAAAGAAAATACAAAGGAAATAATATAACAAAAAAAAAATGAAGGGAATTGGCAAAAGTGTGGCCAGGAGGATTCGAATTGGGGTCCTTGAACACCCTCACACTGAGGTGGCGTGCCACGCGTATTAATGAAGGTGATGTGGCCGCGCGTGCGTGGCATGATTCTGACCGCGAGATTGGAAGTTCAAGTCAATGTTTTTGACGCGATCTAACGGTGAATTATTCATCTTCTTCGTTGAGCTTTTTGGCCATGAAAAATGCAGCGGTAACGATGGTGAAGGGGTGCCATGGCCAGAGCTTCTTCGGGAGGGTATATCTCTTCCGTTTCTCAACCAAATCCAACGTTCTTTAGACCAATCTTGCGTAGTTTTTCGAGGGGAATCCAAATATACCATTATTTTCCATTGAAACTTCCTCTAACTCAAAACCCGTGTTCCTCCCCAAAAACTCAAGAATTAAAAATTGTCACAAAAATGATCTTTTTTGTACCAGAATCAACATAGGAGATGAGAGGAGTGCAATAGTATAAAAATGGCGCAAAAAAGATTAGTAAATAAGGAGCTATGTTGAATTCTTTATACCTCTGAAATTTGCTTCCTATAGCTTCAACCAACCACCAATTCTTCAAGAAAAATATGTGGAAACGTTCAAGGAACCTTGCTGGATGTATTTGGATGAAGGAAAAGACTTGAAATAAGGTTGAAATCGAAATTCGAGTTTAAGTTGCTACACACTTTTTCACATTACTATAAGCTTGTTCTTGCACCAATTTTGGTTAAAAAAAATGGTGGAATCAACTGTATAATGGATGTAGAATGGTTTGCAATGAAAAAATGATCAAAACTTGAGAGAATGAAGGAATTGATTTTTGAGATTTCAAGTGTAGAAAAATGTGGGAAAAAAATGGAAAAATGGTGAAGAGGAGTGTCAATTGCCTTGATTTTTAGTTTTTATATTCCTTGCATCATAAGGAAGGTTTAAGACCCACAATAGTTCCTTGTTTCTAAGCCCAAGCCCAAGATCCATTATGTTACTTGAATTGTAAGAAATCTCGAAATAGACCATGATAAAATCCTCAAATGAAAAATGTAAAAGTGCCAATGTTCTTAAAACACGATTTCCATTCGAAATAAGCACAAATATGGACTTGTTTGATTAAATTTTGAAGAAATACCAAACTATGCCTTTTCACATGTTTTCACCAAAGTCATTTTCATCAATCTTCAACCATGAGCTAGCCCACACAAGCATCTGAACTTCTCAAGGGCATGAACCACTTCCTGGTGACTTTAGTGATTCCTCAAGCTCGAATAAAACCTCTAGATAGGTCTCTTTGATGTATATCACACTTGATCCCCTGCATAAATGCTAATGCAATGCTATGATAATGCTATGATGATGTTATACTAATGCAAAAACAAGAAGGAAAATGTTGGGCAAATTTTGGGGTGCAACAAACCGCTATCAAGATACCATTGATTAGAAGTTGTCTTCAAGCATACCTACAATATAAAATCAAGTATTGTTAGGTACCCAAATTGCTTTGGGTCCTTGATAGTTAGTACCCTTTTCAATCCACACATAATGCCCTTTAGCAACACCAATGTTGCGCACATAGCAAGCATTAAGTGTATGGCCTTTAATTCCACAATAAAAACAAGTAGGTTAAAAATGACTTCTATATCTAGGAACATAATTCTTTTTCTTCACAATTCTTTTCTTTTTATGACTTTGATGCATAGTTTTAGAAGTGTTTGCCTTTTCTTTAACAACTTGTTCACTTGCTTTCACAAAAATAGTTTCATTTGTGCTTGGTTTGGAAAACTTAGAATATCTTAATCCACTTTTATCATTAGGATATCTTTGATGCCTAAGAATTTCCTCCAAGCCAATTTGAACTTTTTCGTATCTTTCTAAAACTCTTTTAAGTTGAACAATTTGAAAAGATAAGGATTTACAATTTTTGCATACAAGACTTTGTTTTTCATCCATCAATTTTTGTTTTTCATTTTCAATATTTTTTATAAAAGCAGTATTTTGTTCTTCTAAAGATGAAATTCTTTTCTTTTGGGATGAGATGCTTTTATACAAAGTCTTGCATTCTTTTAGAAGTTCATCTATGACTTCTTGTGCATCATTGTCATAAATCGAAAAATTGCTACTAACCTCATCAATTTCTTCATCGGAATAATGTGACGCCATAAGAGCCATATTTGCACACTCATCGCTTTCTGATTCCGATGATGAACTTATCTCATTATCGTCTTAAGCAACATAAGCCTTTTTATTCTTGAAATCCTTCTTGCCTTTGAATTCTCCTTTCTTTGCAAGTTTCGGGCAATCTGGCTTTACGTGACCTTGCTTCTCACATTCGTAACATGTGACTTCTTGATTTGATGTGGATGCATCCTTTTTCCTGAAATGTCTATTATTTTTAGGAAAAGAGGAATTTTTATTATTATTAAAAAACTTACCAAGCTTCTTTACAAGAAGCATGAAATTTTCATCTTCAGAAGTCTCGTCGTCTTTGTCATCCTTTGAGTCAATCTTCAAGGCAATTCCCTTGGACTTCTTTTCTTGATTTTCGTCCTTCTCGAGCCTTCCAAGTTCTAATTCGTGCTCTTGAAGTTTGCCAAATAAAGATGTGGATGTCATCATTGAGAGACTCTTCTTTTCCGAAATAGCGGTCACCTTTGTTGCCATTCCCTTGTCAAGGATGTTAGAATTTTCAAGTTGAGATCCTCATTGGTGAAGGTCTTCCCGAGAGCAATCAAGTGATTAGTTAGATGAACGAATCTCTTTTGTAAGGCAACAATAGATTCACCGGGCTGCATACGGAACATCTCATATTCTTGACTCAATGTGTTGAGCCTTGATCTTTTTACTTCAGTGGTTCCTTCATGTGTTTCCACCAAGGTGTCCCAAATCTCCTTTGCCAATTTACACTGTGATACACGGAAGAACTCATCCATACTGAGAGCGCTTTAGAGTATGTTGATTGCTTTCTTCTCATTAAGAATCTTTTTCTTATTGTCTTCATCATACGTGCTTTTCAACTTTGCGGTTCCAACGCCATTGACCACATTTACTGGATTGTGTGGTCCTTCTTCGATTTCTTCCCATATGCCTTCTCCTTGGGCTTCAAGATGCGCCTTCATTCTGATTTTCCAAAAATCGAAATATTCTCCAAAAAACAGTGGTGGTTTGTTACTACTTCCACCGTCTTTGAAAACGGGGTTGGTGCTAGCGGAAGCCATACTGAATCGTTAGGAATAGGTTACCTTAACCTGCTCTGATACCAATTGTAAGTTCAGAATATGCCTAAGAAGCGGGGTGAATTAGGCTTTAGAAACTTTTTCCGGTTTGTCGAGATTCTTGAATTTTACTTGGTTATGTTCTTGATGATGAAAGCAGTAAAAAGCAGAATGAAAATGGACACAGAGATTTATAGTGGTTCCCTTCACAATCCGAAGGTACTCCATTCCCCTTTCCACATGAAAGAGATTTTTCACTATAGTTTTAGAATGTACAACCTATCACACTGTTGCACCCTAATTTTTGACCACGAGATCCCACCTCTTTTCGTGCATTTTTCTGTTGTTATTCGTCTTTATTTTAATATCTATGTTCTTTTTGCGACTAACCAACTGGTGCAGATGCAGTAACGCCTAGGGTCCCAACATCCCCTTTCACGTAACAAATTCAAGGACTTCGCATAAATTGTTCTCATAATAAAGGTTAAATTCAAGTCCATTTGCTTGGTTTCAAAATGCAAGAGCACAATGCATTGAAATTATTTGCAAGTAATATTCATCATGAGGATGTCAAGTTCAGTTCCAAGGATCCGCATCCAAGTATTTGTTTTACAAAAGGTCAAGCTACTACAAGGATCAAGACGCTGCTACACTATGGACTGTATGAAACTTCAAACTTCATAGTAAGACAAGAATATCTTTGGTTAAAATTCTGATGATTTGATGTATGAAAGCCAATCAGTTCTTGCGATACGCATTCAAGATCTCAATACAAGCTGGCGGAAGTTCCTAAAATAAATTTTGAAGGACACGTATTCTTGAGAGATCTGTTAGAAATTCAAATGCATACATCATGGAATTAAGTCCATTCAAGTTACAAGAACAAGCTCAAATTAATGACATTATATCCCAATAAGTTCACATGTTACAAATCCTTAAATCATAAACAGAGACCTCTAAATTATCAAAGACGTAGGATTTCTTTTTTTTTTTAAGTTACATCAATTGAATAATTCCTACGTATCGAACAAACTGAAGACCTCTTTACAATTGTCATTACATAACGGAATTCACGAGAACACGTTCCTAACTAAACACAGTCCTAAGTATTAAACTCCTTGAGGCATTTTCCTGCAAAGTCGAAGGTTCCCTCTCTCGGGTCAATATCATCTGCACCTGCCACATATCACACCTGAAAGCAGATGGACTTATTAGGATTGATTCCAAAGACCTGATACATACTGCATTTTGAAACTCAACTTCAAATCGAGTAAATCAAGTTCAATTCAAATCACGAACGGTTGTCGGCAGATCCACGGAGTTGTACAAAGCGTTGTACTTGGAACGACTTAGAGCACTGCAATTACAAGGAATTCTACAAAGCTGAGGCGTTTGCCGGCAGTGGTGGGAGCAATTGAAGAACTTAGCTTTCGGTTTTCCTCTCGGTTTTATCAACAACAGCGGCTTCACGCAATACCAGAATTCATCTCCATCAACAAGTTGAAAGTACAAGCTTAGCACCGATGGCGGCACGCGGCGTGCTGGATGCCCTGTTACAAACAGAAGGAGTTCAGTTTAACAAATTGCAAAAGTAAGAAATAAATGAATGGAATAAGTCACATACCTTAGACATTGAGTTACGCTTCTTCCCGTAGCATCTTCAAGGTCTGAACAACTCAGCAAATCCACGACCAGCCTATGCAGTTTGATTGGCAAAGGAAAGGCAACTGCATCAGCGGCATCGTGTTTAACAGCAGCAACAGCAGCTTGCGCCAACAATTACGTCGTTTCCACATGGTTAAGTGCGAAATTCCCAGGCTTAATCACAGAGTTTATCTCAGCAAGTGTCTGTCTCACCTGCAACAGCATCATCAACACATCTGCACTCATTGCAGAAGTTCACACATGATACAATTGAAGGAAGGAATCATAGAAAGGAAAACGTAATGCTTAGTCAACCAAAAGGATCCCTATCTTCTAGTTCCTAGCCGCACTCGTCACGAGGATACTCAACAAATCATCCTAGTAGATCTGCAATAAGGGCCCTGGGGGTGTGCAGGGATCGTTCATCGCAGAAGGCATAATAGAAATGCTGCAGCTACACTTTCAATTGAAGTAGACTCTGTCGGGAGCACTTACACAAGTCTTAAGAAATTCTATGAAACTCTTGTGGCGAACCTCTTGAATATACCCTGCCTTCAATTTGGGACAAGTTAGCTGTTTCTGCAAATTATGAGCTTAGAGTAAACAAGTGAAAGAATTTAACAGTATTAACATTTGGGAGAAAAGGAGAATATCTCGTGTACCGGGGGTGTATGAGCTGAACTTAAGACCAACTCCAGGAAAAGCTAGCATTTTATCAAGACAGTTCTGTTGTTGTTGAAGTTCCCAACAATGGACACAATTCCTTAGCAGTTTAATGTTGAAATCCTCAATAGTGAGCATCACCCAACATAGAGTTCTCTCTTCATCTGATGAGCCACCCTTGCTTCTAGTAGCTTCAGTTCACTGTGCCATAAGGTCGGTTGTCAAAGAAGCAAGGAAACAAGTCTTATCATGGAGAAACATAGACAAACCAATTTCAAAACATCCCAGCAATGAAATATATTAAGGTGCAACAAAAAGCATGAAGGATACACCATTGATACTCGCCAACAGCTTCAGCTCCCGCTCTCAACGCTTCTTGCACCCAACGGAATTGCTGACATCATTTGATTATCACAAAAACACATCACAAGTACACAAACTGAAATTCACATGTAATTCCAAAAGAGGAGAAAATCATGGAAAAAGGATTCACATCACAGCTACACATACAGAACCCAACTTCACAGCAACAACAACACATACACGGTTTGAGCACGTGAATCACTCCGTACATGGACAAAATGGAGTTTAGTTCATGGAATGACTGTCTAGCAAAGGATCAACAGACAGAGGCAGCAAGCTTTTTCACTGTTATTAAAAGGCATAGTGAGTTTATCTTAGATTTTGGTCTGTCCATTGATAAATGTAGCAGAAAACCCTTGAATTTCTTCCTGAAATAGACACAAGCGATATTCTTTAGAAAGGAAGGTCAATAGCCTTAACAGACATAAAATAAAGGGTATGAAGGAATTGAGCTCATAGAACATGTGGTGTTAACAAATAAGATGATTATAAAGGAAACACTGCTGATGCGACATACATATATCCTCCAAATAATAGTGGGTCGAGTAATGCTTACCAGAGAGTTGATTTCCCCGTGACAGGACATCCAGAGTGGAGCTAGTTCCCAGGGTCATGAACAACACATTCAGCCAATGTAGAAACACGTTCAGAGTTGATGCTTGCTTTGGCTTCCCTGCACATAGAGCCGAGATAGACTTTTATGTTTACAAGTTTAGAATCACAAGGAGACTGGTCACTTTAATGAGAAATAGCATGTCATCTTCCAAATGGTTTGCCGAAGGCACCGGACGCCTGAAATCAACAAAGGCAAAACTGTAACCAATAACGGGGATACTCGATAGATTAGTTTCGATAAGGGCATTCTAATTGTAACAAGTTTCAGAGAACATTCAAGCAAAACAACCATATTGGATGATCTTATATTTTATTGAACCCCGTGAAGAAACTACTCAGGATTAAAAGCGGAGGTTCAATCGCATACCAAGCTTAGCGATATGAAGATGGATTCCAATAATGCAGATAAATTCCCAGTAGCGAGCCTGTCTAGGCCAGAAAATATGAAAGAGTGAGAAAGAAATTGGGCAGAAGGGGCAAGAAAATCAGAAGCAGCCATCATACCTCAGAGTTTCCCTAACTTCATCCTAATCTCCACAAACACCGAAATTATTCGCCATCTTACCAATCCAAGCTCCATGGAATCACATGAAAAGGGAATTCATTCAAAATATGTATTAGTCTGAGAAAAAAACAAAGGAGTAGAGATTGGATTGAAAGGAGAAAAGTATACCCTGCAAACACTTGAGACTGTTACCCTGCATCACCAGTTTTTTTTCACGAAGCTCCTCCAATACACACACCAACACAAATCCCCCCCCCCCTCCTCTGGGCTTTCTAATCCATCTTTTGGCCCAAGACGTTTGCTACCCGCACCTGTCAAAATACCAAATGCAATTAGTAATTGTCTGGAGATTAAAACCGCTAAAGAATATTCATGGGATAATCGAAGATGCTATCAAATCAGATTGAATCACAAAATCAAAGATTTGCAATGTCAACTAATAGATCATCATGGCAATCGTTCGAAAAAAGAAAGTTTTCAAATCATTTTCAATCGGACTTTAACACATAATCCTAATTGAAGCCTATATAAGGCGAATGAGGAGAAGAGAAAAGGTGTCAGAAAAAAACCTAGTACCATCGCAAAATCCCTAATCCAAAACCTGAAACAAAATCAAAGAGAGACTTATCTCAGAAGGAGCCCCGTTGCCGACAGAGTCATCGCCGTCACATCACAACCATCACGCCGGCGAAGAAAGCCATCGTATCTGAAGAGGGTAGGTTCTTTCGCTAACATGGATCCGTGTTGATTGTTTATGCAGGGAATCAAAATGAAGAAGGATGAATCGGGACGGAAATCGCAACGAGGGAAGGAGGGATCGAGGAGAGGCGAATTAGGGACTGGGACGAAGGGATTAGGGTTCTTCGTGTTTTTTTTTTCTTTTCCTGTTGATGTAATCAGTCTATCTCACACACACACCACTAAACACACACACCATCCACTAACCACCCTTACAATCTTAATTAACCCTTTTTTATCCAATTAACACGTTAAAACCTTTTCCAAATCAGTTTTTTTAAATAAAACAAATTAACAGGTATTTTATTAACTAATTAATTTAATATTAATCTTTTTTTATGAAATTAGCTATTAATCTTTTTCTTAATTTAATTGTTTATTTAATCAACCATTTAGTCAGTTTTCTTTTAATAAACTTAATAACCTTTTATAAATAATAATATACCCTTCTTTTGAAATTATCTCACACTTAAAACAACTTTTAAAATAAATTAATAACTCTTTTAATCTAAATTAACCTTTATCTCTTATGATAATATCTAAAAACCTTTTTTATTTAACAAATCTTATTCATTTAAAATCAATTCACGTCCAAAACTCTTTTTGCTAATCAAATCAAATTAACCTTTTTTTTAATTCAACTCCATCAATCTAACTTTTTATTAAAACCAATAAACAACCTTTTTTTATAAAATTAATCTCCTTATAAAGTAATCATAACGTCCCAAAAACCAATTCACCTAAAAAAATCAAAGTCTCACTAAAATCAGTTTCTCCTTAGGAACAAATCACTCCCCTTAAAATCAATTTAACCAATTAAAATCAATCAACAATGTAAAAACATAACTTGACCAATCATGCACACTCACATTCATGACATACACTCTCACACACTTCAGCGCTTTCATGTGTATGTGTATATTTTACTCTTTCGCAATTTATTTTATTGCATTTACATTATCGCATTTATATTCACGCATTGCATTCTGTCCAAAGGAAGAACCTGCACATAACTTAAACAATCGTGTGTAGTGCATCTCATTTGCATCATATTCCTCATGATCCTTGATCCCATTCAAGTCGATCTTCTTAAGTTTAGGACCTACCCCTAGGAAGGACCTTTATCTTTACAACTTAGACAAAAACAATCAACAATACAAACAATATTCAAACGCATTAGAGAAAGATGCCAAATCATCTTAAGCGAGACAGAATCTCCACCCCACATCAATACAGTCAATACCGTAGGAACTTTGCCTTAAGAGAGATAAAGGCGTACTCGTCAAACAATCCGAGTACTTGAGCCCTTTTCTTAAGACGATGCAAAGACTATTTTCCTACAACCTGTGGCGGTTAAATCTCCCTTAAAATGACAACATGTCTCTTCTCCTAAACCTAATCAACCAACTACCCTAAACCCGTAGGAACTTTGACCACAGTCAAAGAACTCCTCTAACCCGTTAGGAGAACTACAAATACTCTGATTCCACTCCTGTAAGGATATGTAGGCATAAGATGCGACATCTTATCGAGTATACTTAGAAATAAACCCCTAGGTCTTTAAACCTTAAGCAGATAAACACTTAGCAATAAACAATATAAAACAAGAGGTTCCTGTAGAGTACTACAGAAACTTAGGATGCTAGTACCTTCCCTAAGTTTAACCAACCCCCGAACCTATAACTCTCTAAACCTTGCATTTGCATTGCATTGTGGGAATTTCGATCTTTATCCCTTCCTTTGGACAAATCAAAGTTCGGTTGCAAAAATGAATTAAAGATTCAAACTAATTAATAGTTTGGTATCCAAATTTCACTGCGACAGAAATGGCGACTTCACTGGGGACCCGTCAGTGGGTTTCCCTATCTTGTTTTTGTTTATATGTTTGCTTATATTTGCTTAATTGTTTACTTGTATACTTGTTTGTCTATTGCCTTTGGGTTGTTCCTTTGAGTGGTGAGACAAAGTCCTACACCCGGACTTGAGAGAAATTAAGATAGGATGGTGATATATTCGATGAGGCTTATAGGGAGTGAGTCCCGACTAAGTTGACTTGAGAATCCCGCTTAGTTGAGACCCTTTTGAAAATGGTTCGGTTGAATGAGTTCAGTCGTGAAAACTTTTACTATTCTCATTTGGAGTCCATGATGCTAAGGACCGTAGTTACCTTTAACTCCACTTTGGCCTTTATTAGGGCGTAGTGCGAGGCTATGAGGGAGTAAGTCCCGAAATAGTGCTACGCGATGCTACACTCAAAAGAAGTTCTCTTGAGAATATTATTATCCCCCGAGTTAGTTGGAAGTTGATAATATTCGATAGATGGGCTGATGATTTGGGGAACCTCTTTAGAACCTTATTCTGCAGCTACAAACAACCTTTAGTCCACAACCTTTGGGAATGGGTACACCCTTGGCTCCATGCTCGTGCAAACCTAGGGTCTCCCTTGTCTGTTTTATCTTTGTGTGTCCTTATGTGCTTACTTGTGTTTGTTGCATTCATAGAGCATCATACTACATTAGGTTTCATAGAATTCTTAGTTTATAAACATTATAGAAACCAATAGGGATTACAAAGGAAAATATTTTAAGATATTCTTTTAAGAGTCCTAAACTTGGATGGCCTGAGGAAGTAGGAGCTCAGATTGAAGAAAACTCAAAAGACAAATACAAGAGACTCCCTTATCATAAAGAATCATTAGAAGTTTAAAAGACTATCATTATCATTGAAGATCCAAATGAACAAGGGATTCCTCCCTTACTTCCAACAAGAACGAAAGAAGAGATGGAGGATTTATTTTCCTCTATCAATGATGATCATGGAGAACCTATCTTCAAGAATATCCAGCTAGAAAAGCAAATCAACAAGCGCGATGAAAGACTTCCTTAGGGCTTTTACTAGCTTTTATTTAGCTATTATGTTGGGACTCTTATAAGAATATTCATTTATAGTCAATATCAAAAATAATAAATGAATCTTATTTGGTATTCTATAACGTTTATAAGAACTTGAATTCCATGAAACCTTTCATTTCTGCATTCTACATTTAGCATATGCATGTGTCTCTTCCCTCCTGTGGCTCACCCGGTCTTTCTGTCTTCGTCTGTCAGTTGACATCTCGCCCATTTGACCAAGCTCGAAGTATTATTGGAGGATAGTAAAAAGAACGAAGATATGGATCGCATGACTAGCTTCAGAGTAAGGACTAATCCGATATTCCGCCGTCCCTCCGATGACTTTGTTCTTGCGCAACTTCAGCCTATGCAAGACAACATGTTTGTTGGCTTTTAGAGTACTCATGCTGGGATTGAAGTAGACGACCCTAGACTTATAGCATTTGAGAAAGAACTTCGTGATCTTGAATAACAATGGAAGATGATGAAAAGAAACAATGCACCCGGTCTTGATGCTCACGACCTATGTTTAGTTACAGGCGTGATTATTCCTTTGGAATTCAAGATGCCTGTCTTTGAAGTATACAAGGGTGTTAGCTGTCCAAAATACCACTTGACGATGTTTTTTCGAAAGATGACTGCTTAAATTAACAACGATAAACTGATGATCAACTGCTTTCAGGAAAGTTTGTGTGGGGCATCTTTGATATGGTATATGAAGCTACAAAGAAGCCACATTCAGTCTTAGAGAGACTTAGCTGTCACTTTTGTAAAGCAATACAATTACAACTTGGGTATAGCTCCAGTTAATAAGGATGATAGTGGACCTTCCATAGAATTCATAGCTCCAGTACCCCTGTCACACCCCAAATTTTTCCTACATAGTATATTGCTTTCATCTGTGCATCTATCCACCAACTACTGATCGAGGGATTGAAGATTTAGATCGTTTTGTTCCACGGTTCCATGGTTTATGGGTCAAAATTGTTACAAGAACAAATTGAGGTTCATCTGAGGTTTGAGTGTGTGCATTTGCCTCTAATATAACCTTGGTTAGGCAAGTCTTGTTCAGGAAATATGGTTTGAGTCTTCATTTAGAGGTCTATTTGCTCAAGGTGTCTATGAAGGAGTCAAGTTTTCAGGAGGTATTTAATTCAGTTGTTTCATGATCAAAGACTGACATGATCCATCATATATTATGATATTGTTCAATAAAGCACAGGGTGATGTTTTTGGCTCATCATGGCTCAAAGTGGAAAAGTTTGGATGAATTCATGTTGATTCAATAATACGTTAAAAGTTAAAGGTCGATTCGTGTTTGAATATTTATTTCTCAAAGATTGATTTGTGGATTATTTCAAAGCTTCATTCAATTTAAATGAGGAACTCAAGAAGGGTGTGGTTTGACTAATGAAGATTTTGGAATGACATGGAAACTTCAAGTCAATGATCAACAGTTCAAGGATTTTTCATTAATTTAAAGCATGATTCAAATAACAAAGTGGATGTGAAAATTCAAAGTTCAAAGCCCATCTTTACAAGAGAAAGATACATGAAAATTACATCATAATTTAATTTCCTAATCATTTTTCATATGACCCACAAATTCTAGCAATACGCAGCCATCCAAAGCGTCGGTAAAGGAAGAAAGCAAGAGCCAAGTTTCTGGTCAAGAATCCATATCGAGCTCAGTCAACTCCCCAGGTTTCGGTCAAAACCCAGAGGCTTGAAGAACTTGCTCTTAAGCAGGCAAGACAGTTGATTCCAGTGACACCATCCTTGCCTAAGGCTTTGGTTAATAACTCTGAAAAAATCAAAACCGAAGACAGCAAACTCCACTTTTATCTGCAAATAGAAAACGAAACATCAATATCAAGAATTATCAAATTCAACTCATGTCGTCGTGCTATAACAAGCTCCATCTCTGTGAAAGGGTTCCAAAAGTGAGACTCTGTGCTCACTTCACTCTTTGAAGTCCGCGTTGACGTTAGCAACAACGGCATTATTTCGAACAGTAGTAAATATTGTGGATTCTCAACTTGGTTTCGACAACGATTTCGACAACATCATAGACCCAATTTAGCGGAAGATTTGCAGCAGAACTCAACGTTGTCACAAGTGAGAACGTCGTAGCAACCTCAGTAGCATCACAACTCAGCAGCAGCTATTATCATTTGTGGCTTTGAATTTTAATTCTACTTTCTCCGCAATAACCCTAGCTAGCAGCACAGATGACAGCGAAAAAATTATACAACCAAAAACAACATCCCAACTCACAATACAGCTGCAAAAGTAAATCTACAGGGCGTGCCTATGATGGTTACGAGGAGTGACAATGATGTTAAAGCGGAATTGCATGACTTGGAGTTGTGTCTTGGAATGGGATTAAATGTGTCTACACCATCAGAAATTTCACATGTTGGGGGAAAACCTGACGTTGAGTATGAGACGGCTGGTGGCATTGATTGTAAGCAAGAACAACATATAATCAAGTACCGAAGAGAAAACGAAGGTCTAACATTATGGCCGGGCTCATCGCTGAGGGCATCTGCTACGTTTAATGCCTCTTCTTCGCAGTCTTCTGCTGCTGCTATTAAAGTTCCACATTGGTTGAATGCTGCTATTAGCAACTCCAAACATGGTTTGATGGAAAGTAGTTCTTCTGGTGGAAAGAATTCCAAAACTGTCGTTCATAAAAAGTTATGGAAGAGTTGTGCAGCTCATGTTCACATCAGTCGACTCATCCGGAGTTTAGAACTTCCAAAACAACAGGTTGCCAAAGAACCCGAGATTTATGAATGTGATCAAATCAGAGTACCCCATGGATCAAAATGTGGAGTTCTAACCGAAGCACAAAACTCAAATAGGACGAGAAATGGAAATACTTTTACTGCCAGAACAGTTCAATCTGCTAGTTTGAAGAATTTCCCTGAAAATAAAAATGGTGTTGTTCAGCAGCAGTGCCATTATCTTGACATATCTCTGTCTCAGGCTTCTCCGAAACCTGCGAAACATGCTCCTCAATCGCAAAGTTTCAATTTCTTGTCCTTGTCATCTGGATGTAACGAGTTGAAGGTTGACGAATGTTTAATCAAAGGTGGAAGTAGGTCGGGACCATTCTCAAAATCACAAGTTCTGTATTTTCGGTCTATGCAACAGCAACACGGACTCCTGGCAGCAATACCTACAACTTCAAATCAGTATACATCCACTTCTTACCTTGATCAGCTTCCTACGGCAGGACCACAGGTTCGGTTGCAGCAACCTCATTATTATGGTACACCATTATGTGGAACTCAATATAGTTCGACAAATTCATATAAACAGCAGTACCAAAACATTTGGGCGGCGCAATTAGTATCACAAGGTGGGTCTGGTGGCGTAAATAGCAATCTTATGAGACTCCAATATCCTAACTGGCAAAGTGGAAGACATGAAACTGGTGTCGTGAATCCAGGTGCCCAAGTCATGGTTCCTTACCATTCTCTTGCATCGCTAGAGTCACTTGGTTCCAAGATAACTTCAATCTCGAATCAACAATCCTTTACACCTCTTTCATCTATTCCGTTATCAAGAACAAATGGGCTAGAAGAACTTAGAGGCAGGTTCCATGGCAGCAGTGCCTCATCGATGCAGTTGCTGTGTGATGAAACGCATCTGAAACTGAACACTTAGTTCACTTTCTGTTTGAAAAGTCATGTTAATCAACTCGAGATGTGATCCACGTTATCGCACCTTCAACTCGCATCAGTAACCTTGCACCATTCCTTTCGTCGAAACGCGATGCAAGATCAGCCACTTTCAAACTCATCTCAAAGCATCTGCGAACTCTTAATCATCATCACACCCTTCGTGATTCACAAAGCAATTCACAAAAAAAAACCTGGAAAAAAAAACAAACAGTGGACAAATATTATTAGGATGGTGCAACAATTATGACCAGATTGACAACAATGAAGTTCCGAACCGCAGTACAGCATCGCAAACTGAAATGCAGCGTAATCAAAATTTCAACTCTCAGCTGTCTCGCGAGACATCTTGAATGGCATACTTTTCAGCAAACCAAGAGTTTGATCACAGTAAGAATGATGAAATACCACATCAGCAAGTTTATGTTAATAAAATTGTTGTGTTACCACAGTGAAAATCATGAGTAAAAACAGACAATTTCAAAAGCTACAAACAGACAAAGATTATACTGTTTTCAATCCCACAACTTCAGTCCTTGCTCCCATTACCAAAAAGTAGCTCATTTTCTTTCCCAAAGGAGAACAGACCCAAAGTTCCCACATTTTCTCTAAGCTAAACCCTAAATCTCACATCATGAAGCCCCCATATATATTGGTTACTATTCATTCAGAAAGAAAAGAAAAGAACCCTAACAGAGGAACAGCCGCCCTCTCTCACAACTCATCTTTATCCCTCAACCCAAAAGAAACACACAGAAACAAAACTGAAAAGAGATTGAAGGGGGAGCTTATCTGTTTTCGGTATTAACGATTTGGTGGTATCGGTTCAACGAAAGTTGTGCATCATCCAAACTCCTCATTGCTAGCGTGAGAATTTGTCGGATTCGCTCCAACTCGGTAAGTATTCTATTAATTTTTCTGTCTTCATAGTCTTGATCTGTGTTGATTTGTGTTGTTTTGTTTCCTGGCATTGAGTCCAATGAACCCTCACCTTCCAAACACCAACCATTATCTTTTCCATTGCTCATGAACCTTCCACTCTTGTCATCACAAAAAACCGAAACTCCATAACCAACCTTCAAAACTTTCAGCAATAACAACACATTATAGCCACCACAAGCTTCAACAAATCACAACTTGACCGCCTGCTATTTCTCGTTGCACTTTATCAACCTTCATCATCCTATTTCTTTTCCATCTTTCTCATTAACCATCAAACTCTGTCGTCAAAAACCTCATTCTTCATCAACAACATACCACTATACCATCAAACTCTTCCTATCTACCCCACAACTGCGCCGGCGAGCAACATCTTTGACTCAAACTCTAGCTCGCGCCATAACCAGTGTCCATTGCTCAAGCAACTACATGTTGCCTCCATCTTCACTACAACAAACCAACTTAATAACCATTTTCATAGCTTCTGTGGATTAAAAAAAACGGATACTTCCCTCTTCAAATTTTCCTTCTCACTTCACCACAACACAACACATCCGTTCCGGCGCCGCCACCAACAACACCGACCCAGAACTCCTTCGATCCTACCTCCATTAAACCTATTCTCCCACTTCTTCCATCTCCCAACAAACCCAGAAATCCCCAATAATCGTCGTATCAAACCCACCGAAACACGTCTCGTTAAACCCTTTAAACCATTTTCGACAACTACATCCTTCCCCATCAAACAGACCTTCTTCGCCGTTTCCGAATCTCCACAAACCAGACATTAACATAAACCATAAAACCCCATTTAACAAACCAAAGCATGATCGAATTGAAAAAGGGTTTGGGACGAAACAAGAGATTTTTGTTTTTTCTGTTTTTTTTGTGAGCGAGAGTGAGGTTCGCGAGAGAGGGGAACTGTGAGAGAGGCGCATGGGAGAAGGAGACCGTGTCTCTCTCTTTTGTTTTTTTTTTATTATTCTTTATTTTTATTATTTACTTTTTTTTAAATTATTTGTTTTAAGTTTATAAATATTTATTATAAAACAGTTTTATATTTTGTAAAAATTTTTTATATAACAGTTTTTATGATATATTTTAAATCTTATATAGTTTGTTAATAGTATTAGTTTTTCTATTCTATATTTTTAAAAGATTTATATATTTTATTTATAGAAATTTTTTTATGACTTGTATGTTAATTTTCTTTCAGAATTTATACGTATTTTATTTTTAGAAGTTGAATTTTATTCTTCTTTTGTTATTGGACATTTTATTCCACTTTTGTCCGCCGTTTTGGTCGATGACGAAAGTTCCATAAATTGATTACTAAGTCAATGTATTGATAAGTATCGTTGGATCTGAGACCACCTCTTTTCTCTCCTCGCTTCTTGTCCCAACTCGTTTCAAAAACATTGACAAACCATCTTCAATATCCAATTATCTTTGTATTGAATTAAAAAGAGGGGATTAAGTGTAGACTTTCTTCCTCTCCGAGTGTTGGGATGCCCACTGTAGTGAGGGTGGTTTCGACACTCGTCTTTCAATACGAAGACGCTTCCCATCCATTTTCAAATCTCATCTCCTTAAAATCAATTCTTTGTATTGAATTAAAAAGAGAGGATTGGGTGTAGACCTCTTCTTCTTCGAGCGTTGGGATACCCACTGTAGTGAGGGTGTTTTTGACGCTCGTCTTTCAATACGAAGATGTTTCCATACCATCTCTCCTAAAACCTCGGTCTCGTACCGAGTCCATTTTCAAACCATAATAAATCATTTATCTTTGTATTAAATTAAAAAGAGGGGATTAAGTGTAGACTTTCTTCCTCTCCGAGTGTTGGGATGCCCACTGTAGTGAGGGTGATCTCGATACTCGTCTTTCGATACGAAGACGCGACTTTATCCACCATTTCCTTTCACAACTTCATTCTGTAACCCTTTTCACCTAAAACCTCGGTCATGTATCGAGTGCCTTTTCAAACTCATTTTTGCAACAAAAACTTGAATGGTCGTGGAGTGGTTAGGCGTAGGCCTTCTCCTATCCCGAGTGCTGACGTTTACCGTAGGGTTCTCTGTCGCAAAGCACTTACCATTCAAAACCAAAAATATCTTTAATAAGAGAATGAAGCTCTCTTTGCATTGAATTAAAGAGAGAGGATTAGGTGTAGACCTCTTCCTCTTCGAGTGTTGGGATGCCCACTGTAGTGAGGGTGGTTTCGATGCTCGTCTTTCAATACGAAGACGCCTCGTTCGCCACACCTTTTCATAACAAAAAATTTTGAGATAATGAATTGGGTACTACCCGTAGGGGTTACTATCCGAGGACCTATCTCGCCCCCTAAAAACGATCCAATCAATCAAACGTGACATCTTGCCTCGCATGGCGAAAACCTAATCATTTCAAAAAGGATATGTTACGTCCGTTCTACCGCAAACAGGTAATGCCTAAGTCTCCAACGAGCGAGCAGCAATGCACCTAACTGCTAGAATGCACACGATAGCATCATCCACAAAACATCAACAAACCGTAGGCCGAACTACGGCTGCTCTGATTCTTTACTTCTTCAAGTAAAGATACGTAGGCACAAGGGCCACAATCCTTGCCGAGCATATTCCCCCCATATTTGTAGTTCCCCGAACTACGTCGACTCTGACTTTCTCACATCTATTGAGAATACGTAGGCATAGGACTGCGAAGTCCTACCGAGTCTGTTCTTTCTCTTTTCTTCCCTGTTCTCTCTTTCCTCCTAACTTTCCTGTTTCTAACCCTTCTTTTACCCTGTGGAACACTTCTTATAGCATAATGTTTAAGAAAATATATCACACGTCGACAAACAAAAGGTTCCCATCGAGTACGATGGATGCGAGGGGTGCTAATACCTTCCCCTTGCATAACCGGCTTCCGAACCCGTTCTTGGTCACGAGACCATCTTATCCTTTTCTTTCTTAAGGTTTTCTCGATATTTTCCTTTCCCCTCATGGGATAAATAAAGTTCGGTGGCGACTCTTCTGTCTATCTTTTTCGCCTTCCCATCGTTGCGCGACGCATTTTTCGAGTAGCGACAGCTGGCGACTCTGCTGGGGACTACCTAGCAAGCCAGGCCTAATTTGTTTGTCGCGTGTGTGATTTTGTTTGCTCTTATCTGTTTTTTATGTTGTGTTTATTCCTAACCTGTTGGTTTTATTGGGTTGGTTTGTGAGATAAGGCTTTCTACCCGAGCTTTATAGTATACACTAAGATTAGGAGGTGGTTTCTTTCTGATTTGCGAGACTTAGGACTCGTTGAGTTGGATCGAATCCCACCGCTCAGATGAGACCCCTTTGGGATGATTATGTCTTACGTGTAGTCGTAATGGCGTTCTTATTTCCAACTTGGAAGTCCGTGACTCTGAGGACCTTTGTAGAACCTTATTCCAAAGGTTGCTAAGACATGACTCTGTGTTCATCCTTTGAAGGGATTACCGTCTTACGAGTAGTCGTTATGATGGAAAACTTTTGAGGGCTAGTGCATGGGACTTTGTTTAAAAGCCTTTGGGATACCCTCTTACAAACCAATAGATAACCCATCCGATGGGAGAGATACTTTTTGTGTTGTTTTGCAGGGCCAATGATTTTGATCTCGCTTTGTGTTCTTTATCATGTGCATTCATGAAACATTGCATTACATATCATTTTTTGCATATCAAGGGACTTAAGAGACTGTGATTATCTCAGGTATTGGTGAATACAATGACTGACCAAAGAAAGAGAAGCACAAATTCCATCAAGTTTAGAGAACCAAAGTTGGAACTAATTCAAGACATTCTGATTGACGTACCAAAGGCTATCAAGATCAACTTTCAGGGGAAGTATGGGAAATTGCTTGATCTCCTCCATTCTAGGGTCGATACTTGGGCTTTGTTCGCTATGGCTCAGTTCTATGATGCACCTCTCAGATGTTTCACTTTTCAAAACTATCAGTTGGCCCCTACTCTTGAGGAATATTCTCACATTTTGAACATCAAGATTAAGGATCAACCTATATACACAGGCTTGGAAGAAGAACCAAAACCTCCTGCCATTGCTCTTACTCTACGTATGACCAAAGAGGAAGTCAAAGAGGGGCTAGCCAATAAGGGAGGGGTTCAAGGTTTTCCTTTGAAATTTCTGCTAGATAAAGCTGCTCAGTACAAGACTATGGGAGATTGGGAAAGATTTGGTATTGTCGTTGCTCTAATGATCTATGGGATTGTCCTCTTTCCAAATGTAAACAATTTCATAGACATAGCTGCTATCATTCTCTTCATGCAAAGGAATCCCATTCCTACCCTCCTCGCTGATGTTTACCATTCTATTCATTGGAGAAGTGAAAAGAAGTCAGGAATGGTCCAATGCTGTTCTCATCTACTGTTCAAATGGTATGCCTCTCATCTACCGAAGAAGGGACCGTTCGTAGAAAACAAGAAAAAACTGAAGTGGTCTCAACGTATTATATCTCTAGAGGCCAATGATATTGCTTGGTACTCTCAGGAGTACTACGATGTGGAGATTATCTTTAGCTGTGGAGAATTCGGGAATGTGCCTCTAGTCAGTAGGGCTGGTTGTATCAACTACAACCCAGTCTTGGCATTGCGCCAATTGGGCTATGCTATGGAAGATGAGCCCGAAGCAGAGAAAGTTCAAAGCTTTTTTTTACTTGCCACAACAGAAGATCCTGCTTTTGCCAGGAAGATTGCTAAAGCATGGGGCAAGATTCACACGAAGGGAAGGCAAGAGTTGAAGACGAAGAATTGTGTGGCGAAAGAGCCATACAACCAGTGGTTGCTAGCTCGAGTGGCTGAAAGGTTGCTGCCATTTCCCTCAGAACCATCGATGCGAGAAGGACCTCCTGCTCCCACCCATGTATCTATGGAAGAGTACGAGAAACTGAAGCAAGTGGTAGAGAGGTTGACTAAAGAAAATCAGGACCTCGAAGCTGAAATTCACCGAGCGAATGTGGAGAATGGTCAGTACAAGAGGAAAGTAGAATTTGAACAAGATCGGGCGGCTGAGAGCAGCAAGAAATTGAAGTTAGAAACAGACATGAGAGTCAAGTACCAGCAGGGTTTCGAAGGAGCTGATACATCATTGACAACTCTTCGACAACGCCTAAAAGAGACTAAGGCTTCTTGTGATAGAGCATGGCATTTTTTTGAACTAGCTTCTGCTGAGAAAAAGGAGACAAGAGAGAATCTTGAAGCTGATATTGGGAATCTCGAAAAGCAACTGAGAAACGCCTTGAACCTAGTAGAGGATGAACGAAGACTCAAGGAGGAAGCATTAAGGGCTTCATATGTCACTCCTGACATGTGGAACAACAAATGTCAGGAATTGGAGACTGCCCAAGAAACAGCTACTCTATGGAGGAATCGCTTCGACGACTTGCAAAGGGATAGTGCTCAGTGGCTCCAGAAGGAGGCTCAACTCAATGAATTGCTGGACACCCACGTGGATTCTATTTGCTATTACCAATCGACTCTAGACATGTGTCGCGCTAGGTATAACAATCTAGTGGAGCATTGCAACCTCATGATCCGTGATATTCCATGGAGGTTGGAAAGCGCAATTCAAGACTTGGAAGGAAATGATATCCCTCCTGCTATTCACCACTTTCTCCAGCTCTGCGACCAAATGGTTAGAAGATTCATGTTCGAAACAAAGAAGCTTGAAGAACGTCTCCAAAAGAAAGAGTTTTAGTTATTCAGTATTTTCTTGTAGCATGACTTGTTAGTTTCGGCTTATTCAGCAATTGTTTGTATTGAATTTTCTCTAAAATTAATGAAAGTTTGCTTTGTGGTCTAAATTGTGCACTTCTTTATTATTCAGTCATGATTCTATAATACCAATGATAATCACAAGCTTCTAAAGTCTCTCGAGCATTTTGCATACGTTTGCGCATTTTTCTTTTTTGCATTTCCTACAACCCGACCTTACACGCCGCTTACCCCTTTCAGAAAGAGTAAAGCAAGCTGACTTCACGACATCGGTATAACACAAGGAATAATCAAAAGAGAGTCATGGATCAGATAGAGCAAGACCAGGCTACTATGAGGAGCGAGATGCTAGGCATGAAAACGCAGATGAATCAACTCATGGAGGTGATTCAGAACATGGCCAGGAGTCAAGAGGAGATGAGGCAAGCAGCAGAGAGGAGCGCTAATCAGACTTTGGCTGGTGCAATCCCCAATGCAAGTGGTGCAATTCCAATTCCTGTTGAGGCCACCCCAACCCCTGTTGGGGCAATTCCTACTTCTGCCGGTGCCGTACCTATCAACACCGTCCCTCTGCCAGTCGGTACTACTCAACCTCATGGCGCTGCGATCCCAATACCAGTCCAGTATGATGAACATGAAGGCTTCTATGAGAATTCAGCTGAAGCATATGCACCCCAAACCGCTGAGTTGGAGAAAAAGTTCAAGGACTTACAAGAGGTGGTAAGGGCACTGCAAGGCCCCGATGTTTTGGGACTGGATGCTGCTGAAATATGTCTTGTACCCGGAGTTAAGATACCTCCAAAGTTTGTAATTCCAACCTTCGAGAAATACAAGGGTAACAGTTGTCCTAAGACCCACATAAGGTCTTACTGTTGTCGCTACTCGAAAAATGCATCGTGCAACGACGGGGAGGCGAAAAGAAAGGACAGAAGAGTCGCCACCGAACTTTATTTATCCCATGCGGGGAGAGGAAAATATCGAGAAAACCTTAAGAAAATAATGGATAAGATGGTCTCGCAACCAAGAACGGGTTCGGAAGCCGGTTATGCGAGGGGAAGGTATTAGCACCCCTCGCATCCATCGTACTCGATGGGAACCTTTTGTTTGTCGATGTGTGAATTTATTTGCTAAAATATTATGCTATAAAAGCGTGTTCCAAAGGGAGAGAGATAAAGGGTTAGAAACAGGGAAAGAGTGGTAACGGGGAAGAAGAGAGAAAGAACAGACTCGGTAGGACTTCGCGGTCCTAGGCCTACGTATTCTCAACTGATATGAGAAAGTCAGAGTCGACGTAGTTCGGGGCTACAGATATAGGGGGAATGTGCTCGGCAAGGATTGTGGCCCTTGTGCCTACGTATCTTTACTCAAAAGAAGTAAAGAATCAGAGCAGCCGTAGTTCGGCCTACGGTTTGCGGGAAAGCGGGGTGTACTGGTAGACGATGCTATCATGCGCATTCTAGCAGTTTAGGTGTATTGCTGCTCGCTCGTTGGAGACTTAGGCGTTACCTGTTTGCGGTAGAACGGACGTAGCATGCCTTTCTGGGAAAGGGTGGAAAAAGAAAAGGGTGCTCGCTAGGATATCGCAATCCTATGCCTACGTATTCCCATTATGCATGAGAAATCAGAGCAACGTAGTTCGTGCCTACGGTGCGGATAACCGGTGTGTTGTGGATGATGCTATCGTGCGCATTCTAGCATTTTAGGTGTTTTGCTGCTCGCTCGTTCGGAGGCTTAGGCGTTACCTGTTTGCGGTAGAACGGACGTAACATATCCTTTGGGATATTGGTTTTCGCCATACGAGGCAAGGTGTCATGTTTGATTTTGTGAGATTGTTTTTGGGGCGAGATAGGTCCTCGGATAGTAACCCCTACGGGTAGTACCCAATTCATTGTCTCAAAGTTTTTGTTATAAAAAGGTGTGGCGAACGAGGCGTCTTCGTATTGAAAGACGAGCGTCGAAACCACCCTCACTACAGTGGGCATCCCTACGCTCGGAGAAGAAGAGGTCTACACCCAATCTTCTCTCTTTAATTCAATGCAAAGAGAACGAAGTTCTCTTATTAAAGATATTTTTGGTTTTGAGTGGTAAGTGCTTTGCGACAAAGAACCCTACGGTAAACGTCAGCACTCGGGATAGGAGAAGGCCTACGCCTAACCACTCCACGACCATTCAAGTTTTTGTATGAAAAGGAATTTGAAAATGCACTCGGTACGTGACCGAGGTTTTAGGTGTGAAAATGGTTGCAGGATGAAATTGTGAAAGTGAGATGGTGGATAAAGGCGTGTCTTCGTATCGAAATACGAGCGTCGAGACCACCCTCACTACAGTGGGCATCCCATCACTCGGAGAAGAAGAGGTCTACACCCAATCTTCTCTTTTTAATTCAATACAAAGAGAAATTAGTTTATTATTGAAAGTGTGCTCGGTACGGGACCGAGGTTTTAGGAGGAAAAGTTTAGAAGCGTCTTCGTATTGAAAGACGAGTGCCGAAACCACCCACACTACAGTGGGCATCTCGACACTCGGAGAAGAAGAGGTCTACACCCAATCCTCTCTTTTTAATTCAATTCAAAGAGAAATTAATTTTAAAGATGGTTTGAAAATGGACTCGGTACGGAACCGAGGTTTTAGGAGACAAAGGATGAAAGCGTCTTCGTATTGAAAGACGAGTGTCGAAACCACCCTCACTACAGTGGGCATCCCAACACTCGAAGAGGAAGAGGTCTACACCCAATCCTCTCTCTTTAATTCAATACAAAGAATTATTTGTTTATTGAAGAGATTTGATAACCCACCAAAGAGATGAGATAAATTCGAATATATACAAGAAATAGATAATATACAAGATATATAATCAACAGTCCACCAATTTAAATTTTAATGGTTTCGATATTTTATTAGGTATTTTTTTGGAAGAATGTACAAGTGTTGAATATTTACAAGATAGTAATAATATACAAATATAATATGTACAAGAATATAAATGACTGAAAATAAAACAGTTGTATATTTACAGAAAATTAAAGTTAGTCGTCAGTTGGTTAGTGTATTGAATCGGGAATCGAAAGAATAGGATCTCGTCTTAACCACAAACAAAATGTCGATTAATCGAAGGTAGCCTATCGCGATCCCAAAGTAAGGAAGATGACCCCAATGGTCATCCCCCATAGATTTGAAATCGGGAAGGTTATCGACTTCGAAAATCTGACGCTTGCGGATAAAAAGCTTTCATCGATCCATAAGTCGAAATGAAATTTAAATAGAGAAGAGATGAGAAGAGAATGGGGTGGTCTCGGATCCAACGATACTTATCAATATATTGACTTAGTAATCGATTTATGGAAGCGTCGTCATCGACCTAAACGGCAAAAAAAAAAATGGGACAAAATGCCCAATAACAAATGAGAGATCTAATTTCTATAAATAAAAAATAATAAAAAAATAAAATTCTAAATAAAAAAAATACTAAAGCTTTTAAAAGAAAATTATATAAAAAATCTAAAATATAAAATATTAACACATTTTCCTTAAAAAAGGAACTTATTAAAAAGTATATTGTAAACCTTAACTAAAAGCTAGCTATAATATGGAAATCTGAAAATTTATTTATAATATTTAAAAATCTCTTTAAAAAACATATTATATAAAGAACATATATTACATATTTTCAATAAAATAAAAAAAAGGCTACTAAAAATGGGGGTTGGACACGGTTAGGCGCAAGATCAGAAAAAAATCCAAATAAATAAAAAAATAAATAGAAGAAAAAATAAATAAAAGAAAAAGAAAAAAAACATCTTCTTCGTGCGTTTCAACTCTCTCACTGCTCATCTCTCTGCTTTTTGCCTCAGCTCATTTTCTTTCATCTCTCTCGCCTTTCTCTCTCGGTTTCGTTCACAAATCTCTCTGTTCATCTCTTTCTCTGGTTTTCACGTCTCTGGTCGATTTGGAATGTGGAAGTTGGGTTTCCTGGTTGGAGCTTTGATGAAGCTTGTTGTGGGTTTTGGTTGGAGATTTGCAAGAGATTTGTTCAAGTGTGTTGCGATTTTGATTTCACGGTGAGTTGGAGGAGTGTTTTGGGTATTTTCGGGTTGGGATCCTGAGATGACGGAAGTTTAAGAGGTTTTTGCGGTTGAGATTGAAGGATTTGAAGAAAATGGTTTGGTTGATGTTTAATGGTGGATTCAGAGATTGGAAGGGGTATTGGATGGTTTAAGTTTTCGTTTGTAGGAATAAAGTGGACTTCTGGGTTTTAGTTTTCGGTGTGATGTGAATCGCGAGCGGTTTCGACGGTTGTTGGATTTCCTGGGTTTTTTCACGGGTAAGAAATGAAGGTGAAGATTTTGTCTGATGGCGGTTTGTGTTGTTGCTGTTCGAAAACGGAAGGAGAAAGAATAGTTGTTGGTGAAGAGTGGTTGATGGTTGTATCCGGGTTTTCTGTTGGATGTTTCAGTGGTTTGAGGGTGAATCTGTTTTGAAGGAGGTGAGTTAGGAAAGATGAAGATGGAGGCTAGAATGATGAAGATGGGTCGTGCACTGTAGCGGCGGCCGGTTTGGGATTTAGGGTTGTGGCTGCTGAATGTTAGCGGCTAGGGTTTGGTCACTGAGATTAGGGTTGATGGAGTGAGGGAGGAGATGAATAGTAACTTTTATATGGGGATGAGCGACACGTGGCAGTTGATTATGATTAAAGGCTGAATTTGATTAACTTAATGATACTGGTTAATGATATAATGTGCTGATTAATTAACAAGGTAACGGTAATTGCTGATAAGAACTTAAATAAAAATGTGGATGACTAAATGAATATGCTGACTCTAAAAAAAATTAATACTAATAATAATATGAAACCTAATTACTAAATAATTCTACAATTAATTTCTAATTAACCTCAACTAAACATCTAGCTAGATAACTAAAACTAAACTATTCATTAAAATAAATCTAAAGAAAAATCTAAACTATTCTAATATAATAATAAAAAAGCTAATAATAAACAATCCTAATAATAAATTAACAACTATTTTAAACTAATTAATATTTACTTATATAAACCTAAATAATTCTAACTACTATCAAAACAAAAACCTAAAAAAAACTAAACTAAATAAACAAATAAAATAAAATATAAATTATTAAAATTTACCTAAATAAAATCTGACTATTAATAATAAAACAAGTTAATCCTAATTTAATAATACTAATAAATACCATAAATCCTAATTAATAAATAATCTAAATAAATAATTAAAAATAAAATAAAAATCTAAATAATAAATAACAATTAACCCTAATTAAATAATCTATTTTAATTAAACTAAATATTCTAATAAAATAACAAATAAATAAATAAGCTAAAAACTCTAAATAACTCTAACTAATTCTAAAAAAAAACTTAATAAAATTCACACAAAACAAAATTCTATATAAAAACAAAATAAAACTTTATTTAGCTCCTGATAATAAAAATACACTAAAAATTATATTTAACCTAGAAGCTATTTCTAAACTATATAATTAAAAAAAATAAAAATTATTTTTAATAAAATCAAAAACCGATAAAACTCATAAAAAATCAAAATCTAAAAACTATTTAAATCCTAAAATATCTCTAACATTACTAACTTAATTCTAAAATCCTAAAATATCTCTAACATTACTAACTTAATTCTAAAATCCTAAAATATCTCTAACATTACTAACTTAATTCTAAAATCCTAAAATATCTCTAACATTAAATCAAATCTAATTAATTCTAATATTAAAATAATTCTAAAAACAAATTAAATCTATGCTATAAAAATAATCTATTTCTATTCTAAATAAATAAAAAACTATTTCTAATAAAAATTCTAACTAAATTAAAAAATCTATTTAAAAACTATTAAAATAAAATCTATTCTAAAGAAATAAATAAATAACTATTCTAATTCTAAAAATATAATAAAACAAAATTCTACATCTAATTAAATTAAATAGGTGATAAAAATAAAAAAAGAACAAAATAGTAATATTTGCAAGGAAAAAGAGAAATTAAAAAGGATTGAAATATTTACGAAAATGCCCTTAGGCCACGTGTCGCGCTCCCATTAGGCAAAATAAATCAAGATTTAAAAAATGCTCAAAGTGGACACGTGTCTAGACGGCATGAAATTAAGTGAAAAAAAAAGCAAAAATATTTACAAAAGCTGGCGGGCAAATTTAGGGTATGACAGATGCCCCTATCTAATCGGCTTAGACCGAGTAAGATGAATTACTGCAGCATTCATCTTTCAAGGTATAAGTCGATTAGATACAAAGAAGACCCTGAATTTGTCCAAAAAAGGAAAACAAAAATTTGAGAAATGAAATACAGACAAACCTGACACCCAAAAGGATGTAGGGAGATAAGCTTCTCCGAAGAGATTGCCACTTATCGCTGACTTTAAATGATATGCCCCTGACTGGGCTAAATTTGTCGTTGAAGATTTAATTAACCATGGGGTTGAAATACATCATGCGATACACCCATGGTCTTGAAAAGGTGCCCCTGTCTAGGCGGAATTTTGCTTTGATATTCTTGAATTTCGCGGGGAGACCTGCGGTCTTGCGGAGATTGCCCCTGACTGGGCTGATTATGATCTTGATATCCTCTGACTCTCGTGGGAGAAAACCACGATCTTGCAATGGATGCCCCTGACTGGGCTGATGATGATCTTGGGAATCTTCAAGATTGATCTTGGATCTGAACTCGCGTATGCAGATGCTTGATGATAATGATGTTCCATAAATGGAAATGCAAATGCAAATGCTGATGCGCGGAGATGCAAAAGCTGGGGAGATATGACATGATTTGGGTATGCATATGATGCAAGATGATTATGATGTCGAATGTGATGCGTATGATGCATATGATGCGTATGATCGCATATGGGTGATTGAAAATGCAGGTGCCGACAGGGTGGACTTGGATGATTGCCAGTGCTGATTGGACTTTGGGATGGAAGTACCAGATGAGGGCTGGTATTCGGAGGGTAAACCAGATGGGACTGGTTAGCGAAAGGTTAAGCTGTCAGACGAGAACTGACTTCTGGTTTGCCAGACGAGGACTGGACTTTGGAATAAGGTTTACCAGGCAAGAACTGGTTAAATGGTAGGCTGGTTAATATGTAGGCTAAAAGGAAAGGTGATCAGATGGGAGCTGGTTTAAAAGCTGACATATACCAAGCGGGAATTAGTATTCAGCGAAGGGTTAACCATATGGGACTGGTTTGAAAGTTGACATATACCAAGCGGGAATTGGTATTCAGCGAAGGGTTGACCAGATGGGACTGGTATTTAGGCTTGCCAGACAAGAACTGGACTTTGGAGGTTTCGGTTTATTTTGATAGGTGACAGGTTTAGGCTGTGGGATGAAGAATCCAATGACAACAAGGCCTTTTCGGAAGGTTAAGGTTAATTGGGTGAGGTGACGGTATGATTCCCCAACACACGTTTTGAACTCAACAGTTGCAGATGAAGATGAAATTGCTTGAGTAGCTTGCCATGAGAAAACCTCGAGATGGCTTTCCCCAGAGTTTGTACCACGAAAGGGTTCATCATTGTTGAACTGATTCTCGTGGTGGTTGGCTTCAATGTACTTTTGGAGTAGCTTGCTCTTGAAAGAGCGTTGAAGCGACTTAACTTATCCTGATTGAACATTGGAGGGATCTATCTTCAAGTCAGAGAAACTCTAGGTGGCCTTCCTCTGATTGGTGTGATTCACTTTTGATCAGCCGCTTCTTGAATGATTTGCCCCATAATCAACCATTGCTTGGGGATTTGCCTCAGACTGATCCAGACTGCTGAATGATCCAGTCCTGCTTGATTGCTTCGTGTTGGAATTTCCTCTATGCCAACTACTGACTTGCAATTAAAATGGTTTGTTCACAAATGGTAATTTTAACGCGAAGTTCATGCAAGTTTTTTGAAAGAATTGTCGTTTATTGAGTGTCGTGGTAGTGAGACGAATGGACCGTTAGTCCAAACGTTGTGCTAATTTGATTAGTGTAAAAGATATATCAAGGATATTGATACCAAAGCTGATGATTAGCAAATACGTGAGGAGTCAGGTTACGCAACCTTGCGATAGTATGCTTTCAGAATAAACCTCGCATCAATTAGGTCTTTCGAGGGTTATAACTTGGTCTGGCTCACGGTTATAGAAACAAAGGATATTAGGCTCAAAGTTAATTTGCACCCACCCCTTCTTCTTGATGACTTCCAGTCCTACGTTCAGTTAATTCTACACCTATTTGACGGTGTAAGCTTGATGGTTTCAAGGTTTGCTTGAAATGGCAGCCACCTTATTTTGCTTTTTGAAGGATGTCAGTGACCCTTTGGGGTGACCACTGAATGTTATTTTGTTTTTGGTTGAGGGTTTAAGGACCTCTTTTGATTTTTATTTTGATCCCTAACTTTTGCATGGACTGACTTTGCTTGTCAGATCCATCGGGATAGCCTTGATTTTTGCCTAAGTCCCCTTTTGAGGTGCTTGACTTAGCAGGCTTTTGATTTATTTTATTTTGTTGTGACTGCCATGTCACGGGTCATTGATGAACAACCGTCATGTCTTTGGATTTTTCTTTGTTGATTCGAATGCGGGGTTAGATTAACTGAACACTACCCTGCCCCAGGTTGAGTGTAAGGGTTTGAATATCCGAAGGAAACTCCTACTTCTAGGCTCGAAGTGGTTGACTAGGGATTAACTCCTTATATCTCCGGTGTTTAGGGGATTTGAAACAATGCCTGTACATCATTGACGAGATTATGTCTGAAAGCATACAGTTTGCTATTATGGGTATTTCGTTTTCGTCATCCTCCCTCCAATATTTGCTAAACACAACAGTGATGAAGTGGAGTGGATAAAAGTGTATGTGTCTGTGATAAGTGGAAATAATGAGTGAATACGACGTGACTGATTCGGAAAATGAATAATCACTTCATTAATATTACCATTCAAAACAACAATGTTTAAAAAGCAAGTAGCAATTAACAGAAAGTAAACTACAAGATGCAAATGATAAAAGCGCCTAAGGACTGCCAATGTTGAGGACGTCTGCCTGTCTGGACCACTGACTTCTGGAAATGACCCTTTGAAATCTTCGAGCTTAGATAGCTGAGAGGTTGACATGGACAACCAAACTTCCTTTTGGAAAAGAGATGTACCCCTTGTCAATCAATTGTTGCACTTTGGCTTGGAAGGCTTTGCAATCTTCAGTCGAGTGCCCCATGGATCCTCCATGATATCCACACTGAGCATTGGGATTGTACCCAAGAGGGTAAGGTTCTGGCACAGGCTTAAGAGTTTTAGGCTCCACCAATGAGTTTTGAATCAAATGCGAGAGAAGCTGACTGTGCGACATAGGGACCGGATGAAGAGGAGCAGTCCTTCTTTCCAAGTTGTTGTTGGGCCTATTCTGATCGCGGCGCTGATTCGGATGACGTCGGCCATGGGCTCGTTGATTTGCATGAGGAGCGACCCGTGGCTTATGGGATGAAGCTTTAGGCATGGCCGATTGTCCATGAGGATAACATGGCACTGGTAATGATGCCTGCTGAGTAGACGAGGGACTATAGAGTTTTGTTGGTACATCGTGAGAATATTCAACATTTTCTATGAGGGCGCTGGTTTCATCCTTCTCTTCCTCATGGAAATCATCGAAAGCTTCAATCTCACTGGCCTGGATGCCTGATGCGTCCTGAATTTGTCCACTTTTGAGGTAACTTTCGAGGCGCTCTCCTACAATCACAAGGTCAGAGAAGCTTGATGGCGTACAACCAGCCATTCTTTCAAAATAAGAGCCCTGCAAACTGTTGATGAACATGTCAATCAGCTCCTTGTCCGAGAGTGGTGGTTGCACTCTTGCTGCGAATTCTCTCCACCGCTGTGCATATCCCTTAAAAGGTTCGTTTTCATTCTGAGATAGGCTTTGCAACTGCATGCGGGTGGGAGGAGTGTCTAGATTAAACTGGTAAAACTTTAGAAAAGCATTGGCTAGGTCCCTCCATGATTGGATATGACTCCTTACTAAATCTGTGTACCAACTTAATGATGCCCCACTCAGACTTTCTTGAAAACAGTGGATCATCAACTTATCGTCATGAGTGTAAGGGGTCATTTTTCGACAGTACATCACCAAATGACGCCTCGGGCAACTAAAGCCGGTGTACTTCTCGAAGTTGGGTATCTTGAATCTCGGAGGAATCACCAAGTCTAGCACTAGACACATATCAGCAGCATCGAGGTCGGGCATGTCAGACACTCTCATAGCTTGAATTGTCTCCTCAAGGGCCCGAAGTTTTTCTTCCATGGGATCAGTCATTGGCATCCTCTGGGGTCGAGTAGGAACATTTACTTGCGGAGGATGGCCATCCGGCGGAAGATCATACAGTGGATTGTTTGTCACAGTAAACCCTGGTGGGGACTCAACATTCTGGCGGTCGTTCTCTGACATAGCTATCTCAGCTTGCTTCGTTTTGACTTGGCTTCTCGAAGCTTCTACGTTCCTCTTTCTTCAAACTCTTCAAAGCTCTCACGAGTTCAGCAGGAGTGTCGGGAAATCAACTGCAGGTTATGGACAAAAGATGGGTAAGCTTGGCATTGGTTAGGGAAGAAAATGCAAAATGATGCAGATATGCTTATGCAAATGCAATGCAATGAATGCACACGAGAACAGATCCACATCAAGGATTAAATTTACAAATCCTGCAAGACAACAAAAAGGTATATCTCCCCTTGGGTGGGCAATCTATTGGTTTTAGAGAGGGTATCCCAAAGGATTTAAAACAAAGTCCCATGCACTAACCCTCAAAAGTTTTCCATCAGAACGACTACTCGTAAGACGGTAATCCTTTCAAAGGATGAACACAGAGTTATGTTTTAGGAACCTTCGGAATAAGGTTCTACAAAAGGTCCTCAGAGTCACGGACTCCCAAGTTGGAAATAAAGATGCCGTTACGACTACACGTAAGACATAATCATTCCAAAGGGTCTCATCTGAGCGGTGGGATTCGATCCAACTCAACGAGTCCTAAGTCTCGCAAATCAGAAAGAAACCACCTCCTAATCTTAGTGTATACTCGAAAAGCTCGGGTAGAAAGCTTTTATCCTTACAAACCATCCAAATAAACCCAACAGTTAGAGAATAAAGCATAAACAAATAAAGCAAAATAAAACCCAAATACGACAAACAAACTAGGCTTGGCTTGCTAGAGGTCCCCAGTGAAGTCGCCAGCTGTCGCTACTCGAAAAATGCATCGTGCAACGACGGGGAGGCGAAAAGAAAGGACAGAAGAGTCGCCACCGAACTTTATTTATCCCATGCGGGGAGAGGAAAATATCGAGAAAACCTTAAGAAAATAATGGATAAGATGGTCTCGCAACCAAGAACGGGTTCAGAAGCCGGTTATGCGAGGGGAAGGTATTAGCACCCCTCGCATCCATCGTACTCGATGGGAACCTTTTGTTTGTCGATGTGTGAATTTATTTGCTAAAATATTATGCTATAAAAGCGTGTTCCAAAGGGAGAGAGATAAAGGGTTAGAAACAGGGAAAGAGTGGTAACGGGGAAGAAGAGAGAAAGAACAGACTCGGTAGGACTTCGCGGTCCTAGGCCTACGTATTCTCAACTGATATGAGAAAGTCAGAGTCGACGTAGTTCGGGGCTACAGATATAGGGGGAATGTGCTCGGCAAGGATTGTGGCCCTTGTGCCTACGTATCTTTACTCAAAAGAAGTAAAGAATCAGAGCAGCCGTAGTTCGGCCTACGGTTTGCGGGAAAGCGGGGTGTACTGGTAGACGATGCTATCATGCGCATTCTAGCAGTTTAGGTGTATTGCTGCTCGCTCGTTGGAGACTTAGGCGTTACCTGTTTGCGGTAGAACGGACGTAGCATGCCTTTCTGGGAAAGGGTGGAAAAAGAAAAGGGTGCTCGCTAGGATATCGCAATCCTATGCCTACGTATTCCCATTATGCATGAGAAATCAGAGCAACGTAGTTCGTGCCTACGGTGCGGATAACCGGTGTGTTGTGGATGATGCTATCGTGCGCATTCTAGCATTTTAGGTGTTTTGCTGCTCGCTCGTTCGGAGGCTTAGGCGTTACCTGTTTGCGGTAGAACGGACGTAACATATCCTTTGGGATATTGGTTTTCGCCATACGAGGCAAGGTGTCATGTTTGATTTTGTGAGATTGTTTTTGGGGCGAGATAGGTCCTCGGATAGTAACCCCTACGGGTAGTACCCAATTCATTGTCTCAAAGTTTTTGTTATAAAAATGTGTGGCGAACGAGGCGTCTTCGTATTGAAAGACGAGCGTCGAAACCACCCTCACTACAGTGGGCATCCCTACGCTCGGAGAAGAAGAGGTCTACACCCAATCTTCTCTCTTTAATTCAATGCAAAGAGAACGAAGTTCTCTTATTAAAGATATTTTTGGTTTTGAGTGGTAAGTGCTTTGCGACAAAGAACCCTACGGTAAACGTCAGCACTCGGGATAGGAGAAGGCCTACGCCTAACCACTCCACGACCATTCAAGTTTTTGTATGAAAAGGAATTTGAAAATGCACTCGGTACGTGACCGAGGTTTTAGGTGTGAAAATGGTTGCAGGATGAAATTGTGAAAGTGAGATGGTGGATAAAGGCGTGTCTTCGTATCGAAATACGAGCGTCGAGACCACCCTCACTACAGTGGGCATCCCATCACTCGGAGAAGAAGAGGTCTACACCCAATCTTCTCTTTTTAATTCAATACAAAGAGAAATTAGTTTATTATTGAAAGTGTGCTCGGTACGGGACCGAGGTTTTAGGAGGAAAAGTTTAGAAGCGTCTTCGTATTGAAAGACGAGTGCCGAAACCACCCACACTACAGTGGGCATCTCGACACTCGGAGAAGAAGAGGTCTACACCCAATCCTCTCTTTTTAATTCAATTCAAAGAGAAATTAATTTTAAAGATGGTTTGAAAATGGACTCGGTACGGAACCGAGGTTTTAGGAGACAAAGGATGAAAGCGTCTTCGTATTGAAAGACGAGTGTCGAAACCACCCTCACTACAGTGGGCATCCCAACACTCGAAGAGGAAGAGGTCTACACCCAATCCTCTCTCTTTAATTCAATACAAAGAATTATTTGTTTATTGAAGAGATTTGATAACCCACCAAAGAGATGAGATAAATTCGAATATATACAAGAAATAGATAATATACAAGATATATAATCAACAGTCCACCAATTTAAATTTTAATGGTTTCGATATTTTATTAGGTATTTTTTTGGAAGAATGTACAAGTGTTGAATATTTACAAGATAGTAATAATATACAAATATAATATGTACAAGAATATAAATGACTGAAAATAAAACAGTTGTATATTTACAGAAAATTAAAGTTAGTCGTCAGTTGGTTAGTGTATTAAATCGGGAATCGAAAGAATAGGATCTCGTCTTAACCACAAACAAAATGTCGATTAATCGAAGGTAGCCTATCGCGATCCCAAAGTAAGGAAGATGACCCCAATGGTCATCCCCCATAGATTTGAAATCGGGAAGGTTATCGACTTCGAAAATCTGACGCTTGCGGATAAAAAGCTTTCATCGATCCATAAGTCGAAATGAAATTTAAATAGAGAAGAGATGAGAAGAGAATGGGGTGGTCTCGGATCCAACGATACTTATCAATATATTGACTTAGTAATCGATTTATGGAAGCGTCGTCATCGACCTAAACGGCAAAAAAAAAAAATGGGACAAAATGCCCAATAACAAATGAGAGATCTAATTTCTATAAATAAAAAATAATAAAAAAATAAAATTCTAAATAAAAAAAAATACTAAAGCTTTTAAAAGAAAATTATATAAAAAATCTAAAATATAAAATATTAACACATTTTCCTTAAAAAAGGAACTTATTAAAAAGTATATTGTAAACCTTAACTAAAAGCTAGCTATAATATGGAAATCTGAAAATTTATTTATAATATTTAAAAATCTCTTTAAAAAACATATTATATAAAGAACATATATTACATATTTTCAATAAAATAAAAAAAAGGCTACTAAAAATGGGGGTTGGACACGGTTAGGCGCAAGATCAGAAAAAAATCCAAATAAATAAAAAAATAAATAGAAGAAAAAATAAATAAAAGAAAAAGAAAAAAACATCTTCTTCGTGCGTTTCAACTCTCTCACTGCTCATCTCTCTGCTTTTTGCCTCAGCTCATTTTCTTTCATCTCTCTCGCCTTTCTCTCTCGGTTTCGTTCACAAATCTCTCTGTTCATCTCTTTCTCTGGTTTTCACGTCTCTGGTCGATTTGGAATGTGGAAGTTGGGTTTCCTGGTTGGAGCTTTGATGAAGCTTGTTGTGGGTTTTGGTTGGAGATTTGCAAGAGATTTGTTCAAGTGTGTTGCGATTTTGATTTCACGGTGAGTTGGAGGAGTGTTTTGGGTATTTTCGGGTTGGGATCCTGAGATGACGGAAGTTTAAGAGGTTTTTGCGGTTGAGATTGAAGGATTTGAAGAAAATGGTTTGGTTGATGTTTAATGGTGGATTCAGAGATTGGAAGGGGTATTGGATGGTTTAAGTTTTCGTTTGTAGGAATAAAGTGGACTTCTGGGTTTTAGTTTTCGGTGTGATGTGAATCGCGAGCGGTTTCGACGGTTGTTGGATTTCCTGGGTTTTTTCACGGGTAAGAAATGAAGGTGAAGATTTTGTCTGATGGCGGTTTGTGTTGTTGCTGTTCGAAAACGGAAGGAGAAAGAATAGTTGTTGGTGAAGAGTGGTTGATGGTTGTATCCGGGTTTGCTGTTGGATGTTTCAGTGGTTTGAGGGTGAATCTGTTTTGAAGGAGGTGAGTTAGGAAAGATGAAGATGGAGGCTAGAATGATGAAGATGGGTCGTGCACTGTAGCGGCGGCCGGTTTGGGATTTAGGGTTGTGGCTGCTGAATGTTAGCGGCTAGGGTTTGGTCACTGAGATTAGGGTTGATGGAGTGAGGGAGGAGATGAATAGTAACTTTTATATGGGGATGAGCGACACGTGGCAGTTGATTATGATTAAAGGCTGAATTTGATTAACTTAATGATACTGGTTAATGATATAATGTGCTGATTAATTAACAAGGTAACGGTAATTGCTGATAAGAACTTAAATAAAAATGTGGATGACTAAATGAATATGCTGACTCTAAAAAAAATTAATACTAATAATAATATGAAACCTAATTACTAAATAATTCTACAATTAATTTCTAATTAACCTCAACTAAACATCTAGCTAGATAACTAAAACTAAACTATTCATTAAAATAAATCTAAAGAAAAATCTAAACTATTCTAATATAATAATAAAAAAGCTAATAATAAACAATCCTAATAATAAATTAACAACTATTTTAAACTAATTAATATTTACTTATATAAACCTAAATAATTCTAACTACTATCAAAACAAAAACCTAAAAAAAACTAAACTAAATAAACAAATAAAATAAAATATAAATTATTAAAATTTACCTAAATAAAATCTGACTATTAATAATAAAACAAGTTAATCCTAATTTAATAATACTAATAAATACCATAAATCCTAATTAATAAATAATCTAAATAAATAATTAAAAATAAAATAAAAATCTAAATAATAAATAACAATTAACCCTAATTAAATAATCTATTTTAATTAAACTAAATATTCTAATAAAATAACAAATAAATAAATAAGCTAAAAACTCTAAATAACTCTAACTAATTCTAAAAAAAAACTTAATAAAATTCACACAAAACAAAATTCTATATAAAAACAAAATAAAACTTTATTTAGCTCCTGATAATAAAAATACACTAAAAATTATATTTAACCTAGAAGCTATTTCTAAACTATATAATTAAAAAAAATAAAAATTATTTTTAATAAAATCAAAAACCGATAAAACTCATAAAAAATCAAAATCTAAAAACTATTTAAATCCTAAAATATCTTTAACATTACTAACTTAATTCTAAAATCCTAAAATATCTCTAACATTACTAACTTAATTCTAAAATCCTAAAATATCTCTAACATTACTAACTTAATTCTAAAATCCTAAAATATCTCTAACATTAAATCAAATCTAATTAATTCTAATATTAAAATAATTCTAAAAACAAATTAAATCTATGCTATAAAAATAATCTATTTCTATTCTAAATAAATAAAAAACTATTTCTAATAAAAATTCTAACTAAATTAAAAAATCTATTTAAAAACTATTAAAATAAAATCTATTCTAAAGAAATAAATAAATAACTATTCTAATTCTAAAAATATAATAAAACAAAATTCTACATCTAATTAAATTAAATAGGTGATAAAAATAAAAAAAGAACAAAATAGTAATATTTGCAAGGAAAAAGAGAAATTAAAAAGGATTGAAATATTTACGAAAATGCCCTTAGGCCACGTGTCGCGCTCCCATTAGGCAAAATAAATCAAGATTTAAAAAATGCTCAAAGTGGACACGTGTCTAGACGGCATGAAATTAAGTGAAAAAAAAAGCAAAAATATTTACAAAAGCTGGCGGGCAAATTTAGGGTATGACAACTGTAGGAAGATGGCCGCCTATTCTAATGACGAGAAGCTATTAATCCATTTCTTTCAAGATAGCTTAACAGAGGCATCCCTAGAATGGTATATGCACCTTGAACGATCCAACGTGAGAAGCTGGAAAGAGTTAGCAGACGCTTTCGTAAAGCATTATCAGTATAATACTGACATGGCTCCGAATCGTATGCAGCTTCAGAATTTGACCCAGAAGCCGAATGAGTGTTTTAAAGACTTCACGCAGAGATGGAGGGGAGTAGCTGCAAGGGTACAACCTCCGTTGATGGAGAAAGAACTGACAGACCTATTCATGGGCACGCTACAAGGACCGATCTTTGAGCGGTTAGCATCCACAACCTCCACGGTGTTTTCTGAACTTGTCATGGCTGGAGAGAGATTAGAGAGTTTCATGAAGGCGGGAAAGATTCAGAATGCAGGCGGATCTTCAAGTGGGGTCAAGAAGCCTTATCAGGGTTTCGTTAAGAAAAGGGAAGGCGAAGCTAGTGCTGTATTCACAAATAGAGGGAGAACTCACCAAGGTTATCACCACATTGCTTCCATTGCTCCTCAGCAACCACTTTCCATTCCGGCAAATCAGCCTGCGACTCAGCAAAATCGACAACAACAACCCTATCAACCAAGACAAAATCAGTATCAAGGGCAGAGAAAACCAGAAAGAAGGCTTGATCCAATTCCGTCCACCTACGCCAAATTGCTTCCGTTCTTGTTGAAAGGAGGTCTCGTTCAACTTAGGGAAATGAAAGATCCTCCGGCTGTTCTCCCCTACGGTTACGACGTGAATGCGAGATGTGAATTCCACTCTGGCGCCCCAGGCCATAGCATTGAGAATTGTAAGGCTTTAAAATACATTGTGCAGAATCTTATCGATTCAAAAGCGATAAACTTTACCCGAAATACTCCGAACATCAAGACTAATCCAATGCCACCTCACCACTCAACAAACATGATTGAAGGCTCTACGGGGATCCGATTAATTTCGAATATTGAGAAATTGAGGACCCCACTTTCCACTATTAAGGAGCAACTCTTGTTGAAAAACATTTACCCAGGATGTTCAACTAATTGCCATGTTTGCATGGACGGATCTCAAGGATGCACTGAGCTGAAGAAAGGCATACAAAGCCTGATTGAGCAGGGTGTATTAGCAGCAGAACAACTATCAAAGATTGAGGAAGTTGCTACTCTTGAAATTCCGTTCGAAACATTGGTGATACCATATGATGATGGATATGAGCTTTGGATCCCATTTTACAATTCAAACCGCACACCATTGACCATACAGTGCGATGAGGAAGAATGGGACAACATGTATGGACATACTTCTATCCCACTGCAGATCCCGTATGATCCAGTTGAGATACCTATGTCTCCACCATCAATGAACCAACTTGTCATTTCGGCCCCATCTCCGTTTCCATACAAGAGCACGAAAGTTGTACCTTGGTTATACGATGAAACTGTTTTTCTCAACGGACAGAAGGTGGCAGAAGAAGATGTATTGGAAGAAAAGAAGACTGTAGAGAACATCGTGGGAACCGGAGGCGTCACTAGAAGTGGTCGAATCTTCGCTCCGACTGCACCTCCTGTCAACAGCAGTGACAATACAAGGAAAGGTACTGCCGTACCGAGCACCAATGAACAGGGGCAGTCATCTAAACAGAAAGGCATCCCAAATGATGAAGCGGAGGAGTTTCTAAGAATCATTCAGAAAAGCGATTACAAAGTGATTGACCAACTCAATCAGACGCCCTCGAAGATATCCATGCTGTCATTGTTAATGTGTTCAAAGGCCCATCAAGAAGCACTGCTAAAATTCTTGAAGGCAGCTCATGTGCCAGAGGAGATATCAGTAGTACAGTTTGAAGAAGTGGTGGGAAATATTGCATCAGGTCATATTTTGAGCTTTAACGATAGTGAATTACCTCCCGAAGGTAAAAATCATAACAAGGCCTTGCACATTACTATCGAATGTGTGGATGTTGTATTCTCTAGGGTACTCATTGACACTGGATCATCGTTGAATGTGTTACCAAAAAGCTCGTTGTGCAAGCTGTCAATTGAAGGACTTGTGATGAAGCCAAGTCAAACTATTGTAAAAGCTTTTGATGGAGCTAAGAGAACTGTGGTAGGCGAGGTTGATCTCCCGATCAAGATTGGACCTCATACTTTCATCATTACATTTTACGTAATGGATATATACCCTGCTTACAGTTGCCTTCTTGGTCGTCCGTGGATTCATTCCGCAGGCGCTGTAACTTCAACCTTGCATCAAAAGATCAAATTTATGATTAACAATCAGATGGTCATCATTGAGGGTGAGGAAGATGTTCTTGTGAGCCATCTTGCTTCTTTCCGCTATGTGGAAGTAGGAAATGAAGTACATGAGACACTGTTTCAAGCTTTTGAAGTGATCAATGTTGAAATGATTTACGAAAAGCCAACATCTTCAATAGTGACTTGGAAGGACGCGAGGACGGTGATAGAGGAAGGACATCCGCGAGGATGGGGCAGGGTGTTGGAATTGCCCGTCAACAAAAATGGAGCTGGTCTAGGCTACAAGCAGAAGAATGCAACTGATAAGGGTAAAGAGCTTGCAACTCCGTTGGTTTTTACTAGTGGAGGCCACCTTGTCGATGGTCAAGTCATGTTATTTCATCTCCGGTCACCCCTTTCTGTTTGTTTTGTCAGCATAAGCATACGCATAGCATATAAGTAGACAGCACAACATGTGCATTTCTTTGCATTCTTTGTGTTTGTTTTACCGCCTTGGCTATAGTCATCCCTAGGTGTTTGGGTGTTGTCGCTACTGTGAAAATCGGCGCCGGCTGACAGAAGAGTCGCCACCGTGCGTTATTTATCCCACGGGAGGGAAAGGAAACGCTCAGAGTAAACCTCGCACAACATGGGAAAGGTATGGTCGTCGCAACCAAAACCTGGATTCGGGAGTCGGTTACGCAAGGGGAAGGTATTAGCACCCCTCACGTCCGTCGTACTCGACGGGATCCACGCTTGTTTTCGGGTATGGATTGTTATTCTATCTAAACTATAGGTAAAGGGTTAAAAAGAAAATAAAATGAAAATAAAAATGACTCGGCAAAGTATCGCACTTTATGCCTACGTATTCCCGCCTGGAACGAGAAATCAGAGTCAACGTAGTTCGCCTACCTACGGGAAAGGAGGGGAAGGTTGCTCGCTAGGATATCGTATCCTATGCCTACGTACTTTCATACAGCATGAAAGATCAGAGCAAACGTAGTTCGGGCCACGTACGACACAAGTCTGTCTGTTGTTTTTTATGAAAAATCTCACCTTAAACAAGGGTTTTCTTATTGCAAAAGGTTGATGTCTGTTCAAATCTTTTGACGGAAGAAATGAATTAATCTCTGTTATAACCTTTATTAATGTTTTTCTGTTGTTTTGAAGGAAGAAGAGATGACACTCTACAAATCCTAGGGTTAAAAGGGAATAAAATCTACCCTAATGTTATCATGCATGGGTTAACTCCTAATGTCTATCACATCCTCCCTTGAACAAGGAAGAATGGAAGTCCTACGGGAAAGGAAACGAAAGGAAGAAACGGAAATACAAGTAATAACCGCATACAAGTGAACATGACTATAGCAATGGTAAATGCAATGCAAAGGAGGGAGGAAGGTTCATCTCAACCTCAAGCCCATTCATGGATGGAATAAGAAAATATCAAGTGATCATATGCAAAGAATCGAGTGAAAACTCTGAATGAAACGCGTAATCCACTATTTGGAATCGCAACGTGCTATCATGCAAACAAGTCGATAATCGGGCAAGCTACACATACAAATAACAGCCACCTAAGGGGTCTTCAAATACCTCTAGCCTATCTATAATAAGAAATATAAACCACGGCATTCACCATGCAAACACAAATCGGCCGTTGGAGCCTTAACAAAAATAAAGTCCGTTCGGAAGTCCAAATTACAAGTTCGAATACAAAATATGAGAAAAATAGCAAAAGGTGCTAAAAAAATTCAAATAAAAATCTCCAATGCCCTACATCAAGCCACAAACCAGGGGTGAGAGATACCACAAAAATATCCAAAGATAAATGGTCAAACAAGATGAAAACATTGCAAGATATCTCATGTATACCAAAGGAAAGATTAAAGTGGAGCATGTTAAAGAAAGCATCCAAAACCAATTAAAATGGTACAATAAAATTCCCACAAAAATATATCACAATACCTCAACGTGTGTATGAGATCCCTGCAAAAGGATTGACATTTAAATTGTGTTTTGATAGGTTAAAGAAATTCAACAAAATGATAGCACCAGCATTGGCCTTTTTATGACGACCCAAATGTAAAAAATCCAAAAAAATATCAAAAAATGGTAAAATTATAATTCCAGTTTTATTAAATCCTAGACATCTTAAAGATTCAGCACAAAAAAATGGGGATCAAAAAGACTAATTTTCCTATTTTTTATGATTATTTGAAGTTAGCATATAAAACAGAAAATATAAAAGAAAGTACATGGAAGCATATAAATGTGAGAAACAAGTAATATAAATGAAATAAAGTCAAAACCGTGCAAGCCAGGGATCGAACACACGCGTGGGGAGGGTGATAGCGCTGAGTGGGCGCTGACTGGATAAATGAGGGCGATGTGGACGGTGACGTGGACGCGTGGGAGGCATTGGATGCGAGGACTTGTCAACTAGTCAACCAAGATCTAACGGACAGCATGTTTCTTCTCCAAATTGAATATTTTTTCAGCACATGAATAGTAACCCGCAGCACTATTCACATGGATTTTTGGCCACTTTGAAGCACCATAACTCCATCAATAATTATCCGTTTCGCACAAAATTTTAGTCAAACTTGAAGGAAAAAATTCAAGGAATCCAAATATGGTCTTAGATTTTCTCGAAACTCTCTCTAACTCCCAAAATGTGGCACCTCAAGAAAAACTCAAGAACCAAAAATTGTCATAAAAACCATCTTTTTTGTACTAGAATCCATGTAGGAGATGAGAGCAATGTGATGCAACAACAATAATGCAAGAAAGACTCATAAATCATGAGTTATGTCGAATTCTTTATACCTTGGAAAAATGAATTATGGAGCTTTAATGGAGCACGAATTTCTTTGGAAAAAAGTGTAGAAACCTTCAATAATTCTTGGTAGAGGTATTAGGATCAAAGAAAATGCTTGAATTGGTGAGGAAATGAAAATCACTTTTGCACTTGGAGCTCACTTTTTCATGTTGATACAACCATGAAATTGCACTAAAATCTTCTCAAAAATTGATGGAAAAATCCTATGTAGTATATTGAATTAATTGGTAATGAGAAAGGATCAAAAAATGGAGAGAAAAAGGATTGAAAAAAATGGAAATTCAAACATGTGAAAGTGTGGGAAAAAATGGAAAAATGATGGAAAAAATTCAATATGATTTGCAAATGGATTCAACATCAACTATCACCAACCTTTACTCTTAATGATCTCAATCCAATATATAGATGATGATTAACAAACTTAGAGGTTTCTAGAATAATCTTGGAGGATTCTAGAAAGTTGTGGAAATTTCATGAACTTCTCATGCCATGATACTTTGAATATCTCTTATCTCATGCTTGCACCTTTCCAAACTTATGTCAAAATCTCCTTACATGAGATATGGGAAGTGTATGTAAGCTCCTTGCCTTGAAAATTCATCTTGTGCCAAGTTTTCTATACTTGCCTTATTATGCAAGTAACAAAAATACAAAGCAAGTCCAATTTTTAAACCCTTACTCAAAAAAGTGGCTGAACCAATGTCTTTAAAATGATGTTGGGAATCAATTTGGTATATTGGATGACCCATATTGGACTTGTAGATCTCTCAAACCATTTTCCAACTTGAACTTTTTCAAGTTATATGCCTTTTTAAGTCATTTTTCACCAACTTTTATCAAGTCTTGTTCCATGCATTTCCAAACTTTCATGACTTCTTTTCTTGACTTAAAACGGCATTTTGAGCAACTTTGATGTTGGGAAGTTTTTCATTTGAAGCTCCCTTGTATGAGTTTTAGGTATAGGCTAAGAATGACCTGTAATCACCAGATGACCAAAATACCCTTTGCTTGCCAAGACCATAAGTAGAGTTCCACGAATCATATGAAGGCATACCATACCATTCTAGAAAGATAAGACAATGAGGAACAATCCTTATGTTTACCAGAAATTCATTTGAAATCTCCTTGAGGGGTAAAAATTGCTTGGAATTCAAGTCACTTTCACAGACAAAACTTCAGATACCTCAGATGACCTGTAACTTGCAAGGACCATAACTTGAGTTCTATAAATCTCCTTGATGTCTTCCACCACTCAAATTAAAGGTTTTGAGATCATATACAAGTTTCATGTTGGCCAAGGATCCATTTGAAGCTTGCATTTTGACTTATTTTGCTTGGAAGTTTGTCCTAAACTAGGGAATTTTACACAGAAACCCTAATTTAGAAACTCCTCTTCTCCTTGATTTCTCTTGAATTCTTCTTAGCATAACAACATATCCTTATTCTTAATGTCAAATGATGAACCCCACATCTCTCCAATAGCCCTTAATGCCTTTCAATCAGTCAATTGACCTAGAGTTGACCCAGGGTTGACCCAGATGAAACCCTAGTTGACTGTCTTCAACTGTAATTCTTGTGACTTCACCAATGACTTGTCTCCTTCTCCAAATGACTTTCTAAGTTCTCCAAGATGTCTATATACTCCCCATTCTCAGCCCACAGCTCACCATTTCTTTGTTGATCCTCAGACACCCTCAGTTAGGAGATAGATGAACTGCTTGATCCATTGACTTGATAGCTTCCAAATTCTTTTCTGATGACTTGAATGAGGTTGAATCAGGATAATAACCTCTTGATAGGCCTCTAGAGATGAGAATAATGATTGGTCCCCTGTTAGCTAACTTGCTATGCTTATGCTATGTAGATGAGTAACCTATGTACATGGCCCTATATGCAAATGCTAATGCAATTGAAACATAAACCAAGTGAATAAGGTTGGGCAAATTTTTAGGGTGCAACAGCTGCCCCTATTCAAGCGGCTTGGACCCGATTGGGTGAAGAGCCCGGAGCCTTCAGACATTCGCGGTACGAGACGATTGAATACTAGGAACCCAGAAATTTGCCAACCGCAGAAATAAACTGCGCCACTGCTTGGGGAACGACATTCATCAGCTGAATCTGACTGTTACGACAACCCACTGATCTCGTAGCGACCGTGCTGGGGATTACTCGTCTTTCCACGTAAGGAATAACCGTTCCACGTTAGGGCTCACTTTTCCACGTAAGGAATGAACTTCTACTTCGTCAAACTCTTCCACGTAAGGAATACGTCTTCTTTTGAATCTGTCCACGTCAGGACTAAACCCCTTCCACGTCAGGAACACACTCTTTCTTTCCACGTCAGGAATACAAGCCTCTTTCCACGTAAGGAATCACATTTTGATTTGAATCTGTCCACGTAAAGACCCCAATCTTTCTACGTAAGGAATATAATCTCAATCTGTCCACGTTAGGACTCCGACTTGATATGTCCACGTAAGGACTCAATCTTTCCGCGTAAGGAATACAATCTCGTTCTACGTAAGGAATCACATTTTTCCACGTAAGGAATAATTTCTTTTTCAATCAGTCCGCGTCAGGACTAAACTTTCCACGTAAGGAATCAATCTCTTTCCACGTAAGGAAACCATCTTCTTTCCACGTAAGGAATCAATCTCTTTCCACGTAAGGAAACCATCTTCTTTCCACGTAAGGAAACATCGTCTTTCCACGTAAGGAGGCCATCTTCTTTCCACGTAAGGAAACATCGTCTTTCCACGTAAGGAAACTCTTTCTGATTTGTCCACGTAAGGACCCCCATCTTTCCACGTAAGGAATTCGTCTTCTTTCCACGTAAGGAAACCAATCTTCTTCCACGTAAGGAATAAAACTCTTGATCTGTCCACGTAAGGACTCTAAGCTTTCCATGTAAGGAATAGACTTGCCCACGTAAAGACTCTCGTTTCGTCTTGATTTGTCCACGTCAGGACTCGCCTCTTGACTTACTGAGAAAATAAAACCTGTCCACGTTAGGACCCATATCTCACCCTGCTGAAGAAATAAACTTGCCCATGTCAGGACTTGCGCGTCTTTGACTTGCTGGGGGAATAAGACTGTGTCCACGTCAGGACTCATACTTTGCCCACAACACGAAGAAGGATAAACTTGTCCACGACAGGACTCTCGCATCTTGTCGTCACGAAGAACTATACTTGTCCACGTCAAGACGCCCATTTCACCATTACGAATAAAGCTATCTGCTGGAAATAAATGGTCCACGTCAGGACTCCAACACGAAGAGTAATCAACCTTGTCAACGTTATGACTCCACACTCAATCAATACCGAGAACTCGAATCTGTCCACGTTAGGACTAACACATATCGTCAACTTGAGGAAATGTCCACGTCAGGACTCCCCATTCCAACAATCTTGAGAAATCGAACCTGTCCCCGTTAGGACTAGCACCTCCTATCAGCCCAGGGAAATAAAATTGTCCACGTTAGGATCCCACTTCTCTAGCACAAAGAAAACTCGTTGATAGAATTGTCCATGTCAGGACTCATTCCTCCATTGATCCCAACCCACAAACTTCTTAGCCCCGACGTGACAGCGACTCCGGAGCTGACCCTACTGGGGATATCTGAAAAACCAAACTACTGGATGCCTGCTCTGATAACCGGCGGTAGCCTCTGAAATTCTGATTCATGAAACCTTGTAATGCTGACGTAACAACAACTTTGAAGGAAACAAATCCGCTGGTCGGACTAGAGAAACTTCAACAAGAACCCTGGCGGGGAAATAAGTAACTCTGCTTAGGGACAAAGAGAAACTTATCCTGCTGACTCTGTGGGGAGTAGTGCCACAGCTGACACTTCGTTGAATGTCTCATGCCGAGACTTCGAATGTTCATTGATTTATTGGAGTAAGAACCCTCCCACCTGCAAGAGAAACAAATACTTGAAACCAAACGGTTAGCCGACCTAGTTTATGTTTCACAATGCACGCTTTTGACAATGATGCAATGAAACGCTGCGTTTTTATTTGATGGATGCAAGTATGACACTATATGCCAGTGCAAATGCGGACTTGAACTGTCGTAATACAGGAACTGCTTCAGCAAAATAAATGTTGAAGATAGTGCCGACTCCGCTGGGATAGCCAGATGCTATAGAATTATTCCAGCAAAATAACTGCTGGAAAAGTGAAGCCGACTCAGCTGGTAAAATTGGGAACTTGAATCAAGCACCTCACTGAAGTAACACCCTGCTGGGAATATAACTCTGCTGGAGAATGGGAGATGCGCCTAGTATGATCGAACTTCTGCTGGAAAGTGAACGGAGATCACACGGTGTTCTGACGAAATAAACGCCGATGCGCTCACACCAACTCTGTCGGGGAGAGTCTTCAAATTCTACTGGGAGGAATGAAAATACCTGCTGAGAAGAGAATTCTGCTGTGGATGGGATGATTCTCTTGGGAAAATCAACTAACTCTGCCGGGGGAGAGTAAATGGCCCTGCGGGGAAAGGTGAACTGTCTGAATACAACTCACAAATATTAGCCTTCTACGGCTAACCCGCTCTGTTTGAAATACACTGTCTGAATACAGCCTTATAATCTTAGAATCGTCAATTCTGCTGAGGATAAATGACTTGACTGGAGAATGTCCTCTGGATAAGCCACGACCAGCTGGGGGAATTCGATCCTTCTTCAGGAGGAACATGCATGACCTGCGTGGAGATCAAGTCCTTCGTTATTGCAATCTTTTGATCATCTTCCTCGTGCGGTTATGAAACCTACAACAACACAAACAAGACAAAACAAGCCTATGCAACCAAATTGATTCAGGTTAGTGACGTTATTTTCAGTTAATTCAAAGCTTTAGCAATCATTGGCAAGGGTCAGTGATGTTATACATATGCTAGTTTCAATAAACTTAGGCGTTTTATCATGCACAAAACAGTAAAGAACCAGCATCAAGTACTGAATAACATATTTTATTGATTGGGCCCCTGAATGGGCGGAGTTTTTGTACACGGGATGTAACTCCTGAAAAGAGGAAGCTACGCAAAGCAGATACACAAGTATGCACAAAAAGCATAAATATTTGACAAATTAAATTTTGTACACATGTCGGCAACGGGATGCAGACGAACACCACGAACTGATCCTCCTATGACTCATCCGACTCTAATGCTTTCCCGGTATCCCTACTTCCGAAGCGGTTGTATCCGATAATTGACCCCTCGAGTATTCTCCCGCACTGATGCTCACCGCAGTATCAAATTCGGACCGCAGTCATTTGCTTTTCAAATCCCTAACTTTTGCGTGAACCGCCCTTTACGGGTTTTCAGTTCACCGGGATACCCTTTTTTGCCGAAGCCGCCCAGTGTAGGTTTTCAACTTCGCGGGTGTACATTTTTTCAATTGTATCCCTAACTTTTGCCCGAACCTTTCATTCTGTTTTTGGTTCGCCAGGATGCTCCATTTTTGCCTGGACTCTCTTTTTTCTGTCCAGCGGGTCAATTTTAAGCAAAGTATTTTTTAACTGCGTCCGAATTTACAGGCGACGTGAAGTCTTCACCGTCCATAGTGGACAACAACAAAGCTCCTCCTGAAAAGACTTTTCTGACAACGTATGGCCCTTCGTAGTTGGGGGTCCATTTGCCCCTGTGATCTGCTTGCGGCGGGAGAATCCTTTTCAGCACAAGGTCGCCCGTCTGAAAGCTCCGAGGATGTATCTTCTTATCATATGCTTTCTTCATTCGGCTCTGGTACAAACGACCATATGCTAGAGAAGCTAGCCTCTTCTCGTCCATCAAACTCAATTGGTTCAACCTGTCCTTCACCCATTCTGCCTCGTCCAGCTGAACGTCTCGCAATACCCTCAGAGAAGGGATCTCCACTTCCAATGGTAGTACCGCTTCCATTCCGTATACTAACGAGAACGGGGTTGCCCCGGTTGATGTGCGTACCGTCGTACGATAACCGTGCAGAGCAAAAGGTAGCATCTCATGCCAATCCTTATAGGTCACCACCATTTTCTGAACGATTTTCTTGATATTCTTATTGGCCGCCTCGACAGCGCCATTCATCTTGGGTCGGTAAGGGGAGGAGTTGTGATGTTCAATCTTGAAATTCTGACAGAGCTCCTTCATCATTTTGTTGTTCAGGTTTGAACCGTTGTCCGTGATTATCCGCTCGGGGATCCCATATCTGCAAATGATATCTCTCTTGATGAATCTGGCCACCACTTGCTTCGTTACATTTGCGTAAGACGCCGCTTATACCCACTTGGTGAAATAATCGATTGCTACTAGGATGAACTGATGCCCGTTAGAAGCCGTCGGCTCGATCTTTCCAATCATATCGATTCCCCACATCGAGAATGGCCAAGGCGATGACATCACATTTAGAGGGCTTGGAGGCACATGGATCTTATCAGCATAGATTTGGCACTTGTGGAACTTCCTCGCAAACTTGAAGCAATCAGTCTCCATAGTCAGCCAGAAATAACCCGCCCTCAGCAGCTTTCTCGTCATAGCATGCCCGCCAGCATGCGTACCAAAGGTACCTTCGTGTATTTCCTCCATGAGTAGCTTTGCCTCTTTTTCGTCTACACAACGTAACAGCACCAAGTCGTGGTTTCTTCGGTACAAGATGCCATCCGGATTCAAATAGAAATTACCCGTTAATCTCCTGAGAGTCTTCTGATCTTGACTGGATGCCCCAGCCGGATACTCTTTGTTCTTCAGGAAATTAAGGATATCAAAATACCACGGTTTGTCGTCGGATGCCTCGTCAATAGCAAATACGTAAGCTGGTCTGCCCAACCGGGAGATAATGATTCTGGGAGCTTCGTTCCAGAAGTTGACTTTGTACATGGAAGACAAAGTGGCGAGAGCGTCATCCATTTGATTCTCTGCCCTCGGCACATGATGCAACTCAACCTTGTCGAAGAAAGGCAATAATCTCCTTGCGTAGTTCATGTAATGTATCAAATTGGGCTGACGCGTCTCCCATTCCCCTTTGATCTGATTCACCACCAGAGCTGAGTCTCCGTATACGTCTAAATTCTTGATTCGCAAATCAATGGCTTCTTCAAGCCCCATTATACAAGCTTCGTATTCGGCCTCATTATTGGTGACGGCAAAGGTTAATCGGGCAGTAAACGGGATGTGCGACCCGTGTGGCGTAGTGATGATTGCCCCTATTCCGCTACCGTAAGCATTCACAGCTCCGTCAAATATCATCTTCCACTTGGAACCCAACTCTGGCCCTTCGTCCGGCAACGGCTCTTCACAATCTTTCATCTTTAGGTACATGATATCCTCGTCAGGAAATCAAACCTCATCGATTGGTAATCTTCAATAGGCTGCTCCGCCAGATACTCAGACAACACACTCCCCTTTATAGCCTTTTGCGAGATGTATTGGATGTCATATTCAGTCAAGACCATCTGCCAACGGGCAATTCTCCCTGACAACGCCTGCTTTTCGAATACATATTTGATAGGATCCATCTTTGAGATGAGCATGGTTGTATGATTCAGCATGTATTGCCTCAGACGCTTGGCGGCCCAGGCTAGCGCGCAACAAGTTTTCTCCAGCATTGAGTATCGAGATTCACAGTCTGTAAATTTCTTACTCAAGTAATAGATCGCATGCTTTTTTCTTCCTGTCTCGTCGTGTTGACCGAGAACACAACCCATGCTTCCCTCAAGAACTGTCAAATACATGATCAAGGGTCTGCCCGCCACTGGGGGTATCAAGATAGGAGGTTCCTGCAAATACTGCTTTATTCTATCGAACGCCTTTTGACAATTTTCGTTCCACGTGACAGCTTGATCTTTCTTCAATAGCTTGAATAATGGTTCACACGTAGCAGTTAGGTGAGATATGAACCGGGCGATGTAGTTCAACCTCCCTAAAAACCCGCGTACCTCTTTCTCTGTTTTAGGCGTCGGCATTTCCTGAATCGCTTTTATTTTGGCAGGATCGACCTCTATTCCTCTTTCGCTTACGATAAACCCCAGCAGTTTACCCGATCTCACCCCGAAGGTGCATTTGTTAGGGTTCAGTCTCAGCCTGAACTTCCTAAGCCTTTTAAATAACTTCAGCAGATTCACCAGATGCTCTTCCTCCGTCTGGGATTTGGCAATCATATCGTCCACATAAACTTCGATCTCTTTATGCATCATATCATGGAAAAGAGTCGTCATCGCACGCTGATATGTTGCCCCAGCATTTTTCAAGCCAAAGGGCATCACTTTGTAGCAAAATGTTCCCCAAGGCGTTATGAAAGTGGTCTTCTCCATATCCTCTGGCGCCATTTTAATCTGGTTATAGCCTGAAAAGCCATCCATGAAGGAGAATACGGAGTATTGAGCAGTATTATCAACTAGCACGTCAATATGAAGAAGTGGGAAATCGTCTTTTGGGCTTGCTTTATTCAAATCTCTATAATCCACGCACATCCGAACCTTGCCATCTTTCTTTGGCACTGGTACGATGTTAGCAACCCATGAGGGATATTTTGTCACAGCCAGGAAACCAGCGTCCCACTGTTTTTGAACTTCCTCTTTGATCTTCACTGCCATATCTGGTCGAGTTCTGCGAAGCTTTTGTTTGACCGGCGGGCAATCTTCTTTCAGTGGCAGACGGTGCACCACCATATCTGTATCGAGCCCTGGCATATCTTCATACGACCAAGCGAATACATCACTATACTCTCGGAGCATTTCAACCAGTCTTCGCTTGATATCGCTCTGCAGTGCGGCTCCGATACAAATATTCTTCTCAACCCCTTCCGACCCCAGGTTGATAATTTCGATGACCTCGTCGTGAGGCAGAATGGCTCTTTCCTCTTGCTTCACCAACCAAGACAGCTCTTCAGGAACGTCGCTATCTTCGACAACCTCTTCTTCGGCCTGAAATACCGGGTGCTCGAAGTCGGGACGAGTCATAGGTGGTTCAAGGATGTCATCTGAAAATGGTATCCTGCAAAAGGAATGGTTAAGTGCTTCAAAATGCGTATAAAGCGAATAACCACGTTGCCATTTTATTGAAAAATATAAAACAAGAAAGACAGGGATTACAGTATTTGCACATGAAAAAAACGCCATTTATTTAATGATTAACACGCAATGTTCATAACAACACAGCCCTAAGCAAATCCTAATGCCCCGGGCAAGACACCAGATTATTCAACAATTAATAAAGCAAAGCATTACTGTTTAAGAGTCACAGGAACAAGCTCCTGAATAGACCAGTTGCACAGTCCTTGTCCTGGGGTGCTTGGCTGAATCCAGGCATCCATATCACAGTCGCTGTCTCCTTCGTCAGACTCCGAAGCAGCATTGATGGTTTCATGACATACTCCAGTGGCAGAGATGGTTATTGGCCCTCTGAAACGGGGTGCTCCCACAGAAGGTGTTGATGACGACGGTCGGTAACCCAGTCCGAACCGGTCCATCTTTACAGGAATATCCAGTACTTTGCCCCAGCCCTTTGCTTCTCCTGCCTCCACTAGAGCTTGAGCTTCTTTATACGATGAGACGGCTATCTCTGGCACTTTGCTCGGCCCGGGACCTTTGTCCTTGATACGCAACCCTTCAAATGCCTGGCAGGGTGTTTCGTGGATCTCTCCATCGACCTCCACATATTTAAATGACGACTAATGGCTGACCAGGATGTCTTCTTCTCCGCATACGGTGACTACGCTGTCTCCGACCATATATTTTAACTTCTGATGCAAGGTAGACGTGACTGCCCCAGCCCCGTGAATCCAAGGTCTTCCAAGCAAGCAGCTGTACCATGATATAAAACTCAGTCGCAAACACCTCCGGCCCCACCTGTAGAGGCAATGTGATCGATCCAAAGACTGTTCTTCGCGTGCCGTCAAAGGCCCTGACTACCAAGTCGCTGGGTGTGCACAAGATTCCTCTGACATCTAGCTTCATCATCACTTTCTTGGGCATCACATTCAAAGACGATCCGGTGTCGACCAATACGTGCGACATTACCGATCCTTTACACTCAACAGATATGTGCAGCGCCATATTATGATCTCTCCCTTTAGGGGTCAAATCGAAGTCGGTAAAGCCTAAGCTGTGGCCTGCATTCACATGTGCCAACACTCCTTCCAGCTGATTTACAGAGACGTCTTGTGGTACAAAGGAAGTATCCAGGACTTTCAACAAAGCATTTTTGTGGGCTTCAGAACATAGTAGCAACGACAGGATAGATATTTTGGACGGCGTCTGCTGCAGATGCTCCACAATCTTATAATCACTTTTTCGAATCAAGCGCATGAACTCTTCTACATCTTTCGATGCTGCTTCTTTGTCGCTTGCTTGCACGGGGACATTCTCAACCATTTTCCCTTTCCCTTTCGCTAGTATTTCGGCCTCCACTTCAGGTGATATAAAGATCCTACCACTTCTTGTCATACCTCCTGAACCAACAACATTGTCTACAGTCTCGGCTGGCTGCTTATTAACATCAATCTTTATCCCGTCACAATACACCTCCAACCCATATGACCATGGGACTGCTTTCGTGTTCTCGTACGGGATTGGTCCGGCCTTAGTTATGGTGATCGGTGGTCGCTGAACCGGTGCTGCAATAGTGATTGTCTTCCGAGGAATCGTTACAGTGGCCACATCACTTTGATCATCTGCCACTGCCCCTGCAGGCTCTTCAGTTGCTGCTCGGTCAAACTGCAATGTGCCCCCATCAATTAAAGCCTGAATGCCTTTCTTCAAATCATCACACCCCCCAGCTAGGGTCCAGAATTCTAAGCAATACTCATCACACCCTGGATAAACACCTCCTTGCAGCAATCTGCTTTTTACCTCGCCCAGCGGCGTCTTTAAATCGTCGACATTCATAATCAGATTCAACCCTTCCTCAGTCAGAATGGCGTTTGCCCCATGATTAGGCATGGGTTTCTGCACTATATTCGGACCTGCCGTTCCGAAATTGATAGTCTTATTGTCCAAAAGATCCTGCACAACATGTTTAAAAGCATGGCAACCTTCTATATCGTGGCCCGGAGCCCCAGAATGAAACTCACAGTGCCTGCTTGCATCATAACCATACGGGGGAGTTCCCATTATCGGTGCCAGAGTTCTCTTCTCTACCAGGTTCAAACCCAACAATGTCTGCAACAAATCTGCATATGTTGATGGAGGCTTCTCAAACACTCTTCTCAGTTTACCACCCTGGAATCTTCGCTGAGCCTGTTGTGCCCCCTGCTGAGGCTGCTGCTGCTGCTGCGTTGGCTGCTGCTGAGACGGTTGTTGTTGTTGAAGTGGTTGTTGCTGATATGGGATAGTAACACTCGCCACCTGCTGCGGCTGATGATATTGGTTTCGTCCCCTGCCTCGGCCTCGGCCTCGGCCTCCAAATACTGCGCTTGCCTCGCCCTGACAGCGCCCACCAAAAGCTTTCCTATTACTGCCAGATGCAGTTGATTCCTCAGCCTGGAACTTTCCTTGCTTAATGTTACGTTCAATCTTTTCTCCCATCAAAATTAGGTCTGAAAAACTGGCCAGGGATGTATGAAACAACATGTCATGAAATAAGCCTGTGAATGTGCCGACAAACATGTCATTCATTTCCTTATCTTCTACAGGAGGACGGACCCTGACAGCCATATCGCGCCACCTTTGCGCGTACTCTTTAAAGCTCTCCCCCTTCTTCTGCGACAGCCCTGCCAATTGGACCCGATTGGGCGCCAAGTCGCTGTTATATTTGTAGTGAGCTACAAATGCCTCTGCTAATTGCTTCCATGTCTTGATATTAGTTGGCTCCAACCCCATGTACCACTCTAAGGAGGGACCTGACAGACTATCTTGAAAGAAATGCATTAGCATTCTCTCATCAGTTGAGTACGCAGACATCTTTCTGTAATAGGCTCGCACGTGCACTTTCGGACAGGTGTCCCCTTTATACTTATCAAACGTAGGAGCTTTGAATTTGATTGGCACCCTCAAGCCAGGTACCAGACCCATTGTTGCCATGTCCAAGCCCACAACACTTTGGTTCAGGACCCCCCTCATCTGCTCTTCCAGCATTTTGATCTTCTGGGAGTCATCCATCGGCCCTTCGAAACCTCCGCCGGAGAAAGCGTCCTCCTGCTGATCTTCTTGCCACATACCATTCCCAGCTCCGTACCCATCATATCCATTATTACGGCCAGCCCTGATCTGATTCATCCCCGGACCTCGGCCTCTGTTGCCGTATCCCTGAACACCTCCAGCAGGTCCAAAAGCCATTAACCCAGCGCCGTTCCCATTTCTGAACCCTCCGTAACCCTGATTGGCCACACCATAACCATCTTGCCCAAAGCCTTGAGCATTGAAACCATATTTCCCAGCATTATCGAATCCCTGATCGTTGAACCCGAATCCAGCATTGCCAAAGCCGTTGCCTCCCATATTATCACCCAAGTTGACATCACCAAGCCCAACGTTATGGACAGCAGTCTCGTTCCCAACTCCGACGTTACCGTTTCCAGCAGCGGTAGCGTTGTTGACATTAGCAGCAGGTATATTGACTATAGGTGGAGCCACTGGCGTGGGAGTGCCATCCCCATGAACAGTATCGACTCGCACAGACTGATGATCCTCGTTACCGTGACCAGCATTTCGGGCCAACAGAGGTTGCACCATGGCTTGCAAATTTTCCTGACCTTTTGCGATAGCTTCCATGGTTTGCATAAAGAGAGCTAGCTTCTCGCGCACATCTTGCATCTCGTTCTGCATTTGATCCATGATTCTTCGACAGTTGGTGCGAGTGGAATAGCGGTGCGGGTGCTGATCTGCAATCCTGAAAAGTACCTGATACAGAGCAGGAAATAAGACACCATCCAAAGATTACCTGTAATGTAATATGAATATGAATGCAATGCAATGTGTGTCTGTGCATTAGGGAAATTCATTCCCCGATTCTAGTGTGAAGGTGCCGGTGCAGGCATTACAAAGATAGGAGTTGAATCACAGAAAGCCTCATATATTGCTGAAAAACCAATAAGCCCGGAATACAATGTCACTGAGAGTACAATACGAAAGCATGACCTCAACCAACAATCCTGGTGATGGTCAGCAATATGCAAATAAAGCATACAAGCTACTACATGAAGTGATCAAATCCTCCCAGAAGTCTGGTACTCTTCTAGCAATTTCTTGGTCTCCGGATGACTTGGTCGATCAAGCATCCCTTCAACAAGTTGGTTTCTCTTCTTAAGAACACGGCGCACGTCTTCAGCAGTTTCTTCCCATGCCCCGTCTCCGAAGCGATCCTCTAGTTTACGCTTCTGAGACACGGCTTCATCTCTGCCTTTGATGGCCTTGTTCAGTGTGTTCTAGAGACTGTACCGGGTCATCACTTCTTCTTCACACTTCTTGATGCTGGACTTCAACTGCTCTTCGAGGTCGGAAATTTGCTGCTTCAACTTATCTTCCCTCTTCTTATTGTTGGTGAGCGTAGCATTCCAAGTCTTATTGCAAGAAGAGATCTCTCGGTGAGCGATGTCAAGCGCTTTCTTCTTGGATTCAAGCATGTCATGGGAGCTTCTGAACTCTTGCCCCAGACGTTCACGCTTCTTCCTCTCCTCAGTCAACTCATCCCCTAATCTGTTCATTAGCTCAATCTGCTGTTGGAAAGCATACACGGCCTTGTTTTTCTCACTGCGTACCTGGGCTAACTCTTGCTCTAACCCTTCATTGATCTTCATCAAGGCTTCTTTTTCCTTCACAACTTGCTCGTAGGCTTCCATGGAAACAGTAGTTGGCTCTGCTACCGGAATGGGAACAAGAACTGGTGCATCTGGAAATGGCATCCTCAACTGACTGGCTCTCTCCTGGATCCACTCTCTGTAAGGTGCATAGGCTTGACAGTCGTTCTTCCCTAACAACGGCTTCCCTCTTCGGTTAATACGCGTCCAGGCATGCTGCAGCTTGGCCAATAACTCCCCCTTTAAATCACCGGTAAAGTACAGAGATTCCTGTACCTCCTCTTCCTTTGGCGGGTTCTTCAGCGCATATCCGAACTGACGAATGAACAGAGAAGGGTTGTAGTTGATACACCCTTTCCTCCCTATCAACGGAACATTAGGGTACCCAGAACAACAGAATATAAGCTCAGATCCTAGCAGGTCTCGATCAAACCACTCAACGTCTTCAGAAGATAGCCTCATCAGGCGCTCTGACCAGCTAGCTGTGGTTGCACTCTTCACAAAAGATCCCTTCAGGGGAAGGTGGCTTTTAAACCACATATCCAGCAATGGTACACAAAAATGAACATTCTTTCCTCTTCCCTTCTCATTCTTGTAATGCAGTGAGTGGTAGAAATCTCCGAGCATGGTCGGTACAGGGTTACCAGCGGCAAACAAGTAGAAGGCATCGAAGTCCACAAAATCCGATACATTGGGAAACAATATTATACCGTAAATGCACAGAGCCAGCACAGCATTGAAGGCAATCCAACATCCGCTCTTAGCGTACTTTTGAGCTTTACCGATCAAGAACTGGAGTGAGAAGCCTGGAACTCCACGGGAAACAGTAGTCAACAGTTCAGAAGCATCCACATGCAAGGCTTTTGCCAAGTCTTCCGGCTTGGGCTTAATGCCCGAATGAATGAATGGAACCTGGTTCTGCACGGGTAACTTAGTAAACTCCACATACTCCTCAATGGTAGGCCCTATAATGAGATCAGCGAACGTAAAACATCTCAATGCGGGATCATAGAATTGCATCAAAGCGTACAGCCTATCTAGCTCTGTCTCCGTAGGTTTGCGCACCAATCTCAATAGTCTTCCATAGCTCATTCTGAAGCTCCTACGAACCTCCTCATCAGCCAGAGAGATCAACCCAAGCAGGGGAACAACATCAGGAGTAGGCAATTTGTAAGCAACTGTCCTTCTTAAGCTGGCCATGACCAATCACTCAGGAATCCGGACACTAGAACTAGGGAAATGCAAATGCACCTGCAGCACAGACACACGTTAGTGGGATGCAATGATGATGAGTATGCAAACAGAATGCAATGCAAGTAACATGCAACGGGGGCCAACTGCCGTAGCTGAATAGTCTGGACCATATCAAGAAGTCTCAGATAGATTCTCTAGAAGTCCTCAAACCCTGGTCTCAGATAGACCTAAAATCAAGCTCCAATAATGGTATCTGACAGATCTCAAACCATAACTCCAACTGGTCTCTGGCAGACCTCAAATCACATCTCCAACTGGTCTCTAACAAACCTCAGAACACATTTCCAAATGGTCTCTGATAGACCTCAGAACACATCTCCAAATGGTCTCTGACAGACCTCATAACCTTCCATAAATGCCCAGGATCTCTGATCAAGAAATAACCGGTATCTGAAGGTCTAGTTACCTGCATAACCCCAAACCCTCTCACAGGTGGATGTCCTAGTAACTGACAAAGGTATGGCATCCTATGCGGTCGTCGGCGTCACAGACTTTCAGGGTCGATGATACGATTCCCAGAAGGAGTGGCATCATCAAATCCTGAAGAGGCCTCACTTAGCCAACTTCCAAATGATCGGTCCCCAGAGTCGACAATTCAACTAACCAGCAACCCACGCCAACCAAAGGAAGGGGCAGGAGGCCAACCAGAGGAACCTCGTCTGAGTGTAGATTTCGCGGGACACCAAAGCAAGCAAAGCAAGCGGGCGCCAACTAATCTCTACTCTAATTCTAGGTGCACTCAAGCCCAGGTCCGACTTCTCACTCAATATCAGAACACCCGTCACACCCCAAGATACAGCAATAATAATCCATATATACAAAGCTGAAAATAAAGGTCAGAAATATAAATCCATACAAAATCCTCGACGGGAAAACAAGCGTTAGGATTGACTCTCTTAAGGGACGTTGGATCCCAAATGCATAAGAACTATCGCAGTCCTTAGCAGCCAGGGGACGTTGGATCCCCAGCAGAGTCGCCAGCTGTCGCTACTGCGAAAATCGGCGCCGGCTGACAGAAGAGTCGCCACCGTGCGTTATTTATCCCACAGGAGGGAAAGGAAACGCTCAGAGTAAACCTCGCACAACATGGGAAAGGTATGGTCGTCGCAACCAAAACCTGGATTCGGGAGTTGGTTACGCAAGGGGAAGGTATTAGCACCCCTCACGTCCGTCGTACTCGACGGGATCCACGCTTGTTTTCGGGTATGGATTGTTATTCTATCTAAACTATAGGTAAAGGGTTAAAAAGAAAATAAAATGAAAATAAAAATGACTCGGCAAAGTATCGCACTTTATGCCTACGTATTCCCGCCTGGAACGAGAAATCAGAGTCAACGTAGTTCGCCTACCTACGGGAAAGGAGGGGAAGGTTGCTCGCTAGGATATCGTATCCTATGCCTACGTACTTTCATACAGCATGAAAGATCAGAGCAAACGTAGTTCGGGCCACGTACGACACAAGTCTGTCTGTTGTTTTTTATGAAAAATCTCACCTTAAACAAGGGTTTTCTTATTGCAAAAGGTTGATGTCTGTTCAAATCTTTTGACGGAAGAAATGAATTAATCTCTGTTATAACCTTTATTAATGTTTTTCTGTTGTTTTGAAGGAAGAAGAGATGACACTCTACAAATCCTAGGGTTAAAAGGGAATAAAATTTACCCTAATGTTATCATGCATGGGTTAACTCCTAATGTCTATCACATCCTCCCTTGAACAAGGAAGAATGGAAGTCCTACGGGAAAGGAAACGAAAGGAAGAAACGGAAATACAAGTAATAACCGCATACAAGTGAACATGACTATAGCAATGGTAAATGCAATGCAAAGGAGGGAGGAAGGTTCATCTCAACCTCAAGCCCATTCATGGATGGAATAAGAAAATATCAAGTGATCATATGCAAAGAATCGAGTGAAAACTCCGAATGAAACGCGTAATCCACTATTTGGAATCGCAACGTGCTATCATGCAAACAAGTCGATAACCGGGCAAGCTACACATACAAATAACAGCCACCTAAGGGGTCTTCAAATACCTCTAGCCTATCTATAATAAGAAATATAAACCACGGCATTCACCATGCAAACACAAATCGGCCGTTGGAGCCTTAACAAAAATAAAGTCCGTTCGGAAGTCCAAATTACAAGTTCGAATACAAAATATGAGAAAAATAGCAAAAGGTGCTAAAAAAATTCAAATAAAAATCTCCAATGCCCTACATCAAGCCACAAACCAGGGGTGAGAGATACCACAAAAATATCCAAAGATAAATGGTCAAACAAGATGAAAACATTGCAAGATATCTCATGTATACCAAAGGAAAGATTAAAGTGGAGCATGTTAAAGAAAGCATCCAAAACCAATTAAAATGGTACAATAAAATTCCCACAAAAATATATCACAATACCTCAACGTGTGTATGAGATCCCTGCAAAAGGATTGACATTTAAATTGTGTTTTGATAGGTTAAAGAAATTCAACAAAATGATAGCACCAGCATTGGCCTTTTTATGACGACCCAAATGTAAAAAATCCAAAAAAATATCAAAAAATGGTAAAATTATAATTCCAGTTTTATTAAATCCTAGGCATCTTAAAGATTCAACACAAAAAAATGGGGATCAAAAAGACTAATTTTCCTATTTTTTATGATTATTTGAAGTTAGCATATAAAACAGAAAATATAAAAGAAAGTACATGGAAGCATATAAATGTGAGAAACAAGTAATATAAATGAAATAAAGTCAAAACCGTGCAAGCCAGGGATCGAACACACGCGTGGGGAGGGTGATAGCGCTGAGTGGGCGCTGACTGGATAAATGAGGGCGATGTGGACGGTGACGTGGACGCGTGGGAGGCGTTGGATGCGAGGACTTGTCAACTAGTCAACCAAGATCTAACGGACAGCATGTTTCTTCTCCAAATTGAATATTTTTTCAGCACATGAATAGTAACCCGCAGCACTATTCACATGGATTTTTGGCCACTTTGAAGCACCATAACTCCATCAATAATTATCCGTTTCGCACAAAATTTTAGTCAAACTTGAAGGAAAAAATTCAAGGAATCCAAATATGGTCTTAGATTTTCTCGAAACTCTCTCTAACTCCCAAAATGTGGCACCTCAAGAAAAACTCAAGAACCAAAAATTGTCATAAAAACCATCTTTTTTGTACTAGAATCCATGTAGGAGATGAGAGCAATGTGATGCAACAACAATAATGCAAGAAAGACTCATAAATCATGAGTTATGTCGAATTCTTTATACCTTGGAAAAATGAATTATGAAGCTTTAATGGAGCACGAATTTCTTTGGAAAAAAGTGTAGAAACCTTCAATAATTCTTGGTAGAGGTATTAAGATCAAAGAAAATGCTTGAATTGGTGAGGAAATGAAAATCACTTTTGCACTTGGAGCTCACTTTTTCATGTTGATACAACCATGAAATTGCACTAAAATCTTCTCAAAAATTGATGGAAAAATCCTATGTAGTATATTGAATTAATTGGTAATGAGAAAGGATCAAAAAATGGAGAGAAAAAGGATTGAAAAAAATGGAAATTCAAACATGTGAAAGTGTGGGAAAAAATGGAAAAATGATGGAAAAAATTCAATATGATTTGCAAATGGATTCAACATCAACTATCACCAACCTTTACTCTTAATGATCTCAATCCAATATATAGATGATGATTAACAAACTTAGAGGTTTCTAGAATAATCTTGGAGGATTCTAGAAAGTTGTGGAAATTTCATGAACTTCTCATGCCATGATACTTTGAATATCTCTTATCTCATGCTTGCACCTTTCCAAACTTATGTCAAAATCTCCTTACATGAGATATGGGAAGTGTATGTAAGCTCCTTGCCTTGAAAATTCATCTTGTGCCAAGTTTTCTATACTTGCCTTATTATGCAAGTAACAAAAATACAAAGCAAGTCCAATTTTTAAACCCTTACTCAAAAAAGTGGCTGAACCAATGTCTTTAAAATGATGTTGGGAATCAATTTGGTATATTGGATGACCCATATTGGACTTGTAGATCTCTCAAACCATTTTCCAACTTGAACTTTTTCAAGTTATATGCCTTTTTAAGTCATTTTTCACCAACTTTTATCAAGTCTTGTTCCATGCATTTCCAAACTTTCATGACTTCTTTTCTTGACTTAAAACGGCATTTTGAGCAACTTTGATATTGGGAAGTTTTTCATTTGAAGCTCCCTTGTATGAGTTTTAGGTATAGGCTAAGAATGACCTGTAATCACCAGATGACCAAAATACCCTTTGCTTGCCAAGACCATAAGTAGAGTTCCAAGAATCATATGAAGGCATACCATACCATTCTAGAAAGATAAGACAATGAGGAACAATCCTTATGTTGACCAGAAATTCATTTGAAATCTCCTTGAGGGGTAAAAATTGCTTGGAAGTCAAGTCACTTTCACAGACAAAACTTCAGATACCTCAGATGACCTGTAACTTGCAAGGACCATAACTTGAGTTCTATAAATCTCCTTGATGTCTTCCACCACTCAAATTAAAGGTTTTGAGATCATATACAAGTTTCATGTTGGCCAAGGATCCATTTGAAGCTTGCATTTTGACTTATTTTGCTTGGAAGTTTGTCCTAAACTAGGGAATTTTACACAGAAACCCTAATTTAGAAACTCCTCTTCTCCTTGATTTCTCTTGAATTCTTCTTAGCATAACAACATATCCTTATTCTTAATGTCAAATGATGAACCCCACATCTCTCCAATAGCCCTTAATGCCTTTCAATCAGTCAATTGACCTAGAGTTGACCCAGGGTTGACCCAGATGAAACCCTAGTTGACTGTCTTCAACTGTAATTCTTGTGACTTCACCAATGACTTGTCTCCTTCTCCAAATGACTTTCTAAGTTCTCCAAGATGTCTATATACTCCCCATTCTCAGCCCACAGCTCACCATTTCTTTGTTGATCCTCAGACACCCTCAGTTAGGAGATAGATGAACTGCTTGATCCATTGACTTGATAGCTTCCAAATTCTTTTCTGATGACTTGAATGAGGTTGAATCAGGATAATAACCTCTTGATAGGCCTCTAGAGATGAGAATAATGATTGGTCCCCTGTTAGCTGACTTGCTATGCTTATGCTATGTAGATGAGTAACCTATGTACATGGCCCTATATGCAAATGCTAATGCAATTGAAACATAAACCAAGTGAATAAGGTTGGGCAAATTTTTAGGGTGCAACAGCTACCCCTATTCAAGCGGCTTGGACCCGATTGGGTGAAGAGCCCGGAGCCTTCAGACATTCGCGGTACGAGACGATTGAATACTAGGAACCCAGAAATTTGCCAACCGCAGAAATAAACTGCGCCACTGCTTGGGGAACGACATTCATCAGCTGAATCTGACTGTTACGACAACCCACTGATCTCGTAGCGACCGTGCTGGGGATTACTCGTCTTTCCACGTAAGGAATAACCGTTCCATGTTAGGGCTCACTTTTCCACGTAAGGAATGAACTTCTACTTCGTCAAACTCTTCCACGTAAGGAATACGTCTTCTTTTGAATCTGTCCACGTCAGGACTAAACCCCTTCCACGTCAGGAACACACTCTTTCTTTCCACGTCAGGAATACAAGCCTCTTTCCACGTAAGGAATCACATTTTGATTTGAATCTGTCCACGTAAAGACCCCAATCTTTCTACGTAAGGAATATAATCTCAATCTGTCCACGTTAGGACTCCGACTTGATATGTCCACGTAAGGACTCAATCTTTCCGCGTAAGGAATACAATCTCGTTCTACGTAAGGAATCACATTTTTCCACGTAAGGAATAATTTCTTTTTCAATCAGTCCGCGTCAGGACTAAACTTTCCACGTAAGGAATCAATCTCTTTCCACGTAAGGAAACCATCTTCTTTCCACGTAAGGAATCAATCTCTTTCCACGTAAGGAAACCATCTTCTTTCCACGTAAGGAAACATCGTCTTTCCACGTAAGGAGGCCATCTTCTTTCCACGTAAGGAAACATCGTCTTTCCACGTAAGGAAACTCTTTCTGATTTGTCCACGTAAGGACCCCCATCTTTCCACGTAAGGAATTCGTCTTCTTTCCACGTAAGGAAACCAATCTTCTTCCACGTAAGGAATAAAACTCTTGATCTGTCCACGTAAGGACTCTAAGCTTTCCATGTAAGGAATAGACTTGCCCACGTAAAGACTCTCGTTTCGTCTTGATTTGTCCACGTCAGGACTCGCCTCTTGACTTACTGAGAAAATAAAACCTGTCCACGTTAGGACCCATATCTCACCCTGCTGAAGAAATAAACTTGCCCATGTCAGGACTTGCGCGTCTTTGACTTGCTGGGGGAATAAGACTGTGTCCACGTCAGGACTCATACTTTGCCCACAACACGAAGAAGGATAAACTTGTCCACGACAGGACTCTCGCATCTTGTCGTCACGAAGAACTATACTTGTCCACGTCAAGACGCCCATTTCACCATTACGAATAAAGCTATCTGCTGGAAATAAATGGTCCACGTCAGGACTCCAACACGAAGAGTAATCAACCTTGTCAACGTTATGACTCCACACTCAATCAATACCGAGAACTCGAATCTGTCCACGTTAGGACTAACACATATCGTCAACTTGAGGAAATGTCCACGTCAGGACTCCCCATTCCAACAATCTTGAGAAATCGAACCTGTCCCCGTTAGGACTAGCACCTCCTATCAGCCCAGGGAAATAAAATTGTCCACGTTAGGATCCCACTTCTCTAGCACAAAGAAAACTCGTTGATAGAATTGTCCATGTCAGGACTCATTCCTCCATTGATCCCAACCCACAAACTTCTTAGCCCCGACGTGACAGCGACTCCGGAGCTGACCCTACTGGGGATATCTGAAAAACCAAACTACTGGATGCCTGCTCTGATAACCGGCGGTAGCCTCTGAAATTCTGATTCATGAAACCTTGTAATGCTGACGTAACAACAACTTTGAAGGAAACAAATCCGCTGGTCGGACTAGAGAAACTTCAACAAGAACCCTGGCGGGGAAATAAGTAACTCTGCTTAGGGACAAAGAGAAACTTATCCTGCTGACTCTGTGGGGAGTAGTGCCACAGCTGACACTTCGTTGAATGTCTCATGCCGAGACTTCGAATGTTCATTGATTTATTGGAGTAAGAACCCTCCCACCTGCAAGAGAAACAAATACTTGAAACCAAACGGTTAGCCGACCTAGTTTATGTTTCACAATGCACGCTTTTGACAATGATGCAATGAAACGCTGCGTTTTTATTTGATGGATGCAAGTATGACACTATATGCCAGTGCAAATGCGGACTTGAACTGTCGTAATACAGGAACTGCTTCAGCAAAATAAATGTTGAAGATAGTGCCGACTCCACTGGGATAGCCAGATGCTATAGAATTATTCCAGCAAAATAACTGCTGGAAAAGTGAAGCCGACTCAGCTGGTAAAATTGGGAACTTGAATCAAGCACCTCACTGAAGTAACACCCTGCTGGGAATATAACTCTGCTGGAGAATGGGAGATGCGCCTAGTATGATCGAACTTCTGCTGGAAAGTGAACGGAGATCACACGGTGTTCTGACGAAATAAACGCCGATGCGCCCACACCAACTCTGTCGGGGAGAGTCTTCAAATTCTACTGGGAGGAATGAAAATACCTGCTGAGAAGAGAATTCTGCTGTGGATGGGATGATTCTCTTGGGAAAATCAACTAACTCTGCCGGGGGAGAGTAAATGGCCCTGCGGGGAAAGGTGAACTGTCTGAATACAACTCACAAATATTAGCCTTCTACGGCTAACCCGCTCTGTTTGAAATACACTGTCTGAATACAGCCTTATAATCTTAGAATCGTCAATTCTGCTGAGGATAAATGACTTGACTGGAGAATGTCCTCTGGATAAGCCACGACCAGCTGGGGGAATTCGATCCTTCTTCAGGAGGAACATGCATGACCTGCGTGGAGATCAAGTCCTTCGTTATTGCAATCTTTTGATCATCTTCCTCGTGCGGTTATGAAACCTACAACAACACAAACAAGACAAAACAAGCCTATGCAACCAAATCGATTCAGGTTAGTGACGTTATTTTCAGTTAATTCAAAGCTTTAGCAATCATTGGCAAGGGCCAGTGATGTTATACATATGCTAGTTTCAATAAACTTAGGCGTTTTATCATGCACAAAACAGTAAAGAACCAGCATCAAGTACTGAATAACATATTTTATTGATTGGGCCCCTGAATGGGCGGAGTTTTTGTACACGGGATGTAACTCCTGAAAAGAGGAAGCTACGCAAAGCAGATACACAAGTATGCACAAAAAGCATAAATATTTGACAAATTAAATTTTGTACACATGTCGGCAACGGGATGCAGACGAACACCACGAACTGATCCTCCTATGACTCATCCGACTCTAATGCTTTCCCGGTATCCCTACTTCCGAAGCGGTTGTATCCGATAATTGACCCCTCGAGTATTCTCCCGCACTGATGCTCACCGCAGTATCAAATTCGGACCGCAGTCATTTGCTTTTCAAATCCCTAACTTTTGCGTGAACCGCCCTTTACGGGTTTTCAGTTCACCGGGATACCCTTTTTTGCCGAAGCCGCCCAGTGTAGGTTTTCAACTTCGCGGGTGTACATTTTTTCAATTGTATCCCTAACTTTTGCCCGAACCTTTCATTCTGTTTTTGGTTCGCCAAGATGCTCCATTTTTGCCTGGACTCTCTTTTTTTCTGTCCAGCGGGTCAATTTTAAGCAAAGTATTTTTTAACTGCGTCCGAATTTACAGGCGACGTGAAGTCTTCACCGTCCATAGTGGACAACAACAAAGCTCCTCCTGAAAAGACTTTTCTGACAACGTATGGCCCTTCGTAGTTGGGGGTCCATTTGCCCCTGTGATCTGCTTGCGGCGGGAGAATCCTTTTCAGCACAAGGTCGCCCGTCTGAAAGCTCCGAGGATGTATCTTCTTATCATATGCTTTCTTCATTCGGCTCTGGTACAAACGACCATATGCTAGAGAAGCTAGCCTCTTCTCGTCCATCAAACTCAATTGGTTCAACCTGTCCTTCACCCATTCTGCCTCGTCCAGCTGAACGTCTCGCAATACCCTCAGAGAAGGGATCTCCACTTCCAATGGTAGTACCGCTTCCATTCCGTATACTAACGAGAACGGGGTTGCCCCGGTTGATGTGCGTACCGTCGTACGATAACCGTGCAGAGCAAAAGGTAGCATCTCATGCCAATCCTTATAGGTCACCACCATTTTCTGAACGATTTTCTTGATATTCTTATTGGCCGCCTCGACAGCACCATTCATCTTGGGTCGGTAAGGGGAGGAGTTGTGATGTTCAATCTTGAAATTCTGACAGAGCTCCTTCATCATTTTGTTGTTCAGGTTTGAACCGTTGTCCGTGATTATCCGCTCGGGGATCCCATATCTGCAAATGATATCTCTCTTGATGAATCTGGCCACCACTTGCTTCGTTACATTTGCGTAAGACGCCGCTTCTACCCACTTGGTGAAATAATCGATTGCTACTAGGATGAACTGATGCCCGTTAGAAGCCGTCGGCTCGATCTTTCCAATCATATCGATTCCCCACATCGAGAATGGCCAAGGCGATGACATCACATTTAGAGGGCTTGGAGGCACATGGATCTTATCAGCATAGATTTGGCACTTGTGGAACTTCCTCGCAAACTTGAAGCAATCAGTCTCCATAGTCAGCCAGAAATAACCCGCCCTCAGCAGCTTTCTCGTCATAGCATGCCCGCCAGCATGCGTACCAAAGGTACCTTCGTGTATTTCCTCCATGAGTAGCTTTGCCTCTTTTTCGTCTACACAACGTAACAGCACCAAGTCGTGGTTTCTTCGGTACAAGATGCCATCCGGATTCAAATAGAAATTACCCGTTAATCTCCTGAGAGTCTTCTGATCTTGACTGGATGCCCCAGCCGGATACTCTTTGTTCTTCAGGAAATTAAGGATATCAAAATACCACGGTTTGTCGTCGGATGCCTCGTCAATAGCAAATACGTAAGCTGGTCTGCCCAACCGGGAGATAATGATTCTGGGAGCTTCGTTCCAGAAGTTGACTTTGTACATGGAAGACAAAGTGGCGAGAGCGTCAGCCATTTGATTCTCTGCCCTCGGCACATGATGCAACTCAACCTTGTCGAAGAAAGGCAATAATCTCCTTGCGTAGTTCATGTAATGTATCAAATTGGGCTGACGCGTCTCCCATTCCCCTTTGATCTGATTCACCACCAGAGCTGAGTCTCCGTATATGTCTAAATTCTTGATTCGCAAATCAATGGCTTCTTCAAGCCCCATTATACAAGCTTCGTATTCGGCCTCATTATTGGTGACGGCAAAGGTTAATCGGGCAGTAAACGGGATGTGCGACCCGTGTGGCGTAGTGATGATTGCCCCTATTCCGCTACCGTAAGCATTCACAGCTCCGTCAAATATCATCTTCCACTTGGAACCCAACTCTGGCCCTTCGTCCGGCAACGGCTCTTCACAATCTTTCATCTTTAGGTACATGATATCCTCGTCAGGAAATCAAACCTCATCGATTGGTAATCTTCAATAGGCTGCTCCGCCAGATACTCAGACAGCACACTCCCCTTTATAGCCTTTTGCGAGATGTATTGGATGTCATATTCAGTCAAGACCATCTGCCAACGGGAAATTCTCCCTGACAACGCCTACTTTTCGAATACATATTTGATAGGATCCATCTTTGAGATGAGCATGGTTGTATGATTCAGCATGTATTGCCTCAGACGCTTGGCGGCCCAGGCTAGCGCGCAACAAGTTTTCTCCAGCATTGAGTATCGAGATTCACAGTCTGTAAATTTCTTACTCAAGTAATAGATCGCATGCTTTTTTCTTCCTGTCTCGTCGTGTTGACCGAGAACACAACCCATGCTTCCCTCAAGAACTGTCAAATACATGATCAAGGGTCTGCCCGCCACTGGGGGTATCAAGATAGGAGGTTCCTGCAAATACTGCTTTATTCTATCGAACGCCTTTTGACAATTTTCGTTCCACGTGACAGCTTGATCTTTCTTCAATAGCTTGAATAATGGTTCACACGTAGCAGTTAGGTGAGATATGAACCGGGCGATGTAGTTCAACCTCCCTAAAAACCCGCGTACCTCTTTCTCTGTTTTAGGCGTCGGCATTTCCTGAATCGCTTTTATTTTGGCAGGATCGACCTCTATTCCTCTTTCGCTTACGATAAACCCCAGCAGTTTACCCGATCTCACCCCGAAGGTGCATTTGTTAGGGTTCAGTCTCAGCCTGAACTTCCTAAGCCTTTTAAATAACTTCAGCAGATTCACCAGATGCTCTTCCTCCGTCTGGGATTTGGCAATCATATCGTCCACATAAACTTCGATCTCTTTATGCATCATATCATGGAAAAGAGTCGTCATCGCACGCTGATATGTTGCCCCAGCATTTTTCAAGCCAAAGGGCATCACTTTGTAGCAAAATGTTCCCCAAGGCGTTATGAAAGTGGTCTTCTCCATATCCTCTGGCGCCATTTTAATCTGGTTATAGCCTGAAAAGCCATCCATGAAGGAGAATACGGAGTATTGAGCAGTATTATCAACTAGCACGTCAATATGAGGAAGTGGGAAATCGTCTTTTGGGCTTGCTTTATTCAAATCTCTATAATCCACGCACATCTGAACCTTGCCATCTTTCTTTGGCACTGGTACGATGTTAGCAACCCATGAGGGATATTTTGTCACAGCCAGGAAACCAGCGTCCCACTGTTTTTGAACTTCCTCTTTGATCTTCACTGCCATATCTGGTCGAGTTCTGCGAAGCTTTTGTTTGACCGGCGGGCAATCTTCTTTCAGTGGCAGACGGTGCACCACCATATCTGTATCGAGCCCTGGCATATCTTCATACGACCAAGCGAATACATCACTATACTCTCGGAGCATTTCAACCAGTCTTCGCTTGATATCGCTCTGCAGTGCGGCTCCGATACAAATATTCTTCTCAACCCCTTCCGACCCCAGGTTGATAATTTCGATGACCTCGTCGTGAGGCAGAATGGCTCTTTCCTCTTGCTTCACCAACCAAGACAGCTCTTCAGGAACGTCGCTATCTTCGACAACCTCTTCTTCGGCCTGAAATACCGGGTGCTCGAAGTCGGGACGAGTCATAGGTGGTTCAAGGATGTCATCTGAAAATGGTATCCTGCAAAAGGAATGGTTAAGTGCTTCAAAATGCGTATAAAGCGAATAACCACGTTGCCATTTTATTGAAAAATATAAAACAAGAAAGACAGGGATTACAGTATTTGCACATGAAAAAAACGCCATTTATTTAATGATTAACACGCAATGTTCATAACAACACAGCCCTAAGCAAATCCTGATGCCCCGGGCAAGACACCAGATTATTCAACAATTAATAAAGCAAAGCATTACTGTTTAAGAGTCACAGGAACAAGCTCCTGAATAGACCAGTTGCACAGTCCTTGTCCTGGGGTGCTTGGCTGAATCCAGGCATCCATATCACAGTCGCTGTCTCCTTCGTCAGACTCCGAAGCAGCATTGATGGTTTCATGACATACTCCAGTGGCAGAGATGGTTATTGGCCCTCTGAAACGGGGTGCTCCCACAGAAGGTGTTGATGACGACGGTCGGTAACCCAGTCCGAACCGGTCCATCTTTACAGGAATATCCAGTACTTTGCCCCAGCCCTTTGCTTCTCCTGCCTCCACTAGAGCTTGAGCTTCTTTATACGATGAGACGGCTATCTCTGGCACTTTGCTCGGCCCGGGACCTTTGTCCTTGATACGCAACCCTTCAAATGCCTGGCAGGGTGTTTCGTGGATCTCTCCATCGACCTCCACATATTTAAATGACGACAAATGGCTGACCAGGATGTCTTCTTCTCCGCATACGGTGACTACGCTGTCTCCGACCATATATTTTAACTTCTGATGCAAGGTAGACGTGACTGCCCCAGCCCCGTGAATCCAAGGTCTTCCAAGCAAGCAGCTGTACCATGATATAAAACTCAGTCGCAAACACCTCCGGCCCCACCTGTAGAGGCAATGTGATCGATCCAAAGACTGTTCTTCGCGTGCCGTCAAAGGCCCTGACTACCAAGTCGCTGGGTGTGCACAAGATTCCTCTGACATCTAGCTTCATCATCACTTTCTTGGGCATCACATTCAAAGACGATCCGGTGTCGACCAATACGTGCGACATTACCGATCCTTTACACTCAACAGATATGTGCAGCGCCATATTATGATCTCTCCCTTTAGGGGTCAAATCGAAGTCGGTAAAGCCTAAGCTGTGGCCTGCATTCACATGTGCCAACACTCCTTCCAGCTGATTTACAGAGACGTCTTGTGGTACAAAAGAAGTATCCAGGACTTTCAACAAAGCATTTTTGTGGGCTTCAGAACATAGTAGCAACGACAGGATAGATATTTTGGACGGCGTCTGCTGCAGATGCTCCACAATCTTATAATCACTTTTTCGAATCAAGCGCATGAACTCTTCTACATCTTTCGATGCTGCTTCTTTGTCGCTTGCTTGCACGGGGACATTCTCAACCATTTTCCCTTTCCCTTTCGCTAGTATTTCGGCCTCCACTTCAGGTGATATAAAGATCCTACCACTTCTTGTCATACCTCCTGAACCAACAACATTGTCTACAGTCTCGGCTGGCTGCTTATTAACATCAATCTTTATCCCGTCACAATACACCTCCAACCCATATGACCATGGGACTGCTTTCGTGTTCTCGTACGGGATTGGTCCGGCCTTAGTTATGGTGATCGGTGGTCGCTGAACCGGTGCTGCAATAGTGATTGTCTTCCGAGGAATCGTTACAGTGGCCACATCACTTTGATCATCTGCCACTGCCCCTGCAGGCTCTTCAGTTGCTGCTCGGTCAAACTGCAATGTGCCCCCATCAATTAAAGCCTGAATGCCTTTCTTCAAATCATCACACCCCCAGCTAGGGTCCAGCATTCTAAGCAATACTCATCACACCCTGGATAAACACCTCCTTGCAGCAATCTGCTTTTTACCTCGCCCAGCGGCGTCTTTAAATCGTCGACATTCATAATCAGATTCAACCCTTCCTCAGTCAGAATGGCGTTTGCCCCATGATTAGGCATGGGTTTCTGCACTATATTCGGACCTGCCGTTCCGAAATTGATAGTCTTATTGTCCAAAAGATCCTGCACAACATGTTTAAAAGCATGGCAACCTTCTATATCGTGGCCCGGAGCCCCAGAATGAAACTCACAGTGCCTGCTTGCATCATAACCATACGGGGGAGTTCCCGTTATCGGTGCCAGAGTTCTCTTCTCTACCAGGTTCAAACCCAACAATGTCTGCAACAAATCTGCATATGTTGATGGAGGCTTCTCAAACACTCTTCTCAGTTTACCACCCTGGAATCTTCGCTGAGCCTGTTGTGCCCCCTGCTGAGGCTGCTGCTGCTGCTGCGTTGGCTGCTGCTGAGACGGTTGTTGTTGTTGAAGTGGTTGTTGCTGATATGGGATAGTAACACTTGCCACCTGCTGCGGCTGATGATATTGGTTTCGTCCCCTGCCTCGGCCTCGGCCTCGGCCTCCAAATACTGCGCTTGCCTCGCCCTGACAGCGCCCACCAAAAGCTTTCCTATTACTGCCAGATGCAGTTGATTCCTCAGCCTGGAACTTTCCTTGCTTAATGTTACGTTCAATCTTTTCTCCCATCAAAATTAGGTCTGAAAAACTGGCCAGGGATGTATGAAACAACATGTCATGAAATAAGCCTGTGAATGTGCCGACAAACATGTCATTCATTTCCTTATCTTCTACAGGAGGACGGACCCTGACAGCCATATCGCGCCACCTTTGCGCGTACTCTTTAAAGCTCTCCCCCTTCTTCTGCGACAGCCCTGCCAATTGGACCCGATTGGGCGCCAAGTCGCTGTTATATTTGTAGTGAGCTACAAATGCCTCTGCTAATTGCTTCCATGTCTTGATATTAGTTGGCTCCAACCCCATGTACCACTCTAAGGAGGGACCTGACAGACTATCTTGAAAGAAATGCATTAGCATTCTCTCATCAGTTGAGTACGCAGACATCTTTCTGTAATAGGCTCGCACGTGCACTTTCGGACAGGTGTCCCCTTTATACTTATCAAACGTAGGAGCTTTGAATTTGATTGGCACCCTCAAGCCAGGTACCAGACCCATTGTTGCCATGTCCAAGCCCACAACACTTTGGTTCAGGACCCCCCTCATCTGCTCTTCCAGCATTTTGATCTTCTGGGAGTCATCCATCGGCCCTTCGAAACCTCCGCCGGAGAAAGCGTCCTCCTGCTGATCTTCTTGCCACATACCATTCCCAGCTTCGTACCCATCATATCCATTATTACGGCCAGCCCTGATCTGATTCATCCCCGGACCTCGGCCTCTGTTGCCGTATCCCTGAACACCTCCAGCAGGTCCAAAAGCCATTAACCCAGCGCCGTTCCCATTTCTGAACCCTCCGTAACCCTGATTGGCCACACCATAACCATCTTGCCCAAAGCCTTGAGCATTGAAACCATATTTCCCAGCATTATCGAATCCCTGATCGTTGAACCCGAATCCAGCATTGCCAAAGCCGTTGCCTCCCATATTATCACCCAAGTTGACATCACCAAGCCCAACGTTATGGACAGCAGTCTCGTTCCCAACTCCGACGTTACCGTTTCCAGCAGCGGTAGCGTTGTTGACATTAGCAGCAGGTATATTGACTATAGGTGGAGCCACTGGCGTGGGAGTGCCATCCCCATGAACAGTATCGACTCGCACAGACTGATGATCCTCGTTACCGTGACCAGCATTTCGGGCCAACAGAGGTTGCACCATGGCTTGCAAATTTTCCTGACCTTTTGCGATAGCTTCCATGGTTTGCATAAAGAGAGCTAGCTTCTCGCGCACATCTTGCATCTCGTTCTGCATTTGATCCATGATTCTTCGACAGTTGGTGCGAGTGGAATAGCGGTGCGGGTGCTGATCTGCAATCCTGAAAAGTACCTGATACAGAGCAGGAAATAAGACACCATCCAAAGATTACCTGTAATGTAATATGAATATGAATGCAATGCAATGTGTGTCTGTGCATTAGGGAAATTCATTCCCCGATTCTAGTGTGAAGGTGCCGGTGCAGGCATTACAAAGATAGGAGTTGAATCACAGAAAGCCTCATATATTGCTGAAAAACCAATAAGCCCGGAATACAATGTCACTGAGAGTACAATACGAAAGCATGACCTCAACCAACAATCCTGGTGATGGTCAGCAATATGCAAATAAAGCATACAAGCTACTACATGAAGTGATCAAATCCTCCCAGAAGTCTGGTACTCTTCTAGCAATTTCTTGGTCTCCGGATGACTTGGTCGATCAAGCATCCCTTCAACAAGTTGGTTTCTCTTCTTAAGAACACGGCGCACGTCTTCAGCAGTTTCTTCCCATGCCCCGTCTCCGAAGCGATCCTCTAGTTTACGCTTCTGAGACACGGCTTCATCTCTGCCTTTGATGGCCTTGTTCAGTGCGTTCTAGAGACTGTACCGGGTCATCACTTCTTCTTCACACTTCTTGATGCTGGACTTCAACTGCTCTTCGAGGTCGGAAATTTGCTGCTTCAACTTATCTTCCCTCTTCTTATTGTTGGTGAGCGTAGCATTCAAAGTCTTATTGCAAGAAGAGATCTCTCGGTGAGCGATGTCAAGCGCTTTCTTCTTGGATTCAAGCATGTCATGGGAGCTTCTGAACTCTTGCCCCAGACGTTCGCGCTTCTTCCTCTCCTCAGTCAACTCATCCCCTAATCTGTTCATTAGCTCAATCTGCTGTTGGAAAGCATACACGGCCTTGTTTTTCTCACTGCGTACCTGGGCTAACTCTTGCTCTAACCCTTCATTGATCTTCATCAAGGCTTCTTTTTCCTTCACAACTTGCTCGTAGGCTTCCATGGAAACAGTAGTTGGCTCTGCTACCGGAATGGGAACAAGAACTGGTGCATCTGGAAATGGCATCCTCAACTGACTGGCTCTCTCCTGGATCCACTCTCTGTAAGGTGCATAGGCTTGACAGTCGTTCTTCCCTAACAACGGCTTCCCTCTTCGGTTAATACGCGTCCAGGCATGCTGCAGCTTGGCCAATAACTCCCCCTTTAAATCACCGGTAAAGTACAGAGATTCCTGTACCTCCTCTTCCTTTGGCGGGTTCTTCAGCGCATATCCGAACTGACGAATGAACAGAGAAGGGTTGTAGTTGATACACCCTTTCCTCCCTATCAACGGAACATTAGGGTACCCAGAACAACTGAATATAAGCTCAGATCCTAGCAGGTCTCGATCAAACCACTCAACGTCTTCAGAAGATAGCCTCATCAGGCGCTCTGACCAGCTAGTTGTGGTTGCACTCTTCACAAAAGATCCCTTCAGGGGAAGGTGGCTTTTAAACCACATATCCAGCAATGGTACACAAAAATGAACATTCTTTCCTCTTCCCTTCTCATTCTTGTAATGCAGTGAGTGGTAGAAATCTCCGAGCATGGTCGGTACAGGGTTACCAGCGGCAAACAAGTAGAAGGCATCGAAGTCCACAAAATCCGATACATTGGGAAACAATATTATACCGTAAATGCACAGAGCCAGCACAGCATTGAAGGCAATCCAACATCCGCTCTTAGCGTACTTTTGAGCTTTACCGATCAAGAACTGGAGTGAGAATCCTGGAACTCCACGGGAAACAGTAGTCAACAGTTCAGAAGCATCCACATGCAAGGCTTTTGCCAAGTCTTCCGGCTTGGGCTTAATGCCCGAATGAATGAATGGAACCTGGTTCTGCACGGGTAACTTAGTAAACTCCACATACTCCTCAATGGTAGGTCCTATAATGAGATCAGCGAACGTAAAACATCTCAATGCGGGATCATAGAATTGCATCAAAGCGTACAGCCTATCTAGCTCTGTCTCCGTAGGTTTGCGCACCAATCTCAATAGTCTTCCATAGCTCATTCTGAAGCTCCTACGAACCTCCTCATCAGCCAGAGAGATCAACCCAAGCAGGGGAACAACATCAGGAGTAGGCAATTTGTAAGCAACTGTCCTTCTTAAGCTGGACATGACCAATCACTCAGGAATCCGGACACTAGAACTAGGGAAATGCAAATGCACCTGCAGCACAGACACACGTTAGTGGGATGCAATGATGATGAGTATGCAAACAGAATGCAATGCAAGTAACATGCAACGGGGGCCAACTGCCGTAGCTGAATAGTCTGGACCATATCAAGAAGTCTCAGATAGATTCTCTAGAAGTCCTCAAACCCTGGTCTCAGATAGACCTAAAATCAAGCTCCAATAATGGTATCTGACAGATCTCAAACCATAACTCCAACTGGTCTCTGGCAGACCTCAAATCACATCTCCAACTGGTCTCTAACAGACCTCAGAACACATTTCCAAATGGTCTCTGATAGACCTCAGAACACATCTCCAAATGGTCTCTGACAGACCTCATAACCTTCCATAAATGCCCAGGATCTCTGATCAAGAAATAACCGGTATCTGAAGGTGTAGTTACCTGCATAACCCCAAACCCTCTCACAGGTGGATGTCCTAGTAACTGACAAAGGTATGGCATCCTATGCGGTCGTCGGCGTCACAGACTTTCAGGGTCGATGATACGATTCCCAGAAGGAGTGGCATCATCAAATCCTGAAGAGGCCTCACTTAGCCAACTTCCAAATGATCGGTCCCCAGAGTCGACAATTCAACTAACCAGCAACCCACGCCAACCAAAGGAAGGGGCAGGAGGCCAACCAGAGGAACCTCGTCTGAGTGTAGATTTCGCGGGACACCAAAGCAAGCAAAGCAAGCGGGCGCCAACTAATCTCTACTCTAATTCTAGGTGCACTCAAGCCCAGGTCCGACTTCTCACTCAATATCAGAACACCCGTCACACCCCAAGATACAGCAATAATAATCCATATATACAAAGCTGAAAATAAAGGTCAGAAATATAAATCCATACAAAATCCTCGACGGGAAAACAAGCGTTAGGATTGACTCTCTTAAGGGACGTTGGATCCCAAATGCATAAGAACTATCGCAGTCCTTAGCAGCCAGGGGACGTTGGATCCCCAGCAGAGTCGCCAGCTGTCGCTACTGCGAAAATCGGCGCCGGCTGACAGAAGAGTCGCCACCGTGCGTTATTTATCCCACGGGAGGGAAAGGAAACGCTCAGAGTAAACCTCACACAACATGGGAAAGGTATGGTCGTCGCAACCAAAACCTGGATTCGGGAGTCGGTTACGCAAGGGGAAGGTATTAGCACCCCTCACGTCCGTCGTACTCGACGGGATCCACGCTTTTTTTCGGGTATGGATTGTTATTCTATCTAAACTATAGGTAAAGGGTTAAAAAGAAAATAAAATGAAAATAAAAATGACTCGGCAAAGTATCGCACTTTATGCCTACGTATTCCCGCCTGGAACGAGAAATCAGAGTCAACGTAGTTCGCCTACCTACGGGAAAGGAGGGGAAGGTTGCTCGCTAGGATATCGTATCCTATGCCTACGTACTTTCATACAGCATGAAAGATCAGAGCAAACGTAGTTCGGGCCACGTACGACACAAGTCTGTCTGTTGTTTTTTATGAAAAATCTCACCTTAAACAAGGGTTTTCTTATTGCAAAAGGTTGATGTCTGTTCAAATCTTTTGACGGAAGAAATGAATTAATCTCTGTTATAACCTTTATTAATGTTTTTCTGTTGTTTTGAAGGAAGAAGAGATGACACTCTACAAATCCTAGGGTTAAAAGGGAATAAAATTTACCCTAATGTTATCATGCATGGGTTAACTCCTAATGTCTATCACATCCTCCCTTGAACAAGGAAGAATGGAAGTCCTACGGGAAAGGAAACGAAAGGAAGAAACGGAAATACAAGTAATAACCGCATACAAGTGAACATGACTATAGCAATGGTAAATGCAATGCAAAGGAGGGAGGAAGGTTCATATCAACCTCAAGCCCATTCATGGATGGAATAAGAAAATATCAAGTGATCATATGCAAAGAATCGAGTGAAAACTCCGAATGAAACGCGTAATCCACTATTTGGAATCGCAACGTGCTATCATGCAAACAAGTCGATAATCGGGCAAGCTACACATACAAATAACAGCCACCTAAGGGGTCTTCAAATACCTCTAGCCTATCTATAATAAGAAATATAAACCACGGCATTCACCATGCAAACACAAATCGGCCGTTGGAGCCTTAACAAAAATAAAGTCCGTTCGGAAGTCCAAATTACAAGTTCGAATACAAAATATGAGAAAAATAGCAAAAGGTGCTAAAAAAATTCAAATAAAAATCTCCAATGCCCTACATCAAGCCACAAACCAGGGGTGAGAGATACCACAAAAATATCCAAAGAAAAATGGTCAAACAAGATGAAAACATTGCAAGATATCTCATGTATACCAAAGGAAAGATTAAAGTGGAGCATGTTAAAGAAAGCATCCAAAACCAATTAAAATGGTACAATAAAATTCCCACAAAAATATATCACAATACCTCAACGTGTGTATGAGATCCCTGCAAAAGGATTGACATTTAAATTGTGTTTTGATAGGTTAAAGAAATTCAACAAAATGATAGCACCAGCATTGGCCTTTTTATGACGACCCAAATGTAAAAAATCCAAAAAAATATCAAAAAATGGTAAAATTATAATTCCAGTTTTATTAAATCCTAGACATCTTAAAGATTCAACACAAAAAAATGGGGATCAAAAAGACTAATTTTCCTATTTTTTATGATTATTTGAAGTTAGCATATAAAACAGAAAATATAAAAGAAAGTACATGGAAGCATATAAATGTGAGAAACAAGTAATATAAATGAAATAAAGTCAAAACCGTGCAAGCCAGGGATCGAACACACGCGTGGGGAGGGTGATAGCGCTGAGTGGGCGCTGACTGGATAAATGAGGGCGATGTGGACGGTGACGTGGACGCGTGGGAGGCGTTGGATGCGAGGACTTGTCAACTAGTCAACCAAGATCTAACGGACAGCATGTTTCTTCTCCAAATTGAATATTTTTTCAGCACATGAATAGTAACCCGCAGCACTATTCACATGGATTTTTGGCCACTTTGAAGCACCATAACTCCATCAATAATTATCCGTTTCGCACAAAATTTTAGTCAAACTTGAAGGAAAAAATTCAAGGAATCCAAATATGGTCTTAGATTTTCTCGAAACTCTCTCTAACTCCCAAAATGTGGCACCTCAAGAAAAACTCAAGAACCAAAAATTGTCATAAAAACCATCTTTTTTGTACTAGAATCCATGTAGGAGATGAGAGCAATGTGATGCAACAACAATAATGCAAGAAAGACTCATAAATCATGAGTTATGTCGAATTCTTTATACCTTGGAAAAATGAATTATGGAGCTTTAATGGAGCACGAATTTCTTTGGAAAAAAGTGTAGAAACCTTCAATAATTCTTGGTAGAGGTATTAGGATCAAAGAAAATGCTTGAATTGGTGAGGAAATGAAAATCACTTTTGCACTTGGAGCTCACTTTTTCATGTTGATACAGCCATGGAATTGCACTAAAATCTTCTCAAAAATTGATGGAAAAATCCTATGTAGTATATTGAATTAATTGGTAATGAGAAAGGATCAAAAAATGGAGAGAAAAAGGATTGAAAAAAATGGAAATTCAAACATGTGAAAGTGTGGGAAAAAATGGAAAAATGATGGAAAAAATTCAATATGATTTGCAAATGGATTCAACATCAACTATCACCAACCTTTACTCTTAATGATCTCAATCCAATATATAGATGATGATTAACAAACTTAGAGGTTTCTAGAATAATCTTGGAGGATTCTAGAAAGTTGTGGAAATTTCATGAACTTCTCATGCCATGATACTTTGAATATCTCTTATCTCATGCTTGCACCTTTCCAAACTTATGTCAAAATCTCCTTACATGAGATATGGGAAGTGTATGTAAGCTCCTTGCCTTGAAAATTCATCTTGTGCCAAGTTTTCTATACTTGCCTTATTATGCAAGTAACAAAAATACAAAGCAAGTCCAATTTTTAAACCCTTACTCAAAAAAGTGGCTGAACCAATGTCTTTAAAATGATGTTGGGAATCAATTTGGTATATTGGATGACCCATATTGGACTTGTAGATCTCTCAAACCATTTTCCAACTTGAACTTTTTCAAGTTATATGCCTTTTTCAGTCATTTTTCACCAACTTTTATCAAGTCTTGTTCCATGAATTTCCAAACTTTCATGACTTCTTTTTTTGACTTAAAACGGCATTTTTAGCAACTTTGATGTTGGGAAGTTTTTCATTTGAAGCTCCCTTGTATGAGTTTTAGGTATAGGCTAAGAATGACTTGTAATCACTAGATGACCAAAATACCCTTTGCTTGCCAAAACCATAAGTAGAGTTCCACGAATCATATGAAGGCATACCATACCATTCTAGAAAGCTAAGACAATAAGGAACAATCCTTATGTTGGCCAGAAATTCATTTGAAATCTCCTTGAGGGGTAAAAATTGCTTGGAAGTCAAGTCACTTTCACAGACAAAACTTCAGATACCTCAGATGACCTGTAACTTGCAAGGACCATAACTTGAGTTCTATAAATATCCTTGATATCTTCCACCACTCAAATTAAAGTTTTTGAGATCCTATACAAGTTTCATGTTGGCCAAGGATCCATTTGAAGCTTGCATTTTGACTTATCTTGCTTGGAAGTTTGTCCTAAACTAGGGAATTTTACACAGAAACCCTAATTTAGAAACTCCTCTTCTCCTTGATTTCTATTGAATTCTTCTTAGCATAACAACATATCCTTATTCTTCATGTCAAATGATGAACCCCACATCTCTCCAATAGCCCTTAATGCCTTTCAATCAGTCAATTGACCTAGAGTTGACCCAGGGTTGACCCAGATGAAACCCTAGTTGACTGTCTTCAACTGTAATTCTTGTGACTTCACCAATGACTTGTCTCCTTCTCAAAATGACTTTCTAATTCCTCCAAGATGTCTAGATACTCCCCATGCTCAGCCCACAGCTCACCATTTCTTTGTTGATCCTCAGACACCCTTAGTTAGGAGATAGATGAACTGCTTGATCCATTGACTTGATAGCTTCCAAATTCTTTTCTGATGACTTGAATGAGGTTGAATCAGGATAATAACCTCTTGATAGGCCTCTAGAGATGAGAATAATGATTGGTCCCCTGTTAGCTGACTTGCTATGCTTATGCTATGCAGATGAGTAACCTATGTACATGGCCCTATATGCAAATGCTAATGCAATTGAAACATAAACCAAGTGAATAAGGTTGGGCAAATTTTTAGGGTGCAACAGGTGTGTCTTATCCCTCCAAATAGAGTTGTTAACCCTAGGCAAAAAGAGCACAATGTTTCATTTTCCCCATGAAGTTCAACCCTCATGGAAGATGGTTATTTTAGTACAATCTCATTTGAGTTCATACCTCAATGGTTGGGTCTTGCTTGACAGTTTCTCTTCAGTTCTTTCCTGAATTGAACTTCGGTCTTTGGCAATCACATCATGGACATCTCCAACTTTTAAGCATGGATACATTTAGTTTGCACCCTATTCCCCAGGAAGAATATTCATAAAGACAGACATTTCTTCAAATAATAACATCACAGGATTTTCTCAAACATCCACATTCGGACTAAATAATCTCTTTATTTGAGCAACTCGTTTTGATCAGGATCTTATTCAAAACGACAAACGACATTTTCTACAAGACAGTTCATTCACCCTCAGTGGGTCCTTCAACATCATCAAATTATCAAAAGGCATCGCTTCATAAATTCATCGAAGAAGCTTACCGAAGACATTACAAGACACCTCTCTTTATTTTGAGAGCTTACAGAATATTTTGCAATTACAAAGACACTCAGCAGGAACACATTCCCCAGTGAGTTCATCGCACAAGTTTATTTCCATCAAGTGACATTTCCCCGAAGAAGTCGAGGAAGTTTATCACGGTAGTCTCCCTTTATTTGAGAAGGCATACATCACAATTCAACCGGCTCACATATCTCCCGAAAATCCCCGGTGAAGCTTTACAACTACATCTACAATTACATTTACAAATTACATCTACAACAACATAGCACATTACAGATTACATCAACAACATTTACAACCTACAGGTTCTACAACGAACTACATCTACAGTCTACAACGACATCTACAGTTTACAAAATTTTACAACCCCCTGTGAAGATGCTCTCACGAGTTTTCATCATTTCAGGGGATTTCTACAACAGAGACTGAGACCAACTCATGATTCCCATATCATGACGCTCGGGGAAGTTCTACAACAGAGACTGAGACCAACTCATGATTCCCATATCATGATGCTCGGGGAAGTTCTACAACAGAGACTGTGACCAACTCATGATTCCCATATCATGACGCTCGGGGAAGTTCTACAATTACAACAACATTTACAACGACATTTACATCTACATCTACAAACTACAATGATTCTACCATCTACAAAATTTTGGCGTTTTCAGGCAGAGACTGAGACCAGCTCGTGGTACCCTCATGACACTCGGGGAAGTTATACATTCTACTATTTCAAGTTGAGTTCCAAAAGGAGAAGATATACAGAAAAACAAGAAAAGAAAGGAAAAAATACAAAAAAAAACTGAACCATTGACTCAATTCATTTGGATTATTACCAACCACTACATTATGGTAATAAGCTTCTCACCTATTGTCTAAATCGCCATCCTCTCGGTGTTTGTACCATTATTATACTTCTGGAGATTCCCCAGTGGTGTTTGCTGCCTGTCCCCGTAAGGGTTACCTGTTGTCAGTCCTGTTCTTCCCTTTATGTCGTGCCCGTGACATCTTTCCCTCACAGGATCCTTTGTCTTGCATTTTCATATCATTGCATATCATTTGCATTCGGTGGTTTCTTAAGGCCAAAAATTCGTGCAGTGTTTATATTTAAGTCCCTCCTATCTCGTCGAGACGGAGATTTCAATCTCCATATCTCCGAATAGAAGTAACTTAAATAGGGGCATCTGTTGCACCCTAATTTTTGACCACGAGATCCCACCTCTTTTCGTGCATTTTTCTGTTGTTATTCGTCTTTATTTTAATATCTATGTTCTTTTTGCGACTAACCAACTGGTGCAGATGCAGTAACGCCTAGGGTCCCAACATCCCCTTTCACGTAACAAATTCAAGGACTTCGCATAAATTGTTCTCATAATAAAGGTTAAATTCAAGTCCATTTGCTTGGTTTCAAAATGCAAGAGCACAATGCATTGAAATTATTTGCAAGTAATATTCATCATGAGGAGGTCAAGTTCAGTTCCAAGGATCCGCATCCAAGTATTTGTTTTACAAAAGGTCAAGCTATTACAAGGATCAAGACGCTGCTACACTATGGACTGTATGAAACTTCAAACTTCATAGTAAGACAAGAATATCTTTGGTTGAAATTCTGATGATTTGATGTATGAAAGCCAATCAGTTCTTGCGATACGCATTCAAGATCTCAATACAAGCTGGTGGAAATTCCTAAAATAAATTTTGAAGGACACGTATTCTTGAGAGATCTGTTAGAAATTCAAATGCATACATCATGGAATTAAGTCCATTCAAGTTACAAGAACAATCTCAAATTAATGACATTATATCCCAATAAGTTCACATGTTACAAATCCTTAAATCATAAACAGAGGCCTCTATATTATCAAAGATGTAGGATTTCTTTTTTTTTTTTAAGTTACATCAATTGAATAATTCCTACGTATCGAACAAACTGAAGACCTCTTTACAATTGTCATTACATAACGGAATTCACGAGAACACGTTCCTAACTAAACACAGTCCTAAGTATTGAACTCCTTGAGGCATTTTCCTGCAAAGTCGAAGGTTCCCTCTCTCGGGTCAATATCATCTGCACCTGCCACATATCACACCTGAAAGAAGATGGACTTATTAGGATTGATTCCAAAGACCTGATACATACTGCGTTTTGAAACTCAACTTCAAATCGAGTAAATCAAGTTCAATTCAAATCACGAACGGTTGTCGGCAGATCCACGGAGTTGTACAAAGCGTTGTACTTGGAACGACTTAGAGCACTGCAATTACAAGGAATTTTACAAAGCTGGGGCGTTTGCCGGCAGTGGTGGGAGCAATTGAAGAACTTAGCTTTCGGTTTTCCTCTCGGTTTTATCAATAACAGCGGCTTCACGCAATACTAGAATTCATCTCCATCAACAAGTTGATAGTACAAGCTTAGCACCGACGGCGGCACGCGGCGTGCTGGATGCCCTGTTACAAACAGAAGGAGTTCAGTTTAACAAATTGCGAGAGTAAGAAATAAATGAATGGAATAAGTCACATACCTTAGACATTGAGTTACGCTTCTTCCTGTAGCATCTTCAAGGTCTGAACCACTCAGCAAATCCACGACCAGCCTATGCAGTTTGATTGGCAAAGGAAAGGCAACTGCATCAGCGACATCGTGTTTAACAGCAGCAACAGCAGCTTGCGCCAACAATTACGTCGTTTCCACATGGTTAAGTGCGAAATTCCCAGGCTTAATCACAAAGTTTATCTCAGCAAGTGTCTGTCTCACCTGCAAAAGCATCATCAACACATCTGCACTCATTGCAGAAGTTCACGCATGATACAATTGAAGGAAGGAATCATAGAAAGGAAAATGTAATGCTTAGTCAACCAAAAGGATCCCTATCTTCTAGTTCCTAGCCGCATTCGTCACGAGGATACTCAACAAATCATCCTAGTAGATCTGCAATAAGGGCCCTGGGGGTGTGCATGGATCGTTCATCGCAGAAAGCATAATAGAAATGTTGCAGCTACACTTTCAATTGAAGTAGACTCTGTCGGGAGCACTTACACAAGTCTTAAGAAATTCTATGAAACTCTTGTGGCGAACCTCTTGAATATACCCTGCCTTCAATTTGGGACAAATTAGCTCTTTCTGCAAATTATGAGCTTAGAGTAAACAAGTGAAATAATTTAACAGTATTAACATTTGGGAGAAAAGGAGAATATCTCGTGTACCGGTGTTGCACCCCAAAATTTGACCAACATTTCTTTACCTAGCTTGTGGTTCATCTCATTCACATTAGCATTATCACTTGCATTTCATTGACATGTGTGCAGGAGATCAAGAGGTATGAGTACCAAACAAGACTTTGAAGATAGCCAAGGAGGTTATTCAAATGTTCAAGGGTTGATATCTTTGTCAGAGAAGTTAAGAGATCCTCAGAGAGATTGGTTGAAACCAAGGCTGTGTGCCTCCTAACTTGAGAGTTGTGGGAGCTCCTCAGATGATTCTGAAGCTATGAGGGTGTACTTGAAGCTTTTAGAGAGCTTATGAGATGCCTTGAAAGCCATCATGAAGCCTATAGAGGTCATTGTACAAGAATAAGAAGATTCAGCCATGAGTGGTGTAATTAGGGTTTGACTGGGTCAACCCTAGGTCAACTGATGATTTGGAAAGGGTTGAGACCTAATCCAAGAGCCATGTGATCATGGATTGATGCATTAAGATGCTATAAGGATGATTCCAAGATAAACTCATCATGATTGAAGAGTTTGAGAAGTTTCAAGCTAGGGTTTCTAAGGCTTGATAGTGTAAAATCCCCTAGTTTGACCCCTATCTTCAAGGGAGTTTAGCTCAAGATGTGATTGTCATCTCATCTTACCCCAAAGATGAATGTTGTAGAGATTGCTCTTAGCTTTAATTTGAGTACTATAAGTCCTTGATAGGATTTGTAGAACTCAAGTTATGACTTTGACAAGTTACAGGTCATCTGAGGTATGTGAATCTGGCGCCTTGAAAGTTACCCAACTTGCATCCAACTTTTTCCCAAGAAGGATGATTCCTATGAACTTTTGGTCAACATGAATGTTGTTCCTCATCTTCTTAGCTTTCTAGAGAGTACTAGAAATCCTTGATAGGATTTGTAGGACTCAAGTTATGGCTTTGACAAGTCAAGGGCATTTTGGTCATTTGGAGATTACAGGTCATTTCAAGCATAAGGCCATAACTCCTATTTCCAAGCTTCAAATGGAAAAATCTTAAACATCAAACTTGCTTAAAATGATGTTTTAAGGCTATTAAGGAGGTCATGAGATGCTGAAAAGGCTTATAGCAAAAAAATGGTAAAAATGACCTAAAATGGAGGCATAAGTTAAATAAGTCCAAGTTGGAAATTGAAATTTCCAAGCTACACATCCAAACCATGGCATATAATAGGTCATTTTGACTCTAGAAAGCATTTTAAAAACAATGGTTCAGCCACATTTTTGAATTGAGGCTTAGATCTTGGACTTGCTTTGGAAAATGGTTGCTTGCATATTAAGGTACAAATGCAAAACACAAGGAAACTCAATGCACAAGCTAGCAAGGTATCTTAACACCTCATATATCTCATCTAAGGAGATTTTCAAGTAAAAACAAGTTGCTGCAAGAGGTATAACATGATATGGCATGTGAGATGAGATGAAATCATAAACTCATGGCATGAGAATCCCAAATTCTCATTGGATGAGTCCAAAAGGTTCTAGATGAGTCTGAACCATCCTATATAGTGTATAGAACTTGCTCAGATGCAAGGTTGGTGAGAGATTAGAGAGAAGAGTGAGATAGCCATTTCAATTGCTTCCATTGCAAGTTGAAATCAATTTCCACTTTCTGCTTCATTTCCATTGCTTCTTTCAATCCAAACACCTTCCATTGATCATACTGAATGTGTGCATACCAAATTGAGGGCAAGATCTTGAAGAATTGAGGAGATAGCTTTTGGATTTTGAAGGTTGCAAGTCACAATCGAGTTTGGAGATTCAGGCTTTCTTGATCAAATCTTTTGCAAACAGAAGCTTTATCATCAATCAAGGAAGGTTTCTGAAGAGTTTGAGAGGTTGAAGTGAAGCTTTGCCCTATCTGGTATTCAAGATTTGACAGGTTAGTAACTTTTCTTCTACACCATAATTTAAGCATGATTAGGTAGAACTGTTAGGTTAGAATGGTTAGAGACAAATAGGAGATGGATTCTGGGAAGTTTGAGATCAATTGGTGAAGCTTGAGTTAGTGACACCATTTTTGTTTTGATCAAGAACACGATGTATAGTGAAGCATAGCATGAGTTTGATATCAAGAATTAACCAGTGTGAGGTGGTGATCATTCTGAGGTAGGGCTGGAAATGAGTCGAGTCGAGTCGAACTCACCTCAGCTCGGCTCGACTCGTTAAGAATTGTTCGAATTCGAGTTCGAGTTCGAGTTCGACACGAACTTTTTTTTAAGCTCAAACTCGACTCGTTATAAGTTCACGAACAGTTCGATTCGACTCGTTAGGTTCATCTCATTAGGTTCAGCTCACATGGTTCACGAACTTAAAAACTATTTTTTAAAATATATATATTTTTTAGTATATTTGACATTTTAATTAAATATATATTTTTTAAATAAAATATTAAAATAAAATAAAAGTTATCATATTGATATTTAACTTTATCTTCGAAATCTACTAATTCAAAACCTACACAACTTTCAAGAGATACATTTGAGAGTCTAACTCAAAAACTACTAAATTGAAGATTAAATTTGTCTAAGATTTGAAGTAAATATTTAAACCTAATCTTAAAGACAGTATAATTCTTTTCATATGTAATCGAGTTGACTCATGAACCTAACGAGTCGAACTATGTATAGTTCAAGTTCAGCTCATTTAGTTAACGAACTTAATTTTTCGCTCATACTCAACTCATTTGGTTCATGAACCTAGTTCAACGATTTAATTGTCGAGTCGAATTCCGAACTATCTTCGAGTTGGTTTGGTTCATTGCCAGCTCTATTCTGAGGTAATCAATTTCAAGAATGGTGAACTTTGATTCCTGAGCATATTTGGAGGTTTGATTCGTGCTTTAGGTTTGAGGAAGTTTCAATGGATTTTGATACCATGGTTAGATTCAGGGTGAAATTCTGGATGAGCTAGGGTTTTGAATTTTAGTTTTTCATGGAGAATTGAGGTGATACGATTGGGGTGAAGATTCACTTTGAAGATCGGTTCATGGAGCTTTCCCTCCATTTCCATGGCTGAAGGAAGAAGATGACTCCATGGCCATTGGATCATGCGTGGACTCATCGACTGAGTGGAGATCTAAGGGCCACGATTCAATTTCGCATTTGAAGAGGAATTCTAAGACACACCAAAACGAAGCGTTTCATTAAATGGGATATTGGGCTCAATTGCTAGCCATACCCCACTCTCATGGCCCATTGGTTTTTGAACTGAATTTTGTTACTTTCTGCACCGTGCTCTTTTCTTTTTCTTTATATTTTCTGAATTGATCTTCTGATTAAAGACTGGGCCTAGCGCTTTACTAACCCCACCCCCATTTAGGGCCCATCTGCATATTGAACTGCACTGAATTGCTATCTGCACCAACATTTTCATATTTTAATTTCTTTTTCTCCATTTTTCTTTAATATTTGAAAAATCATATTAAATAGAAAAATGATGATTTTTGTATGGGGATTTTTTCTCCCATTTCATGTTGATGTCTAGAAAATTATGAAATCAAAATATTTGCATTTCATGCATTTTTAGTATTTTTTGTGTATTTTCTCTTTTAATAGCATTTTAATTCCCTTTATGTTGATGCATGGATTTGTAGAATTTTGTTTAGCTAGTTCCCTTTGAATTTTTAGGCCATTCTTTTTAGGATAGTTATATTAGGTATTTATATCCCCTATGGATTTATTACATAATTTTGTGATTCATTTTTGATTAGTTTTGATTAGATGACTTTAGGTTGTGTAGAATTAGGTCAATCCTTAACATAGGTCCACAATAACACTAGAATTTTGGGTATCTAGGTCAAGTTATATATTGGGACATATAGGGTATTAAGGGTAGGTACATAGGATCCCCTAGAAATTATATTAGATTTTAATATAATAGTATACTATTTTTAAATGATTTTTGTAGTTGATGGTTGTTTGTGTTGCCCTTGTGGGCTTGTATTTTGTTTTGCCTTGCTTTGTGGATTTTTGTGGGCTTGGTGAGCTTGGTCTTGCTTTGAAGAGCATGGAGGAGCATAGTAGAAGACTTGAAGTTGAATAGGAGCTTGAGATCTTGGAGCCTTGTTTGTTTTGTTGTTGTTTTAGGGTTAGGGATTAAGTAGAGCTTAGACCTAGCTAATTTCTTTCTTAAACATGGATGGTATCTTTCACCTCCATTCTTCCCCATGATTCAAAGTCCTTCCATGGTATTCACCTCCCTCCTCTGGAGGGATAAGTGATTGTACCTAGGAAGTAGAACTTTTGAGGGAACCATTCTTTTGATGTTAAACCCTTATAGGTCACCTTTGGTGGTCAATAAGCAGTTTAACACCCCAGCTTATCCAGTTAAGTGATTTCCTCAGGTTTGAGTATCTTGAGATATGTTGGGCTTGAGGTTGAAGATGAAGACTTCATTGAAGAGTATGGAAGAGGATGATTCCTTGAGCATTGCCATTGCAGCTGAAGCTTGAAGAGCAAGAAGAACAAGTTGATACTTGAAGACCCAATGAAGATCCAGTAAAGATTGACTGAAGAGCTGAAGCTTGAAGAACAGAGGATGAGTTGATACTTACTTTGAAGCTTGGAGATCCTGAAGGAATCAAGTTGATACTTGTGGTTAAGAATGAAGCCTGAAGGTGGAACTGATTAAGGAGCTGAAGCTTGAAGAAGAGAATAAGTTGAAACTTATGTTGAAGGGTTGAAACCTGGAGAAGCAAATTGATATTTGTCAAGAGTGATTGAGGTCTGAAGACTGAGTTGCTGTTAGGAGAGCTGAGGCTTGGATAGAGAGAGAGGAGTTGATCTGCTTTCTTGTTTGTTTTCTTTTCTGTATTGATGTGCCTTGTTTGACTTGCTTGATGCATTAGAATAAGTTCATATCTAGACTAGGTAGAACCTAGGAGCATGATTGCACTAGAGGTTGAGTTGCTCCCTCTGCTTGTATTGTTATTGTATGGCTTTGCTTGCGGGTATTCGGTAGAGCCCAGCTCCCTTGCCCATGTGGTTTATTTTGCTTGATAGCATGTTGTATTTCTTCTGTATGATTGCAGTTTACTGTATTTTGCTTGATAGCATTTTATTTTTCAGTATGATTACTGTTATTCATTCTGGCTTGAGGTTGAGATGAGCTTGTGGAGGCTGATGCCCCACACACATTTCCTCCCTCACTTGCATTGCATGCATTTTACAGTCATTTGCTGTTTACTGTTAAGCTGATGCTTTATCTGTTTCTGTGTATCATTGACATGATCCCTTAGGAATCTCATTTCCTTTGATAAGGAAGTGATGATAGAACTTCAGGTTGAAACCTATGCATGATAACTTCTAGGAGTTCCCTATTTCAAACTTCAACCATAGGATGAATCCTTGGCATGACAACAGTAGGACTTGATAGTCTCCCCGTAGTTGAGCCTGTTCTCTTCTCATCTCAAAACAGCTTAAGGTACAGTAATCATGAATGATTTCTTTCGTACGTTACGAGCCTTAAGCTATCTGAGAAAGGATTGTTGGAGAGCTTCTTTTCAACAGTATGGATGTTTAGTATGGTACCTTTTGGGTGACATGCGACGCATTAACTCTCAGGTCATAGTCTTTAGTGCGACTGAAATTGCAAACACAATAAAAAACACTTCTTTCATAAAAGACAGAAAACAAACTTCAAACCTTTTTGCCCCGTGGGCCCATAATTCAAAGGAAATTTTTCTGAAGAAAAGAGTGTCGTTAAACTTCAGCGCCACCGCAAACAGGCTTTGTCCCTAACTGCTAGAACTGTTGTTTAACCCTACTCGATAAAACAGATGAATTTGAATCCCCGTAATGCGTAGTATCCCGAACTACGTAAGCTCTGATCTCTCATACCTATTGAGAGTACGTAGGCACAATACTGATGTATCGGCGAGCTACCTTCCCCGTAACCCGTCGTAGGTCGAACTACGTTGACTCTGATTTCTCATTCTCTGATGAGAATACGTAGGCATGAAGCGCGACGCTTTGCCGAGTCAGTTTCTTTTCTGTTTAAGCCATCCTTAATAGGTAGATAGATAAACCAACTCGTCCAGTAAACACAACAAGCGTGGATCCCGTCGAGTACGACGGACGTGAGGGGTGCTAATACCTTCCCCTTGCGTAACCGACTCCCGAACCCAAACAACGGTTGCGATGACCTTGTCTTACCCTTTTTCGTCAGGTTTTTCCGATCGTTTCCTTTCCCGCTCCGAGGGATAAATAACGAAAGGTGGAGACTCTTTTGTTCTGCCGGCACCTTATTTTCGCGGAAGCGACAGCTGGCGACTCTGCTGGGGATCGAACCCAGAATCTCTGGTTCTCCGGTTCCCTATGAGAGTCAATCCTAGCGCTTGTATGATTACTTGTTGGGTTGTGTTTATTTATCGCATTTTTATTTCCCGCATTTTATTTTCAGTATGATATGATTATTTGTGCTGTTGTGGGAGGGGCATTCTGATGAGTGAGAAGCCAGACCCAGGCTTGAGTGAACATAGCATTAGTTGTGGAAATTAGTGGGCGCGTGCTTGCTTTGCAGGCACTAGTGTCTCATGAAATCCACGCTCAGACGAGGTTCTCCCGGTTGGCTTCTCTTTCAACCCCTTAGGTTGAGACGGTTGCTGGTTTGAAGGATTGTCGACTCTGGGGACCGATCATTTGTGATTCAGCCGAGTGAGGCAGCTTCATGAGCTGGTGATGTCACGCCTTCTGGGTATCGTATCACCCCTCTTGAATGTCTGTGACGCTGATGAACGCATAGGATGCCGAACTTGAGTCAGTTTAGGTCCATACCTGTGAGCAGGGTTGGATTTATTGCAGGAAACTTTGACCTTCAGACCACCTGGTTTTCTTGATAGTGGATCAATTTTGTTGGGATCTGAGGTTCTCATCTGCCGATATATGATTGTTCTTGACATAGCAGGTTTTTGATTGGGATATGAGGATCTTATCATCAGATGTGTATTTGTTCTTGATAGAGCAGGTTTATGACTGGGGTCTGAGGATCTCATTATCAGATGTTTGTTCTTGATAGAGTAGAGTTTCACTATCAGATGTTTGTTCTTGATAGAGCAGAGTTTCATTATCAGATGTTTGTTCTTGATAGAGCAGAGTTTCATTATCAGATGTTTGTTCTTGATAGAGCAGAGTTTCATTATCAGATATTTGTTCTTGATAGAGCATAGTTTTATTATCAGATGTTCGTTCTTGATAGAGCAGAGTTTTGGTCCTGTATCAGAGGTCCTTATTATCAGACATTTGTTCTTGACAGAGCAGAATTATAGTCCTATGTATATGGCCCTATCAGATGGTTGTTCTTGACAGAGCAGATTTGTGGTCCAACACCAGGGTTTTCTTCTTATCAGTGGTTGTTCTTGATAGAGCAAGATTATGGTTTTGTTGATACAAAATCTCCACAGCACAGTTGCCTTGATCTCCTGCTGCATGATTGCATTCTACATTATTTTGCATACTCGTTTGCATTTCATTAACGTGTGTCTGTGTTGCAGGTACCGTTTTCCCCGATCCAGGATTTCTTGCCTTCTATTGTATTTGTTATGGGTTCTCTGAGGAAGACCGTGGCTTACAAGTTCCCTGCCCCTGATGTGGTTCGACTGACCGGGTTGATTGCTTTAGCAGATGATTCTATGATGGATGAGTTCAGAAAGTCTTACGGCAAATTGCTCAGTTTGGTTCGTAAACCTTCTGCGTTCGAGTTGAATGGGTTGCACGCTCTGCTGCAGTTCTACGACCCTCCGTTAAGATGCTTTACTTTTTAGGATTTTGTCCTCGCACCCACACTAGAGGAATATGCTGATTTGCTAGGCGTGCCTATCAAGAGGCAGATGCCTTTCGTTCACATGGATGCTGAGCCTGATCTGGCTAGTCTAGCTCCATCACTTCATCTGGATGCCTCCGAGTTTGTATTGTCTAGTTGGAACAAGGTTCCCGGCTTCTCCTTGCAGTTCTTAGTGGGAAAGGCTCAGCAGTGCGCCAAAGACGGATGTTGGGTCGCGTTCAACGCCATTCTTGCGCTGTGCATATATGGCATCATTCTGTTCCCCAATATGCCCGATTTTGTAGACTTCGATGCATTTCATATCTTTGCTTCAGGGAATCCAGTCCCTATCTTGATAGGAGATGTCTACCATTCCATCCACTACAAAAACGAGAACAGGAGGGGCAAGAATGTCTCATGCTATGTGCCCTTGCTTTATAAGTGGCTTGATAGTCATCTGCCCAAGAGGGGTCCTTTTGTTTTGTCTGCAGCCACAGCTGAGTGGTCCGAGCGTCTGATGAGTTTATCTGCAGAGGATATTGACTGGTTTGACAGAGATAGGTTGGGTACCGAGATTATCTTCAGCTGCAGCGGGTTTCCAAACGTGCCTTTGATAGGCATGAAAGGCTGTATCAACTACAATCTGTCTTTGCTGGTCCGACAGTTCGCGTATGCTTTGAGAGCTCCGCCGAAGGATGAAGAGGTACAGGAATATCTGTACCTCACTGGTCTTCTAGAGGGGGATCTGTTATCCAAGCTTCAGCGCGCCTGGAATGGCATCGGTAAGAGGGGAAAACCATTGCTGGGAAGAAGCAATAACCAAGCCTACCCTTCGTATGTGACTTGGATCAGAGCCAGAGCAGATGCTATAGGGATGTCGTTTCCTCATGCCAAGTCGGAAAGCCCTCCAATGATTGAAGAGCCTATTATCGTGCCCATTCAGCAACATAATCAGGTGCTAGCTGAGCGAGATGAATTGACGCGGGCGAACGAGGAACTGGAGAAAGAATTGGCTCAGCTCCAAAGCGAGAGGAACGAAGCCGTTCATTCTTTCAAAAGGAAAACAGAGCTGGTGAACCGGCTGGGGACAGACCTGACTAAGCAGATAGTCGAGCTTGAGCGCATGGGTCAAGACTTCAAAGCTGTCAACAACGTACTGGCTACGAAGAAGCAGCACTTGGACGAAGCATATCGGAGGATATCCAAGTTCAACCAGCACTGGAAGGCTTCCCTGGCCACCAGGAAAGAGCGGGAGGATAAGCTGATGCTACAGATCTCCAAGCTGGAAGCCCAGGTGAAGGATAGTGAGAAGAGGTTTGATGAAGAAACCGCTCGCAGATACGCCGCCGAAGGCCAGCTCAACAGGTCTCTCGCTAACCTGAAGGAGCGCAAACTGACGTTTGAGTCTAAGAAGCGGAAGCTAGAAGATTGTTTCGGCGAAGGAGCATGGGAAGGTTCGGTCGAAGGTCTTCAGTACACCATTGTGCAAAGGGAGTTTCTCGTCGAAGGGTTACTCACGCTGCCTGATCATCCAGAAATGAAGGAGTTGTTAGAAGAGTATCACGCCCGTGGTCGTACCTGACTACTTGTATTCCTTTTTGTTTTGATCATTGTTGTATGTTGACCATCACCAGGCTTGTTGGCTGAGGTCACGCTGTTGATTCATCTTGTACTCGCTGATGTTGTGTACTGCCTTGATGGACTTTCTTTATATATGAGATTGATATTTCCATGATTGGACTTGGACTTCTTCTTATTATCAGCACTGACACTCAGGCACTAGGATCGGGGGAGATCCCCCTAACGCACAGACACACGTTTGCATTTTCATGAAGCATTTGCACAACGAGCATTTTGTTATTTTTCTTAACCCTTTTGTGTTGGACAAGTTGTTTCAGGTTGTCCCAGGTGGTTCCAGGATTGATCAGAGACCTATTCACCGCTATCCGACTAGAGCTAATCAAACCAGGATCATGGAGCAAGTGCAAACTGATGTTCAGGAACTCCGCGAAAGAATGGATCGCTTCATGGAGCTCATGCAAGCGGTCGCCAATGGCCAGGATCAGCTTAGAACTTTGGTTCAGCCTTTGATCTCAAGGGTTGATAGCAACGGCGTACTCCATGGTGGGACTGTGCCTACCCCTCCACCAGTTGAAACTCCACAGAATGGTGTCCCCGTGACCGGGGGGAACGACAGTGCCAACGGCAATGTGATGGCCAACATGGGACTCAATACGACGGGCGTCGGTAATGGGGGTCTGGGAGCTAATGTCAATGTCGGGCTGGGCAACGGCAATGCAGGTGTCGGGAATCTGTTTGGACCTCAGCCATGGCTACAGGATCGTTAGGACGATGTGTTCTCTCAGAGAGGTGCTGAAGGGGAGCTGAATGCTGAAGCACGGCTTAGATTCAAGGCACTTGAAGATAAGATGAGAGATATCGAGAATCAGAATACTTTGGGCGTTGATATGTCCAAGTTGGGACTAATTGCTGATTTTAAGGTGCCTCCCAAGTTCAAGGTACCTGACTTTGAAAAATATAAGGGCACCACTTGCCCTCGTATCCACCTGAGATCATACTACAGAAAAATGTCTGCTCATTCTGATGACGAGAAGTTGTTGATGCACTTCTTTCAAGACAGTCTTTTCGGGCCATCCCTCGAATGGTACATGAGTCTGGAGCCTACTAGTGTGCACACGTGGAAGGATCTTGCTGAAGCATTTGTGCACCACTACCAATACAATAGCGAATTGGCCCCGAACCGAGTCCAGCTGCAGAATCTGTCGCAGAGGAACAATGAAGGGTTTAAGGAGTACGCCCAGCGGTGGCGTGAGTTGGCAGCTAGGGTTCAGCCACCGATGGTTGAACGTGAGCTCGTGCAGATGTTTGTAGCCACCCTCCCAGGGGTTTACTACGAGAAGTTAGTCAGCGGTATGTCTGGGACGTTCTCAGATCTCATTATCACGGGTGAGCACGTCGAAAATGGGATCAAGATCGGGAAAATTCAAGGTGATTCATCCTCAGCTGGAGGCGGAAAGAAACCTTATAGTGGCAAAAGACGGGAAGGATAAGCGAGCGATGTGACCAACGCTCGAAGGAAGGGTAAAGGTCATCACCAACAGGTGGCCAGTATAACCATCCCGGCAGTTCAACAGCCGCCGCCGCCGCTGCAGCAACCGAATCAACAGGGATACAGAAAGTACCAGAATCGGGCACCTTTGGCGAACCGTCACCTCGAGACACCGCCCATGTCGTACGCACAACTCTTGCAGACTTTGCTTCAGCTACAGTTGATCCAAAAGAGGACCTTGGCTCCCTTGACAGGGGCACCTCCGCCAGGGTACGACGCGAATGCCACTTGTGAGTTTCATTCAGGGGCACCAGGCCACACAATAGAGAACTGCAAAGCCTTCAAGCATAAGGTGCAGGACATGGTGGATGCCAAGATCATCAACTTCTCCGATAATGTGCCAAATGTCACGAAGAATCCTATGCCAAATCATAGGGGAGGCGGAGTGAACGCCATTATCGAAGACGAGAGTTCGGATTTATTGACTGACGTTAGAGATCTGAAGACGCCGCTTAGCTTCGTTAAAGCTAAGTTGATGAAAAGAGGGTTCTTTCCAGGTTGCGGAGAGCTATGTATGGACTGTGCCACACGTTCTGATGGATGTGAGCAGTTGGTAGAAGGAATTCAAAGTCTGATGACTGAAGGGATTCTGCAGTTTAGCCGGAGGGCTGAAAATGAATCAGGAGAGGTAGTGTTGAAGCAAGCTGATGAGGTCGCCACCATCACCATCCCTCGCCGGACGATAACTATTTCTGCGCCCAGACCGCCCACAATCACTATCACCAAAGCTGGGCCGATACCCTTCGAGAGCACTAACACCGTCCCGTGGCATTATGGGGCTGAAGTCTACTGCAACGGACAGAAGTTGGAGCTGGAACCGTTTGGGTCGACTGTGGAGAACCTTGCGGGAATCAGTGGTATTACTCGCAGCGGAAGAGTGTTTGCACCACCAGAGGTCGTGGCGGATAAAGCGGTCAGAGCTGATGCGGCTGATAAGGGTAAAAGTAAAGTCGTTGAAGAGGTCCCGTGTGGGGCAGAAAAAGACTTGCTTGTTAAAGATGTCGAGGAGTTTATGCGGTTGATTAAAAAGAGTGACTACAAGATTGTGGATCATCTCCATCAGACGCCTCGAAGATTTCCATTTTGAACTTGTTGTTGTGTTCTGAAGCACACCGCAACGCGCTGCTGAAGGTGTTGAACGCCGCCTATGTACCGCAGGAAATATCGGTGAATCAGCTAGAAGAGGTCGTAGCCCATGTGAATGCCGGAAATGGGTTAGGATTCACTGACCTAGAGCTGACGCTGAAAGGGAGGAATCACAATAGCGCCCTGCACATCTCGATAGAGTGTAGGGGCACAATCATGTCCCACGTGTTGGTGGACACAGGTTCGTCACTTAATGTTCTTCCGAAGAAGGCATTAATGAAGTTGGATACTCGTGGAGTGATTTGCACACCCAGTGATCTGGTGGTGAAGGCGTTCGACGGAACTAAACGTCATGTTTTCGGGGAGGTGACCCTGCCAATCCAAGTCGGGCCGGAAACGTTCGACGCGGTCTTTTATATTATGGACATCATGCCTGCCTACAACTGTCTCTTAGGCCGGCCGTGGATTCATGCTGCTGGTGCCGTGATCTCCACGTTGCACCAGGCTGGGGGCGAATTTTGGAGATACCTAACAAGCAAGATAAGTTTGGGTTGGGATATTATCCTGGAGCTGAAGCTTCTTCTTCTAGCAGTGCGTCGCGAGGTAAAAGGCCGATCCAGTTTACCAGCGGCGGAATGATGTTTGAAAGCATCAACGCGGTGTCTGAAGATAACGGAGATAGCGACTGTGACCTCGACTCTTGGATCCAGCCAAGCAAGCCAGGCGAGGGCCTCAACAATTGGTCCGTCAAGGATATCATCCAGATGACAAGCGAAGAGTAATGATTTACTTTTTCCAATCATTGTACAACCCTATGTCTTACCCGAGGCATAGTGGTTTTATTGTCAGGGCCTTGTTGGATTATGTACATGCATTTTGTTAATAAATCAAAGGCGTTTTCTTCGTATTCAAATATTGTGATCTCTGTTATTCCTGTTTTATATTTGTTTTGAAAAACAATAAAATGGCAATGGGGTTTGTGCTAACCTGCACATCCTTGTTTTAAACTTAACCCTTGTTATTGCAGGATCCATGATAACACGAAATCATATAGATATTTTTATGCATAATTCAACTAAAGTTTAACCATTTTCGATCCGATTTCGGGTTACTTCCGTGTTATTTGTCTGATGTTTTGCAGGTATTCAACGATCACGTCTAAACAAGGCAACATGAAGAAAAGAAGCAATCTCAGATGAAATATGGACGAAAAAGGAGTGAAAACACAATGAAAAGTGCAGGAAGCTGTTTTTGCTGATGTGACGACCGTCACAGCTTCATGACGACCGTCACACGGGTGACGACCGTCACACCTTGTGACGACCGTCATGCAGGCAAAAACGCCCCACTTCAATTTCACGTAACAGAAGCAGTTCCAATTCCCACAGAGTGGACCACTACTCCCTAAATTATCTACCTCAAAGTCCATCATCTTCAATGATAACCGTTGGGATTCCACTTCTATAAAAAGGGAAGCAGGGGACTTCAGAAAGGGTGCTGCATTCATACAACGAAGTGCTGCCAAATTTATTTCCAGAGCATATTTTCCAGTTTTATATTCTTATTCGTTTCTCTTTATTTCTTCTGTATTCCCATTTTCATTCTTCTGTAATTTCTACTTTATTGTACGATCAATTTGGCATAAAGACCAGAATCCTGCCAACATCTGTGGAGGATCTGCCCAAAGGCCAATTGGAATATTTACAGGTTTCTCATTTCAATCGATTCCAGTTTTATTATAATGCAAATTATTATTTATTGCTTTTATTTATGTTTTATCTCTCCCAAATCCATGTCTAGCTAAACTTAGGTAATCGATATGTAGTAATAATTCGAATGGGATTTGATAACAACTGGTTGAAAAACTTTCTTTTCAAAAAAGTAATTTATGGTCTGAGTGTTTAAAATTGATTTACTGAATAACCTTCGTTGCGAAAGCGAGAACTTATTTAAAAGTAGTTTTGCCACGAAAGTGGGAAATTAATTAAGATACGAACCAACAAGCGAAAGCTGCGGTAAGGTCAGATAGTAAACACTAGTCATTCTTTTTAATAACAGCGAAAGCACTTTAAAATGAATTAGAACTTAGAGATTTCCAAAAAATGATTTTAACCCCGAACGGGATACGAAAATGTACGTTTGGCCCTTAGGATTATGATTAGCGTCAATAACCATCGTGAGGCGAGAGTCTTCAAATCTCCATTTTCTGCTTAAATAAACTTTGAAAATTATTTCATACACCAGTAACTTGTCAAATCCCTGAAGAACACAATTACTGCATATCGATTCAATCAATTATAATCTAAGTAGCATTCTTAGTTCCCTTTTAGTGACAATATTATTCCCTTAAACATATTCTACCTAGATAAACATAGTAACTCCCGAGAACACTAGTTTGATTACGAGTCCTTATGGGATCGATATCTATTATTACTACGCGATAGACTGTGCACTTGCAGTTAGGTTGTATTAGACATAGAAAGTCGCGATCAAGTTTTTGGCGCCGTTGCCGGGGACCCGTTTAGTCAATAGTGTAACCTTCTGTTACGCCGTATAGACTAGGTTAACAATTTTCATTTTCCCTTTACTAGTTCTGTCGATTGTATGCCAAGAAATCGCTCGCAAAGCGATATCGTAAAACCTTCAGTCGCAGAACTAGAACGCTTCTTACATTTAAGAAGTAGAATCATTGAGTACCAACTCAAACAACTCAAACATAACACTCCCGAACCTCTCACTCCCATTCCCAAATCAGAAGAAGAAGAACCAGAGATGGCTGAAGGACCTCCAAACAAACCGCTGAAGGCGTACGCTACACCATCTCAGATGGAGCCTAGAAGTAGCATTGCTGCCCCAGCTATTACCCGAAACGATTTTGAGCTGAAACCATCATTGCTGTCGGCTGTGCAACAAAACTAATTCTCAGGAAACGCAACTGAGGATCTGAACGAACATCTAACAAAGTTTGTACAATACGCAGACACAGTGAAAGCAAATGGAGTAACTCCAGACGCGATAAGACTTCGTCTTTTCCCATTCTCTCTTAGAGACAGAGCGTGGACATGGTTACAATCGTTACCATCCAACTCCGTTACAACGTGGGAGCAATTGAAGAACGTCTTCTTAGCGAGATATTTTCCGCCAAGCAAAACTGCTATGCTTAGAGCTCAAATCAACGGATTTCGACAGAAAGATACTGAATCTCTTGGGAACGATTCAAAGATATGATGAGAACATGTCCTCACCACGGTCTAGAAGACTGGGTGACAATCCATACTTTCTATAATGGGCTTCTATACAATACTAGATTGACAATAGACGCTGCCGTGAGCGGTGCACTTATGGATAAGCCATACGATGAAGCCTATCAATTAATAGAAAACATGTCACAAAACCATTGCCAATGGGGAGGTGAACGCACTCCAACTGAGAAAACCATAGCGAAAGGTGGGATGTACGAAATCAGCAGCCTTGAAAAGTTCAATGCTAAAGTAGATGCTCTAGCACAAAAGATTGATAGCCTGACCGTTAACCCCACTGCAACTGTCGCTGCAGTAACTCCAAATTGCGAGTTATGCGGAAGCACCACTCATAATGCACCCGAATGCCCATTGCTAGCCGGAATCCCACCAGACCAGGTAAATTATGCTCAAGGAAATCCCTACGCAAATACCTACAACCCAGGTTGGCGAAATCATCCAAACTTTTCTTACAAAAGCGAAAATGCATTGCAAATGCCTACTGCTCTGCCAGGATATCAGAAACCAGCTGCTCAGAATGCACCTAGGAAATCAAACCTCGAATTGATGATGGAAAAGTTCATAGCAACTCAAGCTCAAACAAACAAAGAATTCCTGAATCAAAACATACACACTAGCGAGCAAATTAAACAGTTGACAGGAAAAGTAGACGCTTTAGCCACCCACAACAAAATGTTAGAAACTCAGATATCACAAGTGGCTCAACAACAAGCCTCTGCTGCCGCACTAGCTGGCACATTTCCTGGACAACCCGAACAGAATCCAAAAGGCCAAGCAAATACTGTAATACTAAGAAGTGGAAAAGAATTGGACAAACCGATCGATCCGAGGACCGAAAACTCAGCCATGCAACAAAAACCAACTGAACAAGCAGAAAAGGAATCTGAGTTAGAGAAGAAGGAAGACAACGAGAAGGAGGATGCCGCAAGTGAAAAAACTCAAGCACCTCCAGCGCCATATAAACCACCTATTCCTTATCCTCAAAGACTAATAAACTCCAAAACTTCAGGACAGTTTAGGAAATTTGTAGAGCTCCTTAAACAACTGAATATTACTATCCCTTTTACAGAAGCGATAACTCAAATGCCGTCATACGCTAAATTTCTCAAAGAAATCCTGTCGAATAAGAGAAAGATCGAGTATAACGAAACAGTTACACTTACTGCAGAGTGTAGCGCCATTATTCAAAACCGCATGCCTCCTAAATTAAAAGACCCAGGTAGTTTCTCCATACCCTGCGTCATAGGAAAGTTCGTAATAGACAAAGCTCTATGCGATTTAGGAGCCAGTATCAGTGTTATGCCCTTATCTATATGCAAAAAGCTGAATATGGGAGACCTCAGACCAACCAAAATGTCTGTACAATTAGCTGACAGATCAGTGAAATACCCAGTCGGAATACTGGAAAACGTTCCAGTACGCATAGGACAATTTTACATTCCAACCGACTTCATAATCATGGACATCAAGGAGGACACTGTAACCCCAATGATCCTAGGAAGACCGTTCCTAGCTACAGCCGGAGCTATTATAGACGTGAAGAAAGGAAGGCTAACATTCGAAGTAGGAGAAGAAAAGATAGAGTTCATTCTCACCAAGTTCTTACAAGCACCAGCAATAGACGATACCTGCAATTTAGTAGACGAAATTGACGAATGCATAAGAGAACTTGAAAATGAAGAGACCACGTATTCAGAAATAATAAAGATTCAAATACCCGACATTTCTGAAGACGATAATTGGCGTACACCGTATAAAGACGACAGCCTAAGCAAAAGCTTAGCACTGACCCCAAACCATATGCCAGGTCCGAAGAACCCATCTTTAGAACTTAAAACACTACCCAAAAACCTTAGATATGAATTTCTAGACGATGAACTAAAAAGACCAGTGATAGTCAACGCCGACTTAGGACAACCCGAAACCGAAAAGCTATTAGAAGTCCTAAAGAAGTACCCCACCGCGTTAGGCTATAACATAAGCGACCTAAAAGGTATAAGCCCTTCGATCTGTATGCATCGAATTAAAATAGAGGAAGACTCTAAAACCTCTCGAGAGCATCAGAGGAGACTGAACCCCATCCTGAGCACTGTAGTCAGAGATGAAGTAAAGAAATTGCTAGATGCAGGAATCATCTATCCGATCTCCGATAGTGAATGGGTCACCCCAGTTCATGTCGTACCAAAGAAAGGAGGAGTCACAGTAGTTAAAAACGAAAAAGGCGAATCAATAACAAAAAGAGTCGTGACTGAAGCATGATGTGCATTGACTATAGAAAGCTTAACAAGGCTACACGCAAAGATCACTTCCAGTTACCCTTCATAGACCAAATGTTGGAAAGATTAGCCAAACATTCATATTTCTGCTATCTAGATGGTTACTCAGGATTCTTCCAAATTCCCATCCATCCTGATGACCAAGAAAAGACTACCTTCACCTGTCCTTATGGTACTTTTGCTTACCGCCGAATGTCGTTCGGACTCTGTAATGCTCCAGCAACCTTCCAAAGATGCATGATGGCAATCTTCGCAGATTTCATAGACAACATCATGGAAGTGTTTATGGACGATTTCTCGGTATGTGGACAAAGTTTCGAAGGATGCCTACAAAACTTAGAAATGGTATTAGAACGATGTGTAAAAGTAAACCTCGTCCTAAATTGGGAAAAATGCCATTTTATGGTCCGACAAGGAATAGTTCTAGGACATGTCATATCAGATAAAGGAATTGAGGTAGACAAAGCTAAAATAGAGATTATAAAAGATCTCCAACCTCCAAAATCCGTACGAGAAATACTGAGTTTTCTAGGACACGCCGGTTTCTACAAAAGATTTATAAAAGATTTCTCGAAAATCACAAAACCTCTGACCGGCCTGTTGATGAAAGATGTTGAGTTCGTCTTCGACGACGACTGTCTAAAAGCATTCGAAACATTGAAATCAGCCCTTATCACCGCACCGATCATGCAACCACCAGATTGGCGACTACCGTTCGAAATCATGTGCGACGCGAGTGATTACGCTGTAGGCGCAGTTCTAGGACAAAGGAAGGACAAGAAACTCCATGCTATCTACTATGCCAGTAGAACCTTAGATCCTGCCCAAATGAACTACGCTACCACAGAAAAGGAACTTCTAGCAGTTATATTTGCGCTTGACAAATTTCGTTCTTACTTAGTAGGAGCAAAAATCATCATATACACAGACCACGCTGCCATAAGGTACCTAATAAGCAAAAAGGATGCCAAACCAAGACTATTGAGATGGATCCTGTTATTACAAGAGTTTGACTTAGAAATCAAAGATAAGAAAGGAACCGAGAACGTTGTTGCAGATCACTTATCCCGAATAGAAGGCATCAAACACGAACCAGTACCGATAAATGACGATTTCCCGTACGAACGTCTGATAGCCAAATTAGAAAGTGACACACCCAATTCAATCCCGGAAGATCCAGAATTCGAAAAAGCTGTAGAAGCCGTCTATGCCCAAGTCACATTACCTTGGTATGCTGACATCGTTAATTACCTCGCTGCGGGCGTGCTTCCACCGGATCTTACTTATCAGCAAAAGAAGAAATTCTTCCACGATCTGAAACACTATTATTGGGACGAACCCCTACTCTTCAAGAGAGGGGCCGACAACATATATCGTCGCTGTGTCCCAGAGGAAGAAATAGAAAATATTATTTCCCAATGCCATTCAGCACCGTATGGTGGTCATGCTAGTACATCCAAAACGTGCACTAAGATTTTCCAAGCCGACTTATTCTGGCCTAATCTCTGGAAAGATGTTCACATCGCTGTGCAAAAGTGTGATAGATGCCAACAAACTGGCAACATCTCACGACGCGATGAAATGCCTCAGAAAGGAATCTTAGAGGTAGAAATCTTCGACGTCTGGGGAATAGATTTCATGGGACCATTTCCACCTTCTTTTGGAAATAACTACATACTCGTCGCTGTCGATTACGTGTCTAAATGGATAGAAGCCATAGCTGCTCCAACAAACGACGCACGAGTAGTAATCAAACTCTTCAAAAACACAATCTTTCCTAGATTCGGTGTACCCAGACTCGTCATTAGTGACGGAGGATCTCACTTCATATCGCGAATATTCGATAAACTTCTCTCTAAATATGGAGTCTGACACCGGGTAGCTACACCTTATCACCCGCAAACTAGCGGACAAGTAGAGGTCTCGAACAGAGAAATAAAACAGATATTGGAAAAGACTGTCGCTAACTCAAGGAAAGATTGGTCGTCGAAGCTACAAGAAGCTTTATGGGGTTATAGGACCGCTTTTAAGACACCAATAGGAACCACCCCCTACAAATTAGTTTACGGTAAATCCTGCCATCTCCCTGTAGAGTTAGAGCATAAGGCCTTTTGGGCCATTAAGACACTCAACTTCAACTACACCGAGGCAGCAGAAAAGCGAATCTTGAACTTACACGAGTTAGAAGAACTTCAATTAGACGCTTACGAAAATGCCCGTATCTACAAAGAACGAACTAAAAAGTGGCATGATAAACGTTCAATCAGGAAACAATTCAGTGTGGGAGACATCATATTGCTCTTTAATTCACGATTAAAACTCTTCCCAGGTAAACTAAAATCTAGGTGGTCTGGACCCTATGAAGTGACTAAAGTACTTCAGAGTGGAGCTGTTGAAATTACCGATAAGACAAATGCACTATTTATCGTAAACGGGCAACGTCTAAAACATTACAATAAGAACGACAACAGTCCTCAAGTCAGCAATATAACATTGCTTGAGCTTCCAGTTCAGACACCCGAATAGCTTCTCACCAAGCTATCGTCAGGCTTTAGACGTTAAAAACAGCGCTTACTGGGAGGCAACCCAAATTTCCCTCGTTATTGCATTTCATTTTTCTTTAAAAGTCCACTTTGAAAATCCAACAAAAATTCTAAACTTATAATTACTACTACTTTCTACTTTCATTTGTTTTCATATTCTATTTTATTTTTCCTCTTTTGTCTTTTGTTTCTACCGCTTTTCGTTTCTAAAAATCCTGACTTCAATTTCCTGTCTTAAACTTTTCAGGATTTTAAAAAAAAAAAGTCTTCAAAACATTCCTTCTGTTTCCTCCGAATTACCTGCGAGTATGGGCGAATACGACTTCACGAAGGTTCACTTCCGAGGACTAGCTCAAAAGGCAAGATTTGCAGCACTGACCGAAAGAGAATTCGCCTTAACGCTATATTATGATAAGGCTACTATGGATAAACTAGGAATCACGGATAGCATTCAATACCTGTTCAATCAACTGGGTTGGGAGAACACTGCTCTGAAAACACGTTTTGCTACCTATAAGGATCTTACCTATGAATTCCTTAGTTCTTTCAGATACATACCCAATTATGGTTTTGGATCCAGCACAGAGCTGATTACCTTCCGATTGTTTGGAATGGACCAAAACCATAGCCGAATGTCACTAGCTAACCTCCTAGGATTCCCTAGCGGACCGCATGTGTTCATCAGTGCAGAAGATGACGATATTGATTTTCAACTCGATCAATTCTGGGGTAGAATCACAGGCGACTATCACCCTGAACCAGACAGAATGTATAATGATGACATTCACAACCCAGCCTTCAGATACTTCCATAAGATACTAGCTCACACCTTGTTTGGAAAAGAAGAAAATATTACTGCAGTATCTAAAGAGGAGTTATTCATCATGTTCTGTGCTTCTCAGGGACGGACAGTAAATGCAGTGCCTTTCATGATGAGATCTTTCAAACGCCTAACGCTGGAACCTCAGACACCTATCCTTATAGGAGGCCTAGTAACAATGATTGCCCACGAGCTTGGCCTTAGATTCCACTTAAATGCCAGCACTCGTTTTGGCACCATCCGACCCATGAACATACAATTCTGCTTTAACAGGCGCATCTTAGGAACTATGGGACCTAGACCATATGAGTACCTTATTAACGAAAAACCAGTACAGCTATTCACACAGCCTGATCATCTGATGACAAGTATCCACAACAAGGACAACTGGCTCTATGAATTGGATGAGCCTATGGGACCTCCTTCACCACAGTCAACACCACAGAACTATATGTATGACAGTGACCACATCTCTGAGGCACACGACTATATGTACTATGAGGATGCTGTATCCGAAGCTGAAGTAGACCCTATGACTCCTCCGCACTACAACACCTATCCTGAGCCTATCCCTGAGGAGACCACCGACAAAATGGATGCCGTGTTACTCAGATTGGACGACGTTGATACAACTCTAACTAATGTAAAAGCTGACATCGCAAGCATGCACAACGAACTGGTAGGCTTCATGGATTTAGTCTGCGACCAACTCGACTACTACGCACGGAAGTTCGATGAGTTGAAGACACGAAAAGATTAGTTACTAGTTCTTAACAGTAGTTTCAGTTTAGTTTAGTCTAGTTTAGTTTCATTTAATCATTTGGATTTTTCGCATTATTAGTTTTCTTTATGTACTACATACAATCATTTCAATTTTATGTTATTTCAATTCTAGTTTTTATTCAATTATTCTGTTTTTGCATTATTTGTTGTTTGTTGGCTGTTATATTACATCACCGTATCAATACTAAGCCTTAAAGTCACTACGAGTACGCCCTTAGAGCAAAATTCTGTGTTCTGCAGATTTTGCTGCTGTGACGACCGTCACAGCCTCATGACGAGCGTCACGCGGGTGACGACCGTCACACCTACGTGACGACCGTCACGCAGTCAAAAACTGATATCTGATAAAACAGGGTTCGTGTTCTCTTCCACTTCCCCCATTACCACTTCCAATCATCCTAACTTCTACCCCACTACAAATTTTCGTCCTCCCCACATTGAATTCTATATTTCTACTTAAATCTCAACCTCCAAACCACACTTCTGTCAGTTCTTTCCTCTCTGCAGAAAAACCCCAATCTTCAGAAACCTCTCCACCTTCCAACAATGGCAAGGAATGCAGAAACCCCAGATATCAGCAACATTACCTTCAGTGAAGGAGACTTAGGCGAAAGACAACGAGCAAACTACATCGCATTTCATCAGAGGTCGCTCCAGCCGACTCATTATCCGCACCTTCCATCGCTTACGGAGCTCGGACTCCTTGAAGGTGTAACCTGGATGCTTCAAAGAGCAGGCATCTGGAACCTCTGCACCAACCCACAACCAACGTACGAACAACTCACTCTTGAGTTCTTGAGTTCGTTCACTTACGTCACAAGCAGCGGCGAACTTAACCAGCATTCAGGTGCCACTTGCTTCCGGATGTTTGGCGTCAACTACCAGATGCACCAAAATCAGATTGCCAGCATTCTACAGCTACCTTGCGGCGACAACACTCACTGCCACATCACCGATCAGTTCCAGCACGAAGCATTCGCGCTGTGGTATCAGTTGACCGGCATCAATGCCGATGGTTGGGACTCCCTACACGCCACTCATATCCATAACCCAACCATCCGGTACTTTCACAGAGCGCTGAGCAACACTATTTTCGCCAGAGACAGCAACCACAAAGTGAACTCGAAAGAGCTCTTCTTTCTTCATTGCGTCTTCAACAATGAGCCTGTCAACGCTGCTCCATTTCTGCTGGCTCATATTCAGGCCAACTGCAACCGTGGCTCGAAGCCATTCTACTTTGGCGGGATTGTCACCGCTATTGCACTTGGGCTGAACCTTGGTGACCGCCTCCAGCACCTCCATTCCATTCCCTCGGTGTTCCTAGACACCGACCACTGCAGAGCCTCTCATCTTATCCGCTCCAGAGCTGACGGCAAATACCATCCGGTAGTGCGTGGCAAGACCGTCCGAAGCATCATCCTTCCGTCCCGCACCTGCACACACCCAGAGGACCGTACCAACTGGTTGTTCGACCTCACTGCCCCTCCTGCTGCCGCTGTTCCTACTCAGGATCACACTCACGGTTCTGACGATGAAATCCAAGCTGAGTTGGACAGGTCCGAGCAGCCAGAGGCATCGCAGCCTCCTCCTCCAGAAGGCACATCCTCTCGCCGCCGCCGCCATCATCCCGTGCCAGACTACACAGAAGAGGACCTCTGCCGCTCCCTAGACCAGCAGGCACAGATACTCGCGATGCTGCAGCAGCAGAATCAGCAAGCTGACCAGTTCGAAGCTTGGCACCGGACTCAAATGCAACAACTTCACACCGGCCAAGCTACTATCACTGAGAACCTGGCGAATCTGACTTTGCAGGTCGAAGGACTCCGAGACACCTTCTACCACACCGGAGCTATGAGTTATGAGGATAGAGTAGCCCTTGCCAGAGCCAGAGGACGCCAGCGCGGACGTGACAGAGGCCGTGACTAGATTTCCATTTTTTTCCTTCATTGTTTACTATATTTCAGTTATTTGTATTTTCATTTTCCATTGTATCTCCCTCTCGCATGCTTCAAGAATCAGTGAGGACACTGATCGAGATAGTGTGGGAGCGGAGCCTTTATTTCCATTCCACTGTACTCTGAATTTTCTTTATTTCCTTTATTTCCATTTCACTGCACTTTGAATTTTCGTAATTTCTATTTTAACACTTTCTATTTCTAGCAAATAAAGCTCGTCTATATATTTTTCCCGTTACGCAAACAATCCCCACATTATTCAACGTAAACAAAAATTTTAGTTCGTTCCTCAAAAGCAAAAGCATCACGAGAATGCAACCGAGTTCAAAACAAGTTTTGAAACCCCGAGGAAACGACAGTTCTAACTAAACCAGTATCGTACAGACACCTTAGATCTCTAGTTTATGCGAGTCAGTTTCACTACCTACGTGTACCAAAGTCTCAAGTGTCTGCGCAAACTCAACCCCAAGTAGTTTATACTAGCAGTCAGCACCATCCCAAAAACACTTCTAAGCGAGCGACCGATGCAAATAAGTGTATGATCTCCAAAAAGATGAAAAATCATGAAAAGGGAGCTAAATAGCCCAAAAATATAAGACACATTTCCTTCTAAGTTAGGTGCTCCTCACCCGAGCATTTAGCCCAACGGCACGAAAACCCATTGAAAAATCAATGACATAAGCTTATGATCAATGAAGAAGATAAAAAAAAAACAAGAAATGAGATCATATTCACTAACAGGTCGACTTGCCATGAAAGTGTACGGACAACGGGCTTAATGTGATTGCGCTAGAACAAACAGGGTGAACTTGCCGCGAGAACCTTGACACCAAGCTACAGTAGCATAACTGGGACCGATTTGCATAAAAAGGAGACCTCCGAAGGCCTGTAGTCCAGTGTCGTCATGATACTCGTTTTGTTCCTACCAAGAATCCCGGTTTTTCCCGACTTTTGCGAACGAAGAAGTTGCCTCGCGCTTGCCGACCTTTTCACGTTTTACTTGAGGACAAGCAAAGATTCAAGCTTAGGGGAGTTTGATAACACGCAATCATATAGATATTTTTATGCATAATTCAACTAAAGTTTAACCATTTTCGATCCAATTTCGGGTTACTTCCGTGCTATTTGTCTGATGTTTTGCAGGTATTCAACGATCACGTCTAAACAAGGCAACATGAAGAAAAGAAGCAATCTCAGATGAAATATGGACGAAAAAGGAGTGAAAACACAATGAAAAGCGCAGGAAGCTGTTTTTGCTGATGTGACGACCGTCACAGCTTCATGACGACCGTCACACGGGTGACGACCGTCACACCTTGTGACGACCGTCATGCAGGCAAAACCGCCCCACTTCAATTTCACGTAACAGAAGCAGTTCCAATTCCCACAGAGTGGACCACTACTCCCTAAATTATCTACCTCAAAGTCCATCATCTTCAATGATAACCGTTGGGATTCCACTTCTATAAAAAGGGAAGCAGGGGACTTCAGAAAGGGTGCTACATTCATACAACGAAGTGCTGCCAAATTTATTTCCAGAGCATATTTTCCAGTTTTATATTCTTATTCGTTTCTCTTTATTTCTTCTGTATTCCCATTTTCATTCTTCTGTAATTTCTACTTTATTGTACGATCAATTTGGCATAAAGACCAGAATCCTGCCAACATCTGTGGAGGATCTGCCCAAAGGCCAATTGGAATATTTACAGGTTTCTCATTTCAATCGATTCCAGTTTTATTATAATGAAAATTATTATTTATTGCTTTTATTTATGTTTTATCTCTCCCAAATCCATGTCTAGCTAAACTTAGGTAATCGATATGTAGTAATAATTCGAATGGGATTTGATAACAACTGGTTGAAAAACTTTCTTTTCAAAAAAGTAATTTATGGTCTGAGTGTTTAAAATTGATTTACTGAATAACCTTCGTCGCGAAAGCGAGAACTTATTTAAAAGTAGTTTTGCCACGAAAGTGGGAAATTAATTAAGATACGAACCAACAAGCAAAAGTTGCGGTAAGGTCAGAAAGTAAACACTAGTCATTCTTTTTAATAACAGCGAAAGCACTTTAAAATGAATTAGAACTTAGAGATTTCCAAAAAATGATTTTAACCCCGAACGGGATACGAAAATGTACGTTTGGTCCTTAGGATTATGATTAGCGTCAATAACCATCGTGAGGCGAGAGTCTTCAAATCTCCATTTTCTGCTTAAATAAACTTTGAAAATTATTTCATACACCAGTAACTTGTCAAATCCCTGAAGAACACAATTACTGCATATCAATTCAATCAATTATAATCTAAGTAGCATTCTTAGTTCCCTTTTAGTGACCATCTTATTCCCTTAAACATATTCTACCTAGCTAAACATATTAACTCCCAAGAACACTAGTTTGATTACGAGTCCTTGTGGGATCGATATCTATTATTACTACGCGATAGACTGTGCACTTGCAGTTAGGTTGTATTAGACATAGAAAGTCGCGATCAATCCACATAACAGATGACATCGACTCTGGACCTTCTACGGCTCACTTCGACTTCGATTGCCCGATCTATCAAGCCGAAGAAGAGATTGATGAAGACGAAGACCTTCCTGAAGAGTTGGCCCGCTTGTTGAAACAAGAGGAGAAAGTTATTCTGCCTCATGAAGAGGAGATCGAGATCGTGAATCTGGGTTCTGAAGAGCTCGTCAGAAACGTCAGGATAGGGGCTACACTGCAGAGTGATGTCAAGCAGAGGTTGGTCGAGATGCTGAGAGAGTATAGTGACGTCTTTGCTTGGTCGTACGAAGATATGCCCGGACTTGACACGGACATCGTGGTCCACCACTTGCCGCTGCGAGAAGATTGTCCTCCCGTTAAGCAGAAGCTTAGGAGGACGCGACCAGATATGGCCGTTAAGATCAAAGAAGAAATGCAGAAACAACTTGATGCTGGCTTCTTAGCGGTCACTACTTACCCTCCGTGGGTCGCCAACATAGTGCCTGTACCGAAGAAGGACGGTAAGGTACAAATGTGCGTCGATTATCGGGATTTGAATAGGGCGAGCCCTAAAGATGATTTCCCGCTGCCTCATATCGATGTGTTGGTCGACAACACAGCCTAGTTCTCCGTGTTTTCATTCATGGATGGCTTCTCCGGTTACAACCAGATCAAGATGGCACCGGAGGACATGGAGAAAACGACGTTTATTACTCCCTGGGGAACATTTTGCTATAAGGTAATGCCTTTCGGTCTGAAGAACGCAGGGACCACTTACCAACGAGCAATGGTAACTTTGTTTCATGACATGATTCATCATGAGATTGAAGTCTATGTTGATGACATGATTGCGAAGTCCCAAACGGAGGAGGGACATCTGGTCAATTTGCTGAAGCTTTTTGAGAGGCTTAGGAAGTTCAGGTTGAGGCTGAATCCTAACAAGTGTACTTTCGGAGTACGGTCCGGAAAGTTACTAGGGTTTATCGTGAGCGAAAGAGGCACCGAGGTTGATCCTGTGAACATAAAAGCCATACAAGAAATGCCAGTGCCAAAAACAGAAAAAGAAGTTCGTGGTTTCTTGGGCAGAATAAACTACATTGCGAGGTTTATCTCTTAGCTCACGGCCACGTGTGAACCGATGTTCAAGCTTTTAAAGAAAGATCAGGAGATTACCTGGAATGAGGATTGCCAGAAGGCATTCGACAAGATAAAGCAGTATCTTCAGGAACCTCCAATCTTGATACCCCCAGTGGCTGGACGGCCATTAATCATGTACTTGACAGTTCTTAAGAATAGTATGGGGTGTGTTCTCGGTCAGCACGACGAGACGGGCAGAAAGGAGCATGCCATTTACTACTTGAGTAAAAAGTTCACAGATTGTGAATCTCGTTACTCGATGCTGGAGAAGACGTGTTGTGCACTAGCCTGGGCTGCCAAACGTTTACGACAGTACATGGTCAATCACACCACCATGCTAATTTCGAAGATGGATCCGATCAAGTACGTCTTCGAGAAGCAGGCTCTTTCGGGCAGGATTGCCAGATGGCAAATGGTGCTGACGGAATATGATATTCAGTACATTTCCCAGAAGGCCATTAAGGGAAGCGTATTGTCTGATTACCTTGCCGAACAGCCGATCGAGGATTACCAGCCGATGAAATTTGAATTCCCTGATGAGGATATCATGTTTCTCAAAACGAAGGATTGCGATGAGTCGTTGCCCGACGAGGGGCCAGATAGGAGATCCCAGTGGAAATTGATATTTGACGGGGCGGTTAATTCCTACGGAAGTGGCATTGGGACGATCATCACGACTCCCCACGGATCTCACATCCCGTTCACCGCGAGACTGACGTTTCCAATCACCAATAATGAAGCGGAGTACGAAGCATGCATCATGGGTCTAGAAGAGGCAATTGATTTGAGAATCAATAACCTAGACGTATATGGTGACTCGGCGCTTGTGATCAACCAGATTAAAGGGGAGTGGGAGACTCGTCAATCGAATCTGGTGCCGTACATGAATTATGCCAGAAGGTTACTTCCGTTCTTTGATCGAGTGGAACTCCATCATGTGCCCAGAGCAGAAAATTAGATGGCTGATGCCTTAGCCACGTTGGCTTCAATGTATAAAGTCAATTTTTGGAATGAGGCTCCAAGAATTGTCCTTTCTCGTCTTGATAGACCTGCATTTGTCTTTGCAATCGAGGAAGCCGCAGACGGCAAGCCATGGTTCCATGACATCCAGACTTTCCTTATGACTAAGGAGTATCCTGCTGGTGCGTCAACCCAGGATAAGAAGACTCTGAGGAGGCTGTCTGGAAATTTTTATCTCAATCCTGATGGAGTTTTGTATAAAAGAAACCACGATCTCGTGCTACTCAGATGTGTAGATGAGAAAGAGGCGAGTATGCTCATGGAAGAGGTCCATGAAGGCACATTTGGTACGCACGCCGGCGGGCATGCTATGACAAGAAAGATCCTGAGAGCAGGATACTACTGGCTGACGATGGAATCAGATTGCTTTAAATTCGCGAAGAGATGTCATAAATGCCAGATTTATGCTGATAAAGTTCATGCGCCGCCGTGCCCGTTAAATGTCATGTCCTCCCCGTGGCCGTTCTCCATGTGGGGCATCGACATGATAGGCAAGATCGAGCCCACTGCATATAACGGTCATCGCTTCATTCTAGTAGTTATCGACTACTTCACCAAGTGGGTGGAGGCAGCCTCATATGCTAATGTGACCAAGCAGGTGGTGGCTAAATTCATAAAGAGGGACATCATCTGTCGTTACGGAATTCCCGAGCGGATCATTACTGATAATGGTTCGAATCTGAATAACAAGATGATGAAGGAGCTGTGCCAGAGTTTCAAGATTGAACACCACAACTCATCTCCTTACCGGCCGAAGATGAATGGCGCCGTTGAAGCGGCCAATAAGAACATAAAGAAGATTGTTCAGAAGATGGTTGTGACCTACAGAGATTGGCACGAGATGTTGCCGTTTGCATTGCACGGTTATCGTACAGCTGTACGTACGTCGACCGGGGCAACTCCTTTCTCCTTGGTGTACGGTATGGAAGTTGTCCTACCATTAGAAGTGGAGATCCCTTCTTTACGAGTTTTGGTTGATGTGAAACTCGACGAGGCAGAATGGATTACGAACCGACTGAACCAACTCAGCCTGATGGACGAGAAGAGGTTAGCATCGATTGCATATGGTCGTCTGTACCAAAGCCGAATGAAGAAAGCTTATGATAAGAAGGTGTGTCCTAGAAGCTTTCAGATGGGTGATCTCGTCCTGAAGAAGATTTTTCCTCCACACTCCGATCACCGGGGCAAGTGGACTCCGAATTACGAAGGTCCGTACGTCGTCACCAAGGTCTTCTCGGGAGGAGCTTTGTTGTTATCCACGATGGATGGTGAAGATTTTGCATCCCCGGTGAACGCGGACGCAGTTAAAAAATACTTTGCTTGAAAGCGACCCGCTGGACAGTAAAAAGAGAGTCCCGGCAAAAATGGGGCATCCCGACGAACCATAAAAAAGGAAAAAGGTTCGGGCAAAAATTAGGGATATAAATTGAAAAAAATGTACACCCACAAAGTCAAAAACCTAGATGGGCGACTTTGGCAAAAAAGGGTATCCCGGTGAACTGAAAACCCGCAAAGGGCGGTTCACGCAAAAGTTAGGGGTTTGAAAAAGCAAATGACTGTGTTCCGCGTGTGGACTTTCTTTGTTTAGTGGTTTGGAAGACCTGAGGGCCGTTTGTCTGAATCAATCTCTTCTGAAGCTGAAGCGTCGGAGAAGTATCGAAGTCGAGTGGGTCATAGAGGGATCAACTCATGGTGTTCGTCTACGCCTCGTTGTCGACATTTGTGTATACTGATGTATATTTATGTTTTATTTTTGCGCGGCTTCCTCATTCCAGGGGCTTGCATCTGTTGTAAAACATTTTTACCCATTCAGGGGTTCGCTATCAATAAAATGTATACTATTCAGCAATTCTGTTTGTCTGTTTAGCATTTATCTGTTTTGTTTGCGAAAAAGAACGCCGATGTTTTTAATAAAATGCGCATACATAAACTTACTGGCCTAGGCCACTGATTGTTGAAATAATGAATTACTTGAACATTGTCACGAGATAATAACCTTGATAGGTCCCTTTGAGAAGGGTATCTTGTCTGTTTGTTTGTGTTGTTACAGGTGTAGCATGTACCAGACAGTACGCTGTGCATATCCCCGAGCAGGATGATTCCTCCTTCTCCAGCAAAGTTCAGCAGCCTCTCCCCGCAGAGTCCGAACATAAGATCGTGAGCATTGATATGTCTCCCCAGGCAGAGAAGATTCTCTCCCCAATTAGATGCATCCTAAAGGAACGTCATCTCCTCAGCTGAGTCATTCACCGAAGTGTGCAGCAACTGATGGTGCCAGACTGAAGTCTCCAGCGGAATTGAGATTCCCCGCAGAGTCGTACTCTCCCCAACAAGCAGAATGATTTCTTCTTCCTCAGCCGAGTTTGCAGATCCCCAAGAGAGCCGAGTCCTTGGAAGCCGCTCAGGCCATGATCGGTTTTCCCTAGTAAAATGTTGAATAGCTGATGCCATATTTCCCCACCAGAGTCGTTATCTCCGGGGAAGTAGCCGTGAAGGCCGTGCAATTTATTCCCGCGATTGACATCGCTTTCCCTCAATAGGTCCAGGTTCTCATAGAGCTTCGTTTCCCTGTAGCAGTCAACTGAAGTTCATTTCCCCACAGCGTCCAATTGAGATTGACGGGACCCTTTTCTCCTCAGCAGGATGATTCCTTCCCCTATCTGAGTGGTCCTTTCTCCTTGACAGGAGGATTCTCCCTTCAGCATTTATTTTGCTGACTGGATCGCATCATTTTGCATGACTGCATAGCATTTATCATAAACGCGTAGTATTTCCACCGTGTGGAGCATTGCATATGCATAATAAACATGATCTAGGTTGTTACCGTTCTTGTTTTGCAGGTGTTCCATCGCAGAATTGACTGCTCAAGATGATTCTTGAATTCTCCCCAATGAAGTCTCTTGCTCAAGATGATTCTTGAATTCCCTAGCAAGGTCGTTTGTTTAAGATGATTCTTAAAATCCCTAGTGCAGTCGCCAGAGTTGGTTGCTCAAGTTAATGCTTAGAGTCCCCGGCAGAGTGTTTGCTCAGGATGATTCCTGAAAGCTCCAGCATAGTTATCGGTTCAGGATGATTCTTGAAGTCCCCGGTGGAGTTGCGTGTCCAAGATGATTCTTGAAGTCCTCAGCAGAGTTGATTCATCCAGAATGATTCCTGGATCCCCGAAGCAGAGTTACTTGATAGTTCTCCAGAATCCCCAGCAGGTTTCTGAACAGCGAAGTTGAAACTTCCCCTGAAGACTTGATGATTGAAGTCCGACCGTGTTAACGAAGCAGTTCTCTCAGCTGATGCGGAGTGCCTGATGGCAGAAGTTTGGATATCCCCAACTGGTTCATGATTGACCAAGAATGTTATTCCCGACTTACTGATGGAGTCTGGCTGATGCCCGAAAGTTTTCTTTGAATGCCCGATGGCATGATTAACTTGATTGTTGACCTGATGAGTCCCGAGGAATCCTGATGCCCGACGGCATGATCGATCATGTATTACCGGCTACCGTGTGACCAATTCTCCAGCTAGTTGTCGTGCAGCTAATATTTCAGCGTTCGAAGATTTGTTCCCGTCAGAGTACCGTGTACTTGTGCAGTTGGCAAATTTTCGGGTTTGTTGGTATTCAACCATCTCGTACCTTGATTGTTTGAGAGCCGTTCTCTTCTCACCCAGTCAGGTCCAATCCGTTTGAATAGGGGCAGCTGTTGCACCCCAAAATTTGACCAACATTTCTTTACCTAGCTTGTGGTTCATCTCATTCACATTAGCATTATCACTTGCATTTCATTGATATGTGTGCAGGAGATCAAGAGGTATGAGTACCAAACAAGACTTTGAAGATAGCCAAGGAGGTTATTCAAATGTTCAAGGGTTGATATCTTTATCAGAGAAGTTAAGAGATCCTCAGAGAGATTGGTTGAAACCAAGGTTGTGTGCCTCCTAACTTGAGAGTTGTGGGAGCTCCTCAGATGATTCTGAAGCTATGAGGGTGGACTTGAAGCTTTGAGAGAGCTTATGAGATGCCTTTAAAGCCATCATGAAGCCTAGAGAGGTCATTGTACAAGAATAAGAAGATTCAGCCATGAGTGGTGTAATTAGGGTTTGACTGGGTCAACCCTAGGTCAACTGATGATTTGGAAAGGGTTGAGACCTAATCCAAGAGCCATGTGATCATGGATTGATGCATTGAGATGCTATAAGGATGATTACAAGATCAACTCATCATGATTGAAGAGTTTGAGAAGTTTCAAGCTAGGGTTTCTAAGGCTTGATAGTGTAAAATCCCCTAGTTTGACCCTATCTTCAAGGCAGTTTAGCTCAAGATGTGATTGTCATCTCATCTTACCCCCAGCATGCATGTTGTAGAGATTGCTCTTAGATTTAATTTGAGTACTAGAAGTCCTTGATAGGATTTGTAGAACTCAAGTTATGACTTTGACAAGTTACAGGTCATCTGAGGTATGTGAATCTGGGGCCTTGAAAGTTACCCAACTTGCATCCAACTTTTTCCCAACAAGGATGATTCCTATGAACTTTTGGTCAACATGAATGTTGTTCCTCATCTTCTTAGATTTCTAGAGAGTACTAGAAGTCCTTGATAGGATTTGTAGAACTCAAGTTATGGCTTTGACAAGTCAAGGGCATTTTGGTCATTTGGAGATTACAGGTCATTTCAAGCATAAGGCCATAACTCCTATTTCCAAGCTTCAAATGGAAAAATCTTCAACATCAAACTTGCTTAAAATGATGTTTTAAGGCTATTAAGGAGGTCATGAGATGCTGAAAAGGCTTGTAGCAAAAAAATGGTAAAAATGACCTAAAATGGAGGCATAAGTTAAATAAGTCCAAGTTGGAAATTGAAATTTCCAAGCTACACATCCAAACCATGGCATATAATAGGTCATTTTGACTCTATAAAGCATTTTAAAAACAATGGTTCATCCACATTTTTGAATTGAGGCTTAGATCTTGGACTTGCTTTGGAAAATGGTTGCTTGCATATTAAGGTACAAATGCAAAACACAAGGAAACTCAATGCACAAGCTAGCAAGGTATCTTAACACCTCATATATCTCATCTAAGGAGATTTTCAAGTAAAAACAAGTTGCTGCAAGAGGTATAACATGAGATGGCATGTGAGATGAGATGAAATCATAAACTCATGGCATGAGAATCCCAAATTCTCATTGGATGAGTCCAGAAGGTTCTAGATGAGTCTGAACCATCCTATATAGTGTATAGAACTTGCTCAGATGCAAGATTGGTGAGAGATTAGAGAGAAGAGTGAGATAGCCATTTCAATTGCTTCCATTGCAAGTTGAAATCAATTTCCACTTTCTGCTTCATTTCCATTGCTTCTTTCAATCCAAACACCTTCCATTGATCATACTGAATGTGTGCATACCAAATTGAGGGCAAGATCTTGAAGAATTGAGGAGATAGCTTTTGGATTTTGAAGGTTGCAAGTCACAATCGAGTTTGGAGATTCAGGCTTTCTTGATCAAATCTTTTGCAAACAGAAGCTTTATCATCAATCAAGGAAGGTTTCTGAAGAGTTTGAGAGGTTGAAGTGAAGCTTTGCCCTATCTGGTATTCAAGATTTGACAGGTTAGTAACTTTTCTTCTACACCATAATTTAAGCATGATTAGGTAGAATTGTTAGGTTAGAATGGTTAGAGACAAATAGGAGATGGATTCTGGGAAGTTTGAGATCAATTGGTGAAGTTTGAGTTAGTGACACCATTTTTGTTTTGATCAAGAACACGATGTATAATGAAGCATAGCATGAGTTTGATATCAAGAATTAACCAGTGTGAGGTGGTGATCATTCTGAGGTAATCAATTTCAAGAATGGTGAACTTTGATTCCTGAGCATATTTGGAGGTTTGATTCGTGCTTTAGGTTTGAGGAAGTTTCAATGGATTTTGATACCATGGTTAGATTCAGGGTGAAATTCTGGATGAGCTAGGGTTTTGAATTTTAGTTTTTCATGGAGAATTGAGGTGATACGATTGGGGTGAAGATTCACTTTGAAGCTCTGTTCATGGAGATTTCCCTCCATTTCCATGGCTGAAGGAAGAAGATGACTCCATGGCCATTGGATCATGCGTGGACTCATTGACTGAGTGGAGATCTAAGGGCCACGATTCAATTTCGCATTTGAAGAGGAATTCTGAGACACACCAAAACGAAGCGTTTCATTAAATGGGATATTGGGCTCAATTGCTAGCCACACCCCACTCTCATGGCCCATTGGTTTTTGAACTGAATTTTGTTACTTTCTGCACCGTGCTCTTTTATTTTTCTTTATATTTTCTGAATTGATCTTCTGATTAAAGACTGGGCCTAGCTCTTTACTAACCCCACCCCCATTTAGGGCCCATCTGCATATTGAACTGCACTGAATTGCTATCTGCACCAACATTTTCATATTTTAATTTCTTTTTCTCCATTTTTCTTTTATATTTGAAAAATCATATTAAATAGAAAAATGATGATTTTTGTATGGGGATTTTTTCTCCCATTTCATGTTGATTTCTAGAAAATTATGAAATCAAAATATTCGCATTTCATGCATTTTTAGTATTTTTTGTGTATTTTCTCTTTTAATAGCATTTTAATTCTCTTTATGTTGATGCATGGATTTGTAGAATTTTTTTTAGCTAGTTCCCTTTGAATTTTTAGGCCATTCTTTTTAGGATAGTTAGATTAGGACTTTAGCTCCCCTCTGGATTTATTCCATAATTTTGTGATTCATTTTTTATTAGTTTTGATTAGATGACTTTAGGTTGTGTAGAATTAGGTCAATCCTTAACATAGGTCCACAATAACACTAGATTTTTGGGTATCTAGGTCAAGTTAGATATTGGGACATATAGGGTATTAAGGGTAGGTACATAGGATCCCCTAGAAATTATATTAGATTTTAATATAATAGTATACTATTTTTAAATGATTTTTGTAGTTGATGGTTGTTTGTGTTGCCCTTGTGGGCTTGTATTTTGTTTTGCCTTGCTTTGTGGATTTTTGTGGGCTTGGTGAGCTTGGTCTTGATTTGAAGAGCATGGAGGAGCATAGTAGAAGACTTGAAGTTGAAGAGGAGCTTGAGAGCTTGGAGCCTTGTTTGTTTTGTTGTTGTTTTAGGGTTAGGGATTAAGTAGAGCTTAGACCTAGCTAATTTCTTTCTTAAACATGGATGATATCTTTCACCTCCATTCTTCCCCATGATTCAAAGTCCTTCCATGGTATTCACCTCCCTCCTCTGGAAGGATAAGTGATTGTACCTAGGAAGTAGAACTTTTGAGGGAACCATTCTTTTGATGTTAAACCCTTATAGGTCACCTTTGGTGGTCAATAAGCAGTTTAACACCCCAGCTTATCCAGTTAAGTGATTTCCTCAAGTTTGAGTATCTTGAGAGATGTTGGGCTTGAGGTTGAAGATGAAGACTTCATTGAAGAGTATGGAAGACGATGATTCCTTGAGCATTGCCATTGCAGCTGAAGCTTGAAGAGCAAGAAGAACAAGTTGATACTTGAAGACCCAATGAAGATCCAGTAAAGATTGACTGAAGAGATGAAGCTTGAAGAACAGAGGATGGGTTGATACTTACTTTGAAGCTTGGAGATCCTGAAGGAATCAAGTTGATACTTGTGGTTAAGAATGAAGCCTGAAGGTGGAACTGATTAAGGAGCTGAAGCTTGAAGAAGAGAATAAGTTGAAACTTATGTTGAAGGGTTGAAACCTGGAGAAGAAAATTGATATTTGTCAAGAGTGATTGAGGTCTGAAGACTGAGTTGCTGTTAGGAGAGCTGAGGCTTGGATAGAGAGAGAGGAGTTGATCTGCTTTCTTGTCTGTTTTCTTTTCTGTATTGATGTGCCTTGTTTGACTTGCTTGATGCATTAGAATAAGTTCATATCTAGACTAGGTAGAATCTAGGAGCATGATTGTACTAGAGGTTGAGTTGCTCCCTCTGCTTGTATTGTTATTGTATGGCTTTGCTTGCGGGTATTCGGTAGAGCCCAGCTCCCTTGCCCATGTGGTTTATTTTGCTTGATAGCATGTTGTATTTCTTCTGTATGATTGCAGTTTACTGTATTTTGCTTGATAGCATTTTATTTTTCAGTATGATTACTGTTATTCATTCTGGCTTGAGGTTGAGATGAGCTTGTGGAGGCTGATGCCCCACACATATTTCCTCCCTCACTTGCATTGCATGCATTTTACAGTCATTTGCTGTTTACTGTTAAGCTGATGCTTTATCTGTTTCTGTGTATCATTGACATGATCCCTTAGGAATCTCATTTCCTTTGATAAGGAAGTGATGATAGAACTTCAGGTTGAAACCTATGCATGATAACTTCTAGGAGTTCCCTGTTTCAAACTTCAACCATAGGATGAATCCTTGGCATGACAACAGTAGGACTTGATAGTCTCCCCATAGTTGAGCATGTTCTCTTCTCATCTCAAAACAGCTTAAGGTACAGTAATCATGAATGATTTCTTTCGTACGTTACGAGCCTTAAGCTATCTGAGAAAGGATTGTTGGAGAGCTTCTTTTCAACAGTCTGGATGTTTAGTATGGTACCCTTTGGGTGACATGCGACGCATTCACTCTCAGGTCATAGTCTTTAGTGCGATTGAAATTGCAAACACAATAAAAAACACTTCTTTCGTAAAAGACAGAAAACAAACTTCAAACCTTTTTGCCCCGTGGGCCCATAATTCAAAGGAAATTTTTCTGAAGAAAAGAGTGTCGTTAAACTTCAGCGCCACCGCAAACAGGCTTTGTCCCTAACTGCTGGAACTGCTGTTTAACCCTACTCGATAAAACAGATGAATCTGAATCCCCGTAATGCGTAGTATCCCGAACTACGTAAGCTCTGATCTCTCATACCTGTTGAGAGTACGTAGGCACAATACTGATGTATTGGCGAGCTACCTTCCCCGTAACCCGTCGTAGGTCGAACTACGTTGACTCTGATTTCTCATTCTCTTATGAGAATACGTAGGCATGAAGCGTGACGCTTTGCCGAGTCAGTTTCTTTTCTGTTTAAGCCAGCCTTGATAGGTAGATAGATAAACCAACTCGTCCAGTAAACACAACAAGCGTGGATCCCGTCGAGTACGACGGAAGTGAGGGGTGTTAATACCTTCCCCTTGCGTAACCGACTCCCGAACCCAGACAACGGTTGTGATGACCTTGTCTTACCCTTTTTCGTCAGGTTTTTCCGATTGTTTCCTTTCCCGCTCCGAGGGATAAATAATGAAAGGTGGCGACTCTTCTGTTCTGCCGGCACCTTATTTTCGTGGAAGCGACAACCGGGGTGTATGAGCTAAACTTAAGACCAACTCCAGGAAAAGCTAGCATTTTATCAAGACAGATCTGTTGTTGTTGAAGTTCCCAACAATGGACACAATTCCTAAATAGTGAGCATCACCCAACATAGAGTTCTCTCTTCATCTGGTGAGCCACCCTTGCTTCTAGTAGCTTCAGTTCACTGTGCCACAAGGTCGGCTGTCAAAGAAGCAAGGAAACAAGTCTTATCATGGATAAACATAGACAAACCAATTTCAAAACATCCCAGCAATGAAATATATTAAGGTGCAACAAAAAGCATGAAGGATACACCATTGATACTCGCCAACAGCTTCAGCTCCCGCTCTCAACGCTTCCTGCACCCAACAGAATTGTTGACATCATTTGATTATCATAAAAACGCATCACAAGTACACAAACTGAAATTCACATGTAATTCCAAAAGAGGAGAAAATCAAGGAAAAAGGATTCACATCACAGCTACACATACAGAACCCAACTTCACAGCAACAACAACACATACACGGTTTGAGCACGTGAATCACTCCGTACATGGACAAAATGGAGTTTAGTTCATGGAATGACTGTCTAGCAAAGGATCAACAGACAGAGGCAGCAAGCTTTTTCACTGTTATTAAAAGGCATAGTGAGTTTATCTTAGATTCTGGTCTGTCCATTGATAACTGTAGCAGAAAACCCTTGAATTTCTTCCTGAAATAGACACAAGCGATATTCTTTAGAAAGGAAGGTCAATAGCCTTAACAGACATAAAATAAAGGGTATGAAGGAATTGAGCTCATAGAACATATGGTGTTAACAAATAAGATGATTATAAAGGAAACACCGCTGCTGCGACATACATATATCCTCTAAATAATAGTGGGTCGAGTAATGCTTACCAGAGAGTTGATTTCCCCGTGACAGGACATCCAGAGTGGAGCTAGTTCCCAGGGTCATGAATAACACATTCAGCCAATGTAGAAACACGTTCAGAGTTGATGCTTGCTTTGGCTTCCCTGCACATAGAGCTGGAATAAACTCTTATGTTTACAAGTTTAGAATCACAAGGAGACTGGTCACTTTAATGAGAAATAACATGTCATCTTCCAAATGGTTTGCCGAAGGCACCGGACGCCTGAAATCAACAAAGGCAAAACTGTAACCAATAACGGGGATACTCGAGAGATTAGTTTCGATAAGGGCATTCCAGTTGTAACAAGTTTCAGAGAACATTCAAGCAAAACAACCATATTGGATGATCTTGGATTTTATTGAACCCCGTGAAGAAACTACTCAGGATTAAAAGCGGAGGTTCAATCGCATACCAAGCTTAGCAATATGAAGATGGATTCCAATAATGCAGATAAATTCCCAGTAGCGAGCTTGTCTAGGCCATAAAATATGAAAGAGTGAGAAAGAAATTGGGCAGAAGAGGCAAGAAAATCAGAAGCAGCCATCATACCTCAGAGTTTCCCTAACTTCATCCTAATCTCCACAAACACCGAAATTATTCGCCATCTTACCAATCCAAGCTCCATGGAATCACATGAAAAGGGAAGTCATTCAAAATGTGTATCAGTCTGAGAAAAAAACAAAGGAGTAGAGATTGGATTGAAAGGAGAAAAGTATACCCTGCAAACATTTGAGACTGTTACCCTACATCACCAGTTTTTTTTTCACGAAGCTCCTCCAATACACGCACCAACACAAATCCCCCCCCCCTCCTCTGGGCTTTCTAATCCATCTTTTGGCCCAAGACGTTTGCTACCCGCACCTGTCAAAATACCAAATGCAATTAGTAATTGTCTGGAGATTAAAACCGCTAAAGAATATTCATGGGATAATGGAAGATGCTATCAAATCAGATTGAATCACAAAATCAAAGATTTGCAATGTCAATTAATAGATCATCATGGCAATCGTTCGAAAAAAGGAAGTTTTCAAATATCTGTCTATCCCAAAACGGAAGATCCAGATCAAGCATTTAAATCGTTTTCAATCGGACTTTAACACTGAATCCTAATTGAAGCCTATATAAGGCGAATGAGGAGAAGAGAAAAGGGGTCAAAAAAAACCTAGTACCACCGCAAAATCCCTAATCCAAAACCTGAAACAAAATCAAAGAGAGACTTATCTCAGAAGGAGCCCCGTTGCCGACAGAGTCATCGTCGTCACATCACAACCATCACGCCGGCGAAGAAAGCCATCGTATCTGAAGAGGGTAGGTTCTTTCGCTAACATGGATCCGTGTTGATTGTTTATGCAGGGAATCAAAATGAAGAAGGATGAATCGGGACGGAAATCGCAACGAGGGAAGGAGGGATCGAGGAGAGGCGAATTAGGGGCTGGGACGAAGGGATTAGGGTTCTTCGTGTTTATTTTTTTTTTCTTTTCCTGTTGATGTAATCAGTCTATCTCACACACACACACACCACTAAACACACACATCATTCACTAATCACCCTTACAATCTTAATTAACCCTTTTTTATCCAATTAACACGTTAAAACCTTTTCCAAATCAGTTTTTTTAAATAAAACAAATTAACAGGTATTTTATTAACTAATTAATTTAATATTAATCTTTTTTTATGAAATTAGCTATTAATCTTTTTCTTAATTTAATTGTTTATTTAATCAACCATTTAGTCAGTTTTCTTTTAATAAACTTAATAACCTTTTATAAATGATAATATACCCTTATTTTGAAATTATCTCACACTTAAAACAACTTTTAAAATAAATTAATAACTCTTTTAATCTAAATTAACCTTTATCTCTTATGATAATATCTAAAAACCTTTTTTATTTAACAAATCCTATTCATTTAAAATCAATTCACGTCCAAAAATCTTTTTGCTAATCAAATCAAATTAACATTTTTTTTAATTCAACTCCATCAATCTAACTTTTTATTAAAACCAATAAACAACTTTTTTTTATAAAATTAATCTCCTTATAAAGTAATCATAACGTCCCAAAAACCAATTCACCTAAAAAAATCGAAGTCTCACTAAAATCAATTTCTCCTTAGGAACAAATCACTCCCCTTAAAATCAATTTAACCAATTAAAATCAATCAACAGTGTAAAAACATAACTTGACCAATCGTGCACACTCACATTCACGACACATACACTCTCACACACTTCAGCGCTTTCATGTGTATGTGTATGTTTTACTCTTCCGCAATTTATTTTATTGCATTTACATTATCGTTATATTCACGCATCGCATTCTGTCCAAAGGAAGAACCTGCGCATAACTTAAACAATCATGTGTAGTGCATCTCATTTGCATCATATTCCCCATGATCCTTGATCCCATTCAAGTCGATCTTCTTAAGTTTAGGACCTACCCCTAGGAAGGACCTTTATCTTTACAACTTAGACAAAAACAATCAACAATACAAACAATATTCAAACGCATTAGAGAAAGATGCCAAATCATCTTAAGCGAGATAGAATCTCCACCCCACATCAATACAGTCAATACCGTAGGAACTTTGCCTTAAGAGAGATAAAGGCGTACTCGTCAAACAATCCAAGTACTTGAGCCCTTTTCTTAAGACGATGCAAAGAGTATTTTCCTACAACCTGTGGTGGTTAAATCTCCCTTAAAATGACAACACGTCTCTTCTCCTAAACCTAATCAACCAACTACCCTAAACTCGTAGGAACTTTGACCACAGTCAAAGAACTCCTCTAACCCGTTAGGAGAACTACAAATACTCTAATTCTACTCCCGTAAGGATATGTAGGCATAAGATGCGACATCTTATCGAGTATACTTAGAAATAAACCCCTAGGTCTTTAAACCTTAAGCAGATAAACACTTAGCAATAAACAATATAAAACAAGAGGTTCCTGTAGAGTACTACAGAAACTTAGGATGCTAGTACCTTCCCTAAGTTTAACCAACCCCCGAACCTATAACTCTCTAAACCTTGCATTTGCATTGCATTGTGGGAATTTCAATCTTTATCCCTTCCTTTGGACAAATCAAAGTTCGGTTGCAAAAATGAATTAAAGATTCAAACTAATTAATAGTTTGGTATCCAAATTTCACCGCGACACACACCATCAACCGGTGAGGCCTACTATCTAACAACTATTCAATAACTAGTGTGCAAGAACAATCCTCTTGCAAGCACTAACCCTTGTGTCCAACAATCCTGGATCGCAAGTCACAATAGAAACAATTCTGTAATTTTTTTTTATATTTGAGAGTAATACAATAATATCAATACAATGATTGATCTTCTCCTTTTGATAAAAATTCACTTCTCAATATCAATACAAGTGTTCAAAAAATTCTGGATATGAAATGGTATGAACAGTATGAACACTTTTCAAATATTTGAAATTTAGTGAATTTGATTGAATGATTATTTTGAAAATTATTGGAGGTGTTTTTCAATTTGAAATTTCCAGAATTTATATGAGTCAAAACACCATTTCAAAAAGGTATAAATGTGTATGAATCAAATAATGAAAAGGTATAACAAATAAACAAGATTTGAGGCCGTTAACCGATTAACCCATATGGTTAATCGGTTAACACTGTTAAAACTCAGAAAAATACTTAAGTTAAAAGTGTTATACCAGTTCCAAATGATTTTAAAAATATGAAAATGCAATATGTTGATATGATAGACTATTTGAACACTTTTATATCAATTAAAGGAGTGAATTTTGATATACCAAAGTCTTGTGTCCAAGTCTTGAAAATTGTATGATCATTTGCACATGAAGCTTGATTCGCATGACAATATTCCATTGATGATGCGTAGTCTTGATCTTGATCAATTTGAAAGCTTGACTTTTTGAAAACATGGAATGAGCTTAAGTCTTGTTGACATCATCAAAACCTTGAGATTGAAGTATGCTTCTACATTCGCCAACTGTGGCAACTGCGAAAAAATAATCGGCAGAAACAAACAGAAGAGTCTCCACCGAACATTATTTATCCCAAAGGAGGAAAAGGAAAAGATCAAAGAAAACCTAAAAGAAAGGAGAATACAAGGTCATCGTAACCAAATCTTGGGTTCAAGAGTCGGTTACGCAAGGGGAAGGTATTAGCACCTTTCACGTCCATTGTACTCAAAAAATTCCACTCTTGTTATTTAATCAAAGGGTGAGATATCTAAAAGCTACAGCTAACAAAACGAGAAATGGAAAAAAAGAAAAAAGGAGACTCGATAGGAGATCACCGCCCTATGCCTACGTATTCCTTCGTGCAATGAGAAGGTCAGAGTCAACATAGTTCGGAAAACGACGGGTGAAGGGGGGAAGGTTGCTCGCCAAGACATCACCGTCTTGTGCCTACGTATTCTCATCTAGTATGAGAAATCAGAGCAAATGTAGTTCGGTAACTAAACCACAGGCTGGTTAAGTGTTTTTGATGAGCGACGTAAATTTTCCATTCCAGCTGTTAGGGTCGATGCCTGTTTGCGGTAGAACGAAAATATAACGTACTCTTTTCTGAAAATGATTTTTGAAACAGAAATCCTAAAGGAGAAAAAGGTTTGAATTTTGTTCAAGAAATTTAATGAAGTGGATTGATTTGATTTGTGACTCACGTGTACCGTATATCGCCCACAGGGCGTATACTAAACACTCTAGACAAGTAAGGAGAAACCCCTCACTCATCATTCACCATATGCTTAAGGCTCGTGATGCGCAACATTCATCGTCTTTATTAAGTGAGTTATAATTGTTTTGAGATGAGATGAGAAAAGACTCAAAGGTTGAAAATAAAGTAACTAAGGGAAACTGAACCCTAATGTTATCATACAAAATTGTCTTAAGGTTGGGATAAAAAGGAAGTGTACCTAATGTTATCATACAAATGATGGACCTAAAGTTGAGGTCAAAGAGGGACTATCCTAAATGTTATCATGCAAAGGATTGAAAGCCTAATGTGTCTCCTACTCCCACCTTAATCAGAAATTAGGGGGGACTAGGAATCCTAAGGGATCATTTGATCAAGCACAAGTAAACACTATCTAATTCAATCACAAACAAAAACAAGATTGAAACGTTTAAACAAGTTTCAAGAGGAAAAGGAAGATGGAGAAGAAAGAAGAAGATGCAAACAAGATGAATAATCATGGTAGTTCAAAGAAAGAGGCATCAAGAAAACACACATCTCAATAATACATGGTGAACACCCACATTATGTCAAAACAACAAACAAGCATTCACATGTCAAACCATATCAAAAGATTTGAAATCAAAGCACAGTGGCAAAATAAAGTGCCCACACACATTCAAGTGACTTAAACATCTTACAAGAAGCAATATCAATCATAAAACAAAGTGAAATGAAGTCAAATGTGATGGAAAACAAGGTATGGTAGTAGAAAAATCACACCATATCCAATCAATGTCAATGATCAAAGAAGAAGCACAAAGAGTCAGGTCATGCATCCCATTCATAACCAAATCAAATGCTACACAAAACAACCATACAAAACATAACCTTAAAGGAAAAGACATGAGGTTAGGGCATGGAACCAAGTGTGGGTAGAAACATCAACAAGATTATCAAGTCAAAGATTCACTTATGAACACACAAAGGAAACATCAACATTTGAATTCAAAACATGTATCAAGAACAAGTTCATACACCAAAGTCATTCTCAAAGAAAGAAGATATCCAAAAAGAACATAAATGATCAAGCATCAAATCATCAAGGTTGGAAATAAGCTCAAATGATATGCATCACGTTCAAATTCAAATCAACAATCAAATTCAAGAAGAGATAAACTCAAGTTGAAACACAAAAGTCAAGCAAACATCTCTCAAGTTAGCTCCTAAAAGAAGAAAATGATCACGTGAAGCATATGAGATGAAGTGGCCATAAAATGAACCTCTACACATGAAAAACATAACCTTAAAAATGTTGATAAAAGAAAAATAAGGATCATCAAACATCCATTGAATCATCCTAGAATCAAACTCAAAAGATTAGGTCAAGACATGCACAAACTCCTAGTCAAAGAAACAACAACTTAATGCACCATTAAAAAATTGAAACAAGACCAAATAAAATATTAATAGGAATTCAAACTCAAGTCATGTGTATTAAGAATAAAAGTCCAAATCATCACAACAAGGATTGCAAGTAAACATCATCAAATGGATCAAACAAAATTAAGTATTCAACTAGTCGAGCATATCTCGAGGGCCAAACAAAACCAAATAATACTCATCCAAGAAATGAACATCAAGCCACTAAAATAGAATCAAAACAATCATCAATGTTATTCCAAAACAAGTTAAAAAGATGGATTTAAAAATTACAAGGAAAGGTTATGAAACAAGGTCAAAGTTTGAAACTAGGTCAAAGTTTGAAACAAGGTCAAGTTATGATGCTGACAAGTTATGGGTCCTCAAATGAATGTATTTTCAGTCAACAAAAGTCAACCAACTTCCAAGGTATTTTTGACCTAGAATCATGTTTCATCTCACTTTGACCCAAACATGAAAGTCATTACTTATGATCTTAGCTTTCCAAAAATTCATAGAAGTCCTTCATCTCATTTGTAGAATTCAAGTTACAAGGCTTGCAAGGCAGGGGTATTTTGGGAAAGTGAGATTATAAGTCCTTTTCATTATAGGTCATTTTCATGATTTTGCCCACTTCAAATGAAACTTTTCCCAACATGGGACTTACTCCAAATGGTCCCAGTTTCATCATTGAACATCAATGTGTCATGGATTATGGTTGGATGAAGAGATTGGTGAAGGAATTCCATGGAAATATGAACTTAAAGGCATGATTTGAATTGAATTGATTTTAATGCATTTTCATAACATATTTGTGCATATTTTGATTCACAACATCACATTAAACACAATGCACCAAGAAAATTGGACTCATGATGTGCAAAATATGTGTAATTTCAAGTTACTTCATGGTGAAGCTTCACATTTGATATCAACCATTGGATCAATTCAAGGGATAATTTCCAGCCACAAGATCAACTCTAAGCCTCAACAAGTGATTTGAATCAAGAACAAGGCAATTGGAGCCATTTTTGCACGTGAATGAAGCTTGCATTCCAACTTTGGACAATTCTTCAATTCACCATAACCAAGCCAAATTGGGCCCCCAAACTATCATGGATCCATAATATAAAAGCTTCTGATGAAGAATGAAGCTTCATTCATGCAATTTCATGCCCAGAGAGCAAGAATACAGTTGTAATTTTCAAGAGCAAAGTGAAATCGTGATTTTGGAATTCAAGCCAATTCAAGCCAAATCAAGATCAACATTCTCTTCTTTGAAGTGTATTGAATGTTTCTGCATCTTTTTGTGCAAGCTTGAGCATAATTGAAGCCCCAACGTAGAGGCTCTGTTAGGTAATTTACTTTTCAAGATTTCTTTCTTAATATGCATCCATTTCACGCCATTCTTGTTGCATATTGAAGTCCTACGTGTGTAGGCAAAATTTGGATAGGTTAGAGTTGTGTTTGATACAATTTCAGTTGTATGCTTGAATCTTTAATGCTTCCATTCTCTCTTCTTGCGTGATAAATAAAATCCAAGCCTAGATTCATGATCTGTGTAACACAGGCTTTAATTTGGTATAAGGTTTCGTATGTTTTGATGAGGTTTTTGATCATCAACTCCGGCCAGGTGTGACGGAGAAGATGACCGGAGCACAGTGCTCCGAGGTCTAGTTCTTCCCCTTGTTTGCAACGTGATTGCGACATATTCACGTTTGACTCATTGACTGGGAGCGATCGACGATTGAGATGTGCTTTGACCTGCCAACACGTTTTATTGACCTGTCACCTCATAAATTGTATGCATCGTTTTGACATGGCTCAGCTTGTGTTTGGATCTTGGGCCAAAACGCTAATCACACCCCTCCCCTTGTGGCCCAACGCATTAAACGTGGGAAGTTGCTATTTGCACCTACAACTTTATTCTTTTGCTTTTTCTTTTATTTTTTCCATTGGTTTTGGTTTTAATTCAACAAAAATACTTCCAAGTGTTGTAAAATCCTAAGAAAAATATTTCTAGATACTTTAGTATGTTAACTAATTTTTGGATTTTTTTATTTCATTTTCCAATTATTTTCCAATTAAATAGGTATTTTCCATGTGGAATGGTTTTTTATTGATCTTTTAATTGTTCTTCCTTATTCTTGATTTTTTTTCTTGATCAATATTCCTTTCCAATGATTGAAATTTTTTCCTCATACCCATGATGAGTTTAAGAATTTTATAGGACAATTTTACCCCTGGTTTGATCATTTTTGGTTTGATCTTTGTCCCATTTTTGTTGACCCTCGATTCTTCCATCTCAAAGTGGTACACCTTAGGGATTTATTTATTTTGGTGGTGCTTTGATGGAACATTACCCTTGTGCTTTTTGCCTCTGGTTGCCAACATCTTAATGTACTTCTTGCATTTTATTTGGTTATTTTTTAGCCATTTTCCTATTTTTGAGGTGACATACAAGTTAAGTTACTTCTAAGGGAGGTTCACACAAGTACTTGACCTAGTTTGATTTGGAAATGACCTTTGTGGATCCATTAAGCTCTCAACTTTTCTTGATTCATGTTGTCAACATGTTGAGCTTGCTGCATATCAATTTATAGGTCATAAATTTGTTCATTGCTTGTTGAAGTTTGCATTATTTTTAGGTTTTCCATGTGAGCTTCAAATGTTGAATGTGTTGAATGACTTAGGTCTTCTTCCATGCCTTTGCTTGCATTCTCTTTTGATGTATGTGATTTTTGTTTTATGCATCTTCTCTTTTCATCTCCACTTATGTCCAATGACTTTGGATCCCATTTGATATGGCTTGGTCCCTCCTTTGGAGGTATTTGAAACATGTCATGAATGGTGAATCCATGAGGACCTTTTGGTGACTTTGTGCTTGTTTCTTGTGTAGCCTATGGTTGAGTTACCTGTATGAGTTCCTTGTTGTCTTCATGTTGCCTCCCATTCTCACATTTCATTTTATCTTCTTCTCCTTTCATTTGGCTTGCCTTTTGGCATTATGGTTGATGCTTGAATGGTTGTAGGATTTATTCTCCCATTTTCATCCCACTTTTGTGTGCAATTATGTGCTTTCTTTTGGATTGCTTTCTTCTTTGCTTTTGCATTTCTTCTTGCATTAATAAAGGTTGAAATGTGCTTGTGGAGGTGTTTACCCCACACTTTTTCCTCCCTTTGCTTGTATCTTGCATTGCATATGCATCCTTGTATTTTTCTTATTTTATGCTTCCTTCTTCTTCTTATTTCTTCTTTGCCATGTTCCCTTAGGATCTCTAATATATTTTGTTTAAGAGAGATTATGATAGACCTTAGGCTTGAATCCATGTATGACAACATTAGGTAGCATTCCCTTTTACCTCAACTGTAGGTACACTTTGCATGAGAACATTAGGTTGAGTCTTAGTCTCCTTTAGAGTGTCTCTCTCTTCTCATCTTCAAATTCTCTTAAAACACTTAATAAAGGTTAAGGATTGTTATACGTTACGAGCCTTAAGTACTTAGGAAATGGTGATTTGGGGGGGGGGGGGGGGGGTTCCTCTCAATTTCTTAGAGTGTTTAGTGTACGTCCTTAGAACGATATGCGACGCATTCGCTCCTAAGTCATAGTCTCTAGTGCAACATGAATTACAAACAATAATCAATGCACTTCTTCTCTAAAAACCACAAACAAACATCAAACCATTTTATCTTTCGGGATCTTAATTTGGAAACCTTTTTCATAAGGAGAGTTTTGTTAACTCTTAGTTCTACCACAAACAGGTAACGCCTAAGTCTCCAATGGTCGAGCTGCATACACCTAACTGCTAGAACTAAGGTTTAACCCTACTCGGGTATAAAAACAATTGAACCAACCGGTGTTCTTATTAGCCCGAACTACGTTTGCTCTGATTTCTTATAACAGATGAGAATACGTAGGCACAAGACGGCGATGTCTTGGCGAGCAACCTTCCCCCCACTTTCACCCGTAGTTAGCCGAACTACGTTAACTCTGACTTTCCCATTGTACGAGGGAATACGCAGGCACAAAGTGGCGATGCTCTGCTGAGTTTCTTTTCTTTTCTTTTGTCCCATGAGACCTTTAGCTAGATAGTAAACACCCTTTTAGATAGACAACTAGCGTGGATCCCGTCGAGTACGACGGACGTGAGGGGTGCTCATACCTTCCCCTTGCGTAACCGACTCCCGAACCCGAGACATGGTTGTGATGACTTATCTTTTCCCGTTTTCGTTAGGTTTTCTCTGATCGTTTACTTTCCCTCTTTTGGGATAAATAACGAACGGTGGCGACTCTTCTGTCTTCCGCCGACTCCTTTTTCGCAGTAGCGACAAGAGGGAAGTAGAGTTTACAATTGATCTTGTCCCTGGTACCAGACCTATATCTATGGTACCATACAAAATGTCAATATCAGAATTGGCAGAGTTGAAATATCAGTTGGGAGAATTATTGGAAAAAAAGTTTATCAGACCCAGTGTGTCTCCATGGGGAGCGCCAGTTTTGTTAGTAAAGAAGAAAGATGGCAGTATGCGTTTATGCATCGATTATCGCCAGTTATTTCCGAGAACTGAAGAAAAGGTTGACTACCGCACCAGTGTTAACCTTACCAAATCTGAATGATCCTTTTGTGGTATATTGCAATGCGTCTAAAATGGGATTATGCGGTGTTTTGATGCAAGATTGCAAGGGATGACGTGATTACGTTATATTTTGCTTATTTTCTTGATTAATTGTTACGTATCTTTTATCTGTTAGATTAATGATGTATAACCACCGGTTGTGGGGATTATGTTTAAACATTGATTTTATTTGTGTTATTGAATGACCTTGTTGAAATATTGTGGAAAGCATGAAGTGACTTGATACTTCATTGAATGAGAAAAATGTCTATGTAACATCCTACGTGTTTTGAAAACTCTTATGTATTTTCTTTAATATTCCTATAATATGCGTACAGGGTAGAGTGAGATGTTACACAGGACATGGGTGACTTAATCTGTTATACATCAACAAATAATGAAGTAGACCAAAGAGTTCTGAAATGAATGATTTCACATTGTTCTGCCAAGCAATCATGGGAAAACTCTACATGAAGTGAGGTCCAAAATGGAATAATAATTTGGTATAATAATAGGTTTGTTGCGCCTTGGTTTGTTGTAGCATATGATGAAGAAAATGGCTACAAATCTTGTAATATACTCAAACTAAGTAATTATTGTACTTGGATCTCTTTTAATGAAATAAGTTATGATTTTGCATTATTATATCACTTGATGAAATTTCGCTGCTAATTTATGAGTTGTCATTGCTATGTGTGCTCCTACCATTCATGTTGGTCAATTCCATGTTAAGTAATAATTTTCAATACTATGCTTTTTCTTGGAAGTTTAGTACAAAAAGATAGTTAATTGATAAATTAACCAAATGTTATCTTTTGTCAATAATTTGGAAACCAACAATATCCTCGTCAAAAACGGATGCATTCCACTACATATTATTACCACCATTCTAATTTTGATATTACCTTACAAGAAATAGACGAACTTTTCCTATCAAGGTCAAAATCATCCTTCATTTGTTATGCACCTTATGCATTTTTCAAACCAGAACACACAGTATTCTCGCTACCAACAGATTCTTTCAAAAATACAAATCGACCACAATACATTCTTGCTATGGCGAATGGATTATTGATAAGCTTCATGAACCAACATTTAGATGGTAAGAGAAAAATTGGTTTTATGGGTAATGAAGAAAGATAATAAGCTTGAATGATCCACCTGCTATTGGAATCCCAGAAAGTCCACACGAACCTAAATCAAATTCTTGGGCAAAATAAATGCCCAAGAACTCGATTCCATTTGAACATCAATCAATACATTATTTCCTTTCCATGTGTAGCACCCATAATTTTTCCCATCTTTTCCCTTGGATATTGGCTTATGTTTCATTGCATTTCATATTCATTGTTGCATAGCATTGTTCTTAACAAAGGACCAAGGTATCATGGTTTGTTTCTCAAGAAAGGAGGAGCATATTTCTTCAACCTTAAGCAAGGTTTCTTATTGACTTTATGGTATTCTCAAGCTCCCAAAGGTCCCTCATCATCACGTATGATTCAAGGCAACATCATTTCAAGATCATATGTGTCTAATCATGCCTTGGTGGACAAGAAATCATAAAGAGATTCAAGTTTGGTTCAAGGTGTTTGACCTAATTTAGCAATTTGTGGATGTTATGATAAAATGGGCATAAATCCTTCATTTTTCAACATCTTGAGATGGTTCTTTTTTAATTAACTCTTCTCACCATCTCTTAAAAGTTCTCTTTGTAAGGAAATATCATATTATGCTTGGAAAGTCACCAAACGTTTGATGACATTATAGGTCATTTTGAGTTTTGGAAAGATTGTTTAGTCAATTTCAAAGGGTCATAACTTGGTCAATTTTCATCATTTGGAGTCCATTCATTTTCTAGAATGAACTTGAACATGTCCTTTAAAACTTTAAATCAAGGTAGAAGTTTTAAAAACCCATGGAAGTCTTTGGTTTTTATCAAAACATTATAGGTCATTTTTGGTCCTTAAAAAGACTTGAAATTTTTTTAAGTGTTTTGAAATTTTGAAATTTTTCATGGAGGTTACTTTGAAGGATCATATCTCTCAACTCAGACTTTCAAATTAATACTTCCTTTTCACATTGCGAAGATTGCATCATCATCTACCCAATGCAAGAAGAATCATTTCAAAAAGCCTCCTACATTGTGAGCATCATGGTTGCAAAAATTGAATTTCAAAACTAAAAATCCACTTCAAGTCAGAATTGTATTTTTAAAATTGGCCTCTAAGCACTAAATTAAGCCACAAATTCAACCTAAACATGATTAACCAACTTGCCTGGGTTGATTAGAGCCTTCAAACGCAAGGTTTGAGTGAGTTTTGACAACTTTCAAGTCACTATTTGCTCATGTTGCAGGCGTGCACGAATTTGATGAAATTCACATCATTCAAACTCCCTCTCCATTCAGAAAGCATCCCCTATAAATAAGAAACTCATTCCACTCATTTTCACAAGCTTTGATAGCCAGAATCACCCTGTTGAGATCCCATTTAAACTCTTAAGCTTGAACTTCGAATTTTCATTTCCACACCCTAAACACTCAAATTCTCCATTCAGTTAACTTCACCAACATTCAGTGAAGCTAACCAGCTCAAGAACTTGAAGGATCGTGGCCTGAATCAAGCTAGGGGACTCCATTTTCAAAGCTCTGAAGTTGAACTTCAACAGGTACAATTCTTAACCATTGCAACTCAAATTTGTTGCTAAGGTGTAGTCTTTGATGTGCTGATGTTGTTAGGATTATTAGAAATATGGTTTAAAGAAATATGGTACGATGATATGGTTGAGATCGTCTTGAAAAGACGCATCAAATGAAACAACTATGAGCTCTAATGGTTATGGTTTGAAGGATCCACGAATTTCTGCAATTCTCTGAGATTTTTAAGTGGCTGGAGGTTGAAGATGATGATCTCACTGTCCATCATGCCACTTGTTTTAATCTTGTACTTTTGACTTTCGCTGGTTGGAAATGATGAGATTGACTCAGATCCATCATGGATGCGCGCTTTCTGGGTTTTGGATTTGCCACGTCATTTAGTGAAACTAGATCCAACGCATCTTGTTTTTTCTGTTTTATTTTCTTTTTCTAATTTGTTTTTAAATTCATTTTATTTTCAGAAATTCATAGAAAATATATTTTTAATCAGAAAAATACCAAAATAATTTCTAAAATTTCCTTTTATTTTTCTCTTTCTGATTTTTACTTTTTTGCATTTTTATTTTTCCATTTACTATTTTTCTTGAATCTTAATTTGTTTGAGCCAATTTTAATTATTCTAAAATTGCTTTTAGACATTTTTAAATTATGAGAAAAATATTATATGATCCTATGATGGTTTTGAACCTATGGTGATTTTCTTGGTTTTTTGTTTCTGGTTTTCTATTTTCCATGTATTTTTGTTTTATTTGGTTAATTTTAATTGGTTTAAAGTTATTTTTTAGCCATTTAAAATTGTGACGAAATTAGCATATGATCCAATGATGGTTTCTGACCTATGATGACATTGTTGAACTTTTGTTTGTGGTCTAACCATTTTCTATCTTTTTTTTAGGTTTTATTTGTCTTTTTATTTGATTTTAAATTGCAAATTGAGTGGATTTTTGTTTTTAATTCATTCTTGAGTGATATTCTGTCCCTATTCATATCTTTTGAGTTCTTGATGTTTGTTTGATGGTTATTCCTCTTGTATGGTTGATTTGATGTTCAAATTCTTCTTGACGCGTGATTTTGATTCCCACTTGTGTGATTCCATTTGTATGATCTTGTGCGTGCATGTTTGAATGTAAACTTGTTTGATCATGTGGATGTTATGATCTCTTCTTGCTCATGTCATGTTCATATGCTTTGCCTTTGGTATGTTTGCTTTGCATTTGTTTGTAAGCATGCTTGTATGATTTGGTGTTGCCTTGCATATGGATGGGATGCATGATTATTTTTATTTTTTTATGCTCTTGTTTTGATCATTGATATGGCTTGAGTATGATGTGTTGTGCTTGCTGCCCTACCTTGCTTCTTGTGCCTTTGGCTTCTTCTCATCTTGCTTTGTGGTGATGAATGCTTTTTTGATGCTTGTTTGATGTTGATGTCTGCTTTATTTGAGTTTGAAATGAATGTACTTGCTGTCTTCATTTTGGTTTGTTATTGACTTCCTGTTTGTCCATTATTTTTTCTTCTTCTTTCTTCTTTATCTTTCTTCCATTTTAGAACTTATTTAAGTTTCATTCTTATTTTCATTGGTGATTGAATTGATTGATGTTTACTTGTGTTTGCTCACATGATTCTTTAGGATTCCTAGTCGCTTAGTTTAAGATGGGAGTAGGAGAGACATTAGGCTTTCAATCCTTTGCATGATAACATTTAGGATAGTCCATTTTCATGTCAACTCTAGGTCCATCCTTTGTATGATAACATTATGTAGACTTCCTTTTCATCCTAACCTTAGGATCATTTTGTATGGTAACATTAGGGTTTTCAATTTTCCTTTAGTGTTTTCTTTTGCGTCTTCTCTTCTCATCTCAAACAATTTTAAGACGCTTAATAAAGAATGATGAATGTTGTGAGCCATGAGCCTTAAGTATATGGGAAATGATGAGTAGGGGGTTTCTTCTCACTAGTCTAGAGTGTTTAATGTATGCCCTTTGGGCGATATGCGATGCATTCACTCCTATTTCATAGTCTTTAGTGCAACGTGAATCTCAAACAAGTTCAACACACTTCACTAAAAATCTTAAACCAAATTCAAACCATTTTATCCTTCGAGATTGTTCTTAAATCATTTTCAGAAAGGAGTACGTTACTTTTCTGTTCTACCGCAAAGAGGCATCGACCCTAACTGCTAGAATGGGACTTAACGTCACTCATAATAAACACTTAACCAACCATTGGTCTAGTTTCTCAAACTACGTTTTCTCTGATTTATCATACCATATGAGGATACGTAGGCACAAGACGACGATGTCTTGGCGAGCAACCTTCTCCCCTTCATTCGTAGTTTTCCGAACTACGTTGACTCTGACTTTCCCATTGCACGAGGGAATACGTAGGAATAGGGCAGCAATGTCCTATCGAGTCTTATTTTTCTTTTCCATCCTCCGTTTACCAGTAGCTTTTAGATGACTCACCCCTTTTGATAGACAATAACCATGGATCCCACAAGAGATGTGAGGGGGTGCTAATACCTTCCCCTTGCGTAACCGACTCCCGAACCCAAGATTTGGTTACGATGACCTTGTCTTTTCTCGTTCTTTTAGGTTTTCTTTGATCGTTTCCTTTCCCTCTCTTTGGGATAAATAACATTCGGTGGCGACTCTTCTGTTTGTTTCTGCCGGCCCTTTTTGCAGTTGCGACAGCTGGCGACTCTGCTGGGGACTCTGGTTCCCTATGCTAGTCAATCCTAGCGCTTGTCTGCGTTGTGTCTTTGGGGTGTTTATTTTTGCACAATTATTTATTTACATGTTTACTGTTGTATATAATTGCATCTATATTTTTATTATTATCATATCATGTTATTGTTGCTGTGTTGTTGGGTGGGTTGTCCCATGAGAGATAAGCCGAATACCCAAGCTTGAGTACATATATAGGATTAGTGTGGAGAGTAGTGTGGACTTGTGTGGCATTTAGTCACGCAAGAGTTCACGCAAAATTCACATCCATACGAGGTTTTCTTTGGAGACATCCTATCCTGCGCATTTAGGGTAGTTGAGGGGGTGTTGAATTAGAAAACTAACGACTCTGGAGACCGTTCATTGGGAAAACTAACGAATCAGAAATGGTGAACGTATCATTATTACTCGACCTGATATTCCATGATTCTGATGTTTTCAAGACTAGAACATACCTGTGAGGGGGAAGAGTTTTGCAGGAAACTTTGACCTTCTACCAACCCGGTTTTCTAGTTTTCTCGTCAGTAGAGACTTAGGATCTTGGATGTTATGGTATTCTTTGGTTTTTTGGTTTTCTTATTGGAGCATAACTTTGGTTTAATTCAGTCAGCAGCACAACAACTTTTGATGCCTTGATCCTTGTCTGCATTTGCATACTTATTCTCATCTTTGCATTGCATGTGTATGTGTTTTAAGTTTTCATTTCTCCTTAGATTCTGGTCTTAGTTTTCATTAAAGATGGAAGTATAGAGGAAGAAGGTTACTCTGTACAAGTTTCCTCTACTAGATCTTGGACCTTTATTTGTTCTGATTGCTATGGCGGATCCGGGTACTCTTGAGGTGTTTAGAAGAGACTATATGAGAATTATTAGCCTTGTCTGAAAAGTCACAAGTTATGAGCGGGGAGCCATCGTTACTTTGTTGTAGTTCTATGATCCTCTTCTGCATTGTTTTACCTTACCGGATTATGTTCTAGTTCCTACATTGGAGGATTTTGTTTTTGTACACGAGATCCCAGTCCAGGATAAAATATCGTTCTTTCATTTAGAAGAGGAGCTTGATATTGAGAAACTTGCAGTCATTCTTTATTTGAGCGCGTCTGAGTTGGTAGGAAGTGTAGTTACTAGGAATGGTGTCTCTGGCTTCACTTTGTCTTTCTTGGTAGGCAAAGCCTAGAGGCACGCCAAAGAGGGTTGTTGGATAGTCTTTAGCGCTATTTTGGATCTGTGAATATATGGTATTATGATGTTCCCAAACATACCTGACTTGGTGGATATGGACGCTTTCAGTATTTTCGCATCCAAAAATTTTGTACCTACTATCCTGGGAGATCTATATCACTCAATACATTACAAGAATGAAAAGAGAATAGGGAAGATTGTATCTTGTTGTACCCCACTCTTCCATAAATGGTTCATTGACCATCTTTCTCGCACAAGAGCTTTCTTTGACTTAAGGAATACACATGAGTGATCTCGAAAGCTTATGGTTTTGACTACTAAGGACATTACTTGCTTCAACCGAGATTTGCTTGGTGTGAAGATTATTTCTAGTTGTGGTGGTTTTCCTAATGTACCTCTAATGGGGAGAAAAAGGGAGTTAACTATAACCCTTTTCTCGCTGTTAGACAATTTGGATATGCGCTGGGAGAACCTCCTAAGGATGAAGAAGTACAGGAATCCTTATACTTCACCGGTGTAGCCAATCCTGATGTTGTAACCAAGGTTGTTAAAGCATGGGGAAAGATTCATAAGAAGGGGAAGATTTCTATAAGAAAATGTGACTGCAAAGCTTACGACCCTTACTTAGAGTGGATTCAGAGGAGGGTGGAGAAGATACTGTTTTCGTTTCCTGTTGAAGAACTCTTATATCCTCTGATGATTGAAGAGCCTACAATAGTTGATATTCAGAGATATGATAAGCTTCAGATAGAACAAGAAGAGTTGCGTAAGGAAAATGAAGAGCTGAAAAGAGAGACCAGTCAATTGAAATGTGACAAGAATGAAGTTGTTTACCTAGCTAGAGTAAAGATAGAAACCTTGGCTAAGGTGGAAAAGGAGTTGGCTAAAGAGATCTGGGTACAAGGGCGATATATATATATATATATATATATATATATATATATATATATATATATATATATATATATATATATATATATATATATATATATATATATATATATATATATATATATATATATATATATATATATATATATATATATATATATATATATATATATATATATATATATATATATATATATATATATATATATATATATATATATATATATATATATATATATATATATATATATATATATATATATATATATATATATATATATATATATATATATATATATATATATATATATATATATATATATATATATATATATATATATATATATATATATATAACACCAATCATATTTATCATGCATATAACCACAACTCTCAATCAATCCACATAAACATACACAATATGTTTATTCACTATAATTCACATAAACATCTATAATTATGTTTATTTCACCAATTCACAATCATACTCATTTCATATAAACATTTACATTTATGTTTATTCACCAATGCATCATATAAAGATGATATATGTAAATCATAGAGGCCAACTCGCTACTCTATGCAAATGCAAATGCGGTACCGACTCAATCATCTCAAGTTCACGCAGGAACTTATTAGAACCATTGCTCACACCTCTTCTAGGCACACAATGTTCACCCATTGCTCACACCCCACATGGGCACACAATGTTTATGGATTGCTCACACCTCACATGGGCACACAATCGTTCAACAGATTCTCCTAGGAATCAATTCAGCAGATTCTCCTAGGAATCAAATATTATTCAGCAGATTCTCCTAGGAATCAAATATCATTCAGCAGATTCTCCTAGGAATCAAATATCACAAGAATGCACATCATAATGCTTCACATGCAAAATGACTCAAGACACTCTTGAAATGCATACATGTTCATAAATGTATTCATGCATTCATCTCATACTATCACATACAATCCATGTATATTCACATTAATCATGCCAAACGACAACGAGCATCGTTTTACCACCCATACGGCTAAGAACTCTTATCACAATAACCATGCATTTTCATTTAATTCAAACAATGCATATATTTTCCAAACGGCCACATTTCACAATCTAGGATTCATGCCATACGGCTACCCACAACATATCACACAGCAGCACACAAACTATTCATTTCATATAAGGATTGAACACAATCGAACCAAACAATCAACATTGGATGGAACACAAGCAAATGAAAATGCTGGCACACTCGCTAGCTCGCTCGCCTAGCGAGTTCCTAGCGAACAAGCTCGCGAAGGCAAACAGAAGCTACTGTAAGGCTTCCCTACCTACTCGTTGGGGCTTCGCCTAGCGAACCCCTCGCTACCTCACTCACTACCAGCGAAGAGGCTCAATTACATTCTATGCAAGTCTGGGACCATTCGCTACTAGCTCGCTACAGCGAACACTCGCGACCTGCTCGCCTAGCGAAGGTGCTAGCGAACATCTGCGATGTTCAAAACCCCAACTGTCCAAAATCATCAAATCATCACCAAATCAACCGATTCTATTCCAACAAGTTCCAGTAGTCTTAGCCTAATATTTCTCGACTAATCTACACCATTTATTCCAGATTCTAACCGTTAAAACTTCAGTTTCTATCGATTAAACCATTTCTGACCTAGAAGTGGAAAATGGGGAAAACATCCAAACAAATCCAAACAACACATACATAATCATACACATTGAGAAGATAATAAGATTTCACACCCTTACCCGATTAAATCGAAGCCTAGATATTGTTCTTGATGATTCTCCAAGTTTTCCTCTCTTTCTCCTCTTTCTCTTCTTCCTCTTCCTTTCTCTTCTTTCTATTTCTCTTATGTTTTTCCTTTTCTTTCTTTTCTCCCTATTATATTTTCTTCTCTCAAAATATCTACCAATTCATTTTCTCACCAAATATCCAATCTTATCATTAAATAAGAAATGTCTAAAATACCCTCCAATCTATTTTCCCCGAAAACTCTCAAAATTGGTAAAATAACATAATATGCACACATAACATATTATCACACCAATATCACAAATAACATAATAATCACCCAATAAAATAAAAGACTCCACAAAATAATGGGAATCAGAATCGGGGCGTTACAGTACCAGTAGGACAGAACATCCAGCTCGCGATGGGAAGTTCACACCTGAGGGAAGGGCCTTTGCCAAGGACTTGAACTCTATTTGGTCGGGAACCATCTCCGACCATCCTTCTCGCTCTCCACACAGTCGGTTACACTATATGTCGAGCAAGTAAACAAACAAACAACATTCATACATACAAGAAAATAAACATATAAGCACACACAATAGAAAATAATAAGTCATTCAAGAAAACGCGGGCAGAGCCCATTGTACATAGTTACATAAAAGGGACATGTAGGCCCGACAATACATCTCAACAAAAATAGGCACGCAGGCCAGAAAAATCAACACGAGCACGCATACCCAAAAATACTGAAACAAACCCTAAGAGGTCTCCTGTCGCTACCGCTCTTCCTCCTTGGTAGCCGGGCTGTCGTCATCATTCTCAGTTCCTATCACTACCACCCATCTGTCGACGACCTGGTGATAGGGCCCTGTCCCCTCGGTGATAAGAGAAACCTCATGGTTTACTAGCCTAAGCTGCTTTACGGTGCTCGCATAGCCAACCTCGACAGCCCTTAAGTAATCTTGCTCGAGCTCCCTAAACCTCGCCACCAGCTCAACCCGATAAAGCAGGAGTTTTTCCTCATCGGTTTCCTCCTCGGCAGGACGAAGGGCAACCTCCAACTCCGTGACTCGTGCCTGCAGCCTCAATTTGTCCTCCCTAGCGGCCTTCAACTGCTACTCAGCCTCACTGTTCCGCCTGCGCTGCACGACATTGTCCTCCCTGGTCAAGTCCAACTCGGCAGCAAACTTGGTCATCTTCGACTCAACAGCTGCAAGATCCCCCCCCCCCCCACCGCAGTTTGGCAAGATCAGCAGAAGAGCGACCCTCGTTGCTCAGAGCCAAGGCAGTCGAGAAGAATCGTATCATCGCATCCAAGTCCTCAATCAACCTTTGTATCCTCGTTTCCTCATTGGCCCCGAGAACCTCCTTCGCCTCCGCGGCCGACACAACAGAAGACCTGGCCCCACAGAAGAAACCAGGATGCAGATGACAAAGGGGAATCAGGAACCCCTCATCCGCACCACCCTCAGTAAGGTTGACTACAGTCTCTGGCCCATGGACCCTCACCCTCTTCGGAGTCCCTTGCGACAAGGGAGATTGGCTCCCCTGCGGTGACGATGAAGAACTTCCTCCTCCTTGCTCGGCAATAAGTTGTTGTTGCACCTGAACCACCCTCCCTTTGTCACTCTTCACCCCATATCTGGTGGCCGTTAGTCACTTCATGCGCTCCTGCATGGTCGACATATTTCCTGCAAAACAAAAAAAGCAAAGGATTAGCGAATCACAAGATAACAGATCCCGGGACGAGCCGAGTAGAAGACGACCCACTACCTAACAGACGCAAGACTTCCTCGTCAGAAGAACATTCGAGCAGAGCCCTCATATTAATGAGCCCCGACTGCTGGAGGATATTCCCGTGCCTATCGAGAATAAAGTTACCATCGGGCGTCATGAGTTTCGCCGGGGTTAAGCTGGCCACGAAGGCCACCAACCTCTGATAGCCTACTTGGTCTTCCTCGTCCAAGATACCCTCCAACACGATATAGTGGTTCGTGCTCTGTTTGAAGTGTTTCTCCATCCAGTCTAAGGGGATCCTCGGCATCATGACCTCTTCCCTTTGCCCGTTCACCTCCCGGGCTTCACGATGGTACAATGAGGTGCATGCCTCATGAAACACGGGCCGAAGCACAAAGAATCGATCTTTGAAAGTCCGGACAGAATCCATGTACTCCCTGAAAAATCTCCTCGACTGTTTCAATGACACCCATCCCTGTTGGCCATCAACCTTTTGTCTTTGCAGATGAAAGAGCCGAAAGAACAGAGTGAGAGTGACCCCGATCTCAAGGTGCCGACAGACAAGCTCGTATTCCCGGATAAAAGCAATCGCATTAAGGTGCAACTCCGAAGGCGCCAACCTTAACTAGTCGAAGACCCCTAGTTGAAAATCCAAGAAGGGCAGCCGAAGTCCCGCTTCACGAAAGCAGAACTCATGCATGGGAAATCACATATTCCCGTAGCTCGAGCATATATGATGATGGGTCCGCGGTCTATATGCTTGTCAGCTCACAGAGGAACCCTCACGGCGATCCTCGACCGTGGCGAAAGAGTCAGAGTCATCCTCGACGAAACGGGAAGGCGTACTCAGGGGATCCTCCCCAACTCAGTCCTCGACTGTCCTATCCTGCCCCTCGACGGACGGGGCTGCAGGAGACTCTGGCTCTACATCGACTCTCATAACTCCTGGTATCTACGCGACCATGTTCATCTGAAAAGCAGAGGAAAGTGGTGAATTCGATGTTTCAAGATCAAATTCACTCTTCCACCACAACTCAAGTGAAAGGGCAAAGAGGACGATAACTACGACCTAGGCTTCTCCGACCTCGACATCCACTTCCCCACGTGGTTTACCATCGTATCCACATGATATTCATCCAGCGTTAGCATACGTCCCTGGGACATTCGTTCAGTGCTAACATACGTCCCCGCGACATTCATCTATACCTAGCGTACGTCCCCAGGGCATTCATCTATACATATCCTATGTCTCTGGGGTGTTCATCCAAACCCTATCATCTGTCCCTGGGGTACTCATCTAACACCATCATATGTCCTTGGGACACTTGTCCAAAACCTATCAATTGACCTCGGGGACTTCATCCTAGGTAAAGGGAATCCCGCCGTAATCGCCGAAAAATCCACATCCTCATCGGGAACTCGTTGTGTCTGCCGCAGGAGCTGTCGAAAATAAAAGAAACAAAAGAAAATGAAGAAAGGACTTACTTGACACAATAGCTTGAGTATAGGTACGACAGACTTCGCGGCAGATGACACGGTTGCGGCGTTTGCACGGCGACGTAAGTGTGGAAGAGCAAGAAAGAGGTGCGTTCGTTAGAATTGAGAGCGAAAGTAACGAGGGGGTAGGTCCCAGCCATTTATAAGCCTAACACGAAACTCGAGACGCCCCTAGGCAATCAAGTACCCCTATGACTAGCTGCCCTAAGATGGGCAACGGGCACCAGACACGTGGCAACCGTGACTGACTGTGTCACTTTGTTCTCCATCTTACGGGCCTAGGACCGCCTTCCTTATTTGTCATCGACATGGCTTATTCTTAAGTCATCACTCCTCTGCTTCGAAGCAACGACTTGGGGGCTCCTATTCTGGACTGGGCGGGGATCTACCCCTCAATCGGGTAGGCCCAACCCAACATTATGTTAGGGAGGCCCAATAAGGCAAAATCCTCCCATGTCAGGCACAAGCCACCTACGTCGGGCAGATGAATCCCTTCACGAGCAGACTTACATGTTTCCCCCACGTTCTCCACCTCCGAAAGAGTTGGTTAGTCCATTTTCCGAAGATCACGGGACAATTGATCTAGGGCGAAGACCACGTGCTGATATTTACTACGCCACGTAAACTCTAACAGTTACTTGGGTTGGGTCTGACAGTCTAGCTTAATGCATGTAACCTTTCACCGTGCGTTGGAGTCTCTCTATAAATACCCTCTTTTACTAGAGAGTCAGGTATTCCATTCTCTAGACCTACTTCTCTGTATTTGTTCTTCCACTCTGATCCTTTACTCACTTAAATATCAGAGTGACTTGCAGGTACACCCTCTGCTTCTTTGTACCTTCGGTAAAAACTATACTTCAACAACGCGTGATAGACCATTAATTCTTTTTGATCAGGTGAGATCAATTTATATGTTTTTTTAATATAAATAATTTATAGTGAAAAAATAATTTAAAAAATGTATACAATATTTTTAATGGATTGGTAATTTATTAGAGAATAATTTTATATTAGTCTTTGATAGCAGCTAAAAATGCCCGACATCAAGAATTAGAACCCCGGAATATCCTTCCACATTTGCCGTAGCTTTTACACCGACAAGAATTAAATGAAGGGGCATAACCGTAAACCACATTACCATTTTGAAAAGAAAAAAAAAAAACTTCATTTTTGAAAATTTAGCATTAGTCAACGATTCCTCCCTTGTCGACAAAGAAAACTTGGCCGAAAGAAAGAACACCGTTTTTCTTTTTATTTTCTTTATTTTATTTCCAAGCTTCGAATTTTACGTGCAACACTTTCAATTTTTCACAACCCTAATTCCAAATTCACTTCGCGGTGGAAGTACGGGAATGTACGGTGGTGGAGGAGGAGATGACACCCTGGCTGCTCGCCTCGGGTTAATCTCCCCGTCGTTGCTTATTCCGACAACGTCCATGATTTCCCGCGAGATGTCTCCGGCGCCTGTAAGGGAAGAGAGGCTTCCGTCTCAGCCGCAGTGGAGTCAGCAGGAGACGAGAGAGTTCATAGCGATACGCGCGGAGTTGGAGAGGGACTTCACTGCTTCGAAGAGGAACAAGACGCTTTGGGAAGTGGTGAGCTCCAAGATGAGGGAGAGAGGTTATAGGAGGAGCCCTGAACAATGCAAATGCAAGTGGAAAAATCTTGTTAATCGCTATAAGGTTCTTTTTTTTTCTTTTCCATTTTCTCTGTTTTTGTTTGGTATTTGAGTTTTTTTTACTAGGGTTCATAATCATAAATGATTGCATTTGATTGAATTATTCATTTTTAGTGTCTAATGATGTAGTAGTACTCAAGTTTCAAGGTTTTAAATAGCCGTTGAGTTTGCAATTGATTGAATTATGCATTTCTAGTGTCTAATGATGTAGTAGTACTCAAGGTTTCAAGGTTTTAAATAGCGGTTGAGTTTGCAATGGATTGAGTTATGCATTTCTAGTGTCTAATGATGTAGTTGACAACCTTAAGTATAACATAGATTCCGTAAAACATTCAAAATAGGAATGTAGAAGCAAGCACATAGAGGATTAGAAGAGATAAGAGATAATCAGAGCGAGTTAAAGAGACTTAAATGACAAATGCGATCTAGGGGAAACGTTAAATGGAGATAAGGATCATAATTTTTGGGAACAACATTTCACTGCAGTCATATTGGCTTTTCGTTATGACGTAACTCGCAGTTGTTTCCATGAATTTGTTCACTATGTTAAAACTGGTGGAAAAAATGATAATGCTTCTGCTGATATTGTTTTGTCGTGGTCATTTTTCAGACCTTTTTTAAAACCATAGTATTAGTTATAATTTTCAATCTTTAGAACCGTAGTCGTACTTATGATTTTTAATCTTAACCGGTTGTTTTATTTTCATTTGGAAGCTACCAACCAAGAGGGCATTCTCATTATCCGATACTAGCTGAAAAGAGTCTTTTATGTATAATGGTGGTCTTAATTTAATTTACTTGTTTCAATTTTATAATATGTATGTTATGTTATATAATAATGTTATTTCCAATATTAATATTATATTATAGGAAATTTTGTACAGAAAAAAATGTTCAATCAAAATTTGTTGTTACTTAGATTTTCCTTATAGTATGGTACTGATACCTCATTTTGTTTTTGTTTTTTGATCTTCAGTTTTTGCTTGTGCAAAAGAAGTCATAATATATGTATTCTATCTACCTTTATTTATATCCAACATTTGTTTTATTACCATGTGGACTAGTTCAGAAATATTGAAATGTATAATTCGATATGTGTGGATAAACAAGTGGAGACTGGGGACCATAATATTGGATTAGGTTCATATGTATGAAAGTTTTATGCCATGATATGATTTGTTTGGGTGGTGTGTTTTTTTAGTTTTTGGGCTAAAGTTCAAGAAACCCCTTCAACTATGGGTCATGTGCAGAAATCGTGATGCTTGAAAGTTGAAGCTCACCAATATAACTCCTTCGTCCCTATGTGTAGCTTAAGTGGTTGAGTTGAGACATCTGAAGAAGTTTGAGAAGAAAGTGCAAGATTCAAACCTTAGCTTTTAAGATAACATAGTAACAACAACGATAATAACTAACATTTGCTTATGGAGAGTAAAAACTTCTTCAACTCGCCAAAACGAACACACTAATATGCATAAAACCGCCTAATATGTATGATTTGGTATTTGGTGAGTTTGTATAATCATGTTGGTGGAATAATATCATGCAACTGTGCAACAGTTTTCTTTTATTTGAAAATGCCGATAAAAGCCATATTTTTAATACTGAAATGTTTGCTATACTAAGTAAAAATCACATGATGATATTTATGCAGGGAAAAGAGACATCTGATCCAGAGCATGGCAAGCAATGCCCATTTTTTGAAGAATTGCATGCAGTTTTTACTGAAAGAGCACATAACATGCAACGGTTACTTCTTGAATCTGAAACTCGTCCAGCTCAAGCAAAGAAAGGAGTGAAAAGAACAAGTGGATATCGATCCTCAGAGGAATTCTCAGAAGATGATGAGGAAGTTGAAGACGACAGTGAAGAGGAGAAACCAGCGAGAAGCAATACACGTAAAAGGAAAGCTAGCAAAATTGCAATGGAGAAGTCTTCAAGGGCAAACAATGCAAGCAGTAGTACTAGTAATGTTCAGGAAATGCTAAAGGATTTTTTCCAGCAACAACTAAGGATGGAGATGCAGTGGAGGGAGATGATGGAAAGGCGCGCACATGAAAGACAATTGTTTGAACAGGAATGGCGACAGTCAATGGAAAAGCTTGAAAGGGAGAGATTATTGATTGAGCAGGAATGGAGGGAGAGAGAAGAACATAGGAGACTGAGGGAAGAAAGTAGGGCAGAGAGAAGGGATGCTTTGTTGACGACTCTTTTAAACAGGCTCGCTCATGAATCTAACTAAATGAGTCAAATCTTCATAGCTAACTATTTCTTGTTTCAATTTATTATATGATTCTAAGTTTGGCCGAGAGAGGGAACTAAATTTTATAGTAGCTTTTGATTACAGAGAATTTTGGAAAGGAGAGGACTTGATATAAGAGTACATGAACATTTTCTTTTGAAAGTTGATACAGGGAAACATTTTCTTTCGTATTGTTTATGTAGGGATATGTCTCTTGAGCATTAAGTCCGGGGATATGCTGTTGTAAAACATGTATTGCTTCTGTATTATTTTCTTATACCTGTACATACCTTATATATTTGCCTTCTGTACTCAGAGGAACCAAATATGCAGAAAAAGATATTTGGAGATTTCTCGTTGAATATTTAAACTTGATACATCTTCCTAAGCAGAAAGCATGTCACTAGTCAGAGCTAAATTGAGGTACTCGAGTTTGAAAACAAACTAGTTCTCATTGCTATTGCAGCAAAAATTCTAGTTAGCATTATGCCCTAAGTGTATGGCTGCATCACCCTTTGCGACTGCCTATATGATGTGAGGAAAGGACTCTTGAGTATAGTGTTTGCGAAAGACCAAACCAAAACTTGAAATCAAAAACCACGAGATGGCTGCGGGTGCAATGAAGATTTCAAATTTTGGTTTGGTCTCCTCACAAACATAATATTCATTTCCACCATGTTTGGGGTCGCCAAAAACTACATAACTGAACATATTTAAAGAGTATTATGAACTTATGATAGCTAGTATAGGAGGAAAAGAAATAAATGAATGGAAGTGAAAGTGGCTAAGTTAATTTATAGAAAAATATTAAAGAAAAAAATGCAACAAGTTTAACAAAGGTCAAACAAACACTCTGAAACAAATTGAGCTCCCAATCCAATTGTAGACGCAGGACCACTTGTAATTGCAATTGAAACACAAATTAAGGGCACCGTATTGCAGAAACGGTGCAAATTATAAGCTGTGAATAGTTTAGAAAAAGATAACCAGACAAGTGAGTACTTAACTCAATTTCCTTTAAGAGACATACATAAATTAACTTTATACCCTATATTATTTGAAATTTACAACCTTTAATTATATGAATCCAATTGGGATGAAGAAAGTAGCAAAACAAACCCGTGAAACCAAGGACCCTGTCAAGTGTAAGTTTTTCATCTTTGAATTAAATACAAAAGTGCCTGCAAGTTTGGCAAGTGTAAGGAAAACCTAAAAAATGGAAAACAAATTATTGTAGCATGTGGCGTTACTGCCCAAACAGGGTTTTGAAATAAATATTCTCGTTTATTAAACCAGCCATGAATCTACGATGATGTAACAAAAACCAACAACAAACTAAGCCTCAAAATAGATCAATCCAAGACAAATAAGAACTTGAACTAAGGGGTGTCAAAATTTATTTTTTCTCAGCAAGTGTGAAAAATAATGTATTAGGGCAGGGGAAAAGATTTGTGACAGTGCTGGTGTTTCAACATGTTTTCTTCGTCTAATGTGTTGACTTAAATGTATTAGCAATTCAGTTCTTGAAAGAATCATTCTTTTGTTAGAATGGAAAAAGTTAGTAATCAATTGTTAGAATTTATAAAAGGTAACACCCCTCAAATTACAAGTTCTGCAAAAAGTTTGTAAAAGAAAGAGTTAGACTCATTCTAAAACACAATAAGAATGTTCAAGGAAGAGTGTTATGGTTCCCATAGATTCATTATGACAGATAGGGAATGAGACATGAGAAGAAAAGGATTTAAACAACCATAATGCCCTTAAGTGAATTACAGCAGCAAAAGAACAACAAAAGAAATAACATAGCATGACCATAATATTTTAATTTTGCAGTTACTTATAGTTGTTTAGGAAAGAGTGTTGCCTTAAGAGGTGCAACAAAGGGATGTTATTTTATGTATTGTTGCATACTCTTAAGTTGGCATGCCCTGATACAACCAGATAATATTATCATAATGTCAGAAAATCTTACAATAATGCACATTTAAAAAAATACTAAACATGTTGCATTCTGGCTTGGAAGCAGAAACACTGAGACACCTAAGAGCAAATTTTGTTTTGGAACTTTTGTACTATTTGCTCTAAGGAACTTCTGTACTAGCTTGATTCTGCTGGAGGTTTCTCCTTTGGATGTTTAGAGGCATAATGATCATTAAGTTGGTTTGGATTTGCAAGTTGGACCTGAAAAAGAAAGAGCATCAACAGCATTAAGAATCCTGTTACATACATAAAAGTTCTGACAAGGTTCTTGCAAAACATCTCAACAAACTCGCTGATAAGGTGGAATGTTCATTTCTTTTGATGTTGTAATTCACTTACGGACATTAAGGTTGTTTCAATCTCCAATACCATTAGAAAATTTTTCCAAAGAATCTAAATTGAATAGGCACAACAACATTTAACCATAGTATCACACTAACTGGTCAACCAGCTGAATGATCAATAAGAGATATACATGATTCTGTTACCTAATTTTATCAAAACAACATTTCAGAAGTCAAATTGTAAAAATTGTGATATTAAGAGTAATACTCTCGATATTCATAAATACTGCATGTACAAGACACCTGACAAACACAGTAAAATATTGTTACTTGACCAATCAATTTAAGCATGATCAGTAACTTGTAGAACATGCAATGAAATTATTTCACATAAAGGAATGTTACGACAAATGTGTTGAGTTAACTATTTCATCATACGAAGGAACAGACAAATCTGTTTATAATTATGCATGTGATTCTGTTAACTAGTTCCTTTTCATGGATGAATAAGAAGGCTAAGGTCCTATTTGGTATTAGGAATGTTTTAAGAATATCACATGTCTTCAACTTGTGGAATTAACCTCCTGCCAGTGCAAGGCAAACAAGACTACCTTGTATTAGAATCTAAATGGATTTAATCCTTCTCTAAACTCATCAAGGTGGGAACTTTATAGCACCAAGTCACCCATTATAGCTTATAAAGAAGTTTCAAAAATAAATATAGCCGATTCCAAAACTAAAAGCAAAGAACTGAAATATAATTTTCAACCTCAGTTACCAGATTTGTTTTTTTCTCTATAAGACAATGAAGTTACAATTTAGAAAAAAATTCAGATACCAATGCAAATAAAGAATGCCAATGAATTCTCCTATTGACACCACAAAAGCAACACTTTTCTAAACATCTGTATGTCACAACAATAAAGATTTGGATCTAAGCCATATTTGTCAGCAAAAACATAAAAAGTTAGAAAGGACCATAGCAATCACAACGCAATGCCATAGTTTGTAAAGAATTGTATTTTCTAGTCCACACAACTAATCCAATCCTCAACAAAAGTTATAGAATACAAAACATTTCATTCACCTAACATTCAATTGCGACCCTAACACCAGACATAATCCATTTTACAAAAATAATAATTTTCGACTTTTAGTTTATGTATCTCATTTAATTGATGATTCCTTTCAATTATACGCAAATCACCATTAACGAATTCAAAAATATGTATCAAAAAACTAAATAAGATACTAGAACAAGTTGCTCAGATATGTCCCACCAAGGCAACAAACCAACAACAAAAACATACAAACAAATCCAACTAAGAACCTAATCTTGAAAATAATTAAGACTTGCACTACTGTAGCCTTTAATATTATAATCAACAAAGCAATAATTGAACCATCTAAACCCTAGAAAATTAGTAATTCTAGCGACACTTGCATCATTAAATCCAACAATTGAAACAACAATTTCTCATCCAATATTTCAATCAAAATTGAAAATACAAATATATATGAAAAACTAAAAAGAAATGAACAAAACCTAGATCTGTTGATTCGATTGCATAACATTACTGAAGAACACAAGAAAGGGGAAAATGAAAAACCTTGCAAATAGGGCAGGTGATTTTGAGACCTTCGGCTCTGGCTTCAATCTGAGAGCCTTTCGATTTCTGATTCTTTTCAGCGTTACGCTTCTGAGCTTCGATTTTCTGCTTTCCCCGCGTCATCTTGAGTCCAGATTCTTGATGTCTGTGTAGCGTGCGGTCGAACGAGGTTCAAACTTTACCACCCACACAAAAATTGAAAACTACGGGGAAACTCAAGAGGGACCCACTATCTCCTTTTATATCAATGTGTGAGATTAAAAATATAGAAAATATAAAATTAGTTAATATTTAGTTGTGATTTTAATTTAAACCATGCCAAGTTCGTTACTTGTTGAATTATTGTTAGTTGGGGAGGTTACGAGTTTGTTAGATAAGTTAGAAATTAGTTAATTTAATTAACCATCTTTTAATGGTTTACTTGTTATAAAGGTAAATCAATTTGTTAAGATGTAAAAGATGTGGCTGATGTTTTTGTAATGAACTGAATTCACATTATAAGTCTATAGTTCTTATTTGTCAAATTTGTATAATATTTATATAGTTATAGTAAATGTCTTAAACTCATATATTTATTTATAAAAAATATTTGTAATTTGTTCAGGTTTATAATAATAATTGTATAATTAGTTTAATTTTTTTCGTTTATAAAAATACTTATAATTTATTTTTGTTTAAAAAAATTATTGTAATTTATTTTTGTATATAAATATATTTATATCAACCTGTGGATTTTTTTTTCCGTTTATAAATATATTGAATTCGGTATGACAATTTATAAAACAATTTTTAACTTATTCCTGTTAAAATAATTATATGCATACTTAAATTTTTCTCCTTTATAAAAATATTTGTAACTTTTTTTTTATAAAAATAATTATAACTTTTATTTTTATAAAACTATTGTAATTTTTTCTTGTTTATAAGCACCTTAAACTCGTGCGTTCATTTATAAAAATATTTGTAATTTATTTTCATTTATATAAATAATTGTATCAATAGCTGAATTTATTCCGTTTATAAAATTATTTGATAATTTATTGCCGTCTATAAAATTAATAGTAACGTACTCTAGTTTATAAAAATGATTGTATCAATAAATTTTTATCATTTATCATTATTTTTTTCATAATTACCATTTAACATTAAATTTCCATGAATATCATTTATGTTTTTACTTTATTTTTTTAATCATGATTACCATTATAAAGTTAATTTGAAATTTTTTTGATAAGTTTAAAAAAATTATAAAATCTCAATTGATTTTGTTTTATTTTATTAACCTTTTTCTAAAAATATAAATAATTTCAAAATATATTTTATTTCAAATAAGAATCTAAATAATTATAAAATATATTTTATTTTTAGAATGAAAAATTAAATATTTTTTATATCATCTCAAATTTATTTATTCAGTGATAAATACGTCTATAATATTTAATTATGTTTATAAATAAATGTCATTTATTAGTGATTAATATAGAATTTATTATTTTAATGTCTAGTTAATTTGATTAAATTAAAATAAATATTCTATAAAAAAATGACAAACTTAAAAGATAAACTTAATAGTTCGATATAATAGAAATATTATTAAAATAAATATAAAATTATCATCAATAATTTATTCTCTTTTATTTACAAAGAGATCTTCGAAGTTTATTAATATTATTTTCTTGAGAAAACAAAAAGGACATGTGAGAGATTACTCAAAGAAAAGAAAAAATTATTATTAAAAATAATGTGAAGTTATTACAATTTATTATAATTCTTAAATTGTAAAGAAGTAAAATATATTAATAATTAATTAATCAAATATATTAATTATTCAATAAACCAAAAAATAAATGGTCTTCTATACAAAAGAACTGATATAGTATTTATTATAATAGAAATTAAAATTAAAGATTCCAGTTGTTATTATTTTTACCTTTTATGAAATAGAAAAGATTCGGAATATTATATATCTTTAAACTATTATTCTATACCCACTCTTTCAAATCTTTTCGACAAATCATAATAAAACCAAAAAGATTTTTTTATTTTATTTTATAATTTATTAGAATTGAATAAACTTTTTTAAACTTTAATCACTCATTAACTAATTCATTTAATACTATAACTCATTATCAAATGCAAACTGTGTGGCTTGTCAATGCAACATGCATGGTGAATCATCCTAACATTCTTTTGAAAGAAAAATTAAGAGAATTTTTAAATACATTCTATATATTATTTATACATTACGTGAAAATGTTTAAATACTTTTAGATTTTAGAGATGTATTTCCGGACGTATCCAATTCACATTTCAGAGTTTAAATTGTGCCAAAACCATTCTTTTTTCTCAATTATGATATTTGTCAAAATCTTTTTAAACTCTCTTAAATTTTTTCACCACCAAGTTCAAAATCAAGCAACCAAGTTCAAAGGATCTTCAATTATCAACAGAAAAATTATCCAACATTGTAAGTTTTTTTATGTTTTGAAAAGTTTTTGAGTTTTTGTGTAAATTGGTAGAAATTGATGATTAAAGTATGAAATAAATTGATATTGCATGATTGATAGTTTAGAGATAGTGTAAAATATGTTTGTTGGCTAAAAATGATGACCAATCTAATATTTGTGTGTGTGTTTCCATGTTTGTATTGCCGTCATTGACGCACTTGCTAAGTTGCAGAAAATTCTGGAGATGCATCTCTGGAATTTTTCGACGTTTAACTTTCCCAATAACCGAAGATGCACCTTTGGAATTTTCTCAGTTTTTTTATTTTTATTTTCTTGCTTGTGGTGTTGCTTGCTTGTACTAATTGTGTATTTTAATTTAACTTGCAGGCGTTATGGCTGATAAACATGATAGACTGAGGCAGGGGAGGATTGCACAACATGCATCAGTGCGGCGGGAGAAGAGTCAGGTATTAGAGGCTCTTATTCCCTCTAGCCATATAGAGCGATCTACTTCTGGGGCTCATGTTTCTTCTCATGCTTCTACATCTTCTTCTTCATGTAGGAGACATGTTTCACCTACCGACGCATCACTCCCTCCATTCTCTCGCAGACACTAAGTTTCACCTATTCAGGCGCTTGAGATACCCGAGTCACTAGTGGTACCTCATACTAGTGATGTTGCTGAATCAGCGTCACCTCCTATTGAGCCAGTGCCACCTCCTACTAATGATGATGATGATGAAATGGTGAGGCTGTTGAGGATGCTGATCCAGAGGCATTTAGAGGAGGCCCTGTAGATTTGTCACTACTGCCTTTATATCCAGACTGTACTGCCAGACATATCTGGGACAGAGAGGTAGCATTAGTTGATTCATTCTTTTAATTTATGGTTATTTTAGTTTACAAGTTTATGAAATTTATTTATTTTTCTGCAGAAACGTGATCCACTGAAGATTATTAACCACAAGAGAAAGATTACTAGCTTGCCTCAACCGAATGAGAAGTGACTTCAAACAGCTTTATTCCTATTTAGGATGAATAACTTGTGCATGACTAGTTATATTACGACCAACCACGGGATTCTTAATGCATTCGTGGAGAGATGGTACTCTGAGACCTCGTCATTTCATCTCCTGCATGGTGACATATCTATCACACTCGACGATATGTTGTGTTTGCTATATATTACGATCAGGGGGCAAACTTCTAGATCATGGGAGGATTACCAAAGACGAGGCACTCGAGATGATGGAAGACTATATGGAAATTGACCCAGTGGTAACTATGAAGGAGTTGGATATAACTAAAGGTGATCATCTAGGTTTGAACTCCTGAAAAAGGTATACACATATGAGATTGTTAGAGCGCAACACACTATAGGGGATGACGAGCAAGTGGGGCTCCACAGAGCGTATGTTATGAGAGAATACATGGTATATTTGGTTAGGCCTACGATTTTTGCAGACAAGAGTGCCACTTATACAGATGTCGTCTACCTACAGTACTTTGAGGACTTCAAGCATATCCATGAGTACAACTGGGAGCCGTCACTTGTTTGGTCTACATGTACTCAAAGCTATCAAAAGGCTGTAGATAGAAGACGAAGTAGGTCCCCAACAACATCATACTACTGACGATAATATTTATTTGTCTTTTACTCTTTCTGTGTCATTTTCATTTCATCTTTGCAACGCCATTACTTATGATTCGTGTGTTCCAAAAAATTTAGGCTTGAATCCTCCAGCACTTCCCGTGCATCTCCGGTTGGGAAAGTGTATCGACTTACATTGAGGATATGTTGCGTGCTACTGCATTTGCCCCGCTCAGAGGGTACCATGCAACAAAGCCATTCAAAATGTACCTCGACCGTTTGGTTGCCGAAGATATGCACTTCAATAGCTATGGGGATCACCGTGAGAAGCTTTCATTTGACGAGATAATTCTATACTCAGGATGGTTGGCCTGCGGATCACGTCTTATTGCTTCTCATCTGCCCGAGCACGTCATACGACGGTTCAGCTACACTCAGACCATTCCTAGACACCCTGTGGTCTTTACTCCTCATGCTTTAACACGTAAACAGGTGGATGGGATGTTTAATGATTACGAAAGTCGTCTGGTACTAAAGGAGTCACAAAGTATCATAGATGAGAGTGTCATAACCCAAAATTTTCCATCCTCTTTTAACTTTTCATCATGATCTTTAATTCATCTTTATACTCATACCATATTCATTTATATCATTCATTCACAATTGCATTCTTCTAGTGCCATCATTTGATTCAAAGGTCACTATTTAAGAAGTAAAGCATTGGATTATGATTTGTAAGTTTGGTTCAATATGCACTTCTGACTTTTTGCTTTGGGCACCACAAGGCTTTGATGGATCATTCTCTTAGATCAACTTTTTATGGGGCACTAATATTTGGTTGGTGATATTTTGAACTACCACATGGAATTAGACATTAGGGTTACTTAGCGACTATCTTAGGTTTTGATTTGTTTGATTCATGGTACGGTACTTCATTTAAGAACACAAGATTCAAGTCATATTCAAGGAAATTTTAAATATTTTTGGAGGGAAGAGGTTCTAACTTGAAGAACAAGACACAATTCATTCAAACAAAAGGTTATTTCATTATCAAAATATCCATTCCATTACACAAGAACAAAAACTACAAAATTCATACAAAGTTACACAAAGGTACAACATTTTGACCTATAGTTGACTTTTGGTCAACTGTTGACTTTTTGGTCAAATATTTGACCAAAGTCAACTACTAATTTTAATCTCTATCCTATATCTTCTTCATCCCACCTTTGTAGCCTCAAAATGCTTCATGTTGCCCAAATTTCCTCCTTGTTCCATGCCTTGTCTTGAATCCATGTCATGCCTTGGTCAAGTCTTGCTAACACACCATACAATGTCATCCTAGCTATCTGCAGCAAGCATAACATACACACTTAGTTCCGTTCAAAACCATACAAGTCAATTTACCTAAATATTTGATTCACGTTAGCTTTTATCAAACTAATCATGGATAATCTAACATTTTATTTTAACACAAACAATTCCACATAACATTAACAGCTCAACATATGTGCATAACATTTTAGCAACTCAATTCATTAGCATAGCCAATTTCAAATTCCAACTCACACATTAACTAACATTCTAACAAGTTACCAACAACTTGTTTAACACTTCTATCCCTAACATCTTCTTAAAATCAACCTAGTTCAACTTCAAGTCATGACATAGCTTTTCATAACACAACAAATGCTAACAGCCTCCATAATCAACTAACAACTAACTACCTCTTCATAACTTCAACTTTTACACTAAACACTCTAACAACTAATCTCCTAATTCACCCCACTTCCTAACAAAATCCTACTTCAGGTTCATCATGACAAGGCTAAAATACTAATTATATTTCAGATTCAAATTTAAACAACACAATAAAGACACTAGCTATACTAATACCATTCAATAACTAACTAATCAAGTGCATCTAACAACTAATTCACTAACAACTAATCCAATTTCAACATGGTTTCAATTTTTGCACTTACTAACATAACATAGCAACTCATTAAGCAATTTAAGTCTAATTGTCAAATAATTCAAACAATTTAACTACACACCAGTTCCATTTTTCAACATAATAAATCAGTCACAAGCTATTCACTAACATTTAGCTAATTTTCACATTAATTCACTCACACTTCAATCTAGGGGTATTCATAGTTTATAAACTGCATTGAACTGAACCACATTTATGGTTTGATTCAGTTTGTAATAATAATTTCAATAAAAATTTAATTAACTACTAAAATGGTTCCAATTCAACTTAAAACTAGTTTAAATTTATAAACTAGTTTATAATCAGTTTACAATTTTAAACAAATTACATATATTGAACTCTTTTAAAACCAAATTTTTTAACTTTATAAAAATTTAAATTTCTTTATACTAAAAAAAAATATTCTTCAAAATATATATTTTAAAGAAAATTAATTTTTAAAATTTTTTATTTATTTTCATATTTTTTATTTTTGAAAAAAATATTTCTTTTGTTTCTCGAAAATAAAATTTGAGTTTTTCATATTTTTAAAAAAACTCGTTTTTCACATTTCCAAAAAAAATCATTTTTTCCGTATTTTTGAAAAAATAAATCAAATTTTCATGTTTCTAAAAAACCAAATATTTCGTATTTTTGGAAAAAATAGTTTTTTTTCAAAAAAACTCGAATTTCTGTATTTTCGATAAAAATTAATTTTTTTTAATTTCTGAAAAAACTCTACTTTTTAATATTTTCGAAAAAACTCGACTTGTTCATATTTCTGAAAAAAAACTCGACTTTTTTATATTTCCGAAAAAACTCAATTTTTTTATATTTCCGAAAAAAAATCACTTTTTCATATTTATGAAAAAACTCAACTTTTTCATATTTCTGAAAAAATTGACTTTTCATATTTTTGAAAAAACTCGACTTTTTCATATTTCCCAAAAAAACTCGATGTTTTCATATTTCCGAAAAAATTCGACTTTTTCATATTTTCAGAATTTGTATTTCTGAAAAAACTAGATTTTTTTGTTATTTTTGAAAAAAAATCGATTTATTGTATTTTTGAGTAAAATCGATGTTTCGTATTTTTGAAAAAAATAAAATTTTCAAACAAATTTTCAAGGAAATAAAAAATATATTTTCTAGATTTTTTTTTTAATTTTCAATTTTTTTTCAATTTTTTTTAATCTCAATTAATTTTTAATTTTTTATATTAAAAACTAGTTAGTTTATATAATTAAACTAGTTTATAAAAAAATTTGATTATTAACCAATTTTAAACTGAATTTAAATTATTTTCATTAAATGATTAAATTTATTAAAAGTTCAATTTTTTTAAATACAATTCAATTAAGCATATTTTTCGACACCTCTACTTCAATCCATTAAGCTAACTACATTCCACCTGCATTGCATCTGTTAACAACATTCATGTTCTTTTACACTACACCACTAATTCATTTACACATTTACAACATTTAACCAAAATTAATTCATTAACTACAACAAGTTATTTACAACATTCATAACTTCTAAACATATCAAATCATTCTAACCTTAAATAGTAGTAGCTTAATTTCCAAATTAATAAATTTTGTTTAGCTAAGCTCTTGCTATAACTAATTTCTTAACGCTACTAATCTAACTAATCACCGGGCCTGTTGGATATTCAGGAGGACCGTACGATACCTCTCTTTTAGTTAAGTACGAATATCATATTGCTAGACATATATGGTTCGGTGAAGTAAGTAAACAAAAAATATTTAATATTGAATAAAATTCGAATTTTTAATGTTGAATTTTATAATATATTTACTTTTAATTGTTTTTAGGAGAGAGGTTCGAATAAAGAGTTAAAGGTAGTAGGACATGGGTTGAAGTTGATTCAGAGGGTTCCACTACAGCTACCAAGAGAGATGGAGGGTTGGATATCTAGGTCTGGTCTAGCTTCACTCCAGAGAACCAGTTTGACAAAGATAGACACGAACCTGGTTTCCGCATTTGCAGAGAGATGGCATCTAGAGACATCTTCATTTCACATGTCGTTTGGTGAGATGACGATTACTCTAGATGACGTCTCTTGCCTGCTTCACTTGCCCATCAGGGGAGTCTTCTGGAGCCCTCAAGATATCAATGAAGGACTTGCTATTGAGTGGGCTGTTGATTACTTAGGAGTGTCACAAAGAGTGACACAACAATAAGTCCGTGACTGCAGGGGTTCTTATTATAAGTTGGAGTGGTTATATGATCGATTTGTAGAGCATAGAGCTGCTTCTAGATGGGATTATGCGACTAGAGCTTATCTGTTGATGTTAGTGGGTTCCACTATTTTTGCGGACAAGACGTTTACGCTTGTCGAGGCACGATACCTATCATTATTTATAAACTTGGAAGGGTTGTCAAGATATAGTTGGGGAACAGCTGCGTTGGTTACCCTCTATATATATCTTGGAGATGTTTCCATGTTCAGTTGTAAGCTGCTCAGTGGTTATCCGACTCTCCTACAGGTACTTATTTTAATTTAGTATATTTTGTTTTAATTAATTTTCTTTAGTATATTAATTTTATTTATCTATTTTATTATGTTACAATTAATTATTTTAAATTTAGTAATAGTATTAATTTTGTAACGGTGCTGGATTCATGAGTATTTTCCAACACTTGGAAAAAAAAGGAGAGAATTGGATACCAGCTAATAGTGTGGGTCTCCCTCGAGCGATGATATGGTCCTATAGGCAAGGTGTCCTGAAGGTGGATGACTTGCGACCTATTCTGGACGAGCTGACAGCTGCCGATGTCATATGGCGCCCATTCGAGAATCATAGAGTATGTCGTCAGTTTGATGAGTTATGTCTATATGGGGGTGTCTGAGGTGGGGTGACATTATTGTTCCATACTTGCCTGACATATGTATGCGTCAGTTTGGATACAGGCATTATGTTCCACATCCACCTCTTGATTATACGATGGCTGGTGATATTGATGTTAAGTGGATTATTTACCATCAGAGCGTTCGGGATGTGATTCGTTTAACAGCACTGACCACCACCCCATATGAGACAGATGATGGATATCTTCAGTGGTATTATTGTGTTTCGCATCCTCGTCTGGTACCGCCCCATCGTGATGCGCCAAGAGAGGTGCCAATTCCTGTATATGAAGCAGGATCATCTGATCCTAGCTGGGCTCGTGTGTCCTCATTGATTCATCGCTATCTTCAACAGGCTGGTGCTGAAGAGGATGATCCACAGTTTGCTGAGTTGTTCGAAGCTTTACATATTGCTCGATCACATTTACTTATATTTATATTTATGGTTATTTGTTAACTTTTAGACGTGTTGACTTATATTTATGGTTATGTGTTAACTTTTAGACTCATTTGACCTAGTTGGTTTATGTTTATGTGTTAACTTGTAGCGTGAAATTAAAAGTGAGTAACATAATTTATAATTCATAATGCGTTGGTAATATAGGCGTAAGTTGTTGCCAATGTTGTAGACGTCCTGCAAATCCTAGGATCCAAGATGTTGCTGCTGTAAAACAAAACTTCTTCCAATCTACTGTCACTGGTGGCAATGGAAACCCTTCTTTCATGTTTACCTATATAAAAAATAATCAAAATATTAAGTAAAAATAACGAAAAAGAATTAGGTTTAATCACATTATCTAAAAATAACTAAGTACCTGAACCCAATGATTTGTGTTTACAAAACCAATGCAGTAAAATGATACATTTGGTGAAAATGAAGTTGTCATAGGGAAGAAAGTCCAACATTCAAATCCTACACAGACAAGTACAACATTATAACAATTTGCTATCACGTAACCCATATCTGGTAGAGTTAACCATTTATGTGGTGGTTGAGGACCAAACGCCTTTATCATCAAAGATTCTCTCACTACTGCTAACTGATCATTAAATAAATTGGCATACAAACTTGATCTTTCATTATGTATTATTTCCAACCCCAAGTCTCGACGAACCATTGGCCAACCATCTTCACCATATCCATGCAATAAAGCAATGACTCTAAATCCACAATTACCATCTGATACAACATTAACTACATCATCAATATATGACCTGGTGTGATTAGGAAACTGAAAGATGAACTGCTTAGATAACTGTGAAGATTGTGATAATTTTAACTTCTTCGAAGCCTGTGATGGTTGAGATTTCTTTTATGAAGCCTGTGATGGTTGAGATTTCTTCGAAGTCTGTGATGGTTGAGATTGCCTCTGTGAAGATTGAGATGCTTGATCAACATACTCGTGTTACGAAGGGTCTCTATAAACATCATACCCTACTTTTTTTATGCCTTTCTTCTTGACTCCCCCTTTAGTTTTTATTTTCTTAGGTGGTGGACACATAGAAGTCATTGTGGGGAAGACAAGTTCAAAAACCCTACTTTTTAATGCTCTTTTCCCAACAACATCCAGTGACTTAAACCTTTTCCATAACTCATCTATTGCACTACTCATATCTACCTCTGATCCATCATCTACGTCTTCGTCCAACTTAACTTCCATACTTAGTTTTCTCCAATGAACATGCACAACATCTATTGGTATCGGTATACCATCAATTCTATATCCTATCACAAGCACAAGGTAATCCGTAGGTTGTTTTAAGAGTACAACGACATATTTCCTTGTTAGTTCCAACATAATAAACTCGTTTTAACTCTTCAGTAATGCGTCTCAATGCATCTCGAGACACTGAACCACGTAAATTATTGTAAAATTGACTTACGTGGGCATACTCAACTTCATAAAAACTCTTTTGAAAAGAAGATCTAATTTTTCCCAGTTGTAACTTTAAGTTGTCATTCATAGCCTCCCAACATTTGACCATGTCACCAATACTGTTCCCCAACATTTGCTTTAACTTTCTATGAGCAGACTCAACCCTAAAATTAATACATATTAAAAATATTTTAAAAAATACAAAAAAGATATACAATTTAGAAATACTAAAAATAAATACATACCGATTAGTCGTGGTGTTACCCAAATGTAGCACTCGATTAATCCATGCTCCAACAAATCTTTGTCTATGTGGTGTCAACCATATGTCCTTCACATAATCAATAAATTCATTACAATCAACACACGCCTGCTCAAGTTGGTTCAACCTTTGATCATACTCAACCTCATCACTTGCCCATACAACATCCGTCCATAATTCGTCAATTTTCTTTTGCATGTCACTAGCCACATATTATTTCCGTTTTGCACCAACATTCTTGTTAATATGAAATCGACATAGCAAATTGATCGACCTTGGAAACACAATTTCAATGACTTTTATCAAACCAAGATCTCTATCTATCAAAATCACTTGTGGGCACAAATCTTTCTTCACAAACAATTGATTAAGCTTATTTAGCACCCAACAAAAAGTCTCAGTCTGCTCAGACTCAATATACGCAAATGCGACGGCAAAAGTCAACTCGGTTGATGTCATGCCAACAATTTCAAACAGAAGTTGCCTATATTTGTTTGTCTTGTAAGTGTTGTCCATAACTAACACAATAGGAAAAATATTCAACAACTTAACTGAATCTGGATGAGGCCAAAATATATCTCTAATAACTTCAGAGTCATATCTTTTTCTACTCCAATAAACATAACCCACATCTCTTATATTTTTTTATCATACTCTTCTGCTTGTATATTAGCGTGATCCGAGTGACATTATCTGGATCTTGCTCTTGCAACGAAAGCAATATATGTCTAGGTGGAACCTTTCTCTTTATCAAATCAACAACATGTTGCTTCTGATCCGCTGTCAACCTACCAACAAATGTGTGACCTTCTAATCTATCAGGTAAACCATGGTTATGAACTCCATATTTTACATCAATCTTCCATCCAGATCCATCAGTCGCTGGAATTGGTCTGATTCTAAATGGACATCCACATTTTTTCGTCGCACTCTGGGTTCCACTATTAATATCTTTGTGTTTTCCACCTTTATCACATCCAAATATTAATTTGTTACTTCTTCCTCTCTTGTCTGTTTCAATATCTGAACGAGTGATGATAACCGTTACTTTATTTCATATTCCGATCTCTTTAATCCATCTTATCACCTCTTCTCGTGTACCAAATTTTTGAGTAGTTGAAAAAAATCAGACGTATCTACACATATCTGATCTTTATCGCATATTTGTGAAAGAATTTATGTACCTACATAAAAAAATATTAAAAAAAATTTACAAAAGCAAACCGGAAGACTTGTAAAAAGTGTTCCGGTACAGTTTTTCTTCATACCGGAACTCTTAAGACAAGTGTTCCGGTAAATAATACTACCAAACCGGAAGACATAACATATAGTCTTCCGGAAGATTTCTACGTAAAACTCAAACCGGAAGTCTTTGTTTAACTCTTCCGGTACATATTTTGTATAAACCGGAACTCTTAGTCAAAGTCTTCCGGTTTGAAAAAAACAACATACCGGAAGTCATTTTAAAAGTGCTCTGAACGATTTGATGGGTGAATTTTTCGGAACTCTTAAAATCTGACAGGACAGTAAAATGTAAAAAAAAAATTAATAAAAAATAGAAAGGGATAAAATTAATATTTTTTAAAAAATATAAAGATATAAGTGTAATTGTAGAAGTATGAGATAAAAAATATTAATTTAGGAGACTACAACTTAGTGCATATGGTCCAAAAGAAATAGAATTGTTTTTTAAGGGAATTGCTGTAATGTGCATGAGATTGTCTCATCAATTCAGATGTTTGTTCGAAAGTGGAGTATAATTGACAATTTTTTATTTTATCTAATCGTAACTTTTATGATTTTTTTTTTCATATCCTATAGTTTGGTTAGGTATGTACCCATTATCCAATACATATAATTATTTTATAGTAATTTAATTTAAAATTAATACAATTTAAAATCATTTTTTAATACTGATACCTATGCAAGAATATAAGAAATTTCTAAAAAAAATAAAATAATATTTTATAACTGAATGAAAACCAGTCTCATAAAATCACACTAATTTTTAAAGAGAAAATAGGATATGTTGTGATAATATAATATAATTTTACAATGTCAAGTAATCATTATCATGTATTCCAGCACATCACATTGTAAATTTTAAGTTACTGATATGATATGATATGATATGATATGATAGATTGATGAATCTCTATTAGATGATAATATAAAATTATTTTACACCCTCAATGCATATCATCAATTAAACTCATTTTTAAAATATAAACCATTCAACTCAAATAATTGATCATTTTCGCTCATAAATTATATTATACCCTACAGTAATATAAAAGTATCAATTTTTTATATATTAATTTTAAATAAGTTACTTATTAAATATAATAAAATCTATTTGTAACTTTTGAAATAATAATAAAAACACAACAAAAAGAATGTAACAATTGGAATAAAATATAATAATGAAATAACAACATTTTGAAATTTATGCAAACTCCAAGAACTATAAACTTCATTTATTAAAACAAATTAAACTTTTTTCACACAAGTTACAATAATTATTTCATAACTTCCAAATTTATATTTATATTTTCATGATCAATAAACTCAACGAATTAGGTGTTTATAATAGAGTTTTCAATAAATAATTCTATTAGTAACATTATTAAACATTTAAGTAGTATATAACTGAAAACTACTTATAACATTATATATGAAAAAAACAATTGTGAATCTATCATATATGACAAGAATATAAAAAAAATAATTGAAAGGATAATGGAGTTGTGGTTCTATATTGTAGCATCTATTTCTCTATTAATATTCTTTCAAGCCCTTCTTAACACAATTCAAAACAAGAAATTACCACCAAGTCCTCCAACAATACCTTTCATAGGTAACATTTTATGGCTCTTAAAGTCATCAAAAAACTTTGCTGAACTTGAACCTGTCCTTCGTTCATTGCGTTCTAAATATGGCGACATTGTTACCATTTACATAGGTTCAAGACCTTCAATTTTCATAACATCTCATGAAGCTGCTCATAAAGCACTTGTTAAAAATGGTACAATTTTTGCTAATCGTCCCTTAGCTCTTGAAACAACCAAACTCTTCTTCCCTAAACAACGTTCCATTAGTATGGCCTCTTATGGTCCAATTTGGAAACTTTTGCGCCAAAATTTTATGCAAGCGACTCAACCTTCTAGGTTGAACTCGTATTCTCGTTGTCGCAAATATGCATTGAGTGTTTTAAAAAGAAATATTTTAGCTGATATTGAAATAGGAAACAAGAAAATATTGATCGATGATTATTTCAATTTTGCATTGTACACTTTATTCACATACATGTGTTTGGGGGCGAAACTTGATAGAGAAAGTGTTGAAAATATTCAAAGGGCACAACATTGTTTGATTCACAATTTTATTAGGTTCAATGTGTTGAATTTTGTACCAATGTTGAGTAGGATTGTGTTTAGAGGATTATGGAAAGAGATCTTGCAAATTCGTGAGAATCAAATTAATGTGTTACTTCCTATTATAAAAGCGCGTCAAGAGAAAATTAAGAACAAGATTAATTTTAACGATGAAGACGAGGAAGAGGAAGGTTTTGATGCTTATGTTGATACTCTTTTTGATTTGAAACTACCGGATGATGAAAAAAATCTAAACGATGAAGAGTTGGTGAGTTTGTGTTCTGAATTTTTGTTAGGCGGAACAGACACAACAGCTACAACATTGTTATGGACCATGGCTAATTTAGTAAAAAATCAAAATATTCAAGAGAAAATTTATGATGAAATTAAGAAAGTTGTGAAACATGGTGAAGAAATTGAAGAGAAACATTTGAAAAGGATGCCTTATTTGAAGGCTGTTGTGTTGGAAACATTTAGGAGACATCCACCAGGTCATTTTATTTTGCCTAGGGCTGTTATACAAGAAACTAATATGAATGGTCATAAGATACCAAAAAATGCAATGATTAATTTTCCTGTGGCTGAATTAGGGTGGGATCCAAATGTGTGGGAAAATCCAATGGAGTTTAAGCCTGAAAGGTTTTTGAATGAAGGTGATGTTGATTTTGACATAAAAGGGATTAAAGAGATTAAAATGATGCCTTTTGGTGCTGGCAGAAGAGTTTGTCCAGCAATTAGTATTGCAACACTTCATCTTGAATATTTTTTGGCTAATTTGGTGAGAGATTTTAAATGGATAATTGAAGAGGGGTCTGAGGTTGACATGAGTGAGAAGCAAGCCTTTACTATTGTGATGAAAAATCCATTGAGGCCATGTTTGTCTCCTAGAATTACTTAAAATATTTGTCTTTAATTTTATGATTTCATATTAGTGGTGCTAGGATACTTCTATGTTATTTCAATTTCATTTTTAAATACAAAAGCATATAAATAATGTAAGTTTTTGTTGTTATTTTCTTAACAATTAATATTATTTTTAATGTACCTTTTAAATATTATTACATTACAAAAATGTGCTACATTTTTTTTATAATCAGAACCTTTCATTACTCACGAAAGGAACAAAAACAATCCAAATACACCGACTAATAACACCTACTTACCCCTAACAAACGAAAGGCAACATACAAAAACAAAACATCCTTTACAGAAACTCGGTAAGATGTTTTAACCAATCATAAAATGTACAAGATGAGTTCTTAGACATGCTAATTGCTAATCATAATTAAGAATAGTGCCTAATTCTATAAACAATTTCACCAACATTAAACATTCCATCATTGAAAATTATTTGGTTTCTAACCCACCAAATATTCCAACACGTACAAAACCAAATTAGATTCGCCGTCTTTTTCGATGTCCTTCCAACCAAATGAACAAACCGCTCCAAAAGACGCTCCTTACAGTTACTACTATGTTGTCTCTCCGCACCGACCCAACCAAAAATACAATTTCACATAAGGCAAGTCTTTGGGTCATTAAAGAGCACGTGATCTAACGATTCCACTTCATTGAAACATAAAACACAAACCGTGGTCAAATGATTCCCCATTGACCAGAATTGAAAAGTAGTTTTTGAGTACCCTCCTCTAATCCACTTTACCCACTTATCACCTAAATTCATAGCCACCAATAATTTCTCCGAGAAATTCCATCCCATGCAATCATACGCTTGGGCAAAATCCACCTTAAACAATACACATGGATGTTTCCTTCTCTTGGCAAGATCAATCATCTCATTCGTAACCAACATTCCATCTAGTAGTTGCCTCCCCGGTATCAAAAACGACCTTTTGAAATAAGTTTCCCTATCACCTTAATTAACCTTGAAACTAACATCCTTGAAATAACCATATATATGCATCCCACAAGGCTTATGGGACGATACTCATCAATGCTTTAAGGATTTATGTTTTTAGGGATCAATGTTATAAATGAAGCAAACAATAATTTAAGAAGCATAGCCAATACATGAAACTCTCGGATACAATCGACGATGTTCCAACATCTTTTAAGAAAATCCAAATTAAAATCGTCAGGTTCCAGACTTTTATTACCCTCACCACTGCAAACAGCTTCATAAATTTCATCATTGGAAAACTCTTCATGCAACATTGCTCCCTCACTACACCTTCAAATAACTCATCATCTTCATCTCCTTCTACTCCCATTTCTTTGATCATTTGCCACACTCTTTTATACTCCCATCTCCTTCTACTCTTCCGATTCTGTTTTACCTATTACTCATTATTTTGTATTTCTTACCAAGTTTATTTATGTAGTTCTTACACACAAATATTATAGAATAAAATATGAAATATTATAATAATAATAATAATAATAATAATAATAATAATAATAATAATAATAATAATAATAATAATAATAATAATAATAATAATAATAATAATAATAATAATAATAATAATAATAATAATAATAATAATAATAATAATAATAATAATAATAATAATAATAATAATAATAATAATAATAATAATAATAATAATAATAATAATAATAATAATAATAATAATAATAATAATAATAATAATAATAATAATAATAATAATAATAATAATAATAATAATAATAATAATAATAATAATAATAATAATAATAATAATAATAATAATAATAATAATAATAATAATAATAATAATAATAATAATAATAATAATAATAATAATAATAATAATAATAATAATAATAATAATAATAATAATAATAATAATAATAATAATAATAATAATAATAATAATAATAATAATAATAATAATAATAATAATAATAATAATAATAATAATAATAATAATAATAATAATAATAATAATAATAATAATAATAATAATAATAATAATAATAATAATAATAATAATAATAATAATAATAATAATAATAATAATAATAATAATAATAATAATAATAATAATAATAATAATAATAATAATAATAATAATAATAATAATAATAATAATAATAATAATAATAATAATAATAATAATAATAATAATAATAATAATAATAATAATAATAATAATAATAATAATAATAATAATAATAATAATAATAATAATAATAATAATAATAATAATAATAATAATAATAATAATAATAATAATAATAATAATAATAATAATAATAATAATAATAATAATAATAATAATAATAATAATAATAATAATAATAATAATAATAATAATAATAATAATAATAATAATAATAATAATAATAATAATAATAATAATAATAATAATAATAATAATAATAATAATAATAATAATAATAATAATAATAATAATAATAATAATAATAATAATAATAATAATAATAATAATAATAATAATAATAATAATAATAATAATAATAATAATAATAATAATAATAATAATAATAATAATAATAATAATAATAATAATAATAATAATAATAATAATAATAATAATAATAATAATAATAATAATAATAATAATAATAATAATAATAATAATAATAATAATAATAATAATAATAATAATAATAATAATAATAATAATAATAATAATAATAATAATAATAATAATAATAATAATAATAATAATAATAATAATAATAATAATAATAATAATAATAATAATAATAATAATAATATATAATGTTTTATATGTAAAATTTAGATGTTATTAGCATGTTATGTCTCAGAAACAACAATTTTAGTTTTGAAATCTATAGAGTGAAAAGCCATAATTTACTCCGAAAAATCAAGTCTCTTAAAAATGGAAGAAAAAAAATATTTTAATAATTTTTGAATTGTCAGGTATTAATGATGATTACTTTAAAAACAATATTTATGTTAGAAAAATTTCTTTTAGAAAAAAACTCTAACATTGAAATTCATGAGAATGTCATTCCATAAGACAAAATCCTACCAAAAAAATATAAGCACCAATACTATAAATGCTTAAGAGAAAGATAATCAAGATAAAGCAAGGAAAAATATTAAGAACAGTAAAAATAAAGACTTCAATATTATTAAAGGAGGTGATAGCAATGGAAACAAGACATGTTTCAATGGTGAACAAAACTCTTGCATGAGATTAAATATCATATTTTGAAAGAAAAGTTTCAATCATATGTACCAAGCAACTCCGACTATTATGAATATCAAAATATTTTTCAAGAGTTCTTAACTAATGGAATAGGGAGAAGCAAAATGTCAATGATTTATGATTTATGGTATTAGGATGAACAACAACAAAAAAGATTCTTTTTCTTGGTAAATAAAGAGAAATTAATTTGACACAAACAATTATAATATGTTTGTTGGAGTTTTTTTTTTACTATATTAATTAGAAGTTAATCTCTAAACTTATCAAGTTAAAATTTGTCAAAGACCTACCTGATTTGAAGTATCAATCAGACAAACTAGTATTGTTTTAGCCAATGAAAAGAAATATATATTAACTATAGTTGATGACTTTAGTAGATGGATTTGAATAAAATTCCTTAGAAGTATGGATGAATCATATTTTTTATTTGATGTGCAATTCAAACAAATTTAAAATAGAAGAGGAATAAATATTTTGAAAATTAGAAGTGATGTAGAGAATTTGAAAATGAACCATTTGAACACTTTTGTAAGTATACTTTATGATTTTTTCTCTAAATTTCCACAATAAAATGTAAAACATTTTTTAGAAAAAAAAGAAAATACAATATGTTATGTTCAAAATATAATGTTATAATATGCCTTAAAAATCCAAATAAAGAAAGAGAAAAAAAATCATATTTTCAATACTACCATCTTTTTAGCGAGATAGCGACAGTGTCACGAAGGAATCAACAAAGCGGAAAATGTGACAATTTTTGTGTGATTTTCTTTTTAATATTTAATTAGTGTTATAAGTCTCATTTTCCAATCAATTAAACAAAATTAATGAATAATAAAATAAATTGAATTAGAAGAATGGATAATGCAAAGGGACACACCCTTACACACACACAAAAATATACTAAAACTAATAAATTTAATTCTTATAATTATGCATTCAAAGTTTTCTCTTTTTACTTTTGGTAGTCTTTGATGACAAATTCGACTAGGTTCATTTTTAAGGAATTTCAATAATTTTATATATTTATTATTTTAGAAACACTTATAATTAAATTAATATGAGAATAAATAAAATGAGATATTTATACATATAAAGTAAAAATTAAGTTAATAAAGCTATTTAAAGTAATACAGTAAATTATCAAATCACTATAATAACTAAATCATAGAAAAATGTTTCTACACCCTCTAGCAATAAAAGAAACAAATTAATTATATTTAATTTTTGCCACTCATTTAAATAAAATTATAGAACTCAAGAAAATTTGGATGAGATAATAGAGTCTCATTCAGCTTAAATACAGGGTCTAGGTTGGATTATGTTTTGGACATACATTAGTATTAAATCTCTTGAGAAAAAGTATCCCCATCTATTATGGTTCTCCCTTGTTCAAGATATTAGTATGTAGAGTTGCGTGTAGAGGATACTTAATTTATACAAAAAAATCATGGGATAATAAAACTACTTTATGAATTGTGATACTAATTTTTTTAATGCTTAATTAAAATATAATCTTTAATATTCAGTATTAAAAGAATCTCAGGTTTTACATTCTACTCACCTAAAAATAGTTTCATTATCTAATTTGTCTTTAGACAAAAGAAATGAATATTATTCATCTTGTGAAGTCGTCGTGATCAGCCATGTGTGCGTTTCAGAGAATCGAGTTAGGCCGAGTTATGGTTGTAATCAAATGGAGCACGACCCATTTTCGGGTTTGGGTATGACAATGGCTGACATATGAGGGATAAAAGAGGACACACATTTATGTGCATTTATCACATGATGTTAGTATATCCAAACATGTATCCACAGTGGTATAATGACCAAATAAGTTGCTATAAATGTCCATTATGATTATTAATTGCACTTATAGTTCATCGCTCGTAACCAACAAAGGAGAATTAATATAAAAGGAAGGTACATCAACCAAAAGAGACAGGCTCAAGTGTGAGATAGAAAACCACTCATTACGACTCTTAACGATTAACATTGGTATAATTACCAACTAGTTTTCTTGCATGAACATTTGAAACCCACCGTGGAGCTCCAATAAAACTTGCATGAGGATTTCTTGGTTCATCATTTGTCTTATTTCTCTAGTTTGTTGGACGACCTGTGATAATTCTCATCACTAGTGGTGCAACTTTATTATGATAACCTATATGTCACAATTGTTGTCTATTGGTTGGAAAGACAATGTTTGAGTAAGTACTATAAAACTTAATTTCCTATAAAGGCAAAACAAAATACATAATAAAAATGGTATCACACATATATGAACAAAACATAATTAGAAATGGTATCAGTCATACCTATAATATTCGACAATATAATCCTCAGGTTTTTCTGGATGTTCCATATACATGTGATTACATGATAACAAGGTATCTCATACAAATATCACTTTCGACATGAGCAAGTTTGCTTTTTCATATCTGCATAATAAATCTCAATGGCATTGGTTACACCAAATATTGTAAGACTGTCACCATCGTGCCATGTTGGACTTCATCCTCATGCCTATTTCTTGTTCTTCTCAATAACCAGCTAGATTTTAGGACATATAGATCTAGTGTAGCTATGCAACAACTGCTTCTGGATAATTATCCTCTTTGTTATATAGTGTTTGATGCCTTCCAATAAAGTGATAATAGGCTTGTTCATATGCTCCAATATTTCCTTATTGAATGCTTCACACATGTTGTTCACATGTAAGTCACACTTTGTATATGTATTGATGGGTGATCTGCTCCAATGGCATGCAAGGACCTTCAAGGTATCTTTCCATGCATCTTCATTAAATGTCATCGTCCTTTACATTGCTCTGTCCCATGCTGGAACTCTGGTTTCCACAAAAGCTGTCCACATTACCTCTTTTAGTTCCAACCCAAGATGTTCTTCTTCCAATTTCCATATAAATGCTTTACACACGTTTTCTGCTCCACATTGGCACTAATACCTTGAGCAGCTAGAACTAGTGCCTGACATATGTATTCAAACATTAATTAGATGTAAAGAAACTAAATCACAAGAATAAACAAGATATATAAGATAATACCTTCAGTTGATCTAAAATAATTGCATAGGGTCTCTAATTAAATCCTTATAAATCTTGCAGAAGAAGGTCAAAAAAGCTCTTACATGAGTCTTTTGTTTAGCTTCAAAAACAACATATGCAACTGGAAAGATTTGATTATTACCATCTCTGCCTATTGTTACCATTAATTGTCCACTATAGTCCTCTTTTAAGAAACAAGCATCCAAACCTGTAAGAGGCCTACATATCTTTGTAAAACCTGGCTTGTAAGCCCTAAACAAATATAAATCATTTCAAACACACGGTTGCCATTACTATCAGCACATTGTATTACAATATCATATTAGGATTTGATTTCAATAACTCTTGTACATAACTTCGAACCGCGCGTCATTCCGAGTTACGGTTCTCCCGTTACGGCAAAAACACCAGAATAACATTTTCTGCCCAGGACCCCTTCGCCAGGCGAACACCGCAGGGAATATGGACGTTCGCCAGTATGCTCGCCAGGCGAACATGACAGTCCCAAAATCCTCTTTTCGACCGTTACCCGACTTCCGAGTGTCCGATTTCGATTCCGTAAAAAGCTGCGATCTCGGAATTTAACGTACAACAACAATTTTATACTTAGGAAGCCATCCAACACATTTTAAATCTATGAATAATTTAAAACTAAATTACTTCCAATCTCAACAGCAGATCTTTGAGCCTCCTAATACGATAGAACTTTTGACCTTTGTCCCATCCACCACAAGAACTCTACTCGAGATCACATGACCAAGGGACTCACATCCCTCGATCAATTGTTCCATCAAATCATTAACTCTTGGAAGCGAACACCTATCCTTGATAGTCACCCTGTTCACTTATCTATAGTTCACCCAAAGCTTCACAAAACCTTCTATCTGTCTAACCAACAAAATTGGTGCACATTACGGTAGCACACTCAAACAAAAGAACCTCTCTCCTAGAAGGTTTTCAAGTTGACTCTTCAACTTCTCCAATCCCAACGAAAACACACCATATGGAGTCACTAATATCGGACTCGTTCCAACAACAAAGTCAACGTGTGAGCTTTACTTCACACTCCGATAGTAAATCACCTACCTCATCCGGAAACCTCCGGCAATCGCAATTAATTGACAAATCCCAATTTTTCTCACTTTCCTTCTCATTCCAAGTTTCAGTCAAAATAGACACTTCAACATCGTCTTACGCCAAATTCCTCAAAATAATCCCTTAAGCACTTAGCTTAACTCAAGACTATACACTGCTCACGCCACCCAAGCTTGCAAGATACGTCTATCCCATCCAACACAATCCCGTCCACTATTAACAAGAGATTAAGGGTGATCAGTTCCTCAATTTGTTAATAGACAGCCGAAATCATGATAGGGTACAAACCATCTTTACCAAACTATAATATCACTCCTCAACACACTAAGCCACCACACTGTAGCTTTTCGGAGAAATACAACTTCTCCCCCACTGGAATCATTCCACTTCTACCAATGAAGTTAACCAACAACATGTACCGACAGTGTTTTTACACACATGTCGCATACCAGGAAACAATAACACTAGACAACATTGGCCGGACGGACCGACCTGCTCTGATACCAATTGTAACACCCCACTTCCCAAATTAAATAAAATATAAACATTATAAATAAACATCAGAGTTTTCCCCAAAATAGTGGGATATCACATCACCAAATTTTTATAAAAATACTTTATTAATTATTCTCAAAAATAATACAGCGGAAAACATTATTCCAACATTCTCGGCCATCCGCCAAATTTCGTAAAATCTTTATTATTATAATTCACAAAAAAAGTGATACGTCACATGATTACAACAAGTTTGACATAAAACAATTAAAACACCCATATCCCGTGTTACGTATCAGAGCATCCTAGACTCGACTGGCACACCACCATCCAAGCTATCTAAGTACCTGGATTATCTGTACTTCCGGAGAAACACAGATACAACAACAACCAAGGGGTGAGAAAACATGATCATAAATATATTGGTAATGTAATACATGTAAACAAGGTAGTAAAACACACCAACACACCAATATTCACCCCAACAACTCCATATAACGAACCTACTGTTCAAATTACAATATAACATATTATAATGCAAATATGCAACTCAACACCATGCATGCGGTACCGACTCATTGGTTCATTCAATCGAACCTGGATAGATCACTTACGCTCCTCCTGAGACATGATCTATCCCCCACCATTCTCCACCAAGGAGTACGGATGAATCACTTACGCTCCTCCTGAGACATGATTCATCCCACCAAAACACCATGATATGCACACACCAATGCATAACTATCATATTTAGGCACACTAAGTGCACACGATCCTCCTGATCATATCATCATACATCAATGCATATATGTGTAGATATATTACACCAACACCATATAAATCAATTAGATAGTAAACGAATTCATACTATCACACCGGATATAACTACGTCCCCCCCACTCGGGGATACACGATCCTACTGATCACTACACACATATACATTAACTAATTGCTCACCAACAATATTAAGGGAAACGCGTACTATCACCAAGTACACAAGTTATATCCCATACTCATCATTTTCACACTACAGCAAGGCTAGAAGGATCACACGAGACCAATTCAGACATCTCACCAAAAGTCTCTGAGGTTACTCAGAACCTCCCTAAACCAACACCTCAGCCTATACACCAAAATCAATAATTCATCAACATCAATCCACAATCACAAACATGCCAATAGATATTATACTTACCAATTATCCTATAATTTCTACTCTAGAACCGACATTACGGTACATTACCGACACTTCAGAGTCACTCTGAATCTCACCAAGGTCCTAACCATAGTCATTAACGACACTATAGGGAAACAACACATAACTTTCCCAAAGTTATAATCATGGTCATTGCCAACACTACGGTAACAACACATAATCTCATCAGCTTTATATTCCTAGTTACTATCAACACTACAGTAACATCAACAATCCAACAAAATGGATCAATACTACAGTAACATCAACAATCCAACAAAATGGCTCAACATTACAGTTACTATCATCACCATATATATATATATACCCCAAAATGCATCATCAACATTCATCAATCCCCCAACATCAACAATAATCATAGCATGCCAATATAAAACTTTATATAACGATAAATTCCTACGGGGTTAAGGAATCCCCTCTACCCTATACATGTATAAACCATTCCCAATCAAATTTCTCCCCCCTTACCTTGTTAATCGGTTGATCGATGAAATTCTTCCTGGATTTGGTCTCTTGGCCTCCTCTTTTCTTTCCGTTCTTCGTTCCCTTTTTCCTTCGTTCTTCTCACTTCTCTCGTTCTTTCCTCTTCTCTCTTTCTATAGCTCTTTCTGTCTTCCCTCTTTCTATCGTGTTATTTTCTCTAATACTTCCCCCACCCCTTCATATTCTATTTTCCTTTTTATTTCCTATCCCAATAATAATAATAACTAATAAAAATAATATAATAATAATAATAATAATAACTAATAAAAATAACATAATAATAATAATAATAATAATAATAATAGTAATAATAATAATAATAATAATAATAGTAATAATAATAATAATAATAATAATAATAATAATAATATTATTATTATTATTATTATTATTATTATTATTATCACACCAATTTCCCACGATCTATGGTAATCCCTTTTCTCTCTATTCCAACTTTTCTAATATCTCCTTGCTACCCCTTCATATTTCCTTCCTCACGGTTTCTATCATGACTTTTCATATTTCCATTCTAACTTCCCAATAACCCTTCCACCTCTTATTTTACTTATTTCAACCACTAATATTCCCAATAATAATTCTAATATAATAATTATAATAATCATTATAATAATAATAATAATAATATAATATAATACTATTATAATATTATAGTAATATTCAACATAATAATAATAATAGTAATACACCCAACAATAATTATAATTATAATAATAATAATACTAATGATAATAATAACAATTATATTAATACTAATAATAAAATAATATGAATAATAATAATCTTAATATTAATAATACTAATATAATATTACTAATATTAATAATACTAATCAAAATAATAATAATAATAATATTATTATTATCTCACCAAAATAATAATAATAATAATAATAATAGTAATAATATTATTATCTCACCAAAATAATAATAATATTAATAATACTAATAAATATAATAATATATAATAATAATACCTCCACCAATATTACTATTATTCATTATATTACTATTATTCATTATATTATCATATTCACACCAAAAATCATAATAATATAATAACTATATTAATAATAATATTATATTCTCCATATTAATAATATTACTACAAATATTAATAATACTCATAAATATAATAATAATAATAATAATAATAATAATAATAATAATAATATTAATACCACCACCAATATTACTATTATTTCTTATATTATTATAAACTCACCAAATTACCACCAATGATCCTCCCATCTCAGGGACACCCACCAAACATCATCAAATACACCCTACCAAATGGCACATCAACATATAATATTTAAAATAATAATAAAATGACTAAATAATTAAAATGGGTGTTACATTTTTGATAGGGGAAAGAAACCCTAATAGAGTTTTCCCTCCTGCCTTGATGAAAGTTATTATACTTTATTGTTTTGTATTGAAACAAGTTACGATAAATTTGTTATATCATATTTCTTTTAGCCTTTGTTTGGGGGGTTGGAGGAATTGCGATGGAAGAATTTTGAAAAAAAGAAGAATATAGTGGAAATAATTGAAGATTTTTGGTTGAGAGAATTTTTGAGAGTTTATTTTTATTCATACGCAAAATCTTTCTAATTTGCAAAACTCAATTTATATTAAAATTTTTTTTTAAAGATTTTATAGGATTCACCTAAATTCTTAAAATATAATTTATGTTTTTATAATATTTTGAAAATTAAAATTATAGGAATAATACACTTTTACTTATTATTCTAAACAAAATAACAATTTCAAAAAATTGTTAAAAATTTATCTACAAACTCCCTCCCCTAAGCTCTCCCTTTTATTTGATAATTTGGAGGGAGGAAAAAAGAGAACTTTCAAAAAGTTGTTTTTTTTATAATTATAAAATTTTAAAATATTTTTTAATAAAATAATAAAAAAATGCTTATCATTAATATTTTTAATTTTTAAATATTATAATGACATAAATTCTATTTAAATAATTTGTATAAGTCCTCAAAAACTTTAAAAAAATTTCATCTTATATCCCTAATTTCTCAAATTAGAGAGATTTTGATTTCTAAATAAATAGAAACCCTCTAAAATCCTCAATATCTCAATCATTCTATTGTTTTTCACTCAATACTTTCTTTTTTTCAAAGTCATCATCTCCCTTACCTTTCAAACTCTCAAACAAAATCTAAAATTTAAAACTTATGTGTTTAATAGATTAAAATTAGAGCCCATAAATATTTACTACCAACAATTTAATTTGTATTTATGTGTAATCAAACTTCAAAAAAATATTATAAATTTAAAACTAAAAAGTGTTAAAATAATATTTGAATAATAATTTTTTTAAGATCATGTTTAAAATAGCAGAAAAATATTACATTTAAATTAAATATGCCCAGCTTATTAATTTTTGTTTTTGACTTACTAGAAATTTGAAAGAAACTTAATTAAAATAAATAAAAAAAATCACTTCATTTATGCTGTTTTTTACAGAGCCTACGCCTATCGACAATTACTGCTATGTTTTTAATGATAGGTGAATTGAGCTTGCATTAAAAACTATCACATTCTTAATCTTAATGATATGCGTGAATTCATTATTCTTAATACCAAAATGGCATTGTTAGGTTTCCTTTAACGACACCATAAATTGCACATTACTAACAATTCTTTTTAAACATTTCAGCTGGATAACATTATCCATTTTTGTAAATTAAACCAAACCAAACCTAAATTTACTGGTGATTGAAATGAAAATAAAATAATAATTAAATATTATTGTCATTTTTTTATCACCCGTTTCTGATTTATTGAATAGAATAATCCAGCGATGATTTTTCTCTAGCATGATTAAATTCCACTAAATTTGATGGATAATAACAACAAACAAAAAGGGTAAAAATGACCGAATAAATAAATAGAGAAGTATATAAAAACTCCATAAATAAAGCAACGAGAGAGGAAGTGTTTTTGTAGTGTACGCTACAGGCGTCAAGTTGATGAGTAGTGTGAGCTGTAACGGGATTGAAAGACGTCGGTTGCACGTGCGTTGTGTCCGTGTTGTCACGTACCAAACAGCTTAGCTCTTAATTAATCTCATAGGTTCCACTTTAATTCCCAAAAAAGTAACTTATTCTCACTTCCAAGTTCACACACGCTCACACTCAAACTCACACACTCGCACTCACTGTTTGGAATCACACAAATCTCATACACAACGAAGCACTGGGTGTGTGTGAGACTTGTGATAACGGTGGTTTTAACGTCTTTTGCCTGTTATTCCTTTTTACGCCTCAACTTGCATTTCTCTTTCACTTTCTCGAATCTCAGATCGAAATCAAGGTGAGTTCGTGTTCACACACACTCTCTCTCTCTCTCTTCTCTATCTCTCTATGTGCTTCTTCGATTTTGCTATAATTGAAGTTGATGATTACTTTACCTTGATTTGATTTGAAATGCTGAGCTTATTTACAGTATACGTGATGTCAATTGTGAAGCTCTTATGCTAGTTTACATAGGTTCAGTTTGGATTAGCTTAAGATAGCTTAAAATAGCTTTTCAATTAAAAAGTGCTTTTGCGTTAGGTAAAAAGTGCTTTTGCGTTTGAGCTGAAAATTTTGGAAATAAGTGTTGTATAGATGGAAATCTTGGAGATTAGTTCATAGAGAATGGTTGATTATGTATTCTAATCGTAGTCATTGACTTGGACTTCCATATATTCAAGTATTCTCGTGTTTTCATTTAATTGGTAGGTTACTGGTTTAGTGTGTAACAGTTAACTGATGTAAGTGTTTTTAAGGCTTTGATTGGATAAGCAACTGTATAACAAAATTGCTTATAGACAAAAGATAAAATTAAGTCAATCTGATATCATATAAGCTATAAGTTGTTTTTGTAAGTTATTATGGAGAGCTTATGGAAATAAGCTGAAAATAACTTATGAAGAAAAGATAAAATAAAGTCAACCTGTTATCATATTAGTTATAAGTTGTTTTCATAAGCTATTATGAAGCTATTATGGAGAGCTTTTGGAAATAAGCTGAAAATAAATAACTTACGGACAAAAGATAAAATGTAGTCAACCTGGTATCATATAGGTTATAAGTTGTTTTTATAAGCAATTATGGAAAGCTTATGGAGATAAGCTGAAAATAACTTATGGACATGTCATAAGCTGTTTCATTGAACTCTTCCAAACAGTTTCACATGTGTAAGTTCATGGATTGGCTCAAATAAGTCAATCCAGACTGACCTAAGTGTCATTCCATGTAGCTCTCTGATAAATTTGTCATAATGGTGATTCTTGTATGGTTTAATTTCAGTTTAGTTGATTTGATGTTGCAGGCAGTGTCTACGATCATCTGCACTGCTGATGTATATACCGACCAGATAACTACATGGTGGAGAGAGACATTTCAAACACCTTTGTCTCTGATGAATTTCACTAGCTCTACTATTCTTCAACATTGTTGCTATGGGCATTTGTCTGTTAAAAGGCCAATGGCTGTGGCTTCTGTATGTTTTGCTGATACATATTGTAATTGTAATTAATAACATTGAAGCGATCAGTCCTGATGGTATGATTACTGATTTAGGATATAAGTCTGATTCTGTTTTGGTGACATTTCATATTTATGCATTACTGATGTTCTTTTTTTATTATGAACACCTTTCACACGTATAAAATATATATTTCTGACGTACTGGGTTTGACTGAAGTTATTGTTAACTAGAATACAATTTTTATTTTTTGGTTATGCCTCTATAACGAATGTGTTGAAAAAAGTAAAAACATCGGGAGTTATAGTAACATCATTCTTATTTGTGTTTGTTCTCACATGGGACATTGTTTAAAATATCATCTAACTAATTTCATGAGCTAGACTTCGTTTCTCTTGCATAATCATATTGATTGTTATATTCTCTCACATTTATAGGCGAGGCACTTGTCAGCTTCAGGACAACAATTATTAGCTCTGATGGTATCCTGTTACAGTGGAGGCCTGAGGATCCTGACCCATGTAAATGGAAAGGAGTGAAATGTGATCCAAAAACCAAGAGAGTGACACATCTGTGAGTTTATATACACTTGACATTTCTTGTCATTCCCTTGCTGTAAGACTCCTTATTTGTGAGATGAAAGCATTTCATACGTCATCTTGTTTTGATTGGCTGGTGTAGTTTATTAAATGTATTATGTTGTGGGTAGATGAATTATATCACGGCAGTCTTGTATATAAGTGAGACAAAGCATAGTTTAGTGAAAGCTTCACAGGAATGTTTTCAGCTATGCCTGGAACATCTAAGTTCTGATTTGACTTAAAGTTCTGTAAACAAGTGTTAACTAATTTTTGGTGCTAGTACTGATTGTAAATTTAACATAGTACAATTTTGCTTCTCATTTTTTCACTCTTCTAGTCTATGATAGTTTAATAACATTCTGACAGAGTTCAAATTTCTTTCACCCTGGAGTCCACCATTTTTGAAATCTCGGTTTTAGTGTTTCCCTCTTTTCTTTTATGGGTTTTGTGTTGGACTAGTGTATTCATTAATGCAGGATAGATATAACTTTTTTCTATATGTAAATATAGTTGTAAGTTGAAATATTGCATCTGCAATAATACTTCGGTTTACAAGACTTCTGAAGAAAAAGTATTTTATATCAAGATATAACAGGAGACTCGCTGGCAATTATATATAGAATTCTTATCTAACTTATCTTTCATTGGTTATATTGTAGGATTCTATCACACCATAAGTTAAGTGGGTCGTTATCACCTGACCTTGGAAAGTTAGATCACCTGAAAGTTCTGTATGTGTTTTTAAAATTTTGATTACATGTATCTTTTCTTTTAATTATTAGATACATACTATCACATGATTTCCTATGTAATTACAATGTTAATGTATCTGCTGTAGTGCTCTTCATAACAACAACCTTTATGGGATAATTCCACCAGAATTGGGAAATTGCACGGAATTGCAGGGAATGTATGTATTAACTTTGGTCTACTTGCCTTGTTCTGTTCCATTTTTTTGTCTGTTTTTCTATTTACCATGGAAAGTTATCTGCGATTATCTTGGTTTATAAATGGTATTAGGATAATGCATTTTAACAATCAAATATCATATTTGTTAGCTTCAATATTATGCATGTACATTTCAAATTGCTTATTACATTTATGTTCCATCTATTGCACATACTGGACAGCCATGTACAGTGTGTGTTCTGATACTCTTCATATTAACTTTGAACATTATGTTTGAAATAGTTTGTCTTGTATGACTTTGCTTTCATCAAGGAAGTTTTTCATTATAACTACTAGATCTTGTTCTTTATGTTGTTTAAATTTGGGCAAATGCATTTTTTCTATATCACTACTTGGCAATAACTGTTAATTTGGGTTGTCCAGCTTCTTACAGGGTAATTACCTTAGTGGAATAATTCCAAGTGAAATAGGAAATCTCTCGCAGCTCCAAAATTTGTGAGTTCCTATTTCAGTTTATACTTATATTTATATTTACTTATTTGTTTCCGGGTCAAACAGTAAATAATGTAGCATGGGCTCATTCTGTTCTCATTTCAAGAAATAAATGGCAAAGAGAAAAGGAGGAAAGAAAAATTATTATATGAGATATTTTGTCTTGTATTTATGCATGAGTTGTGGGAATACACACATGTCATTGAATTTAGTGAGTTGTGGGTATATGAGATAGTTAACAGTCTTCCTTTAGTAAAAATGAGTTTGGTGGTTCTGGTGTTTACTGAGGTTATATTCATCAACATCAACACGTCCTCTATATTTCAGGGATATATCAAGCAATTCCCTTGGAGGGAATATTCCAGTATCAATTGCAAAGTTATATAATCTAAAAAAGTTGTATGTAGACTTCTTTTCTGCTATGATTGTTCTTTCCCTACACCCATTTTTATTAATTTTCTACTTTTTAAATATTATTTTTAAATGTTGGATACTTTGCAGCAATGTATCAACCAATTTTCTGGTCGGACCAATACCTTCTGATGGTGTCCTAGCCCACTTTACAGAAAGCTCGTAAGTGTGACTTTTTGTTTATTGATTTCTGCTTATTAAGTGCTGCCAGGAATATGACTATTTGTTCTGCATAGACTTTTACGATGTATAGGTTTTTTTTTTGGCTGGGATATTATACTCTTAAATACTTATTCAACACTACAAATAAACAACCCATAATTGTAATCCCCTAAATAACACTTGCATATTTTTTTGACTACCGTTGAGTTTAAAATAAACATGTTAAAATTAGTTTATTCACACTCCACAATATTATTAAGTCGCACTTTTATTTGTGTGTACAATTTTCATTAGTAGTATTTATATTAGTATTTAAAATTTGTATTACTCCCTCAGTCCCATTTTGTTTGACGTTTTAACAAAATATCTGTCTTATTTTGAATGTTATTTTACAATATCAATGAAGTATTAAATATTCTTTTCCTACTATACCTTTGACCTAGTGGTAGTAGTTGTTGTGGAGTAATTGATTGAGAACCTAATTAATGCGGGAGATAAAAGATACATATTTAGAGTTAGAAAATTATATAATGTTTTTTATGAAATCTAAAATATTAATTGTATTTCTTAATTCTTGTGCCATAATCTTAAATGTCAAACAAAATGGGATGGAGGGAGTTCATTTTTAGCTTACTAGTCACAAATTAAATTTTAAAAACCATTTATTTGTTTTCTCATGGGAATATTAGCTGCTAGAATGATTTGATGACCTTGTATTTTGATCTTATTTTCAGATGAATGAAGAGGTTTGGTGCTTAAATAAAGATCAGAGTAAAAATTAGCCTGGAGTGTAAATAGATAAATAGTAATATAAGTAATTATGATAAATTGGATAGATTGATAGAAATCATTTGAAAGTAATTAAGGAAATCACAATCATGATTTGTTAGAGAGTAATTGCATTTCTCAAGTTTTTGATCAGCATGTAAGATAGTTTCAAACAATAGATGGACTGCATGCCAAAGGTATATTGTAATTATTAATTATTTTGGATCTGCTACTCAGATGACTGAATAGATATACTTAATGAAAATAAAAAATTGAAGATCAAGGAAAATGTGATTGAGATTGGATCATGAATTGTAGATATTCTAATTTCATGTGATTTCTGGAATACGTATTAAAATCATGCATGTAGCTATTTGTCGGCAGAAATTAGTAAGTGACTCATTTGAACATTTCACATAGATTACAAAAAATATATAAATGAAATATAGAGAATAATTCTTTTACTAAATTACCCTGATCAAGCAATTGATGTATTCACCGTTACCATAAATGCAAAGTGTAAGATATTGATTTAGGAGTGTTGAAAGTAGTATTAATTAAGGGCACAATTTGAAATGAGAAATTAATATTGCATTGAAAATTGAAAGGGTCACTTATTTGGGACAATATTTTCACAAATGGGTCACTTAATTAACATGTAAATATGTCATGTTGCAGGTTTGTTGGAAACCGAGGTTTGTGTGGAGTACAAATTGATTCAACATGTAAAGATGATGGTTCGCCTGGGGAAAAATCTTCAGGTAGAACCGTGTGTTTTTCTTTATCTTTCATTTCTCCTCATACCAAGCATGCTCTCTTTCTTTGTTTCTGTTTTTTGTTTATTGATGTTTTGTCTTTTCATATAAAATACTTTTACTGAAACATTTGAGTTTTCGGCTCTATTATTATGGATTTTTTTGTTTTTTGATGTTTTGCCTTTTCATATAAAATACTTTTACTGAAACATTTGACTTTTCGGCTCTATTATTATGGATTTTTTTGTTTTGTTGAGAAAAGGTGATAATTTGACTCCTCAATCGCCTTTAGAAAGCCATATGAAGGTCTATACTTAATTTTAGACGAAACTTTTCTTTTCAAGGGTGTAATGATGGTACCCTGAGGCATTTTAGTAATATCTCTATCCTGGACCTATAATCTTTTCTAATAAAATGAAGCTAAAGCCTTTCTTTTAGGAAACTAATAATATCTCTATCCTGGGCCCATATTCTTTTCTAATAAAATGAAGCTAAAGCCTTTCTTTTCTGAGGGTGTAACAGTGGTACCATGAGGCTGTTTAGTAATACCTATACCCTGACCTGTGTTGTCTTCCGAATGAGTATAAGGTAGAGTCAACTGTCCTGGACCTATTTATTACATATATTATGTGTGACTAATTTGATAAAAGGAAGAAATTTTACTAGTGCGTTAGAAGATTTAAGAAAGATAAATTATCCTTCTAAATCGATCGACAGAAAAATGAAGTTTAAAGTTGAAGTATAGGTTAATTCTGTAAAAACTGATAAAGGTTATGTTGGTGTACATCCCTGTTTGGACTTCAATAGCTTTTTGTTTTCCAAACTATGTTTTAATTGTAGTAGTCACTTAGATCACGTTGTCATCAATTCCATGTTAACTTCTATTGTTTCTCTCCTTATAGACCAAAATCAAAATGTAAAGAAGAAATATTCTGGCCGACTTCTCATCAGTGCATCAGCAACTGTGGGCGCACTACTTTTGGTGGCACTTATGTGCTTCTGGGGTTGTTTTCTATATAAGAAGTTTGGTAAAAATGATAGAGTTAGTCTTGCTGTGGATGTTGGTCCAGGTATGCTCCTTATCTTTCTGTTGCTTGCTCATGGCATGGGCCTGTTTTAGCTAGCTTTTTCTATTTTATGCATCGAAAAACATTGTTAGAATATAATAATAATATATCTTTATGTTCTAACACCCTTGAAAATTAATATCTCCAAATAATGTCTTGTAGGTGCATCGATTGTGATGTTTCATGGAGACCTACCATATTCTTCGAAAGACGTTATCAAGAAACTAGAGACTTTGAATGAGGAACACATAATAGGAGTAGGGGGATTTGGAACTGTTTACAAGCTTGCAATGGATGATGGGAATGTATTTGCATTGAAAAGGATTGTAAAGATGAACGAGGGCTTTGATCGATTTTTTGAGAGGGAGCTTGCAATTCTTGGTAGCATCAAACACCGTTATTTAGTGAACTTACGTGGATATTGCAACTCACCTACCTCAAAGTTGTTAATATATGACTACCTACCTGGTGGTAGTCTGGATGAAGTTCTTCATGGTATGATATTTATTTGAATACTTGCAATATATATTTCCATCATCATATAATATATGAAGCAGCTAAATCTGTATTAGTAGGGAGGGCATGTAGTGATTAGAGAATCAAATGCTTAGAATTGGTAATCATTATTTGCTTCTTATATCAAACCAAACTCCTGATTAGGAACCCTTAATAACTCTCTCAAAATAGGTCTCCTAAAAAATATCTATGATTATTTTGTGTGCATTAACTGCATCTATTAATGAACATTTGCCGTAGCACCCGAGCATATAAATATTTGATGCTTTTTGGATGTGATGTGTCAAGATTAGGATATAGTATTGTCTGGGTTCTGACTTCTGATGCTATCATGCTTTAGTTATTAGATTGTTAAGTATGGCATTTTGATTTATTCTGCATTAATCGATACAAATTCAAGTAACAATAAAACTAGTACAGTACATCTGCTTAAATATTTTTTCGGGGAATAATGATGTTTGTGATGCACTGCACAGAAAGATCTGAGCAACTAGACTGGGATTCACGATTGAATATAATCATGGGAGCTGCAAAAGGGCTTGCGTACTTACACCATGATTGTTCACCTAGGATCATACACCGAGACATAAAGTCAAGCAACATTTTACTCGATGGAAAATTGGATGCTCGGGTTTCTGATTTTGGACTTGCCAAACTTCTGGAAGATGAAGAATCTCACATCACTACTATTGTTGCTGGAACATTCGGTTACCTAGCTCCAGGTAAGCAATGATGATATTCACCCTATAGATGGTTGTCTGATGCATAAATAATGGTATTTAGCACTTGAACTATTAATGAAGGTCTCTTGTTATCGTCGAGTCAAGGGTATCTATAACTACTTACTAGGTGGTCTAATACTGCACGGATGTTTATCTGTTTGTCTCTTGTTTTAATGTGTCCACATGAAATATCTATCTGTGGTAAGTGCTTGAGAAGTTGTGAAGTTATACTAGATTGACTTTTGAAAGAGTAAATGCAACAGCATTAAAGTATTTTTTCTTATGGCCTTTATATTGAAAGAGAAACAATGGGCTGCTGTTGCCAAACCAACCAAAAGAACATGAAGAAAATGACCGAGTACAATACTTTTTTTTATATTTTATATTTTATTTTTTCTTAAAGTAAAGTAGCTGCTAGTAATCAATATATAGTATATGTTAAGAAGCTTCACAATTAGGTGACATTGAAAGGGCTGATTATGTTTTGGGTGCACAAAAATGTGATTTTTGTTAGACTATTAGTTTCACACTTTAACTCCATATTGTTTGAACAAGCTCTTTAAACTCCACTACAGAGTATATGCAAAGTGGCAGAGCAACCGAGAAGACGGATGTTTATAGTTTTGGGGTGTTGACACTCGAAGTGCTTAGTGGAAAGCGGCCAACAGATGCATCATTCATTGAAAAGGGTCTCAATATTGTTGGTTGGGTATGTGATGCACATTAATATTAGTTTCTTTTTTCTTCTCAATATTGTTAAATCCTTTATATTTATTTAAAAACTAAATTTCTGTTTTTAGCTTTAGGTTTTAAGCATAAATACTCACTGAAGTAGCTTTTGTTCTAGTTTTAGGCCCACACATTATACACGCACCACGCACGCACACACGGATTTTGGAAGGCTAGATTCTTAAATAATTGATAGAATACCATTATATGTGATCATATAACAACTCAATTACACTTGTTTCATAATCCCCCTCCCAAACAGATCCTAAGAATATGTCAGTCAGTCCATTATAAAATGGGCTTCCTTATGGTTATCACTACAGTTAGCACGAACAGAGTGTTAATTATATATTATTTAAGTAGAAATCTGTTATCACCTTGTAGTACACGTGTACCTTGTTATGCCATTTAAAGTGAAGGTAATCTAAGTGCTTCTCATAGTTTAGTTGAGAGGAGCTAAATCCTTAACTCGTTATAAAACCGGCTTCCTTATGGTTACTATCACTACAATTAGCATGAACTGATGTGACAGAATGTTAATTGTATTTTCTAAGTAGGTGAAATATCTGACTGAAACTTTTTATCATCTAGTATATGTTCCTTTTTATTATGCAATTACAAACCGGAGGTAATCTTAGTTGCTGTTTTTAAAAGGAATGAACCACATTCTAATGCCAAAATTTGTTGTTGATGCAGTTGAATTTCCTTATTACCGAAAATAGGCCGAGGGAAATTGTGGATCTACTATGTGACGGGGTGCAGGTGGAGAGCCTTGATGCCTTGCTCTCTGTGGCTATTCAGTGTGTTTCCTCAAGTCCTGAGGATCGACCCACTATGCACCGAGTGGTCCAGTTGCTCGAATCGGAGGTCGTAACTCCATGCCCAAGTGACTTCTATGACTCAGAGTAGAAAGGTTGCGAAGACAAATTAACAGTATGTTGTGATTGCATCCATGTCGCTGCAAATTACTTGAGTCAGATGTGATGAAACAGGTTAAGAGTCTGCACGCAACTTTTCATCTCAAGTGCATTCATTCAAAGTGTAAGTTTATGATGGAAGCTGTCCGTCATTACAGCACTTCACAACAGAAGGTGCTGTTATTCAACGGATATCATCATTCAACATTTTCATGCATTTCTTTGCCTTCCTGATGGAGTTGCATGTTATATTTGATCGCAGTTCCCCCTTCCACTTGTGTTTTCCACACCTTTGTTAGCATTTGTAATCTAAGTCACATTGTTCACTCCAATTTAAGTGTATATGAGTATGTATAATTTCAGAAAGTCCACTTTGCAAGTGATTCTTGTTATTTATTTTTTGTAATATATGTTTCCATAAAAGAATCCATCTAATGAAGGTGGTTCTCAGTTTTTCTCATTTGCGATTCCTTGTTTTTGTGCGACATTTACCTGTTTGGGAGTAGGAAAGTTCTGTTGAATATCAATGGAGCAACTCTGTCACTATCATACCTTGTGCTAAAGATGACGCTGATGCCTGCACCTCCCCTCGACCTTACCAGTCCGAGTCCTAGAAGAATAGTTGGCTGTCCTTGCCAGCTTTCTGAATCCTAGAATAGTTGGTGATTGTGCCAGTTATGATGCCCAAGAAATCATAGCTGCATTCTGCGCTAGCAGAGTTATGATGCACGACGTTGTTCATATTTAAATTTAATGCTTTAGGACTAATACCATTTAATCTATCTCAATTATAGTGTCATGTTTCGGATAAAATTATAAGGCTATATATACACTCCTTTCTTCCGTCTCCAAATCAATGTTTTAAAAACCGGACTGAATTGGTCGGTTGAATCGGGAATCGGAGATGAATTCAGTTGGGTCAATTTTTTAAAATTGCTAGTGAGTCAAAATTGGAGTAAAATAAAAAAAAACTGGATTGAACTGTTTAAAATCATTCAAACCAAAGAATCGGAGTCGGTTTTGTAAAAAAATTCAGTTCAAAAAAATTCATCAAATTGACTATTTTAAATTTTTTTTTGAAAGTTTAATATCAAAACTTAACATACATTTTTCAGTCACAAAAAAGAATTATGTGTTCTTTTACAACCATACAAATTTTTAAGTTTTATTATTCTGTTATAGCTTTTCTTTCAACCACATCGTCATCATGTCGTCTCTTTCAAACATATTTACGTTGTCCAGGTCAATATTGATTGTCGTTTAAGTTAATATTATTTGTTGTTGTCAATTATATCTTGTTTATTGTAATTCAACTCGAATTCATTTTTTGTTGTTTAATTAAGTATGTTGTATTGTTTATTTTTGACATTCTATCTATCTTAGATATTATTAATTATTTGAACTTTATTTTAGTTATTATGTTGTATTATTTTAATTTTGGTTTAAATTAGTTTAATTTATTTTATTATAATTATTTAATTTGTTCAAAATATTTTTAAATGAAGGTTGTAATTTTTTATAGTATTATTTAGCACTCTATATTGATAATTAAATGAATTGAATACAGAAATTGGAATCGAATGTATTCATTGTGAAGAAGTTAAGTACACAAATGGTGGCTAGGCACTTAAATATCTGAGTCATTGTACAAAAATGTATCCTAACAACTTAAGCTAACAAATTTACTGTCATAAAAGTTGACTGATATTCCTCCTTAAGTTGGACCACATATAGGTTGAGTATGCCAAATTTGAAAATGAACTTATGGAATGGTGTAGATCAGAACTTTGGTAAAAATGTCGGCTACTCTCTCTATTCTTTTTTATAAGTAAATTTTAATTTTTTAAATTCATTAGATAAATAATATTTTTGGACAATATATAGTCTAAATATATTTATTATTTAATAAATTAAAAAAGTAAAAATTTACTTATAAAAGAGAATCAAAGGTGTATTTGTTAAGAAGATGTGATAGGAAGGAGTTGGAAGAGATTTTATTGGAGTTTTTCTTTGCCAAATGATAACCCAGGTCTATGTGTTTGATTCTATCATGGAATGGTGAATTTGCAGCAATATGTCTTGGTGATTAACTGTCACAATACAATAATGCACAAGAGTTGTTTTTCAATTTAAGGTCTTGGAGCATATATGTTAGCAATTTAATCTCACAAATTGTTGATATCATGACTCTATATTCAGTTTTAGAGGAGCTTTTAGATATATCATTGCTTCTATTTTATTTTATTTCTATGATATGAGAGATGTGTCCAGAAAATATTCAGAATCCTCTATTGATTTTATTGTACTAGTCTACTGATCTTATTGTACTAGTCTACTGATCTTAGTGTATTAGGGCAAGTTGTCTCGTCATTGTCACAGAAAATCTGGTCTTATTGTATTAGGGCAAGTTGTCTTGTCATTGTTACAAAAAGTCTTAAGTTTAATGGAGGAGTTTGAAGTGAGTTGGATACTTAGAAAAGGTGCAAATTGGATGTATTTGAGAACATGTATGGCTGCTTCATGGTGAGTATTTGTAGGGGTCAACATACGTTGGCTCAATGGTTGTACACTATGTCATTTATCAGTCTTGTGTTGGCAAGGTAAATCAATTTGCCAATGAGCTTCTTATATGGAGTAGGATCATGTAAGAGAGTTACAATTGAATTGCTCAACTTAGTGCCTTTGGACATCTAGAAGTCCTATTTTTAAGAGGAGATCTATGACATATTTGCTCTTACATTCATGGATTTCTAAGTGCTACATTTCCATTTCTAGTTTTAAGAAGTATTTTAGGTAATTCATCTTAAATCTTAGAAATTATTGAATTATCTTTACTTGTAATTAATATATATCAACATAGGTTAAAACAACCCTAAATGAATATGAGTATGCTTAATCTATACAATATATAAAATGAATACTTTGTTTTCGTGTAACTTATTTTTCTACCATTTTTACCCTTATTTTATTACGTAATTTATTTAATAACTTCTTATTATTAACTTCTACATATTGTATTTTAAAAAAAATCTATTTAAATAAAAATTATCATTTATATTTTCATTCATGCGCATTAAAAAAACAGACAGACGGGTACACTAGTGCCCGTCTGGACGCTAGTAAATATATAATGACATGAATTGGATTTTGAGTAACCTCTAGGAATTAGGGCAGAGGACAATGTAAAAAATCATTGTCTACTAAATTGTTTAGGTCATATATGATATCATTTATTAATCAAGTAACTTCAAACACAAGAGAGGGGGTGGTAAATTGTAATTTTTAAAATTCAAAAATAATTTATAAATTTTTTTGACTTTGAAAATGTTTACATTAGAATAAATAAATAGTCATAGAACTTAAACCCGAATAATAGAAAGGAGAGAAAAAAAATAGGCAACATAAAATAAAAGAGATGAAGTATAAAAAGACCACACTAGAAAAATATTATGGTCTGACTTAAATCACTTAGTTTACTCCCGTCCCCAAAAATTTGTCCCTGAAATTTTCACTAAAATCAACCTTGAGCTTTCCAAGATCATCCTAAACAACATTTAATAATAACTTGAATATTTGCACAAGATCAATCAACAAACTTTTTAACAAGTTGAATTTTTTTACAAGATTAACCCACAAACTTTCTAATAACAACTAGGTCTTTTACACAAATTTAACTTAAGAATCTTCATCCAAGATTTTTTAAGATTTAACAAGCAACCTTCAAATCTCTAACAATGATATTCCACAAGAGAACTGAACTCTTGAATAAAACAATTAAACACAACACTAATACTACGCAATTCTCAAAAAGGAAAATTTCACTCACTTGTTACTAAGACACATTTAGTGAAAAAAAAAACAACTTTACAAGTAAAAGACTGAAGAAAGAATATTAGAAAAATTTATAGTAAAAAAATTGGTGTGTTATGAGATGAGAAAAAACCTTCTTTATAGATAAAAAAAATGACAAAAAAAGAAAACAATCCATGAACCATCTTAATGAGTTAATTGATTAAATTCATTAATTAATTGACATCCCCAAACTTTCGAAATTTTCAAACTACCCTTGTTAATACTTACCTATCAAATTTTACTATTCTTCCAAAATTTTCACTTTTTTGAACATCTAAAAGTGAAATTTCGAGTGCGTCATTTATTGCATTTTTGAAAGTTCACGCGTTTATATCGGAAATTTGAAAAAATCCGGCATCCAATACCGAAAATTGTCAAAATTTTCGGTAACTTACAAATTTTAGATATACTGAAAATTTTAAATATATTTGAAATTTTCGGTAATAGAACAGAAATTAGAAATTAGAAAGTGTTTTATTTGTGTAGTTCAGAGCCAGCAGAGTCATCTAAAGATTCATGTAGCGATTGTACACAAATTTTCACCACAAACAAATTATGTTTTCTATGTAACAAGTTTAAATTAAATATTTTCTCGCTCATATATGATATTGATAATATACTTTTTGTGTGATATAAATGACAAATATTTGAGTCTCGATCTGAAGTATTAGCCTGAACACAGAATATTGGCAAGCAACATGGTATAATAGTCGTGACTTTTTGTTCTGATACTGCAAATGGCCAGCGGGGTAGGAAATATAAATTGAGTATGGGTTGTGAGAGAGGAGAAAATTATAAAAGAAAAAATAAATCTGAAAGCAGTAAATCCTTAGAGGGCATTTATAATATGAAAGTGAAATGCCCTTTTAGACAGAGATTTGCGCCCAGTGGTAGCAGTTGAAAGGTGACAGTTAGGTGTGGGTTTCACAATCATAAATTATCTGAGGATTTAGATGTACATGACATATTAGGTCGTCTAAAAGTTCATGAGAGATAGTTTGTGAATGACACGACGAAGTACAACATGGCTCTACGGTACTTAGTTTCCATCCTGAAAGTCAAAGATTTAAAAAACCTCATCAGTGTTATCGAAGTGTATAAAGCTAGAGCTACATACACTGCAAGCAAGAGAGGTTCATTGACAAAAATGAAAATTTTGTTGCTGATATCTTCTCATCCTGATTCAGTAAAGTTGTTGAATATGTTTCACTCGGTGTTAATTTTTTATTGTACATACAAGACAAATAGGTAATGTGCATTGCGATCATACCTTGATATCATTTCGACATACTTTGATTTATCAGATTTTTGATTATTTGCATCGTGATCACACAGGTACTGGCTACAACTGCTTGAGATTGTTGGCGTTACATCAACATAATTGACGTTTTAGGTAGGATTTTCCTATTTGAAACATGAAAGGGACGAGAACTTCAAATGGACATTGGAGAAGCTTAAAGAGTTGTTCTCTTAAGAGAAATTGCTATCGAATGTTGTGGTGATGGGTCGAGAACTTGTATTGATGAATGTAATTGAAGATGTATTTCCAAGTTCAACTCATCTGTTATGTTACATCAAAAAGACATGAACATGTCATTGATCTATGGAACAACATCATGTATGCTAATAGGGAAACTAATTTTGTCGCACACTTGGAGCACTTTAAGACTGTTTGTGTTGGCATTTCTTTGATTGTTAAGTATGTGAGTGAAACATGGTTGACATCTTATAAAGAAAGGTTTGTTGCTGTTTGGACTAAAAAAGTTACTCATTTAGGGAACACAACAACGAACAAGTACACATACTTCTTTTTGATGTTATTACATTACTAAGCATAATTTATCATGTTGGCTTATTATGGTTTAATTATTGTGATTTAGGGTGGAGTCTGCTAATTCGAGACTAAAAAAATATTGACTACAAGTTGGGGAGATTTATGTCGAAGTTGGGATGTTGTGAACACCATGTTGAAGTTGTAGCTAGGTTAAATCAAGGTGTCATTTTAAATAAGTATTGTCAACATTGAGCATTAGCATAACACTTCATTCTATACCAACTTGCACGATTTTGTTTCAAGGCAGTGTATACAACACATAGAGAAGAAACTAGAAAGGGTAAAATTTGTTGGTATAAGCAAAGATGCTTGTGGTCGTTTCATTAAAACTACACATAGCTTACCTTGTGCATGTCAACTTGTTGGTTTCCAAATATAAGGATTGTTTGTTCCTTTAGGACCAATTCATGTTTTTTATAAGAAATTGCACATTGAAGAGTATGCTGACGGTCATGATGATAACGACACAAGGTTGGATTTAGAAGCAGAGTGTGAAGAGTTGATGAAATATTTAATTCTTTGGATATTGTAGGCCATAGAGTGCTGGAGAAAAAGGTTCGAGAATTAACACATTCATCCACAACTTTTATATGTCAACAACCGGTGCAGTACAAGCCAAAGAAGGGAGTTAAAAAGAATAGAAAGGGTGAAGGGAGTGATGTGCATCACAATCCTTCATAGTGGGACTATGGTGAGGGCTCACATGAGAGTCAGACTACAAAGAGATCATGCACGAAACCAACAGGAAGTCAACCTTCAAGTATGTCGGGTCAAAGTTAATCGTTCAGTGCATCTCTGAGGCATCTTTACTTGTCTTAGTTTCCTTGTTTCTTGCATCCATATATTGATAACATTGTTGATGTGGTGGCGATGGAAATTGTGGTTTCCGGGCTATTGCAACTTTACTTGGATGAGGCGAATAGTCATGGTCGTTGGTTCGAACGTAGTTAGATACTCAAATTCATCAACACCTTAAATTATTTTCCAATTTATTCTATGACACGGTCTCTGAATTTAGGAATTTCTTAAAAGTAGAACACTTGGGTGTGCAGGGTCGAGAAAAATGGATGACGATTTCTAATATGGGCTACCCTATTACATGTAGGTACAATGTCGTATATATCTCCCTGTCACAAAGACTTAACAATACCTTTTTTCCCTCTTACCATAGCTTCACCTATGTATATGAGCAGGCATAAAATCATTGATGTTGATTTTGTCAACGATAATCATTAGATTCAGGTAAAGTTAAAACCCGACAGTCTATTATGAGAGGAGACAGAGCTTTACTGAATATGCAAAAGCATGAGAATTAGCATATGCAAGACAAATTAGGCACTGGGAAGATGAAGTTAGGAAGCCATCCTAATTTGTTATGTAATCTTGTGGATAATAGGCACTGTGTCAAAAATATTGAAATTATATATATATATATATATATATATATATATATATATATATATATATATATATATATATATATATATATATATATATATATATATATATATATATATATATATATATATATATATATATATATATATATATATATATATATATATATATATATATATATATATATATATATATATTGAAATTCTCTGGATTCATATCGGAAATTTTGAATTTCAAAATTTTGGAAGTTTTTGGATTGTTTACGTAAATTTCATATATTCCGGTATATCTCATCCGAAAATTTTGAAAATTTCAGAATTTTTTTACAGTTTACGTAAATTTCATATAGTTTAGTATATCTCACCCGAAAATTCTTGGTAAATGTCTCACAGGAGCGATAAAACACTGTAAAATTTTTTAAATTTCCGGTATAGTCAAAATTTCCAGTACAATACTGTAAATTTCATAATTTTCGAAATTTTTTCAAGGATAAAAAGATAAGTTCACTTAAAATGGGGATGTCAGGTTAAGTGGGGGTGTCAAGTTAAATGTTGAGAAAGAGGGAGGTATTGAAGGGTAATTTTTTATTTTAGTATGTTGCTTATGTGACCCTAATATTTGAGTATAAATAGACTAGTGGTAGTTGTAATTTTTTTTATCCATCTATCTTTCTTACAACTTTTGTAGCCGTCATTGCGGAGCAATAAATATTCTCTCATTCCTTTTGTTTTCATCACTTTGTGCACTAACAATTGGTATCTAAAGCTCCGGTTCGGATCTACAAAGAAAAGAAACACAAATGAAATAGTGAGGCATTGTGTGATTGATTTTGTTTCTTGAATTCGTGTTGAATCTTGAATGGAATCATAACATAGTCAAATTTTTTGATTCTGCGGGATTGGGAAACACTATGTTTGGTGAGATTTGAGTGACTTGCACAAGGTTGAAGATGAACTTAAACAATAGTCTGAGCACCAAGCTTCTAGTATTCGATGGCAAGAACTGGAATCATTGGATGATTCAGATGCGTGTGTTATTTGGCACTCAAGATGTTCTTGATCTCGTCAACGATAGTTAGATTTCAGTTGCATTTTTAGAAAATGCAACTGATGTACAAATAAATGCTCAGCGTGATCTGAGGAAGAAAGATCAGAAGGTGGTGTTCTACATCCATCATGTGTGGATGTGAACATGTTTGAGAAAATTGTTGATTCAACGACAATGAAGGCTGCATGGGACAAACTAGTTAGGTGTTATGGTGGTGACACATCAGTGAAGAAGGTGAAGCTTCAATCTCTACCAAAGCAGTATGAGAATCTCAATATGAAGGACAACGAGAAGATATTTGAGTACATCTCCAGAGTGATTCTAATCACCAATGAGATGAAAACTTGTGGAAAAACTCTTTCTGAACAAGTAATTATTAAGAAGGTATTGAGATCCTTTACTTTTCAGTTTGATTACATTGTGGTAGCAATAAAACATTCTAAGGATCTAGATATTATGACAATTGTAGAGGTGTCACTAGTGCAGAAATGATTTTTTACATCGGGCAAAATTGACTTTTTACATCGGGTCTTAGTCCGATGTAAAGCCAGGCGATGTAGTAAATACCAACATTTTACATCGGTTATGTGGTCCGATGTAAGAAATACACCAATCACGTCGGTTCAATTTTTATGTTTGATGTGGAAAAAAAATTATAATTCTAAATTTTAAATATAAAAGGGGGTTTTTACATCGGTTGCGGGGAAAAACCGATGTAAAAGGTGGGTATTTTACATCGGTTGCGTGCCAAAACCGTTGTAAAAAGTACCGTAAGAAAAAAAAATTTCATGCTGCCACTTTTTACATCGGTTCGCTGGTAAACCAGATGTAAAAGGTAGACCTTTTACATCGGTTTGATGTTTCACCCGATGTGAAAAGTAGTGTTGGAAAAAAAAATTGTTGACACTTTTTACATCGGTTATGTGTTTAAACCGATTTAAAAGGCAGTTTTTTACATCGCTTTTTTCATTCGCCCGATGTAAAAAGTACTGTTACGAGTATAAATTATTTTCCTATTTTTAGCTGTTCCGTGTAACTATTTTGTACCTAATTTTTCATATTTTTCCAACATTACACAGACCATAATTAGGTCGCTATTTTCCATATTGCACATCATATGTACCACATTTAGGTCACTATTTTCATAGTTTTGCAACATCACATAGACCATATTTAGGTCATTATTTTCATATTTTTCTCATAAATCTAATTTGATTGCACCAAATATCTAGTATACACATAATTGATTCACAAAAGGATATAGACAAACGTACTAACAATAAAAAGGCCGGTTAACCTTTACACACAGATGTGCTAACAACAAAAAGCTACACAAATGTACTACAACAACAAAAAGATTAACCTTTATATAATTCAAAGAAACATGTTGCCCAACGGAGTCACAAATCATCGGGCGATAGGTTCGTTGGGTCATCAAATACCTACAACACGTAAGTAAAAATAAAGTTATTCTTTGAAAATTCACATATTAAGTTGAAAAACATAAAGTAAATAACAAATTAAAGTCATTTTTATTACCTTCATCCAAGAGTTGGTTATATTGGCAGAGACAATATCCAACATATTTTTCATCACATAATACCCACAATCATTAGAGTTAGGTTTTTTCCTTGTCTACAAATGAATTACATAATTAGTGAATACTTATATGATAAAATTAAATATCTAATTATAATTTACACCACGCTTACATTGGGTCGAAGCCATGTAGCCTTTTTTCTATTCCCATTTGCCGCTTGATGAACCCCAAAAGCACTAATTCAGAAGAAAAAAAAGTCTATAATAGTCCCTCTTTTGGACATTAGAGAGAACAAAAAGTCTTTACGTGTAAACACGTGGCATAAAAGAAGAATTGAGAAGTTATAAAGAATGAAAACAGAACCTGCAATTACGTGGCGGCCGAATGATTCGCGGTTAAAGGAAAAAGAGGGACACAAATCCTGCGAGAAACGAAAAATCAATTTTTATTCCATGAGACACCACTAATTACTCGCAACTTTTACATAAATTACTACTAGTAAATAATTCCATGAGACACCTCTTTTATTTGCAATTATATAGATTAAATTATTTTTTAAAAAATTAAATACAAAAATAATTATATATATTTTATTTTGTCAATGAGTATTTTATTTGATTTTTTACTAATCTATTTTTAAAATTTAAATGTTCTGTTTTCTAGAATGTTAATATTCAACCATTCTTTTATTATTACTATATTTTATTTTATTATTACTATGATTTTATTGTATTATTAAATGTATAATGATTAATGTATAATGATTTAATGTAAAATTAATGTATAATGATTTAATGATTTAATGTATAATGATTCAACCATTATATTTTTAAAGTGTAAAATTAAATGATTTAATGTATAATGATTTTCTATGTCATCGTGTGTGTGTAGAGGAGGATTATATTAAACTAAAAATTGCTCATATTTTTTTTACCTATTATAATATTTTAATTAAATGGTTATAAATCAATATTTATTGACTCACATGATTCTTCCTAACAAGAGAATGACTCATCCTATTTTTGGTAATAAATATTTCTATTTGATCAAATTATAATTTTTTTTTATAAAGAGGATATATTCTTATAAAGACGGATATATTTTGTTGATCTCTAAAATCTGTATAAATATTTTGTTGATCTCTATTTTACAATTCAAATTCATAATACATATATATATATATATATATATATATATATATATATATATATATATATATATATATATATATATATATATATATATATATATATATATATATATATATATATATATATATATATATATATATATATATATATATATATATATATATATATATATATATATATATATATATATATATATATATATATATATATATATATATATATATAATATTTTTTTGTTATGGAGATTACACTATTTTGTTATGTCATTTAAAATGAAGCAAAACCATTGACAAACAACTATGTCTCAGTTTATTACAAATCTTCCAGTTTTGGATCCAAAAAAAAGGGTGTCAAACAAAATCTAAATTGACAAGTTGAACTACCATACCAAGGTGTGTGAAGCGCCAAAACAGTAATATCAGCTCCAAGATGCACCTTATCACCATTTTCAACTAATAAAATAATAACTATTTCTTCAATTTCAATTTCAATTTTATAAACTTAACTAATAAATTGATAACTATTTCTTCAATATATAAATTTTTGGAACTAAATTGTCCTACTATCACATAACAGTAACCTATTTCTTTTCATTTCTTCTCTACTTTTCTCTTCAATTTTAGCTTTCTCTTCATTGGTTTCACTGTCATTTGTTTACCTATTTCTGTCTAAATTGCATTTCTAACAGTAACTTATAAATCATCTTAGAGATCCGAGATATGAAAATTTCTGTCTAAAGCCAAATTTTTATAAAGACGGATATATTCTTAAAAAAACATGCATGAAAAAAAAATAGATTTTCGTATAAACCTGAAAACCCCATGAAAAATCTTCAAACAAATTTGAATCACACAAGAACCAAATTAAAATGAAAAGATAAATAAATAAATAAAGAAAAAGAAAAAAACCTGAAGGAGATGACCGGATACGGCGGAGATCAGAGGGGAGACGGCGAGTACGGTAGGAGGAGCAACGGCGACGGCGAGAAAGGAGGAAGAGATGATGTTGACGGCGACGGCGCGAGCACGGAGAGGAGGGAGGAAAGGTGACGGCGACGGCGGGAGTGAAACGAAAAGGAATCCTCGTGGGTTGTTTATTCGTCGTGGGTGGGAGAGAGGAAGAAGATATGAAATGAGCTGTGCGTGCAGATTTAATTTTAAATATCTAAACTACTTTTTAAATCGGTGGAATTACAACCCGATTTAATAAACCCTTTAAAATCACTTTTTAAATCGGTGGATATCCCAACCGATGTAAAAGCCGTGTAATTTTTTTTAATTTTTTTAATATTGATTTTAAATTGGTGGATATCCAACCGATGTAAAAGCCAATTTTTTTGTTTTTTGTTTTGGGACTTTTTAAATCGGTTGGTCACTAAAAACCGATTTAAAAAACTTTTATATAATTTTTTAAAAAATTTTTTAATATTACTTTTTAAATCGGTTGCATTTATAACCGATTTATAAAACTTTTATATAATTTGTTTTAAATTTTTTAATATTACTTTTTAAATCGGTTGCATTTATAACCGATTTAAAAAACCTTTATATAATTTTTTTAAAATTCTTTAATATTACTTTTTAAATCGGTTGCATTTATAACCGATTTAAAAAACCTTTAAATAATTTTTTTAAAATTTTTTAATATTACTTTTTAAATCGGTTGCATTCATAACCGATTTAAAAAACTTTTAAATAATTTTTTTTCAATTTTTTACATCGGTTATTTTAATGGCCCGATGTAAAAGATCTAATAATTTTTTTTAATATTTACGATACTGCCACCGTGTTTATAATTTCACATTTTACATCGCTTCTAGTAAATACCCGATGTAAAAACATTTTCTCAAAAGTCTTTTTTCTAGTAGTGTGTAAAGCACTCTAGAAGCACAAGGGTTGTGTCTAACTAAGAGAAATTCTGAAAGAGAAGTAGAGCAGCAGACTCTGAAAGCAACTTCTGGTAAGAAGCATCAGAAGCAATCTTTGTTAGAAGCCAGGAGAAGATCTGATGGTAATCATAATTCAGAAACCTCAACTTCTGATAGGCAAAATAATGCTCATAAGGGAAAAAGAGGTATGACAAGAAGAAGATCTAGCGCTACTGTTGTAAGATGTTTGGCCACTTCACTGCTGATTGTTGGTCAAACAAGGAAAGGAAGTCAGAAGAAGAAAATAGAGCCAGAAGAGATTCTGATGATGAATCTGTGCTACTGATGGCTTCTGAATCTGATGATACGAATTTGACAGACTGATGGTATATGGACACTGGCTGCTTAAATCATCTTACTGGAAATAAGAAATGGCTAGTTGACTTTGACTCTAGAAAGAGGACAAAGATTAGATGTGCTGATGATAAATACCTCAACGCTGAAGCTATGAGAAATGTCAGAGTCATTCTGAACAATGGGGAAACAACATTGATTCAGAATGTGTGGTATGTACCTGGCATGAAAAGCAATATGATGAGTGTAGGGCAACTAATTGAGAAAGGTTTTTCAGTTACCATGAAGGACAATCTTTTGAAGCTATACAATTGTAATCAGAAGCTGATTGTGGATTTAGAACAGAGAATGAGTAGAATATTCAAGGTGAATGTCAAAACTGCAGACTCTGAATGCCTTAGCGCAACAAGTATTGTGATGGAAGGTGAGTTGTGGCACATAATATTTAGTCATCTGAATTTTAGAAGCTTAGGGCATCTGAATTCAAAGAAGCTGGTACATGGAATTCCTACAATTAAGAAGCCTAAAAAGTCATGTAAAATGCGCATGGAAGGAAATCAACCAAGATTTCCATTTGCGTCAGAAGTAGCTTCAAGAGTAAAGCATGCCTTGGGAGTAGAACATTCTGATGTGTGTGGTTCATTTACAATAGCATCTATTGTAGGGAACAAATACTTCATGTCATTTGTTGATGAATTCACAAGGATGACATGGGTATCCCTTATAAAGTTCAAACACGAGGTGTTTGCTGAATTCAAGAAACATATAATGAAGGTTGAGAATCATAGTGGTCAGACTCTGAAGATTCTTAAAACTGATGGTGGAGGTGAGTATAACTCCACTGAGTTCAGAAAGTTATGTAAGGAGAATGGAATTGAGCATGAGGTTAATGCTCCTTATACTCCTCAACACAATGGTCTTACTGAGAGAAGAAATCGTAGTTTGCTTGATATGATGACAAACATACTGAAGGAGAAGAAGCTTCCTCACACCTTATGGGGAGAAGTTATTGCCACCGCATCATATATGCTCAACAGATGCCCAACGAAGAAGTTGAAGGAAATAGTTCCTATTTAGAAGCGGACTAGAGACAAGCAAAGTGTTATCCATATGAAGATGTTTAGTTTTGTATGTTACAAACACGTTCCAAAAGCCAGAAGACAGAAGCTGGATGATATGAGCAAAGTGATGTTACTGGTGGGGTACCATAATACAGGTGCGTACAAGCTTTATTGTCCAAAAACTAATAAAGTTGAATTCAGCAGAGATGTCATTATAAAGGAATCAGAAGCTTGGGATTGGAATAAGTTTCAATCCAACTCTAGTGTGAGACCTTTTGAAGAAAAGTCATAATTAGAAGTTTCTGAAGATAAGTCAGAAGCTAGAGAAGATTATGAAGCTGGAGTAGACTCTGAAGGCGAGTTTGACTCTATGGTGATTCTGACTCTGAAGGAGACTCAAAAGGTGAAAATGATTTTGATCCAGATTCTGATGGTGATTCAGATTCTGGAAATATTCCAAACTCTGAAGATGGTCAAGGTTTTAGAGGAAGTCAACCTTCTGAAGCAAGAGCTTCTAAAGGAGAAGCTTTTAAAGATATAACTTATGAGGTTCCAGCATCCGAAGGAGATTCTGAATGAGGTCATAGGCTATAAAGAGTCAAAAACATCCCGAGAATATTTTCAGAGTATGACATGTTGCGAGATAGTGAATAGACTTCGAGAGAGAAGTTATTCAGTGTGCTATGGTAGTAGACTCTAAACCAGTAAGTACAAAAGACACCCTTAAAAAGAAAGTTTGGCTGAAGGCCATGAAAGAAGAACTTGATTCTATTGAAAGAAAAAAGACTTGGAAGTTGACTAAACTTCCAAAGGATAAGAAAGCCATCAATGTCAGATGGATTTTCAAGGTGAAGCTAAATCCAGATGGATCAATTGAAAAACACAAAGTGAGGTTAGTAGCAAGAGGATTTATGTATAAACCTGGGCTAGATTATTCTGAAGTGTTTTCACATGTAGCGAGACATGAAAAAATCCGACTGGTGATTGCAATAGCTGCTAACAGGAATTAGCCTCTGATGCTTTTAGATGTGAAATCTGCATTTCTGAATGGTCCATTGAAAGAAGAGATACGTGTCACAACCTCCTGGGTTTGTTAAAAAGAATCAGGAAGGGATGGTGTACAAATTATATAACGCTTTGTATGAATTGAAGTAAGTGCCCAGAGCTTGGAATCTGAAGATTGATTCATTTTTCAAGGAGCGAGGGTTTCATAAATGTGAGATGGAGTTCAATGTTTATGTTTAACATACCTATGAAGACAATATGATTCTGGTGTGTCTGTATGTTGATGACATATTGCTGACAGGGAGTTCTGAACAAGAGATAGCTAAGTTCAAGAAGGTGTTGATGAATGAGTTTGAAATGACTAACCTCGAGAAAATGACATATTTTCTAGAGATAAAGTTTATGTACTTTGGGAAAGGTATCATTTTGCATTAGCTGAAGTACGAACTTGTGCTTTTGAAGGAATTTAAGCTGCAGAATTGTAAGGCTGCCACACTTTCAGAAACCAATCACAAATTAGATTCTGATTCTGAAGGTGAGGATGTAGATGGTACAACCTTCAAACAGTTGGTTGGTTCTCTGAGGTATCTGTGTAATATGAGACCTGATATCTGTTATGCAGTTGGAACAATTAGTAGCTTTATGAGTAAACCCAGGTGGTCTCATTACCAAGCTGCTGTTAGGATTCTGAGGTATATCAAGGGAACTCTGAAGTATGGGGTGTTATTCCCTTCTGGAAGAAAGACTAATTCAGAGCTGATGAGTTACTCAGACTTTGATTGGTGTGGAGATAGAGTTTATAGGAGAAGTACTTCTGGATACTTGTTTAAGTTTCTGGGAGGTCTTATTTCTCGGTGTTCCAAGAAACAACCAGTTGTTACATTATCAATGTGTGAAACTGAATACACCGCATGTGTTGTAGCTACATGTCAAGCTGCATGGCTTCTGAATTTACTGTAGGATCTGAAGATTAAAGTAAACAAGCTTCTGAAGATGATGATTGATAACAAGTCTGCAATCAATCTTGTCAAGAACCCAGTTCTGCACGGGAGAAGCAAACATAGTGAGATAAAGTATCATTTTCTGAGAATTCAAGTCCAGAATAGAGTGTCAGAAGTTGTGCACTGTAGCACCCAGAAGCAGCTGACAAATATTCAGACAAAGATGATTGTTGCAGTGAGAATCGAATATCAAGATATTAGTTAACTTGAATAACAAAACATGAAGTTCACCACCGAGCTTTGATTTATCCAAAGGAAAAGGTAAAGATCGAAGAAAACCCTAAGTGCGCTATGTAACAACACAACTAAGAGATCTAAGGTTCGGGGTTGGTTATACCTAAGGAAGGTGTTAGCATCCTAAGTATCTGTAGTAGTCTACATGAACCTCTTGTTAATATTTGTATTATGCTAAAGTTTGCTTGTTAAGGGAACTATGCTAAGGTAAAGATCTAAAGTATATAAAAAGTATGCTCGTCAAGATATCGCATCTCGTGCCTACGTATCTTGACGGGAATGGAATCAGAGCAATCGTAGTTCCCCTCAATAGGGGTGAGGAACTATTGACTGTGATCAAGGTTCTAAAGGGAAAAGAGTAAATGTCTGCGGTGAGACACCTACATAGAGTGCGGCGACTCTAAACTAAGGTTAAGTTAGTAAGGAAGAGAATGTCCACGACGCGGCGACTAAATAGAGCACGACGACTCCAAATCCTATGGCAAAGGTAAACATAGGAAATGTCCACGGCGGGATGACTACCTGGAGCACGACGACTCCAATCTTAAGTTGTAAATGTTAACAAGAAGTTAGTTGTTAGTGAGCTCGCCAAGACATCACATCTTGTGCCTATCGATAAATGAGAAATCAGAGCGTCCATAGTTCGTACAACTACGAGTTGCCAGGTTCTAAGAACCAAGAACAACTAAGACAGGTAAAAAAAACAGATGAGGGACATGCACAATGACGGTAAGTCAACATACAGTCCTTTCCCTTGGATTAGGTTAACAAGGAATAACAACAAGTAACAGATACATGGAAGAACATCGTGTAAATGGTATCAAATAAAAGCACAGACACAGTACACGAAAAAGCATCATGTATGATCAGACATATAAGATAACACAAAATACGCATGGAAGAACGTCATGGTAATCAGACAACAATAAAAATAGAAGATACATGGCAAAACATCATGGTATCAGACAGTGAAAAGTCAACAGAAATACACGGAAAAACATCATGTAATCAACAGACAAAAATACACACAGAGTGCACATGAAAAAACATCATGGTAATCAGCAAACCAAGATACGCGACAAAGCAACGTGAAGCAAATTAATCATGAAAAAACAACATCAAAACTTAATCAGATAGAACCATCCCAAAACGTGGAAACAGACAAACCATCACATAGAATCCGGTGACAAGATAATTATTAATTAATTTAAATATAAATATTTAATAAGATTAACTAATAATTTAATTAATCAAATTAAATAAAAATATTTAAATCAATTAATAATTAAACAATTTCTTTTTACATTTTTCAAATGTTTAAATTTAAATCAAAATACTAAAAATAATTAAAATGTTTTCATTTTTTTTGGGTATTTTTGAATTAAATAAATAAAGAGAAAGATTATATAAAAAAGACAAATAATTAGAATATAAAATGAGATGTGTAAAAATTAATAAAAAATTAAATCCAAATCAACTAATAATAATTTAAATTTACATTAATAATAATAATAATAATAATAATAATAATAATAATAATAATAATAATAATAATAATAATAATAATAATAAATATAATAGTAATGATAATTAATATAATAATAATAATAAATAAAAAAATTCATGCCAACGTATGAGAAATGGGCGGACGGTTTACAAGGAGAGTGGGTTAGTTTCAAAATAAAAAATAAAATAAAATTAAAATTACTCACATAATGACATGTGGTTTAAATTATTATTAAAACAAAACAAAATAAATAAATCAATAAATAAAACAATTGAAAATATTTAACAAAAAACAAAAAATAGTAAAATCACACTATTATAACTAATTACATTATTATAATTAAAGTAAAAATTTAAAAATAACAAATAATAAAGTTGAACCAAAATACATTAATTCCAAAAACTAAAAACTGAATGTGAACTTATTTAAATCAACCTAAAGAACTAGTTGATATATCCTTTTTTAAAAGAAAAAGAAAAAAGTATAGAAATATAATATAGTCATAGAAAGTAAACAAAAATCAAAAGGTAACAAGTCATAATTATATTAATATTATTACTACATTTTAAAATGGAGAAAATTACTATGTAATTTATTAATACACAAAAACATATAACTGACAATCTAAAGAAATATATATTATAAAACTTCTAAAGAAATATATATTATAAAACTAAAAAAAACTAAAATTGAAAGTGTATATATTAAAAAACTAAAAAAAAAACTAAGGAATATATATATATATATATATATATATATATATATATATATATATATATATATATATATATATATATATATATATATATATATATATATATATATATATATATATATATATATATATATATATATATATATATATATATATATATATATATATATATATATATATAAACTCAACCGTAAAATATGTATATATAAAATTTGGTTTAAAAAAAAGTATGAATAACTTGTTTTATATATTGCAACAGCAGTAAATTAATTATTTAAATAAAAAAAGTATAAGTATTATAAATAGTTTGTTAGTATAATTTAACACCAGTAAATAAAAGATAAAGAAATTAATAATTAAAAACACTTAAATGCACCATATTGTAAATGGATCACTGAATCAACAAATAAAATAATTAATTAGATCTAACTTTAAATCTCATACTAACTTAAACTAATCTTAGTATAGAAAACAATGATGCCACAAAATATTTACATTGCACACCGTAATTATGGAATGGTGTTATGGAAAAAATATATGAAGGTTCAGTAATGGTTTGTTCATATGAGAGAAAGGTGTAAAGAGATTGAGATTAGTTTCTTTTTTATTCCAAAAATCCAACATGTTACATGAAAAGGGGGAATATGTGTAGTTCCTTTCAATAGCAACAAACTCCTCCCCCAATATAAACCTTTGAAAGAGAGTCAAAGGAGGTACAATGCATGCATGCATGCTAAGTTGTTATTTCACAAATAAGGAATAAAAAACAAAAATTTATTTTTAAATTTAATTTACAAGTTAAAGACAAAAATTTAAATATTAAAAATAATCAAGTAAGTTAAAAATAAAATAAACTAAATTAATAAATTGAAAATATAAAAATATGATTAAATAAAAAATAATTAATTAAAATTAAAATAAAAATCAGTTAAAAATTAGAAATTGGATCGGTATCTAACTGTTCGAAAAAATAAAATGAATATATCAAAATGATTAATAAAAAATATACAATTCGAAAAAATACGGCGTTTGGTCAAATTCTAAAATAAACTTAACTGCTAAAATGACTTAAACTAAAAAAATGCGACCGAAAAGTGATCGAAAAATTTAAATGAGCACGCCAAGTTAAACTACGCGAAGCGCAGATCAATATCACTGGCATCTGCAAACTCGATTTTAAAATTTTCCGTTCACTGATTTTATGCACATTTGACTTTTGGTTTGACCAATTCGCTGTAATTCCAACGAATTTATTCTTGATGGTAAATTGAATATTATCCAAGATGTGAGACATGATGCCCTATACAGATGATGCAAAAAGTCGTGGGATCTTAGCGTCAAAAATTAGGATGGACAATGAAGACAAATCAATTTCTCCACTTAAGGGATAAAATTGGTGTGTTAGTTTTGAATAGAAAATCCTAAATTAAAGGATGATATTGGAGGGTAATTTATTATTTTAGTATGTTGAATATGTGATCCTAATATTTGAGTATAAATAAATTAGTTGTAGTTGTCATTTATTTTATACATCTATCTTTCTTACAACTTTTGTAGCCGTCATTGCATAACAATAAATACTATATCATTCTTTTTGTTTTCATCACCTTGTACACTAACAGGGGAAGGAGGAGGAATAGAGAAAGTCTATGACTAACCATTTATTATAATTTTTTTTTGAAAATATAATTAATTCGGCATAATTTTGATTATATATATATATATATATATATATATATATATATATATATATATATATATATATATATATATATATATATATATATATATATATATATATATATATATATATATATATATATATATATATATATATATATATATATATATATATATATATATATATATATATATATATCAACTTGTCTCATTTAAGTAAAAAATTAATTACTAATGAAATGAAATATGTTTAGTTAGTAAAGAATTAGGCTTAATTAGTGTTAAGTCCTTTAACTTAATTTCAGTTTTCACTTTAGTCCCTCATTTAATGAATATTATATTTTAGTCCCTTAAAAATTATTCCATTAGTCAAGTTGGTTCTTTCTGTTAAATTTTATGAAAAAACGTTAAGTTGTGCATACATGGTATGACAAAATGGTAAGTGAGTCAGCAATTTAATAAAATGACTAAATTGAAACGTTATATATAGTTAAAATATCAAATTGAAACTTTTTTATATTAACAGAAACTTGAATATAATGACATTAAAGCAAAATCTTGATACATTACTTATTCAAAGCAAGATGTTAAACCAAAATGAATTAAGGTGTACACAGACACAACTACAATACAATAACTTATTCTTCTTAGAACTTGAATTATCAATGGTGAAAACAACTTTTTCAGGTTTAACATTTTTGTAGTTGCTGTAGTAATTTGGTTCTTCACATGAAATAACTTTTCCCGTCTTATGGATTATCACATTATAACTTCCTTCTAAACATGGTATAAACTCTGCACCATAACTTCCAATTACTCTTTTCTCATAAGAGATTAAATAATTCCTTCAAGTTTTCAATAACATATTTCAATGCATTAATCATAACAGGTTCAACTCTATTCTATGACTTGCACTTTTTCCACTTCTAATTCATAAATCGTAAACACATAGCATGTTTAATATTAAAGGTGATCTAAAGTAACTTGAATATTCATCTACTTAGCAAGAAAAATCAAACATTAAAGAAACATTATACTGATAACATATATCTAAATTAGTAAAATAATTTATTTAGATTTAGTTTAGTTACCTTCAATGCTTCTTCATCTAAAAAACTCTAGTAAGAATTAATAAACATTATATCAATCACATATAATCTAATAATCTGCATTCTCACATTTGTTAGAGATCAATTCTTTTTGCTGTAGGAAGGATATTCATTACTCGTCATCCCTATCCGTGTAAGATTGTAAATAGAGTTAGACAAATTTGTAAATTCCAAGCTGAAAAAAAAAAACAGACAAAGAAAACAAAAGCCATCAGGAAAACATAATAAAAATATATCATAATAACTAAGAGTATCTTTAGTGGGAGTATCTTAAGTGGATAAACTAAGATATTTTTTGTGGGCTCAAAGTGAGTCGTAGGATTTAAAAAATTTATAGTTGATTTGAATTGTTTTTACTTTAATGATAGTTGCTTATAAAAAAGTAAAACTTGACCTTATATTTTATATTTTTTAATTGTAATTATTTTTTTATTGAAGTTACAATTAATTTAATTATTTTAAATAAAATACATAAAATATTCACTGCAAATTTTTTGTGGGCCCAAATTATATAGTATACGTTAGCTATATAATTGTCGGAATTTAAAAGTTAGTGAATTAAATGTCATGTCATAGTCATTTCAATGCAAATTCTTTATAATCATCATTAACTATAAAAAATTTAACTATTAAAAACCTTCATTAAAGATGCTTTAACAACATTTTTAATCATTCTTTTAAAAATTTACAAATTTACATAAAGATGTAGTTCTAATTCTAGTGTAAATCACCACTTGTATAATGCCGAGGAAATAGAAAACTAATAGAAGGAGTTTCATCAATTTCTCTAAAAGTAGTGCAAATCACCACTAGGAGTCATGAAAAAAGCTTCATTCATTAAATAATTTTCACCTTTTAACATGCTTTAGCAGTAGGAGTTTTCCACCTCTATAGCATCATCATAATACAAAACCGAGCAAATCTAGAAAACAAACATATTCTCAACTTGCATACAAACTAAATCATTGTAAAATTAATTTTCACAAAATAACAAAACAACAAAAACCCATAATTCCAAATATAAAAATATTGATTTTTTTTATAACAAAGAAACCCTTAAAATCCAAAAAAGATTAAATCCACCATTTAATCACCAAGTAGTATTGTAAATGAAAACGAAATTAGGCATGAGATTTAAAATAGTTTTAAGATCTAAAAAATAGAACGTTAGATGTAAGTATCACAAAATCAGTGTACCTCGTATCTCTAAGATCTGCACAATACGAAAATGAAATTGGGATAACTTTTGAAAAAATCAACAAAATCATGTGAGAGAAAGAGAGAGAGGTTCAACTTCTTTTGTTTTTAAATTTTAAATTAATATAAAATAAAACAATTTCATGTCATCTAATTTAGTACTGCTAGAATGACACACATATAAAACTTAACAAAATTTGATAAAAATTACCCAATATAACTAATAGAATGACATTTAAAGAATTTATAACTAACCAACGTTTAAGTAAAATCATAAATTAAGTTAAAGGACCAAATAATAGATTAAGCCAAAGAATTAAAGGAGGAGATTGTATAAAAAAGAGATTTTTGTTGAGAGTGACGATCGAAAGTCAAGCGCGTGTCGGCGTCTGTCCGGTGCAATTGTTCAAAAGACACTTTTTCTCTCTCTAACACTGCAGTTTTCACTTTCACACTCATTCATTCCATTATTATTCTCTCTCTGGAAAGTCCCAGGTACTTATAGCCAGTTAAATCAATCCTTATTTTGTTCATCCCTATGTCTTCCTTTTCTCCTTCAACCAATTCAAAACACACCACTATCTTTTTCTCATCATTTCCTATCATCACTCCACTAAACTAGACAAATATGGATGCTATAAGGAAGCAAGCTGCCAGATTGAGGGAACAAGTTGCCAAACAACAACAGGTTATCACTCATCTCTTGCCTTCAACTTTACCATAATTGGTTTTGCATCTAGAATTGATTCTACCTTAAGTTAGAATTTTTAGTTTTTTTGTGTTCTAAATATCATTTTTACCTGACTCGTTTTTCTGTAACATGCCCTTAGTGAATACTTGATTCCACTTTTGGTAGAGAAAAAAAATTGATAGAAAAGAAATTGATTTTAACATGTTAGGATGATGTCCAATACAATTGTTTTTGTCTCTAGAATTGTTATAACTTGAAGCTAGAATTTAGAGGTTTTGCCTCTTCAATTGATTTCTTACCTCAAATTCTTTGTAAAACTTTTCTTACATGAATGTATCCAAATAAAGTAATTTTACATTTTAGTCCGAATCAATTTAGCAGAACTAATCCTTTTTAAAATCAGTTTTTGTAACCACAAAACTAATTACACACAAAGGCTTGTTTTTGCTTGGTGGTGTTGGTGAGGGATCCTTATACAGAAAGCTATGAAGCACGGACACTTCTAGAAGGAGGCGTGTCGTGGTGTCCGACACTTGTATGACACTCTTGCGACAGGTGTTGAAAAAGTTAGATAAGTGTCGGAAAAATCAGACAAGTGTCCTCAAATAAATGGTTTATTTTCTTTGCTTTGACACTCTTTAAATCGGTGTCTGACACTTGTATGACACTCATACAACATGTGTCGGTCAATTTAGAAAAATTTATAAAAAAGGAACTTGTTTTTTTCTTTGATTTAACACACATTTTAAGATAAATCTCACACGCATCTAAAAGTGTTAAAGATGTATTGAAGCAATGTTATTAATGAAAATTAAAGATAATAATTTTGATTAGGATATTTTTAACTCTTTTAATAATAGATTGCTCAATGAAATTCAAATACCATCATATATGTAGCGGTGTCGCAGTGTCCGTGTTGTGTCGTGTCCCGGTATCTGTGTCGGAGTCCTTGCTTCATAGACAGAAAGTATTGATTCTGTTAGTAAACTGTTTGTTCCATTTACTGTGTTTGCATTATTAGTAATTTCATTTCATGTGTTTGACTTTGTCTCTTATCATGTTGTTTTGTAGACTATACTTAGACAGTTGGGTCAACTTAGCAATGAACCCCTCATGGCCGATGAATCTGAACTTGAATGTTACCAGAAACTTCAAAAATTATACACTTCTACAAAGACTGCTAAGGTGTATTTGCATTATCAATCCATTTATCAGTTCGATGCTGACGTTCATTAAATTCATGGAGCTTTGTCTGGTAAAATTGTTAACCAATGTGATTCTTACAGCATTTTCAGCGCCACATTGTTCGTGGTATTGAAGGATTCATCTCTGTTAGTTCCAAGCAGATGGAGATAGGTGACCCTTTCTTTTCGCCTATGTATTAATTTGGTTTATGCCTCAAAGCCAATAATTGATTGATGTTATGTTGTGTATTCTTCAGTGAGGAAATTGGCTAAGGACTGTTGTAAATATGGGACTGAGAACAAGGATCACGGTAGTAATTACCCCCTTGCAAGGGCTTCTCTTCAATTCGGTAACTCATATGATATATTGGAAAATGAGAGGGAGACTTTGCTTGGGATCTTTTGTGATCAGGTAATCTTTTGGGATATTTCTTTGATACTCTTTAATGTAGTCTTTAAAAGTTCATTTTGTGAATTATAACCTTATGTTAACTTGAGTAAATGATGTTATCAATGTACGTACAAATTAATGTCACTAAGGGAACTATTCATTTGCTAGTGCTACTTAATCGAAGTCCTAGTTTTCGGAACTATTACTAATATACTGTCAATTTTGCAAGATTTTCCCGTCTTTTGCAGTCGGTTGTATGTCATATTTTGAGTCTTCAAATTTTGTCACAAACAAAAATGGTGCTTCTAATTATGCTTTAGGTTTTGTATAGATCTCTGAGCCACTGCGGGCTCAAATAACAGGAGCTCCTTTGGAAGATGCACGCCACCTCACCCACAACTATGACAAACTTCGTCAAGAAGTAGAAGGCCAGGTAGTAATTTACTGCCACAATGGCATGCATATGGTGGTATGCAATGCGTGGTATTTATCTTAGATATCTTCTCACAGGCTGCTGAAGTTTTGAGGCGTAGATCAAAGTTGAGGGATTCTTCTCTTCCTTCAGACAGTTCCATGAGGCTTCAGAATGCAGAGAAAAGGTTGAAAGAACTTAAATCTGCCTTGGTGGCACTCGGTAGAGAAGCAACTTCTGCTATGTTGTCAGTTGAAGAACAACAACAACATATAACTCTCCAGAGCCTTTCTACATCGGTATTGCTAGATTCTCTATGAAAATCATCTTGCTGTGTGACTGCTGATTTGATTTTTTTATTTTAAACTTTTTTGAAACCTATAGTTAACACTCCATTGGCTCCTAATTTGACTTTTATGTGCCATTTTAACAGCTGAATACGTTAACTGTTAAAATTTTGAAGATGTAAATATTTGTTAGTCAAGTTTTTTAGTTTGTCATCGGCCAAGTTGCCTCCTACATGAAAATTTGAGAAGAGATAAGAAAATACACATGTTTTTACAAACATATTTTCTAGTCAATTCATCTATTAGGTTGTAGAACTGAGTTAAAATGAAATCTTCACACTAAATACAGGGTTTAGTTACTTGAAATGCTAAACTGTAAGTAGTAATTAGATTCCTTCACACGATATTGATCAATTTTCTATACCAATGGTTCCAAATATTTATATTAATCGAAATTCATGAATTTTTGTTTTTTTGGTTTTCGCCACACTCTAATGTTTGAACCTTAAGCAAATTGTTCTGACCTAATCCAAACAGAAAATCTTGTTTTTCACCATTCCATTGTTCCCTTTCTTGGCAGGTGGATGCTGAGAAAGCCTATCATCGGCATGCTCTTGTTATTCTAGATAAACTATATGCTGAGGTTAGCTACCATGTCAACCGACACTTCTTTGAAGTTGGAAAAAATTAATTATAGTTCCTATGTCCATTGTATATGTTCGATTCTGGCATAATATTTATATTCTGATCAAATTTGCAACCTATTCCTTCTATTGGATGTTCTTGGAGTTAGATGATCATGATTGACGAGAGACAAACAAAAGACCCTACATCATTTCCACTCCCAAAAGATGGATATAATCAACCCACAGATGAGAAACCTAATTCAAACGGCATTGATTATAAGCACGACACCCAAATGGGCACATACTTTTTTGCAAAGGTAAGTCACATATAAAGAAATAATAAGTTTGTCTTTAGTGACCCTACATTACATACCACCATATTCTTGCAGTTGACTGTTGCTCAAGCAGCTTATGCTAATAATTTATCTTTGGTTTTGTTGCAACTAATATCATATCTTGATCTTTGTTTCATTTCTTTTAAATGTTAATCTTCATTCTACTCGCTGATAAGAATTTTGGATGTTTGATATGTTATATTTGCGCAATTTACTTGAGCGTTAAAATATGAAGATCCTAATCCACTTGCCTCTTATATATGGGAAGCAGAACGTGTAAAATAGTGAATGCCACGAGAAGTTCATTTTATTCATTCATAAACTCGCACAAAAAATTTCTTTAAAAAAAAAAGAATAAGAAGTTGTGTTGATCTTTTAGAATCATTCAAAATATGTAAGATCTCAATCCAATGCAATCTTATATTTACATTCTGTAATTGAATTGTGCTCATCGTCACCATGTCTTGCAGGTCATTCATACATTTGATGCTCAAGCTGAGGGAGAGTTAAGTTTATCACTTGACGATTATGTTGTAATACGACAGGTATTTCTTTGAAGACTTTAGAGTCAGTATGGCTGAACTTCTTAAGAAGTACTTTTGAAATAAAAATTTATTAGCCATTAAAATATTCATATGGTGAAGCATTTTCCACCTAGTGTTACAGTTGACTTGATCATTACAAAAATAAGTTATAATAATAGTAATGATGATGATGTTATTATTAATATTTGTGAAAGTAGGTAGCAATCTTAATGACAATGAAACCAGGCTCATTGATTTGACTTGCATTCTTATTCTCCTTTTGGTGGTTGAATTTCCAGGTTGATGCCAATGGATGGTCTGAAGGAGAATGCAATGGCAATGCCGGATGGTTTCCCTCTGCATATGTACAGAGACAGGACGTAGTACCAGCAAACAAGATACCGGAATAACATCGAAGTTATGCCAACATTGATCTTTTTAATAGGTGTGGCAATAACTGTACATTCTCATATTCACGGATTAGGCGCATTTCAAAAGCCACAGCACGTGCTTGCAGTTTTTTTTCCTGGTGGTTCTGTGATCTGTGCAGTATGTTATACATGTAAGCACCAATTGTATTCATATATAGCAGCAGTTCAAATATGTAGATTGATATATGATTTGCATTTTTGCTTAAGCCCTTAGGATCATCTAAGGAACTTAAGTTTTGAGATGGATGTCTGTAATTCTGAAAGATACATGGTGAGAAACTTTGTATTAACACAAGTTTTAATGTATCATTATGTATAAAGTAATTGTTTTTTGTTTTGTTTTTGTGAAATAGTATTTGCTAGAGTAGCTGAAATAAATATAGCTTTTGCTTAAATGGTCCCTTGTATTTGATTAACTTAAGTAGATTATTGAAAGCAAAATGAATATTCAATTTAGACTCATAGGTCATATACAACAATACAATATAACATACCAGCTTGGCAGTCTTTTGCAACATATCATCTTCCCCCTTATACCAACCTTAACAACTTGCTTTTTAAAACATTTTCTTATGTTATTATAGTCTTTAAAAGCGTGGCAGATAAGACTTGTCACTCAAGAAACTAAACATCAAATAATATGGCGGAAAATTAAAATGAATCATCGGACAATCTGTTACAACACTGATAACATATTAAAGCCAATTCAGTTATATATATATGAAGGATGCATACCAAATTCTAAAGGTCCTCTTTCTCTGTACTGAAAATAAGTATCAGATTCTCTACTTTATGCTATTCACATGCATTATGTAATGTATCTTCAAAATTGAGTGCCAGAGACAAAGGCAAAAAAGTATGAATTTTCTTGTATGTTTAAGGACACCAACAGATAGACACATGCAGATCAGAAGCAGCTTATCATTCAGCCTAGTTCCATTTGCAGATTTGCATGATGTTTATCAGTTTATGTACTAGTTCATGATTCATTTCACAATTCAATGAAGCAACACCATACACATAATATTAGGAAAGACATAAATGTTTGTATATATGTAAACAGAAACATGTACAGTACAAGGCAATTTGAAATATTAGCAACACTTTTGTAACAACTAGAAGGGATCCAATCCAAAATGTAGTAATGCTCTATAGTCTAGTCTAATAATCATCACTCAACTCATCCTCAATATCAGAAATATTCATCCTAGCAGATGCATGTTTAACCATTTCAACAATCTTCTCAGCCTCACGGTTAATCTTCTCCTCTTCTTCCTTCAATGCTTTCTCAATCATATTAATCCGTTTCTTGGTTGACAAACTTCTAGTATCAGACAAGAACTCGTCACTTGTATATTCCTCCAATGACCCAACCATATCATCATTCTCCTTGCTTTTCTCCTTCTTCTTCTCCTTCTTAGGAGAGCACCAAAAACAACCCCATTTTCGAGGCGGCGACGGGCTAGGAGACACATACTTCACCTTTGAGTGTTTCTCTTTATCTTTCTTCATTTGCAACGGCATGAACAGTGAAGACATTGAACTTTCTTCTGAGGTATGAGAAGAGTCTGAGGGAGAAAAAGACCCATTTTTTGGTTTTGGTTTTGGTTTCGGACCCTTTTTCTCATGGGAAGAATTTGAGTGAGAAAAGACAGACCCAGAATCAGAATCTGGATTATTTATGGATTTAGTTTGTTGGGTAGGTGAAAGATTGAAACTTTTTTGGGGGTTTGCTGAATTGGAGTTTGAAAAGGTGGGAGGTTCGGGACGGTAAGGTGGTGGGGTGGTGTGATTAGCAGGGAAGGATTTGAGTTTGTGAAAACGTGATTCGAGGTCAGGGGGGAGATCAGAATGGGTGAAAGATGAACAATTGATGGCAGAGATTTGTTTAAGGAGGATTGAATCTTGTGCTTGAGAGATGATTTCTTCAATGGTAGAGTCTTCATCGGTGTCGGAAGAAAACCCGACCATTTTCGGAGAGGGAGCTTGTTGTTTTGCTTGTTTTTGTTATTGTTGTTGTTAGGAGAAAAAGAAAGAATGAGTGTGTGACAGTGTGTGAAGAGTGTGAAAACGGAGAAGAAATGCATAAGGTGCCAATGGTGTGAGTTGAACAACGGCTAATTTGAAGAGTCTTGAAGTGTGTGGGTTCCACTCTCGCATTTCTAGGGACCCACTACTTTTGACATCATCGAGTTTATCTGTTATGTATTTTTTGAATTACATTCTATAAGTATTTAAATTGTTACCAAAACAAAACAAAAAAATCTAGTCCATAAAGCTATTAGGATTTAAACTAAATTCTGCATTCTAAAATTTCAATAATTAAATTAAATATAAATATTTTAATTAATGAGATTAATATATAAAAGTCATGTATAATAACAAAAATAAAAAGCATAATTTTGAACTAATCGAGTTTACATGTTCACAGATTTAAAATCATATTGATTTAGAAGATGAGGGGTGGGGTTTGTCTTATTGTTGTGAAATAATACTTGCAATGCGATGGAGTGGAGCAAACCTACAAGTTTAATACTCCAACACACAAATCAGAGAGATAATGAGAAGTAATGTGAGAGTGAGAATGAATTTGAATATTTGAAATTATACGATTTATCTCTATAAATTAAGAGAGGGTTAAATGTTAAGGTGTGATGTGGCGTGCTATGAGGACAGCTGTTTGATTGAATTTGATGGTGATTGATGCATTGGAGGGTAAAATTATTTGCTTATAGTTAGAGTGAATGTATACTTGTTATGTACGCTTTTCTACTTTGAGTTCGTTCTCAGAATAGTTGTCCCAAAAATTTGTTTCTGTTTTGTATAATGAGGGCTTCGTTGTGCACACCTTTAGGTTGACTGTTACCAGAAGTAAGTGAAAAGTCTTGACGGGACGTCGCTAGTGAAATTGCATATCCCTAGGGAGGAGATTGAAGTTCCATGTCCCTAACACATTCAGGGGGTGAATCCCAATACAATTTTGTTGCATGTCTTATCGCTTTTGTTTTCATTTACTTTTTTTTATTGAGCCTCCTTCATAATTGCACATCATCTCTGAATCATGTTTGAATCAATTTGTTTTTAGCATCCATAAAACAATGGTTACATTTGAGCTTGATTATGATGCTTTTAGTTAATTACATAAGTCAGTGGAATAAGAACCATGTGTGTTATTGGTTCAAGTTAGGTGGAAAGAAAAAACTTAAAGTATTTTAAAAATAATGAAAAATTGAGATTTTGTGTGCATGATTCAAATCACGTACATATCTTGACTCGAATCAAATTGGACATTAGCACACCACAACTTTTCAAACACTTTAATTCAAATCAGAATTTTAACTTAATTTGAATTAGACAACTTTGTGATTCGAATCAAACTTTACACTTGATTGGAATCAAAATAATATGGGTCACCTTTGATTAATTTGATTGGAATTATACTTTACACTTGATTCAAATCAAACAATTTTGCCCACATTTCTCTTTTGGCCCTGTTTAAATTGATTTGAATAAATGCTTTCACTTGATTCGAATCACGGGCTAACTGAATTGAACCAAACTTTGTTCTTGATTCGAATTAGTTTGCTTTTGTGTTCCACTTCACTTACTCATTTGACTCAAATCATAAAATACTCTTAATTCGAATCTAACTAAGTTTTTTCATCCACTATTGTGCTTAATCTCAAGCACATATAGAATCTTTTTGTCATCTCATTTCCAATAACAATTTTTACAACTTTTACAACTTTACACAACGTTTTTGTGCGTTATGATTTTGCAAAATCAACACTCTGTTTTTCAATTTCAAAAAATCTTGCAATGAAATTCTTTCATCCTCAACCTCAAGTTTGATTTCAAATCTTGATCCTGAGAGATTTGCAATTGATTGAGAGAGACGTCGTCTTAAAAATAATCGTTCTTGAAGATTTGGTTAAGATTTTCAGGTAGCTTGCAAGATTGAGGTTGTTGTCATCGGTGTTGATAAATTCCACTGAAAAAGGAGGTTCTTCTCTCCATATTACCTTGGTAGTGATTGTGTGGAAGGATACTGATAAGGTGGAGTTCTTCTCAATTCTTCAGATAGTTCATCGCTCAAGGAATCGATACGTTCAAGGAGCGATTGCTACACATGAAGAACTGGAGCAGATTGGTGAAGTTAGAAGACTCAAGAAATGTGAATCAAGTAAAGATTACGAAGAAAAGTTAGGAATTACGTTGTATACAAGTCAAGATCCAGATATAAGATTTATTTTTCTCAATATTATTGTGGATTAGTGATTGTATGAACTCTTGCAATATTTGTCAAAATAAAAAGGAACAAAACAGGTTTCAATGGGAAACCATTGAATATTGGAGTAGGCAAAGCAAAGACGAACTCCGAACAACTATATATCATGATATACTCTCTCTCTCTCTCTCTCTCTCTCTCTCTCTCTCTCTCTCTCTCTCTCTCTCTCTCTCTCTCTCTCTCTCTCTCTCTCTCTCTCTCTCTCTCACTCACTCGTATTTAAGGCTTAATTGCATTTTTGGCCTCTCTATTTTCATTTTTTTTATAGTTTTGGTCTCCCTATTTTAAAATTCGGAATTTTGGTCCCCCTGTTTTCAATTATTTTTATTTTTGGTCCCCCTGTTTTCAATTATTTTTTATTTTTGGTCCCTCTTTTTTAAAATTCAGAATTTTGGTCTCTCTATTTTCATATTTTTTTTTACTTTTGGTCCCCCTATTTTAAGTTTGTTTTGGATTTTAGTCCCCTTCCCGATTGGGAAAGGGGGGCAAAAGTCTAACAAAATAAAAATAAGTGAACCAAAATTTTGTATTTTAAGATAGGGGGATCAAAAGTCAACAAAAATGAAAACAGGGGGACACAATTTTCGGGTTTTAAAATATGGGGACCAAAAGTATAAAAAAAATGAAAATAGGGGAACTAAAATTGCAATTAAGCCTACATTTAATTTTCGTACGATATTTCATGCCTAGGTTTTCAATTCTTAGTGTAGTTTGTCGTTCATTCAATTGGTAGTAATTTATTACATAAGGTTAGGTTTTGTTAGAATTGGTGCATAATCGAGTTTTAATGGTGATTAAATTTTGAGAAACTGATGAGGTTAGAATTTATTGATATTGAATCGTTGTATATACACACCTCATGAATTGTACAACTGAATTAATTGATTACCTTTTATGTATCATTATAAAACTATCTTTGGTATTTTTGAATTGGTTAAGTGTTAACGTAATTAAGTTCCAAAAGTATAATCTTCACACTTTCGCTTTAAACCTTATGTGCACATTTTTGAAAAATCTCTGATATCTTATTTCTGGAAAATCAGTATAAGTGTTTTTTATTTTAAAAGGGTCTATTCACCCCCTCCAGACTATTTTTGTACTTCATACTTTCACCCAACAACTAGCATTGAGAACAAATACATTAAATGTCTTTCTTTTGATCGGTGGTGTTCCACAAGGAAATTCTAACACATATCCCTATGTATGACGATACTGATATGATCTAAGTACTTTAGATAGTTCCCGATCTCGACAGTTGGTGGCGTTGTTCGCGCTTCCTAATGTAATGGATTGCATATAAGGAGTTATGGAACTACTACATTCTCTTACTTTTCCATTTGCAAATATTTTCCTCTCCTGCTCATTCGGGAAGAATAAAGTTCGGTGACGACTCTGTCGAACCGCATTTCCGTGCCTTTTGCGCGAGGGTCGTATGTTCGAATGAATTTTCGAGGTGCGACAATAAGTATGCATTTAGAATAAGAACAACCTTCAAACGATGTTTGAGAATTCCCATTAATAGGACAAGGTGCATGGTATTCCTCAAAATCAGAATTGGAGTCATCGTCAGATTGATGATCTAAAAGAAAGTGGAAAAAAGTCAGTAAAATTAGAAAGTAATGAAAAAGTTGAAGATAATTTAAAACAGTAGCCATGACGATTGGATTTGTATTAAGAAAGATTAATATGACTTGAGCAAAGTACTCTGGAATTGCTGTAGGAAATTCGAAATCAGAACTAAGAAATACCGAATCATCTTTAGCATGAAGGGCATTTAAAGTGCCAATTGAACATTAATTTTATATAACTTACTTGCGAAAGGATCTATGTCAGAGTCACATTCCGTATCACCATTGAAATCTTCATTTGCACATGGTGTAAAAGTAGAACACAGTTGTTGGGATTTTGGTTTAGAATTGTCGAGTTGCAAGGCATAATGTTGGTCCATGTCAAGAAATCTATTTGAGCCTTCTATATACCTTTGGCTATTTGGTTAAGACATTATTACATATGCATTGAAGATGTTGTTGTAATTAACTGTTAAAATTTGAAAAGCTACAAAATTTTCAATGTACCTATAATACGATGAGGATCCAGGTTGCATGACAGATGTATCACGAACTGTATCATAATGGACTTCAGCAACACATCTTATTAGATTCATTGCTAGATGTGGAACTCCCAAAGACTTTCTTGGGCGACCGTGACGGGTTTTAACAGTCGTATCATTGCTGGAAGAGTATCCAATATGAAACGCAGACCATGAATATTTGTTAAACATATATCAATAGAATGTAGGCCGCCAGGATATCGTCAATGGCAACAAAAATAGGTTTCTTGTAATATCTCAGTTTTCAAATCAGAAAGGTAAGTAACATAACATAATTTGCTGATCGACATTGCGTTGTGACTATGTATGCATCATGTGTTTGAAACAGACCACATGGTAACTACCTACAGCTGCTAAAATGAAGTTATAAGTTGCATACCTCAGTGTGATATTCAAGGTTGGTTCAATAAGATGTGAAGGTGTAGTTGGTTCTTGGAAATGATGAATTTGCAAAGCCAAATTGGGTTGAGATTGATGTTGTTGCGTGTTGAATTTGCGCGGTCTTCCATGAGGTTGTTTGGTTGATTGTGATGAGTTATGACAAACAAACAAAAAGTAATAACATGAGTGTTATAGGTCATCTTCCCTGGCATGGTCAATTAATAGCAACATAAAAACCAAAAGCGAGTTTCTAACCTCGTGCGAATTTGTTTCGGTTTGTCTGAAACATTTAGGCCATCCAACATTATTCCACGACCAATTAAGCATGCACGTGGAGTAGTTTTGATCATAATTAAAATATATTACAAACATTAGGCAGTGTCAAGCATAAAACAATTTTAATAATGCTGATAGCCAGCTAAAAGGAAAGGTCGACCTAAGCTACCCCAACCAAAACAGACTATGCAAAATAACCAGCTATGCGTCGACCGAAACAGGACTACGCATCGACTCAAAGTCTGCATTTTTTTACAAACAGAAATGACAACAGTATGTGTCGACCGGTAGGTCGACGTGCACCAACCCGAAGAAAATGCAAGTTAGAGACACCTTCTATGAGTCGATCGGAGAAGATGTGTGGTCGACTCAAAGATTTGTATATGGAAAAAAATACCAATTTTGATGTTTTTGACTCTTCTAGATGCAACTTTTAACATACCAATGAGGTTTCACTTGTATGACGACACTCAATGCAATACTCAAGATGTTTTATGCAAGAAAATGAAACATGAGAGATAAGGTAAGCTTGTGCATTATGGTGATAATGCCAAATATCAATTCTTCCATTCGGTTGCGTTCTGACATCATCGAAACACACATATATAGTATATGAGGCTCTGCCCTCATAGAATAAAGTTGTAAGTTGGAAACCTCTGTGTGATTTGCAGGAATGGTTCAATGATATGTGAAGTTGTAGTTGGTTCATGTAAATGAAGATTTTGCAAGGACAATTTGGGTTGAGATTGACGGTGTTGTGTGTTGCTTTTGCATGCTCTTCCATGAGGTTGGTCGCTTGATTGTATGAGCTATGATAAAACAAAAAAAATATGTTATAACATGAGTGATGTTATTCATTTTCCTTGGCCAGGTAAATATAAGGATGCACCATAAACAAAAGGCCATCTCTAACCTCGTGCCAATTTGTTTAGATTTGTCTGAGATATCGAGGCTATCCAACATTATTCCACGACCAATTGAGCATGCAAGTGGAGTAGTTCTAAACAACATGCGAATACATTACAAAAAGTAGGCATCATTAGAAAACCAAAATGAAGTGTAAAACACGGTTAGATTATTGCATCTGATATAATTTATCACCACAAATATGTTTTAAGTAGTCTTGCAATGACGAACGCATACGTTACGTATTTGATACGACATTGTTCATTACATAATATCAGGAATATTATATACCAAAATGGGCAATGTGTAATACAAATTTGGCTAGTATGTTTAACCAATAGATATAAGTAACAATGAACATAGTATGAATCCATTTGGAAGTATACACCTGAATGTTAACAGACATAGAATGCATAAGATACAATGGTGAATTTGAAGACTTATCAGTGTGTGATAAATTGCTGGATAGATTTGATATGTCGTATTGCTAGAGTATAAAGAAACCATGAATTGATGGCATTGTAGTAGTAAGATTGATAGAAAATTAAAAGAATAAAAGTCCATAATGAAATACTTATTGTCTTAGAATAGAAGTCCCGCATGTGACAGGTTCAGTTGTGCACGGTGGGACAACATCACAATGTGAAATATTCTTGTTTGCATAGCACGTAACAACATTTATGAACTTGGCCAACAAATTAGTTCCTCTACTGTTAATTTTAGAGAATGTGTTGGTATGATGAAAGGTATGTCTGCTTTGGGAAGGTTCTGATCATAGAATTCTTGCTTCCAACAACATACCGTCTGCAACAACTCTCGTAACAGAATCTTGGTTTAGTTGTGAAGGGGTAATGTTTGATAGTGGCATTCTAGATGTATTGACATTTGAGGTATGTAGCTGCTGAGTAAATGTTTTGTCAAGATGTCGTGTGTCATGTAAGCATTTCAAACGTTTTTGTTGAACGACATATTTTCTTCGTGCCCTTGCACTTTTTGCTGGCTCATTTGTGGGTGGATAATCCATCAGATTGAAAAAACAATATATGTCTAAAGACTGCATAATAGAATACATAGAATACCGTCAAATTACACGAGAATTCCATCAATAAGAGAGTTGTTAAAGCAAAGCTGGATATTCTGTCATTGGCATAAGTTTTTGTAAGGAACGACAATAGATATTATTTGTTATGTGTGGCATATGATTGATATTAGTGTTGGCCCATAGTTAAGGAAACATATATATGTATAAATGAGCCACCTAACAAACAATGGACATTAATATAGACAGAGCAATTGTCTTAATTGTGGTGGAAAATTTGTTGGTGAGAATAAATATAGGTCGATACAAACCGTGTGTATAAATACGAACCGAAACTCCCACAGACATCATGGTACTAAGGGATTGTGGGAGTAACAATTTTCTCAATTTGAAAAGTAGTAACAACAATGAGATTGGGTTGTTATATCCAAGGTTTCACAAAGTGTCTCAAGAATTTAGAAAGTAGTGTAAGGTAAGCCAAATTAAGCATTAGTTTTGTCAGTTCTAACCATGTATATGCATTGAAATAAGTTTGTGGTTGGTTGTATCATGTGAAACTGAATGATAAAATGTGTCATGATTTTGTAATCAATTAAGAAACTAACTGTAAATAAGAAAGAGTATAAACATGATTGAACAATATAAGAGTTGATAGTCACCTTATTGAAAGAGTAGTGCAGTTATTGATAGGAAAAATCGGTCAACCTCCATGTCTGTCAGCAAGAGCTTCAAATAACAAAACTGAATATAGATGTAAGAGTTTCATGGCCACTGTTAATATGCTTCATAGTGGGGATCATGTGTGTGATTTACATTTGGTAACAGGGATTCAATGTGACATAGTTTTTTGGTTTAATAATAAATAACTCATTGTATTTGATCACCTAATTAGAAGTACATTAGGAAATAAAATGTTTTGAAGCATAAGCATGTTATAGTTAAGTGTCTATTCATGTAGTTGTTTTAGTTGTAGTGTAATGAATATGTAAGTGAAGTATTTGATTGGTAACTATAATTTACATGTCTAGCATCCTGTGAATGTAAGGTATAAAGAAAAAGTCAAAAAAAAAATCTTGAATATGATGATGAGAAATGTCAAAATCTTGAATATGATGTCCTCGAAATTATGCAGTAGCAGCAATATTGTTTGTTGCTATGTCATTGTGAGTCCAATTCAACCTTATATTAATATAATTAATAAAATAGAGTTCTACCATAATGTAGCCATGCTGGAGGCTATTGATGTCAGAAAAGCAAACACGGCAAAATTGGTATTGATGGATGCTGGTGTGCATAAAGGTGTCATACCAAGTTTCGTGCAACATGACTCTGCAGAAAGATAAAGTTGCAGGAGTCTATGCAGTAGCAATTAAATGCTAAGTTGACCAGTTAATGAAGTTATTCCCAAAAATAAGGAAGTTTGCTAGCTATCTTTATGTATCATAAAGTTAACAGGCTGTAAAACAATGTTAATACTATGCACAAGGACCAAGTAAAAAGTACAGCAGGATTTGTAAAAAAGTTTGATTTGATTAAGTGTCATCAAGGAAAAACTAAAGGACATGAGTCCATCCAAATACTATGTAATGTGACTTGGTTTGTTTTCCAAAACATGTAGTGTAGGAAATGGGAAGAAAAGTAACTTTTCAAAGATACTGCCATGAGTTAATGGGGGTTGACATTTCAATTAGAATGCATTCAAGGCAATGATGTCGCCATGTTATTGATGCAGGATGCATAAACAAATTGTGATGCAGGTAGGAAAAAAACTTCAGGCAAAGTATTGTGAAGTAGACAATGTTTATCCATAGTAAATATTGATGTTGCATAAAATAAAGTACTTGTGTTGGCAGACCCTTTAGAACCAGATATAATTAATATATGACAAATCACAGTTGAAAATAGAAGGATTAAGGAAAGTCATATTAAGATGAATTCTTATAAGTTCCACAAGTTCAAAATGGTAATGATATAGAAAGACATTTGTTTTGTTGGTGATTAAAATAATGTAGAAACACTATAATTATCAAGACCTGTAATTCATAAGTCTAAGTAAGATAAGGATCAGTTATTTGGTTTGTCTCCAAAGAAACAAAAACAATTTGTATTGTGTTTCAAATGAACCTGTTCATATGGCAAGGCATCGGTATAAGTTTCATACCAAAAATGGAGAGACCAAATTCAGCATATCATTGATTGCAAAACAAACATGTCTGAGTCATATTACATAATACATAGGTTTGTGCATAAGGGAGTACATAAGATTGAATTCAATAATTGAATCTAACATAGTTGTGAAGAAGTTTGGAATGAATCCTTACACAAATGATCTTAACAAAATATTTGAATCTAACACAATATGAGGTACTCCCTAAAGAGTCACTCCTTCTTGAGGTGCTTCACCTTGGTTGCTGAATTCTTTGGAGTTAGGACATCATCTTGCAAAAAATCATCAGAAAAAGTAGGAATGACGACCCTCTTAGCCGGGGTGTTGCTAGAGCAAGTGGATGGACTGCAAGTTTGGGTGGCAGAAATTTCTGGATGTGTGTTGTAGTGTTGGTAAGAAGATTGGGTTGGCTAGACAAAACAAAAATAATTGATCAATATCTTATGCCTCTAGTACAAAATAGTATATTGGAAGATTTGCAACATGTTAAGAAAAAAGACATACAATTGGTTCAAGTTTCATATCTATAGCATGCTCTGTATCAGTTTTCAAAAAGGCAACCTTAGAGGTATGCTGCCAAAACATAAGACCACAAATTGAAAGCAATCAGTTATGTTCAAAACATGATAAATTTTAAAGTTTACGCATTATGAGTTCATTTCCACAATCAAATTGTACCTCATCCGGTTTAAGGGCTTCAGATAATGTTTTGTAAACACCAGGATCGTTAAGGATAGTATCAATTGAGAATTGATCGAAAAAAGATTGATATTTGATTCTAAATGCAAATTGTTGATCCAAAAGTTTGTCTAGGTGTATGGGATAAATTTTTGGGTTATCCTCTCCAGCCTTGATGAATAATCACATCAGAAATTTAAAGTTGGTGAGTAAAACCATGAATAAGAGAAACACAGTAATCAAATGAATAATGTATTTACCTCCTTCATTACTTGTCTCAATTTCCTAGCAGTCATAGTAACATATGGAATAACATTTTTATCCCAAAACACAAAGCATCCAACATGATTATCAAACTCGACTTCTACCTCGATTTTGCATCTATGCCATGAAAACAAAAGTGGTTAAAGTATGTAAAATAGATTGCAAAGTTATATTTGAAGGTATAAAAGCGATATAGAAAAATTACTTTGTCACAGGTTTAACATCTTTGACTCCACAAACACATATGAATTTGGTGCCAGTGGACTTGTTTGATGTCTTACAACTGGGGCAATCCTCGAAATACCAGCCATGCTTTGACGCCTTAAATATCTTGGTAGTGCTAATGGTTGTGGCAAAACAATCCTAGTTTGACATCACAAAGAGTTGGTATATATTAGAAGAAATAATTAAGGTTGTAACGGCAATTTAAAAGCCGACCTTGCCGGTTTCACAAATGTGACGGATACTCTTGACCTCATTAGAGTTTGTCCAGCTTTTGTTGCCAGACTGCACAAAGGACTCAGAAGTCTGGGTTATAGAATGAGTTGGTGCAACAGCTGAATGTGTGGATCCTAGCCTGGAAATTTTTTGTAGAAACAAAGATAAAGAATCAAATCAAAGTAAACAGAGTTCAGCAAAATTATAGACAAGTATCTAACTATTTAATGTAGGAACATACTTGGTTTTAAAATCGAGAACTTGGGGATGCTCCAAGTTGATGTGGAGTCTTGATCCATTCCATGCATTAGATAGGCTAGGCAATCTAGATGCTGCTTGACAAAATTCAGACTTTAAATTATTGAATTGATAAACATAGCATGCATATTACATAATGATGTTGTTTGTAAAAACTTGAGACTAAATATTACTACTAACCGAACATGCTGCTACAAAAATGGACATGCTGCTATAAATGTTACTTCTAACTGAATTTGTATTACATGGGATCATTTTGAAAGGACAGGTTGCATTATAAATTGAGACAAGTTCATTGTCACTTTGTTTTCTAGTTATGTCCTATTAATATATGTAAGCTTGCAAGAGTCATCAATTTCAAAAGTGCACACTGCAATGGATACCAACAAAATGCAGCAGACAGATGTTTCAAGAACACAAAAATCTCTAAAATAATTTGTGAATTACAAAAGTCAGAATGCTAAAGGGGAAAGATTTATGATACATCAGTGGAAAAAAACAATGGACATGTTGTTGCATATGTTACTACTAAATGATGGTAGCATTATAATTTGAGACAAGTTCCATCTAAGGTTTCAAGACTAATCAATTTCTAAAGAGCACACTGCAATGCATACATACAAAATGCAAAGTCAGTTCTTTGAAGAACAAAAATATCAGTTCTTGCATGTGTATCACAATAACTTTGTTACCTTGATTTTGCTTGCACCATGCGTAAGTTAAGACAATGAGTGTTGGCCCGGGAAACTTGTTGGAGCTATTATAGCTCATGAACTGTTTACCGTAATCATCCCATAACGCAACCTCAATAATATTTCCAACTCCATCTCTTAGAGTGATGTTGGCACATGATTTCTTACCACCACCGCCCATTTGCGTCTTCACAACATCTTGTAAAACCCCGATGACATCTGCAATATATGAGAATGAGAAAAAGTGACAATGTTTTCATATGTATCATATGTAGTTAGATCAATATGCATTTAGTATGACAAATAGAAATATACACCATATGTATAATATGAATACATCTCACCATATAAGAGATCAGTGATGAAATTTCCAGTGAGAAAGTCGATAATCGACTTAAACTTGAATTGGTGTGTCGGTATTTCAGGTATTGGCAATTTCAAAACATTCGTTCCTCCATTGAAGACAAGTTTCAACTTGTTGGAGAAAACTTTGAAAGTGTCATCATTAGTCATTGGCTCTCTATTGTAAAGGAAATAAGTGTCATGTTCAGTTAGCTGTTCAGACCAGTCTTTAAACTCACAGTTCCTAGTTGTGACATGGATTTGATCACCCTACAAAATGGGTAAACATTCAAGGAAATGAACAATAATAATATAGAAACAGAGCAGGTAATGATTACCTGTGAATCTTGAATCACCATTTCGAAATGTTGCAGTCCACTTTTCTCCTTCACAATTCAAAGATCAACAACTCTAATGAGCATTTTCCATACCTGTTTCCCTTTCTCCAAGTCCTTGATGAGTATTAGGGGCCTTGACATGGTTGCTTAGAAACATAACAGAAAATAAATTGCTTAGGTGAATGGACATTAATCAGTATTCATATACCTTACAACTTCACAACTGCTTAAATATTTTCTGTGTAAGCAAAAACAATATATTAACAAAAACATGTTTTCATGAAAATAACCTGCATATTTTATAGTGTAAACCAAAGAACCTACAATGTATGCATATTTGTGAGTTGGTACTTGAATATATGTATGAATTTCAACAATAATGTCAACTTGCAAAACAACACTAGCCGATCCAGAACAACTTGTATAACAACAATGTCAACTTGCAAAACAACAAAAAATGTGAAAAAACGAACCAGAAGAGTTTGATGTTAGCAGAAGTTTGATGATGTTTGTGGGGAGGAGGGAGCAAAATCGTGTGAGTATAAAAAGTTTTATGAGTAACTCAAGGTTCAGATGTTTGTGGGGAGGAGGGAAAAAAGTTTTGTTTGCATCCAATACACAGTTGATAGATAGCAAGAGAAGAGGGATATCAAAGAGATGAATTTTGTCATTTAGCTGATTACTGTTTTGTCCAAAATGAAGGGTAATTTATTTTAAAGAAAAAGGCAGTTGAGTAATCTTGGACAATGTTTTTTTTGAAGTGTTGATAGTTGATGTCATTCATTTACCTTTAACAAAGTCTTTCTTTCTTAAAAAGTAAGGCATACATAACTTTCGTTTTTTTGTTTGATGTAGAGGAGGCTTTGTCCTAGTCCTTCTCTCCCATCGTAATATTTTTTAATTTATTCTATCTTTTATTGATTTAAACAAATATTTTACTTTTTTTTCTTCAATTAACATGTTTTATGTATCTATTCATTATTTAATTTCTATTATCTTCATATTTTTATTTTAATAAAAATATTATAATTTTCAAAATATATTGTAATAACATAATCATTGTGCATGATTAATTTAATTTGAATGTATACATGTGTGCACTGATAAAAAAATATTTGTCATTAAATTTAAAAAAAAATTTACAAATACTATTTATCATTGAATAACATTAATTATTTTAAAATTAAATTCTATAACTAAAATTTATTTAATTAATCTTAGACCTAATAAAAATGTTTTAAAAAAAATATAATTATAGATCTTAGCACATAAATCCGCAAGAGTTACATGATAATATATATTTTTTTACATGTAGACAAAATGGTAATAAATAACTACTACAAATTCAGATACACAATTGTAACATCCAAAATTTGATATCTAGTGTGAGGATTTAATTTAATAATATCCATTTTTGTTAGTTAGAATTTGTGAACATATTTTAATGTTGTGTGCATTTAAAATAAATAAATATTTAATATTTTGGGAAAAGAGCTCATCAAAAAATAAGTTTTTTTTTAAAATCGAAATACCTCAACTTGCAGCCGCCCAAAATGAATATTACGCAAATGTCAGCTTTGACACACACTCTCCAACAACTCAAACAACTATCAAAATTTCAATGAAATTCATTATCGAAAATGGGTCCCAATAATTACATATCAAGATTAAATCATCTTTCAACATTTCAACAAATAAGTTTTCAAAAAAGGTTATTAGTTTTACTTGTATGAACCAAAATAATTCACGCACTATATATGATGGAACCAGAGTACCCAGAAGGATCAGCTTCATGTTGCTTTTGTTTCTCCACCAAGAAAGGTGTTGCAAGCCATAACAAAACCAGAGGAGTTGAATGGAAAAAGAATGATGAAATATTATCTGATATGAGCACTTTTTCTGTCAAAGAACAAGAGAGGAGGTTGAAGAAAGCTTTGGAAGAGGAAAAGAGGGTGGAATTTGAAGCAGAAAGGGTTGTTCAATGGGTGAAACAGGAATCATCAAGAATTGATGTTTCTACAATTGACTCAATTCTTAGTGACAACAAGAAGAAAGAGGAAGATGTGATATAGGTTTTGATTACAAGAAATATTTGTCTAAGTGTGTAAACAATATTCGCTTTGAAATTTCCATGTTTTTATGTATATGATACTAATAATTATTATTAATAAAATGAAATGTGTTTATTTCAACATTAATTAGAAATGGTGAGAAAAATTGGACTCTTATTAAAGACTTAACTATCCATAAGAATGATTACACACTACTTACTATATAAGACTAATGCGTGAATTTAAGATATCCACAATGTTCTAGTTCATAATAAAATTGACATTTTTGGATCGATGGCAAAATAAATGAATTTTTCTTAAACGGATTATTTTATAGTAAATGTATATGATCGAGTTTTAATTCAGTTAATAAGATATAGTTTTATGAAAATCTTTTTTTCTATGTAAATTTTCTCTCAAAATAAGCAAGATGGTTGAGTTATATGCATTGGATGACATGCAAATAAGATACGTTTTATAGTGGTTTACTTGAACCGAAGGTGTCCTCTACCACCAACATCTCTAGAATGGAAAGAACATAAGGAATGATCATGTAACGTTATATTTGTGAGAGTTTTATATAAGGATGACATAAGAGTCCTCGCCTAGTAAGTCATTGTTTGGGCGCTAGCTATACGGAGTATAAGGTCTCGCCTTTATGTCAGATGACGTATATAATATTGCTATCTCCTCATTAATTATACAAGAACGGATCATACCACAACTCCTTTAAAATTAAGTGGTCAGCAGTCACCCCCAATCAAGGGAGAGCGGTTACCACTTATTAAGGTTTACTAAACCTTAGGCCCAAAAAACTCTATAAATATTTGACCCTTTGAAGGAAGGAGACATATCATAACTTAACTAGCGTTACACATATCACAGACTCTCTCACCTCACGTGAGTTGACATCTCTTATCACCTAAAACACCATATCACCAGCATACACGACTTCTCACTGTCGCGGGACAATCTTAAGTGTTATAAAACTACTAAGGCCTTTAAGTATCCCTTACCCTTGTAGGGATACCCCCACACATTTGTACTTGTCAATTGGCGCCTACCGTAGGGCCTTGGTAAAACTAATATGGATCACACCTCCTTCTATAACCTCCATATCCATTATCACCCCACTATTATACCCAGACATTCTTAGCCATGGTTAACAAGAAAGCATTTTGTCATACCCCAAAATTTACCCTTAAATTATTAGGTTCATTTCGCATTTCATTTCATTCTGCATTGGATTTTAACTAATCGCTAACCGGTTTGTCCAGTCTGTTTGTTTTTGCAGGAAAATAGCACTGTGTGCGCTTTAATTTACAGTCGGTTGTTTGTTTCGATGCAAAGTCATTATCAACGGATCTCCAGGCAATCAGGGTTCCTATCTTCGAATCATGCAATTTTTATTTGAGAAGGGGTTGAATTGTATGACAATACGGATGTCAGATTCCTCATGACACAATACATTTTATTCGAGAACCGGGGTTTAGTCGTTAGTTGGGTTTGGAAATGTTGTTTGATTCATAAACTGTATAGAGTTGAAGGCGTTGAAATTTGGGTTGAATTGGTGCGAGAATCGGCTGCAAGGAATTTATTCTAGCAATCGCACGTTTTTCCGTTCTTCTACTGTTTGCGAGTTAATTTTCAGAGGAACGGTGAAATTATGGTTCACATCAGAGTTCTGATAAATATTAATTGGGTTGATCACGAGCATCAGTTGAATCGATTCAGGTTACAAATTCAGGTTACTCAAGATACAACCTGGATTTTAAATGCAGAGGAACGTTCGTTTCGCCACTAAAATGGATTTCTCTGTTTATCTGTTCAAAACCGTATTCACCGATTTCATTATCCAGTACAATTTAATTTGCAGGGGTGAGTTTTGAACTTAGCAGTTGCGTTGGATCTAAGTTGCGCAAAATGTTTAATTTGTCGAATTCGGAGTTTGGAACATCAAAGTTTATTCAGATGAATTTCGTTGAATGAGTTTAATCGGAAAATTTTGATTGGAGAAATGAATTCAATTTATTAAGAAAAAATTGAATTTATTTATTCAAATTCTATATATTTTTATTACAATATGCTTGAAGGTACAAATTAAATCCTAATTGTCCTGAAATTCCTAATTTTTTTAAGATTGTCTCCGCGTCCAATTCTTCAACCTTCGACTCTTCGAACCTGCAAAATCGACAATACCTGAAAATGATTGGCGATTGGTTAGAATTAATTAAAAGTGGTTTTATTAGTCATTTTTTATACCCTCGGTTAAAAATTCTCATCATCGGGTACATCGGGGGGGGGGGGGGGGGGGGGGAAACAAATAAATGCCACCGCATCCCCCGACTTTTGTTTTCCGACCTCGGCACGATCCGACAATGATCTGTTCGAGTTTATTCCAAGAGAGAGAAAAAATGATTTTTTGGAAAAGTATTTATTTTGGAAAAAAATGATTTTTCTTGTTCAATGTCAAACAAGTCATAAGGAAATTCCCCAAAATCCACCAAGAAAATGGATATCTCAAATCCATGGATATCCAAAGTGGAAAAATCCATGTCTAGTAAGCCAAGAACAACAACATTTCCCCAAATTTCTGCTCCAACAACAACCAGAACAGATCAAAACAAACTCTCCATGAAAAACACAGTTTCTCCGTTCCAAACCCTCAGCTAAACAAAACAAATCAAATAACAAATCCGCATAAACATCAACAAAATTTGTTTCAACAAATCAACCCTAAAAAAACGTGAAGGATCCAAGCCCAGAAAATCAAATCAACATCAGTATAAAACCATCATTTGTTCATAAGTGAGGGGGAGGGGGGAGAAGAAGAGGATTTTCGGAGCAACACAACAACACGCAAAGAACAGCCGTGAGTTCATCAGAAGGGGATTTCAAAAAACCCTAAAACATCGAGAACAAATCATCATCCATCACGGCGGCCGAAACATCATCATCATCCAAAAAAACGGATGAAACCCTCACGAACGAAAACGCAAGCCAACCACCACCATCAAGAAAGCACAACCCATAAGCCTCAGACTTTCATCATCATTGGCTACACCAACACCGTTTTCGTTTCCAACCGCGACCACAACAACCGTAAACAGGAGCGAAAACACCAGACTCAGACGAAATCATCAAATTCGTCCGCGAGCCATCTCTACCAATACAAGAACAAACACAAACAATCTGTCACTATCAATAACACAGACTGCAAAATAGCCAAAAAACGTAAGCTAATGCATCATGTTAATCTTTGTGTTTTAATTTCGTTTTAGATCCACAGAGAAAGAAGAAGAAAATACTTTCACAGCAAGACAACAAGCAAGGCCGTGGAATAGAGATAGAGGGAGAACCACGAATGAAGAAGAAGGAAAAAACACAGCAAGCAGACCCAAGAGGCCTCCGCGGCCAAGGAAGCAAATGAGGGTTTCAAACCCTAAATTTCCGGACCCTTCCCCCTTTATATATGCTGGCCCTAGTCGGGTATGGGGAGTGGTGACCCAACCCGACCCATTTTTTTGTTTTTTTAATTTTTTATTATTTGTTTTAACTTTTTATGGTATTTTTAATTAAAATTCTGTTTTTTACATTCTAATGACTTTTTTTTTTCAATTAATAAATTATAACATTTTCTTAATTAAAATTCTAAACTTATTTTTAATTATAACTCAATTTTTACTTAAAACTCTAACTTTTTTTAAAAAAAATTAATTAAAACTCTAACCTTTTTTCTTTTAAATTAAAAATTCTTTTATTAAATCTAATACTTTTTTTTTTTCAAAAATAAAATTTTAATATTTAACAATTAAAATTAACTTTGTAAAAAATTAAAAATCTAACCTTTTATTATTAAAATTGACTTTCTTAAGAAAAATAAAATATAACTCTTTTTTTTTAAAATTAACAATTAACTTCCTTTTATTTAAAATTATAATGAAATTCTAACTTCTTTTTTTTAAAATTCTAAAACTTTTTATTCAAAAGTTCTAATCTTTTTTTTTTTAATTCTAATTTCTAACACTTTCATTCTTAAATTCTAATTGAACCCTAACCTAAAAATTCTAAAATAAATAGCTAAAATTCCTAATATCCCCGATTGAATTTTCGCCTAATTTTTATGTCGTTCCTAACATTATTTCTCATTTGTCTTTGGTTTACTAACCTCATATCTTTCCGTATTTCATTTTTCATGGTTTTAATTTATGCGAGGACATCGTCGCTTCTTATTCTGTCATTATTCTTGCACACTTTTCTATATTTCAATATTGTTATTTATTTTTCATTATATTTATCTCTCCGTTAATTTCTCTCCGAAGGATAGGTCTAGCCGTTTGATCGTCGCGTCAATAATCCTTATCCTTGACTCTTTCACCTTTCAAACCATAATTGCATAGGCGTTCTGCCGTGGACAAGTTTACCCTTTACCCTAGCATTAGGATAAGGAGTCTCCGTACTCCGTATTCGGTTTCCCGCCGCGGAATACCTATCTTACCCTTTTTTCAATTCAAACTTCAATGTAGAGATAGGAGTCGCCACACTCCATGTAAGCACTTCTTTATGAACATTTGTATCCCCATTGAAACCTTGACCACCGTCAAGAAGTTTCAATTCCTCCCTTTCGAGGGGAACTACAATTACTCTGATTGCATCCCCTACCTCGGATACGTAGGCACAAGATGCGAGTCTTGGCGAGTAAACTTAGGACTAACCCCTTAGTTCTTTCTTTTCACCTTCTAACCCTTAGCATATACCCTTAAGCAGATAATTATAACAAAATAGCAACATTAAAATAAGAGGTTCCTGTAGAGTACTACAGAAGTTTAGGGTGTTAATCCCTTCCCTAAGCTTAACCAACCCTCGAACCTTAGATCTCTCCCCGCATTGTGTCTACGATGCAAAAATAGGTTTTTCCTTTCTTTAACCTTTCCTTCGGATAAATCAAAGACCAGTTGTGAATCAAAGATTTGTGATTCAAATTAATTAATAATTTGATATCCTATTCTCACCGCAACACATTTTCTCCTACACCGGAAGATACAGGGGGAAGTAGTGACGCCAATGCCATGACAGAGATGTGTGTCGCCATGGATAAACTACGTCGTTGGAATCAAACCATAGAGGACAACATCCTCAATATTTGACAACACCAAAAAGGGACCAATCCCCTAGAGGAGATGGAAGTGATAGATCGTGAACCATTCTCATATGAAATATGGGAAGCTCCTATTCATGAAGGATTCAAGCCTCGTTTTTTTGGCCAAGTTTGATGGACACAATGACCCTTACGAACTCGTTTCCTCCATCAACATACAGATGGCCATCATCAGAGTGCATGATTCCCTAAAGTGGAGATTTTTGTCAAGCACCTTTAGAAATGTCGCCCTGCGATGATATATGGGTCTACCTCGAGCTTTCATCACTAGCTATCAAGAACTGGTGAAGAAACTCATACATAAGTTCACTTCCAATTGTCATAGGAAGATGTCTATCACTAGTCTATTCAACATATAGCATGGTCCTTCAAAGTCGTTGATGGTTTATCTCGCATGGTTTAATGAAGCTATCATAATGAACGACCTCCTAAACTAAGAAATGTATATGGGGGTGTTCCAAAATGGTGTTAAGGTGGGACACTTCAACGAGTCTCTTGCTTAAGAGCCAACACTTTCATTAGCATAAGTGGTCACCAGGGAAGAGTGTTACATAAAAGGCAGGGTGGGAAACATAGAAGAAGGTGCGAGACATCAAAGAGCGTGTTCCTAACGTTGAAGCCTCACACCACCATAGGAAGAATAAATACACCTCCCCCATCGAGAATAAAACGACATTCAAGAGAGTAGGCAAGGGGGCGGGGAGCTTCACACCACTAAATAGTCTCTGTGAGTAGATCTTGTGTGAGGTCCTTCACCTACACAACGTCCATACGCCTCCATCTCCCAAAATAAATGTGATGGATCCCAAACCCATTAGATGGTGCAATTCCCACCGAGTAAACTGGCATCACACTAAATATTGTTACCAACTCAAGAAATGGATCGAGAGGTTGATCTAGGAGAGACATCTTAAAAAGTATGTCAAGGGTGATTCTTCCTACGAATCAGACAAATCTAACTCCCACGGGCGAGATGAAGCGAGAGTCTCAGGCTCAACAAAGCAAAATAGGCATCCATAGGCAAGGATAACAAAGTCGTGCACCATACGCTCAATACTATTGCAAGAGGATTCGTTGGAGGCGGGGAGACTAGCTCCGCCCTCATAAGGTACACTCACCAAGTTCTAAGTATAGAAAAACTCTCCAATAAGGAAGGTGAAGGTTAGAAGAGGACGCCAAAAGCCGAAATCGCCTTCTTTCAGAAGGACGCAAATGACATCCACCTTCACAATGATGACTCCATGGTCATTACTGTTAGGTGCGATGAATGGAAAATCAAAAGGGTCTTCGTGGATCAAGGAAGTTCTAAAAATATTCTATACTAGAATGCTTTTGAAAGGCTTTGTTTCGACCCAAATGACCTAAAACCCTTCATGGGCTCTCTAGTTAGATTCTCCGAAGAGTAGGTGCAAGTGAAGGGAGACATCATGCTAAAGACCATCTTTGAAAAATGGGAACAACCTAAAGAAATTAAGGTTAAATATTTGGTTATTGATGCCCCATCTTCTTATAATATGTGATCTCGATGGCTGATCAGAACCTGAAGTGGGCCAGAGACTTTGTCGGTGATGTTGAGTTATAAGGATGAGGAGGGGGTGTACCTGCAAGGCACTCCGATGCTAAAGTAAGAATCGGGCGAAGAGAAGGCAAGTACAAAAAGTGTATGTATTAGGGTAATTTGGAATGATTTAGAATACCTGACCCTCTCAACTGAGAGGATTTTTATAATACCCCCAGCGCTTAGCCTTTGGTCCCTATTTTCTGGGGGAGATATTCGCTCCCAAAGAATAAGTAACTGCCAGAAACTAGTCGTTGGGATGGGCAGAGGTGCTCAAAACTAGTCGTTGCCACGGGAAAGGGCACATTCTTAGGCACATGCGTCATGACTGTTTCTGGATAGTGAAACTGTGCATGATGGGCAGGAATGTGACGAGGGGCAGCTAATCCTGAGGGACAACTAGCCAGATTTCCTCGGTAGAGGGGAAAAGGAGAGGAAGCTCCATTTTTCCCTTGGATAGCAGGGCTAAGGCTATTGGGCCATTCTAGGAGCAGAAGTGAATTGGGTCATGCTTAGCCATTGGGCCAATCCGGAACAGGAGCCCCCCAAGTCGTTGCTCTTGAGCATAGGAGTGATGACTTAAGGGTAGCCATCGGTTCAAGGAAGAGTCGGCGTGGTCAATGCCCATTATTGAGATAGGATCGTTTCGTATTGCTCGAAGGCGTCTGCGTCTGGGTAATCTAGAATGCTGTCCTGAGTGCCTGATGAACGGGGAGACCAACGATTGATGGGACTTGAAGGATTGGAGTGCCACGTGTGCATCGAGCCACGTGCTGCATTTAATGCGTAATGATGGCTATGCTAGGGTCATGATGATGCCCTACGCCGCGCCTGCTCGTGCACGTGTCCTTGCTTTACCTATAAATAGGGGAAAAGCACTCATTTTCACTTTTCGCTTCTCTTTCTTATCTCTCTAGCTACTCTCGTCTCTGCCGTTCATCTCCGTACCTCCGCCGCACGCGCAATGTTTAGGGCTCGTCAACCACCTATTTTTCTTCCTTGACCATATAATTTTTCCTAACTCTTCTCTGTTTTAAGAGTCTTAGCTAGTGTTTTGCTTAGTTTGCATGCGGTCAGGATGAAACTGGGTAGAGTAAGGGTGGTTTCCGACGACCGCTGGTGGCTGGCAGTGGTTAGGTCATTTTGTCGCCGACACCGTCATCGGATCCTCAAGAACTTAGGATTTTAGTTGATTCTGACACCGTTGCGATGAATGGTGGATTTATCGCTGGTGGGATTCGTGCATTTTTCGGTGTACTTATGATTTTTCCGGTGGATCTCCATGGGATTCTGGGTAACGCATCGAGGAGAATTTCCCCGTATGGGTTTGAAAGATTGCCATGGGCGTCTTCTCGCACTGTTGCTGTGCCATTTGTGTAGGGGCTTAGAGCGGGGACGTTGTCCTCGGACCTTTGCGCGCCCTTTCACTTGACTAGCGGTGGAAGGATGGATTTGACTTTGTCATCAAATTCACTTTTGTCCCCTGCTTTTCAGGTAAAGGAGATGTCTCACGAAGCTGAGGACGAATTTATGAGGGAACTATTCGAGGAGAGATCCTTAGAAGATAGCAGCACATATGACACTCTCGCTCCACAGAATGATAGAGAGACCTTCACTCTTCGAAATAACGACGAAACTTCCACCCTAAGTAGTACCGCGGACGAGTGGGTCGTAGCTGAGTCTTGGGAGCATGCCTACCTTTTTGCTTCTTATACTCGAGATGCCTTCACGACGATGGGGACTAAGGGAGATTTGAGGGTCCACTTTCCCCGGGAGGACGATCGAATCTGCTCGGCATACGGGGAGAGGCTGCCTTTTACTGACTTTTAAGTGGCAGTATTTGCACATCTAGATTTGGTGCCCTCGCAACTACATCCAAACTCGATTGCTTTCATACGGGCATTCGAGCTGACATGCAAATTATTGAAGATAGGAGTCACTCTTCCCCTTTTCTTCACCATCTTACATCTTCAACGCCAGGTTACTGGCCGACAATTCGGATGGGTCTCCCTGAAGCAGGGGAGGAAGTTATTCAAACCGTTCTCTGAGTCCATCAGGACGTCCAAGGAGAGGTTCTTCATCATTGAGACTATGTCGGAGAGGGCCACAAACTCCTCGTTTGTTTGGGAGGTTTCAACAGACGAGAACGGGGAAACCCTTATTGACAATGAGGGCAAGGTTCAGGGGAAGAAATTGTTAAAGTTCCCCTTCTGTTGGAGCAGGGACCACTTTACCCGGGGAACCGACGATTATCTCGCCACTCCTCACATGCTGGGGGACGATGATCGGGCCAAGTATGCCAAGCTTGTGGCCTTTGTGGACGGTTTTCTCCCAGCTCAGTGTGTGACTAGGGGCGGGAAGATTATTTATAAAGAAGACGGGGGACCCAAGGTGGAAGCCCGGTATATTAACACGAAGGAGCTCCTCGAGTGTAGCACTCGTGAGAAGGCTTTAGAACTTCTGGATAGCTATTTATTTCTTCTTAGCTTGCTTGTATTGTTATTTTTTGTTTACTGGTGCATGCCCGTTGTTTTACAGTAAGATGTCTTCGTTCCAGGAGCACATGGTGAAGAATGTCCAGGCGAAGATGAAAGCAGGCAAAAAGGTCGAAAAGAGCCGCCTGAGTGAGTAAGTGTTTCCACCCCCAACAGGGTCGGGGACTTCAACCTCCAGAGTTGCAGGTGCCTAGACTTCCCCGCTGCCGATAACTTCCTGGGTTAAGCGCCCTCAGACTGGCGAGATCTTTGACCAGACTCATGAGGGGAAGAAGAGCAAGTTTGACTTTCCTCCATGCTTTCTCAATCGGAGTTTCTTCGAAGGCTCCTCCCTCTCAGTTCTTCGGGCGGAATCCTTGCACCTCGAGGAGCTGGATCGTCCGAGCAATAAGACAATGTTGGCTCAAGATTCTGTTACCCTGACGAGGGTCTTGGGCATGGCAGTGGTCTACACCAAGAAGGGGGATCTCCAAGAGGCAGAGCTAAAAAGGCCCAGGCTACGAATGCAGCTCTAGAAGAAAAGCTGAAGGGCGCAGAGGAGGCGACGAAGAAATCTGTCAAGGAGGCTGTGAAGAAATATAAGGATGAGCTGGTCAAGGTCACCGAGGAGAAGGACACCCTGGCCGCACAGAAGAAAGTTGTGGAGGAGACCGTTGCACTACTGAGAGTTGTCACCGCTCCTGCGGAGGATGAAAACAACGAGGTGAAGATTCTGAAGACTCGAGCCGAGCTTTTCGCTCGCATTAATCAGGTTGAGGAGGACTGCATGCGGATCGCCGAGGATGCTTTCAACAATGTCGTGGGGCAGCTGAAGATAGCGAACCCCGGGGTTGAGTTGTCTACCGAGGGGACCGGGTTTCTCTACAGTGTGGTAGGCGGCCAGATTGTAATTTTGGGCTTCCTCAAATTTGTCGAGGAGCAGGGGAAGCCTGCCCGCGACGAGGCTCAGCCTGTGGCCGACTAGTATCCTTTTTGTTGTACTTCCAACCTGCATGTCGTAATCTTGTAATTTATCTTTTCGTATGGGGCGGGGTCCCCTTTTTATTATAACAAGTACAATTGCGGCCCTCGTGGTTGTCTTATGTTAATATTTATTTTTGGTTGTCTATAAATTTGTGCATGTTTTTACTTTGCTTTAAATTTGCTAAGTGTCGTACATTGCTCATTACTTGTTCATGTTGTATGGGTCATTCAAGTGAACAATTTCGTCAAGTCTCGGGGTTCGCTCGACAGAGTGATGTTCGACAGTGGGGAGAAATGGTTGAAAGGTCGGGGTTGTTTCCGAATATGAAAGCGGAGCTAAGGTCCCGTTTGTGACCTGAGTTCACAACGTGAACTTCTCATCATGAGTTGGATGTTCTGCCTTTCATGGTACATTGGTGATGACGGGCTCAGTCGTGGAACCACTGTCGGGAAAGGGGTTTGACCGTTCTAGAGCAAAAATTTTCCTTGAGTCATTTTAGTATGTAACGCTTGTACTTGGGCGTTCACTTTTGGTCGATACATTATGCTCGTCGTCTCGATGTAGCGCACCGACGATTATGGCCTTAGCAATAATATTGTTTTAGCTTTTTGGCGTTCCATGGTCGAGTGAGTTCATCCCCGTTAAGATATTCTATGTAGTAGGCCCCATTTTTTATTTTTGCTCGAACGCGATAGGTTCGTTCCCAGTTTGCGGAGAGTTTTCCCTCACGAGAATCTTTGTGATTTCTCTTTAGGACGATAGTTTCCACTTGGAAGTCTCGTCGTATAACTTTGGCGTTATGCCTAATTGCGATTTTTTATTTTAGTGAGGCCTCGCAGAGGGCAGCTTCTGATCGGACTTCTTCGACAAGATCGAGCTTCTCCCTTAGTGTCTCGCTCTTGTTCTCCTCGTCTAGGGGAGCTTCAGTCCGCCTAGAGGGTACATGTATTTCGATAGGGATTACCGCCTCAGTCCCGTATGCTAGACAGAAAGGGGTCTCCCCGTTCAAAGAGTGGGGCGTAGTGCGATAGGCCCAGATCATGTTGTGCAGCTTCTCAGCCCATTATTTCTTGGTCTCGTCTAGCCTCCGTTTGAGACCCCTTAGGATGACCCTGTTGGTTGCCTCGGTTTTCCCGTTCGTCTGCGGGTGCTTGACGGACACGAAGTGATTTTTGGTGCCCAAGTGGGTGGCAAACTCTTGGAACCTTTTGTCTGTGAATTATGTCCTGTTGTCTGTGACGATTTCCCGGGGGACGCCGAAGCGAGCGAGGATGTTTCCCTTGTAGAAGCAGAGTATATTATGGGTCGTTATTTTGTCCAGAGTCTTTGCTTCTATCCACTTTGTGAAGTAGTATACGCCTAATATTAGGTATTTATTCTGGTTTGACCCTACGACGAACAATCCTAGGATGTCCAGACCCCGCCATGTGAAGGGCCACGAGGAGGACATTGCTTTGAGCTCATTGGGCAGTGTGAGGTGCATGTCCCCGTGATGTTGGAATTTGTCACATTTCTTCACGTGTTCCTTCGCGTCGTGTTGCACGGTCGGCCAGTAATATCCCACTCGTAGGGCCTTCCTGGCGAGGGATCTTCCTCCAAGGTGTTGGAAGTTAATCCCCTCGTGGATCTCACGCAGGACGTGGGCAACCATTTCTTCCTCAATGTACTTGAGGAGGAGAATGGAGAACCCTCTCCTGTAGAGCTTATTTTTTACCAGGACGTAGGAACATGTTCTTCGTCTAACTACACTAGCTTCCTTTGGGTCTTACGGTAGTTTGTCTTTGGCGAGGTAGTTGTAAACTGGGGTCATCCAGCAGTTGATTTCGCTGATGACGTGCACGTCGAGGATCGTGGGGGATTTCTCGATGCTAGGTCGAGGAAGTACTTCCTGGATGACAGATTTGTTTCCCCCCTTCTGGTTCTCTTAGCCCCGGGAGAATGCTGGCTCCTGTGAGAGGCATGGTCGTGCTTTCTACTGCCAAAGAGTCTGGCTCCACCCGTACTCGACGATCTCTTCCTCGTCTGGGAGAAAGACTATGAGATCTTCGGTGTTCCTTCCTCGGTGGAGGTGATCTTGGTCTGCGGGATTCCTTTAGGGCTCCAATTCTTGTGTTGTGTTGGAGAATCAGAAGATTTGTTTTGTTGAGGACCTCGAGTAGAGCCTCCATGGCCGGATCGATGTTGGGCGGAACCGAAACGGTCTGATGATCTTTGGAGGACTGGCTCCCGAAGTTGTCAGTGTGATCGGGGGAAGAAGACGCAGTGGCTCCATCTCTATGCTGATGGACTTCGTTCCCAAGAAAAAGGGTTTCTCCGTCAGTGATAACGCGAAATCATATCGTTTATTTGGCTTGATTTACATGCATTTATTTGTGACTTTTATTAATTTATCTTGATTTATGTTTTATTATATGATTAATTTACTTCGTTTTGCAGATTGGGGAGAATTTGGACTAAAGAAAGAAAAGGAGAAGAAACAGATGAAAAACGGATGAAAAATAGATGAAAAACAGCAGATACGGATTCTGCTGCTGTGACGACCGTCACAGGTCCATGACAACCGTCATGCGTGTGACGAACGTCACATTTCATGACGACCGTCACACAGACAAAAAACGCAGAATCAGAATTCACGATCAATCTCAACTTAAATCCTTTCTACACTTTCTCCACTCACTGCCCACTACTGGAAGTTACTACCACTTTCTCCATATCTCACGCATGATCTCAGGAAGTTGAGATAAGAAACATCTCCTATAAATAGACAAGAGATTCACAGAGAAAGGGGTGGATTCTTCATCCCGAAGTTCTGCCAAAGTTCCATCAAAGTTATTTATCGTTACTTTTATTTTCCTTTCCATTTTCCTTCAGTTCAGAATATTGTATTTTCTTCCTGTACCTTTTATTTCTCGCCAAAGTAGAATCCTGCCGACATTGTGGGGGACTACCCAAGGATTTGAGATCAGTACAATTTACAGGTTTTTATTTATTGAATTACTACTTTATTTCTGTTATGATGCACGCTTTATTATTCCGTTGTTTATGTCTATTTCCGTTCGCATTAATTATCATGTCTAGCTAAGTTAGTTTTATCGGTATGTAACCGAATTAGTAGGATAGGATTCGATAGTAACCGGCATCTTCCCTTTTTACAAACAACCTTTCTGGCCGTAGTTTTTAATCTAAATTCTAAATAAACTTTTGTCACGACAGTGAGAAGCTATTTACGGTGGTTTTGCCACGACAGTGGGAAACCATATTAAGGTACGAACCAACAAGCGACAGCTGCGGCTAGGACCAGATAGTAAACACTAGGCATTCGTTTTAATAACAGCGAAAGCACTTTAAAATGGATTAGAACTTAATGGTTTTCAAAAAGTAATTTTAACCCCGAACGGGATAGCGACAGCATACGTTCCGCCTTAGAGTTGCAACTTGCGTCAACAACCATCGTGAGACAAAGGTCTTTAAACCGTCATTTTCTTCTGAACAATGTTTGCAAAGAGTAAGAAGCATCGGTGACATGTCGAATCCCAGATAACTAAGTCTTTGCATACCGATATCCTTTACCACATTTCTTTAAACCAATTTTCTTTATTTCTTTTGCATTTAATTTCATTCGCATTCAATTTTCCTAATTCCAATAGCCTTAGCTTTACACCGTAATAATAGATAACGGTAGATTGACATTGGTCTCTGTGGGTTCGACAATCTTTTATATTACTTCGATATTTCCGTGCACTTGCGGAGCGATCAAGTTTTTGGCGCCGTTGCCGGGGACCAACAGTCAATATTGTGATTCCATTGTTGCATAGTATAGACTAAGGCACTCTTATCATCAATTACTATGTATAACCCAAATTTGCCTTATAACTACCATCCCCATTATTATAGCTACCACCCCCAGTATTTTGAGGAACCACAAGATCCGCTTAAATCTGACCTCGAAATATTATTAGAAGATTTCAATACGACGCATTCTCGACCAAATTCCCTCTATGATGACCACTCCCAATATTCTGAGGAAACGCAAGAATTCGACACATCTAACCTTGAACTATTACTAGAAGAATTCGAAGAGATGTTTACTCACTCTAGGATAGAATCTATGATGGAGCGTTTTATGGAGACACAAACTCTCCAAAACAAAGACTTTAGAAAACAACATCTCCAAATTAATGAAGATCTTAAGCAAATGAACGTTATTGTCGATTCCCTCGCAACTCACAGCGAGGCTTTGGAGGCACAAACCTCCCTGCTTAGACAAACACCTTTAGGACCCGTCCCAGAAGGCCATGTGAATGCTGTAACAACCAGTAATGAAGAACAAATAGAAAATCTTAGGGAGAGTGATGATGAGTCCGAGGAGAGTTTTGGTGAGAAAAGCACAAATATTGAGAAAAATCCACCGACACCACCCGAAAGGGAGGTTGTCGAAGAGGTAGAGAAGGAAGCACCCATTGTTGCTCCTCCTCCCTATACCCCACCTAATTCTTTCTCACAATTGGTTGCGGAAACCAGGGTAGACTCCCAATCCAAAACACATGTGGAGGTACTGGAAAATACCCATACCAATGCACCTTTGTCTAAGGTCCCTCATAGGAAAAGAAAATTCGAGGACCGTGAAACTAAGGTCATTATTACTGTTAAAAGGGTACGATTAACTTTTGAGGTGGTGGATGAAATAACTATGCCCAAATTTGAAAAGCTGATACGCAGGATAGATCCAGAACCACCACCACGCGTTCAAAACAAGGAACCACCCTACAGAAGAAAGAAACGAAAAGGTGAGGGATATGAGAGATGGCTTGATAAGTGGCCATGGAAACCGAAGACTATTCAAAGTTCGATCGAGGAACCATTCTCGAAAGAACCGCCATGAGTACTTGCACTCCTTAGCCGTCGAGCTATCGACGCTAAACAAAGCGTTGTGTGGAAGGCAACCCACAAGGTCTTTATTTTAATTTGTTTGTTTAAATTTGCAGAAAATAAAGAAATGCATCGCTTGTTACGCTTTAGCTATTTCTAGGCGAAAAATCTCTAGATGACGATCTGAGAAGATGAGCTATACCCACGGACATTCCTACGAGTGTCGCTGCTGGTGGGGACACTAATGATGAGTACTTCCTCTGGAGGCGAGCAACATGATGAGCTGGTTCGAGAATTACACAAACAAAGTGTCTCAAAATGCCCGCCGCCGAAGTAGAAGTGATCAACGAAGACAAGGATAGCAAGATCAGTAACATTCATACAGGTTCTATCTTTCCTTTTCCACCTTTTACTAAAACATTGAGGACAATGTTTGGTTTAAGTGTGGGGGAGGAACTCTATCACTTTCATTTTATTGCCTTTTAGTTTGATTTATTGTTTTTATCTACTGTTAATGCTATGTCAAAGTCTTTGCATGTGCTGTCGAGTCTTTATGCGTGGTTTTCGCTTGTTATTCAATCTCCCCGAAATTTTCAAAATTTTAACCTCCAACAAAATTTTTGCTTCGATTCATGACATGGTACTCTGAAAGTATATAAGTTGTTTAGACTATGTTAGAAAAACTTGGGAAAGTTTTGATAAAATTGATATCGTCCTGACAACCTTAACCCCCTGAATATGCAAAATCAATTTGAGTACCCATTATGCCGAGACCTTAAAGCTCCAAGTTCTTGTAGTAATCCCTAAGTAGTTTATTTAAGTAGTCAGCACCATCCTAAACACACTAAATAAGAAACCGATGCAAATAAGTGTATGATATCTAGTTTAAAATGAGAAACTAAGAAAGAAAAGAAAAATTATAAAGAAAAAGACATGTTCCTTCTAAGTTAGGTGCTCCTCACCCGAGCACTTAACCTAACGGAACAAACTCTTTAAGTCCAATTGATGCTTAAGCATATTTGCAGAGAAAAATGAAATAATAATGAGATCATAATCACTAACAGGTTTACTTGCCATGAATGTGTATGGATAACGGGCTTAATGTGATTGCACTATAATGAAATGGGGTGAAAGAGAGCATGAGTTATAGGTTGAGTTATAATGGCATGATTCCGATTGGTTTGCATAAGTAGGGAGTTTTTGAAATTATGTCGTTACGATATCCTTGGTATTAATATTTAGTACCTATCGATCTAACATTAGCCTAGCAGCCACGTATGATTAGAGTTTCGTCGTGACTTTGTTTTGAACTATGCTTATTTCTTTTTACTGTGTTGGTCGATTGCTTGAGGACAAGCAATGGTTTAAGTGTGGGGATGTTTGATAACGCGAAATCATATCGTTTATTTGGCTTGATTTACATGCATTTATTTGTGACTTTTATTAATTTATCTTGATTTATGTTCTATTATATGATTAATTTACTTCGTTTTGCAGATTGGGGAGAATTTGGACTAAAGAAAGAAAAGGAGAAGAAACAGATGAAAAACGGATGAAAAATAGATGAAAAACAGCAGATACGGATTCTGCTGCTGTGACGACCGTCACAGGTCCATGACGACCGTCACGCAGACAAAAAACGCAGAATCAGAATTCACGATCAATCTCAACTTAAATCCTTCCTACACTTTCTCCACTCACTGCCCACTACTGGAAGTTACTACCACTTTCTCCATATCTCACGCATGATCTCAGGAAGTTGAGATAAGAAACATCTCCTATAAATAAACAAGAGATTCACAAAGAAAGGGGTGGATTCTTCATCCCGAAGTTCTGCCAAAGTTCCATCAAAGTTATTTATCGTTACTTTTATTTTCCTTTCCATTTTCCTTCAGTTCAGAATATTGTATTTTCTTCCTGTACCTTTTATTTCTCGCCAAAGTAGAATCCTGCCGACATTGTGGGGGACTACCCAAGGATTTGAGATCAGTACAATTTACAGGTTTTTATTAATTGAATTACTACTTTATTTCTGTTATGATGCACGCTTTATTATTCCGTTGTTTATGTCTATTTCCGTTCGCATTAATTATCATGTCTAGCTAAGTTAGTTTTATCGGTATGTAACCGAATTAGTAGGATAGGATTCGATAGTAACCGGCATCTTCCCTTTTTACAAACAACCTTTCTGGCCGTAGTTTTTAATCTAAATTCTAAATAAACCTTTGTCACGACAGTGAGAAGCTATTTACGGTGGTTTTGCCACGACAGTGGGAAACCATATTAAGGTACGAACCAACAAGCGACAGCTGCGGCTAGGACCAGATAGTAAACACTAGGCATTCGTTTTAATAACAGCGAAAGCACTTTAAAATGGATTAGAACTTAATGGTTTTCAAAAAGTAATTTTAACCCCAAACGGGATAGCGACAGCATACGTTCCGCCTTAGAGTTGTGACTTGCGTCAACAACCATCGTGAGACAAAGGTCTTTAAACCGTCATTTTCTTCTGAACAATGTTTGCAAAGAGTAAGAAGCATCGGTGACCTGTCGAATCCCAGATAACTAAGTCTTTGCATACCGATATCCTTTACCGCATTTCTTTAAACCAATTTTCTTTATTTCTTTTGCATTTAATTTCATTCGCATTCAATTTTCCTAATTCCAATAGCCTTAGCTTTACGCCGTAATAATAGATAACGGTAGATTGACATTGGTCTCTGTGGGTTCGACAATCTTTTATATTACTTCGATATTTTCGTGCACTTGCGGAGCGATCAGTCAGCGTCTGTCTTGCTGACGGGGAGGATGGTATTGCAAGCATTGTGGACATTGTCATGGCTGGTCATGATTGGAATCTTGAAAGAACTGCTTTGGTCTTGAATTTACGGAAAAAGGAAGACGGGAGAACATAGTTTCCCACAGAAGGCGCCACTGATCTCGACGGCTGATTAGAACCTGAAGTGGGCCAGAGACTTTGTCGGTGATGCTGAGTTGCAAGGATGAGGAGGAGGTGTACCTGTAAGGTACTCCGATGCTAAAGTAAGAATCAGACAAAGAGAAGGATAGAAAGTGTATGTCTTAGTGTAATTTGGAATGATTTAAAATACTTGAACCTATCAAGTGAGAGGGTTTTTATAATACCCTCAGCGCTTGGCCATCGGTCTCTATTTTTAGGGTGAAACATTCGCTCGCAAAAAATAGGTAACTGCCAAAGACTAGCCGTTGGGACGGACAGTGGTACTCGAAACTAGTAGTTGCCAGGGGAAAAGGTGCGGTCGCGGGCCCAGGCGTCTGACTGTTTCTGGATGGTGAAACCGTGCGTGACGGGTAAGAATGTGACGAGGGGCAGCTGATCCTAGGGGCCAGCTAGCTTGCTTTCCTCAGCAGAGGGGTAGAAGAGATGAAGTTCCACTTTGCCCTTAGCTGGCAGAGTTAGGATTATTGGACCGTTTTAGGAGAAAAATGAATAGGATCATACTTAACCATTAGATCAATCCAAAACAATATGATTATAGGATAGTTTACTTTTAATCAATTGGCCACAATTTTTTTCACTTTTATATTTATGCATGAAATACCCACTCTCCATAATATTTTTTACAAATAAAGCTTATGGAGTTATTAATTGATTAATTTTGGAGTTAAAGAGGAAAACATGAGTACTGATTATATGGAACAAGCTGCATAGATGTAGCTAAGGCAAAACCAGTGAATCAACTTTCATATTCAACTTCACCCATCTGAATTTTGATCATATGACTTTACAGGTGTTCTAAATTTTATTCTCAACATTAAACAGAGCTTTGAATTGGGTGAACATTAATTAACCCCATTTACATGGTTTAGTTGAGAATCAATCACACTAAGTAGTATGAAAATCACACTAGTTTAGTTTGAAAATGAATGATCAAATGATGCACCCGTGACCAACATTTTCAAACTTTGCTTATAATTAACATTAAACTGTTCCATCCATTTCCATTTGGTAACTAAAATTTTGAGCCAGAGGACAAGTGTGACTACCTCATTCATGCTTTGTTTTTCTTTTCTTAATTATAATAATTATAATGTAGTTTTTTTGGACTATATTGTTCAATATAGTATCCAGCATTTCAACTTCTAACTGCTCCTCTTTGCTTAATACAATTATGTAACGAGTATGCATGAGAACATTTTGAATATGTGTGCATAACTTATAATTGTATGATTGGTATTGCGATGTGAATACCTTGATTGTTGTGATAATTAGAGATACATGGGAATACAATGAGGAATGTATGTGTATCGTCTAATGAATTGTGAGTGCATATATGTATGCGATTGTTGTGTGAATGCATGGGAACATATGTGATATGTGTGCATTGTTGTTGAATATGATGATGTGTGAAATGAATACATTGATAAATGTTTGATATATGTTGTATGTGCAATCATAATGAAATTCTCGAAGGGGTGAATTATTCGAATGCATGGGATTAAGACGCGGGAACGGTCTTAAGTGCATTTATTGTGATTGGTTGATTGTACATGCATCATTCAGTCAAGAGGCAATGTCTGTTAGTTTCGTGGAAACTAGTGGCTTGTCCCAAACCTAGAAGGGTGGGTTTGAAGCCTAGGGGACGGGCTTGGTTGTTATCGGTCTAGAAGGGTGGACCCGGTTTAAAGTAAAAACCGAAAAATGATAACGAGTTATCGGTCTAGAAGGGTGGACCCGGTTTAGAGTGAAAATCGAAAAAAGATAACGAGAGTCGGTACCGCATAGCATTGAATTGCATTGAATATGTTGAGTCACATTGCATAATATTGTTGTGGTACAAATGTGCTTGTGAATGATTGTGAAGTCAAGCATAAAGGGATGTGCTTGTGGATGTTCATAATGTTGATAGATGTGAACGTAATATGATTATGATTATGAGAATGAAGTGTGGTGAGAAATGTGAATATGTGTCATATGATACCTATATATATAATCTTATGCTTTGATTATTATGGTTATATTTCTCACCCTTCTGCTGTTTAATAATGCTCTACGAGGCATTGCAGATTAGGATGCTGGAGTCCTTTTGTGAAGATTAGTCTTCATTCTTTTGAGTCTGCTGCTCTGATATGTAACACCGGGTAGTTAGACTAGTATAGTCATTCTTTTGTGATACATTGCGATGTATCAGCTGATGTGGTTTTGTAATCTAACTGATATGATATATATTAATTTGGATAGCTTATGTGTACGTGGATTAATATTTTGAAAACGATCAAATGATTTTATCTTCCGCTTAAATTGAAAATGTTACATATTTTATGGAGCAAAATGATGAAGTGTTTTGTTGGTGAAATTGTGACATTCTTCTTTTATACCTTATTATAAAACCTTTTTACTCTGATAAATTTGTATATGCTTAACTGTTCTTTATGCATTTATTTGGGGTATAGAAGGGGGTGTTACAGCATAGGCCAGGGACATTGTCCTCGAACCTTTGCATGCCCTTTCACTTGACTAGCGGTGGAAGGATGGATTTGACTTTGTCATCAAATTCACTTTTGTCCTCTGCTTTTCAGGTAAAGGAGATGTCTCACGAAGCTGAGGACAAATTTATGAGGGAACAATTTGAGGAGAGATCCTCGGTAGATAGCAGTTAGGGCTGGCAATGAACCAAACCAACTCGAAGATAGTTCGGAATTCGACTCGACAATTAAATCGTTGAACTAGGTTCATGAACCAAATGAGTTGAGTATGAGCGAAAAATTAAGTTCGTTAACTAAATGAGCTGAACTTGAACTATACATAGTTCGACTCGTTAGGTTCATGAGTCAACTCGGTTACATATGAAAAGAATTATATTGTCTTTAAGATTAGGTTTAAATATTTACTTCAAAACTTAGACAAATTTAATCTTCAATTTAGTAGTTTTTGAATTAGACTCTCAAATGTATCTCTTGAAAGTTGTGTAGGTTTTGAATTAGTAGATTTCAAAGATAAAGTTAAATTTCAATATGATAACTTTTATTTTATTTTAATATTTTATTTAAAAAATATATATTTATTTAAAATGTCAAATATACTAAAAAATATATATATTTAAAAAAATAGTTTTTAAGTTCGTGAACCATGTGAGATGAACCTAACGAGTCGAACCGAACTGTTCGTGAACTTATAACGAGTCGAGTTTGAGCTTAAAAAAAAGTTCGTGTCGAACTCGAACTCGAACTCGAATTCGAACAATTCTTAACGAGTCGAGCCGAGCTGAGGTGAGTTCGACTCGACTCGACTCATTTCCAGCCCTAATAGCAGTACATATGACACTCTCACTCCACGGAATGATGGCGAGACCTCCACTCTTCGGAATAACGACGAAACTTCCACCCTAAGTAGTACCGCGAACGAGTGGGTCGTAGCTGAGTCTCGGGAGCATGCCTACCTTTTTGCTTCTTATACTCGAGATGCCTTCACGACGATGGGGCCTAAGGGAGATTAGAGGGTCCACTTTCCCCGGAAGGACGATCGAATCTGCTCGGCATACGGGTAGAGGTTCCCCATGTACGAGTACGTCTTCAAAGAGATAGGGTTGAAGCTGCCTTTTACTGACTTTTAAGTGGCAGTATTTGCACATCTAAATTTGGTGCCCTCGCAATTACATCCAAAGTCGATTGCTTTCATACGGGCATTCGAGCTGACATGCAAATTATTGAAGATAGGAGTCACTCTTCCCCTTTTCTTCACCATCTTACATCTTCAACGCCAGGTTGCTGGCCGACAATTCGGATGGGTCTCCCTGAAGCAGGGGAGGAAGTTATTCAAACCCTTCTCTGAGTCCATCAGGACGTTCAAGGAGAGGTTCTTCATCATCGAAACCATGTCAGAGAGGGCCACAAACTCCTCGTTTGTTTGGGAAGTTTTAACAGGCGAGAATGGGAAAGCCCTTATTGACAAGGAGGGCAAGGTTCAGGGGACCATTTTACCCGGGGAACCGACGATTATCTCGCCACTCCTCACATGCTGGGGGACGATGATCAGGCCAAGTATGCCAAGCTTGTGGCCTTTATGGACGGTTTTCTCCCAGCTTAGTGTGTGACCAGGGGCAGGAAGATTATTTATAAAGAAGATGGGGGACCTAAGGTGGGAGCTCGGTATATTAACACGAAGGAGATCCTCGAGTGTAGCACTCGTGAGAAGGCTTTAGAACTTCTTGATAGCTATTTATTTATTCTTAGCTTGCTTGTATTGTTATTTTTCGTTTACTGGCACGTGTCCGTTGTTTTACAGTAAGATGTCTTCGTTCCAGGAGCACATGGTGAAGAATGTCCAGGCGAAGATGAAAGCAGGCAAAAAGGTCAGAAAGAGCCTCCTGAGTGAGTAAGTGCTTCCACCCCCGACAGGGTTGGGGACTTCAACCTCCAGAGTCGCAGGTGCCTAGACTTCCCCACTGTTGATAACTTCCTGGGTTAAGCGCCCTCGGACGGGCGAGATCTTTGACCTGACTCATGAGGGGGAGAAGAGCAAGTTTGACCTGCCTCCATGCTTTCTCAATCGGAGTTTCTTCGAAGGCTCATCCCTCTCAGTTCTTCGGGCGGAATCCTTGCACCCCGAGGAGCTGGGTCGTTCGAGCAATAAGACAATGTTGGCTCAAGATTCCGCTACCCTGATGAGGGTCTTGGGCATGGCAGTGATCTACACCGAGAAGGGGGATCTCTAAGAGGCAGAGCTAAAAAGGCCCAGGCTATGAACGCGGCTCTGGAAGAAAAGCTGAAGGGAGCGGAGGAGGCGACGAATAAATCTGACGAGGAGGCTGTGAAGAAATACAAGGATGAACTGGTCAAGGTCACCGAGGAGAAGGACACCCTGGTCGCATAGAAGAAAGTTATGGAGGAGACCGTTGTACCACTGAGCGTTGTCACCGCTCCTGCGGAGGACGCAAGCGATGAGGTGAAGATTCTGAAGACTCGAGCCGAGCTTTTCGCTCGCATTAATCAGGTTGAAGAGGACTGCATGGGGATCGCCTAGGATGCTTTCAACAATGTCGTGGGGCAGCTGAAGATAGCGAACCCTAGGGTCGAGTTATCTACCGAGGGGACCAGGTTTCTCTACAGTGTGGTAGGCGACCAGATTGTAATTTTGGACTTTCTCAAATTTGTCGAGGAGCAGGGGAAGCCTGCCTGCGGCGAGGCTCCGCCAGTGGCTGACTAGTCTCCTTTTTGTTGTACTTCTAACCTGCATGTCGTAATCTTGTAATTTATCTTTTCGTATGGGGCAGGGTCCCCTTTTTATTATAACAAGTACAATTGCGGCCCTCGTGGTCGTCTTATGTTAATATTTATTTTTGGTTGTGTATGATTTGTGCATGTTTTTACTTTGCTTTAAATTTGCTAAGTGTCGCACGTTGCTCGTTACTTGTGCTTGTTGTATGGGTCATTCAAGTGAACAATTTCGTCAAGTCTCGGGGTTCGCTCGACAGAGTGATGTTTGACAGTGGGGAGAAATGGGCGAAAGGTCGAGGTTGTTTTCGAGCATGAGAGCGGAGCTAAGGTCCCTTTTGTGGCTTGAGTTCACAACTTGAACTTCTCATCATGAGCTGGGTGTTTTGCCTTTCATGGTACATAGGTGATGACGGGCTCAGTCGTGGAACCGCTGTCGAGAAAGGGGTTTGACCGTTCTAGAGCAAAAGCTTGCCTTGAGTCATTTTAGTATGTAACGCTTGTACTTGGGCGTTCACTTCTGGTCGATACATTATGCTCGTCGTCTCGATGTAGCGCACCGACGGTTATGGCCTTAGCAATAATATTGTTTTAGCTTTTCGACGTTCCATGGTCGAGCGAGTTCATCCCCGTTAAGATATTCTAGGTAGTAGGCCCCCATTTTTTGTTTTTCTCTAACGTGATAGGTTCGTTCCCAGTTTGCGGAGAGTTTTCCCTCACGAGAATCTTTGTGATTTCTCCTTGGGACGATAGTTCCCACTTGGAAGTCTCGTCGTATAACTTTGGCGTTGTGCCTAATTGCGATTTTTTATTTTAGTGAGGCCTCGCGGAGGGCAACTTCTGATCGGACTTCTTCGACAAGATCGAGCTTCTCCCTTAGTGCCTCACTCTTGTTCTCCTCGTCTAGGGGAGCTTCAGTCCACCTAGAGGGTACATGTATTTCTATAGGGATTACCGCCTCAGTCCCGTATGCTAGACGGAAAGGGGTCTCCCCGTTCAAAGAGTGGGTCGTAGTGTGATAGGCCTAGAGCATGTTGTGCAGCTTCTCAGCCCATTATTTCTTGGTCTCGTCTAGCCTCCGTTTGAGACCCCTTAGGATGACCCTGTTGGCTGCCTCGGCTTTCCCGTTCGTTTGCGGGTGCTTGACGGACGCGAAGTGTTGCTTGGTGCCCAAGTGTGCGGCAAACTCTTGGAACCTTTTGTCTATGAATTGTGTCTCGTTGTCTGTGACGATTTCCTGGGGGACGCCGAAGCGAGCGAGGATGTTTCCCTTGTAGCAGCGGAGTATATTATGGGCTGTTATTTTGGCCAGAGCCTCTGCTTCTATCCACTTTATGAAGTAGTATACGCCTACTATTAGGTATTTGTTCTAGTTTAACCTTACGGCGAACAATCCTAGGATGTCCAGACCCCACCATGCGAAGGGCCACGAGGAGGACATTGCTTTGAGCTCATTGGGCGGTGTCAGGTGCATGTCCCCGTGATGTTGGCATTTGTCACATTTCTTCACGTGTTCCTTCGTGTCGTGTTGCATGGTCGGCCAGTAATATCCTGCTCGTAGGGCCTTCCTGGCGAGGGATCTTCCTCCAAGGTGTTGGGAGTTAATCCCCTCGTAGATCTCGCGCAGGACGTGGGCAACCATTTCTTCCTCAATGCACTTGAGGAGGAGAATGGAGAACCCTCGCCTATAGAGCTTATTTTTGACCAGGACGTAGGAACATGTTCTTCGTCTAACCACACTAGCTTCCTTTGGGTCTTACGGTAGTTTGTCTTTGACGAGGTAGTTGTAAACTGGGGTCATCCAGCAGTTGATTTCGCTGATGACGTGCACGTCGAGGATCGTGGAGGCTTTCTCGATGCTAGGTCGAGGAAGTACTTCCTGGATGACAGATTTGTGTCCCCCCTTCTGGTTCTCTTAGCCCCGGGGGAGTGTTGGCTCCTGGGAGAGGCATAGTCGCGCTTTCTACTGCCAGAGAGTCTGACTCTGCCCGTACTTGACGATCTCTTCCTCGTCTGGGAGAAAGACTCTGAGATCTTCGGTGTTCCTTCCTCGGTGGAGGTGATCTTGGTCTGAGGGATTCCTCTAGGGCTCCAATTCTTGTGTTGTGTTGGAGAATTAGAAGATTTGTTTTGTTGAGGACCTCGAGTAGAGCCTCCATGGCCGGATCGGCGTTGGGCGGAACCGAAACGGTCATATGATCTTTGGAGGACTGGCTCCCGACGTTGTTAGTGTGATCGGGGGAAGAAGATGCAGTGGCTCCATCTCTATGCTGATGGACTTCGTTCCCAAGAAAGGGGGTTGCTCCGTCAGCGTCTGTCTTGCTGACGGGGAGGATGGTATTGCAAGCATCGTGGACATTGTCATGGCTGGTCATGATAGGAATCTTGAAAGAACTGCTTTGGTCTTGAATTTACGGGAAAAGGAAGACGGGGAGAACAGAGTTTCCCACAGAATGCGCCGCTGATCTCTATGGCTGATCAGAACCTGATGTGGGCCAGAGACTTTGTCGATGATGCTGAGTTGCAAGGATGAAGAGGGGGTGTACCTGTAAGGTACTCCGATGCTAAAGTAAGAATCGAACAAAGAGAAGGACAGAAAGTGTATGTCTTATCTTAGTGTAATTTGGAATGATTTAAAATACCTGGCCCTCTTAAGTGAGAGGGTTTTTATAATGCCCTCAGCGTTTGGCCATTGGTCTCTATTTTTAGGTTGAGATATTCGCTCTCAAAAAATAGGTAACTGCCAAAAACTAGCCGTTGGGACGGGCATAGGTGCTCGAAACTAGCAGTTGCCACGGGTAAAGGTGCGGTCGCGGGCCCGGGCGTCTGACTGTTTCTGGATGGTGAAACCGTGCGTTACGGATAAGAATGTGACGAGGGGCAGCTGATCCCAGGGGCCAGCTGGCCAGCTTTTCTCGACAGAGGGGCAGAGGAGATGAAGTTCCAATTTGCCCTTAGCTGGCAGAGTTAGGACTATTAGGCCGTTCTAGGAGAAAAATGAATAGGGTCATGTTTAACCATTAGATCAGTCCGAACAATATGATTATAGGGTGGTTTAGTTTTAATCAATTGGCCACAATTTTTTCACTTTTATATATGCATGAAATACTAGCAGGAGTTCCATTGAATTTAGTAGGAGTTCCATAATATTAGTAGGAGTTCCATTGAATTTACTTTTTACAAATAAAGCTTATGGAGTTATTAATTGATTAATTTTGGAGTTAAAGAGGAAAACATGAGTACTGATTATATGGAACAAGCTGCACAGATGTAGCCAAGGCAAAACCAGTGAATCAAGTTTCATATTCAACTTCACCCATCTGAATTTTGATCATATGACTTTACAGGTGTTGTAAATTTTATCCTCTAACATTAAACAGAGCTTTGAATTGGGTGAACATTAATTAACCCCATTTACATGGTTTAGTTGAGAATCAATCACACTAAGTAGTATGAAAATCACACTAGTTTAGTTTGAAAATGAATGATCAAATGATGCACCCGTGACCAACATTTTCAAACTTCGCTTATAATTAACATTAAACTGTTCCATCCATTTCCATTTGGTAACTAAAATTTTGAGCCAGAGGACAAGTGTGACTACCTCATTCATGCTTTGTTTTTCTTTTCTTAATTATAATAATTATAATGTAGTTTTTTTGGACTATACTGTTCAATATAGTATCCAGCATTTCAACTTCTAACTGCTCCTCTTTGCTTAATACAATTTGTTAGTAGTTGTATTAATTTCTGAATAAAGACACAGATTCATGCTATCATTCCCTTCGTCACTCTTCTTCTTTATACGTTACTTAGGTTACCAAATCATTAGCAAACATATATTATTTATTTTAAATTAAATTAAGCTTTCTTAATACATGATCCATTTACTTTAATTATTATGAATAATTATTATGAATTGAAGTTTGGATAGCATCATCAATATTATTAGAACAATCCACACTAATGGATCAGATAAAGTTCTAACCAATCACAAATTTCACATTTTAAATTATTTGTTGTGCCAATATATAATTAGAATTAGCACCAGAATAAGGATTAATTCGTCCGTTTAATCCGCTTTGTATAATCTGCTTCGTATTTATACATGTATTAAATGGTTTGGATCGACATATTTGCAATTATTGATGGACTTAAATACGCTGGTTAGTGTTAGTTCACATATAAATAGAGTTAAAAAATAAATAGATAAATTTTAAAAAATTAATTAATTTAAAATAGAGTTACAAAAAATCAATTTTTTAAAATTTTAAAAATAAATTGTTAATTATTTTTAATCAAAATTTACAAGATATAAGTATTAACCACAAAATTTTTTAAAAATACTTAAAAATGATTTTAATATATATTTCAAATCAATAGTATTTATGCACTTACTAAATACACTTTATTATTAATAAAATCTATGATGAACAAAATTAGTTAATTTTTAAAATAATATTTAGATGGGTTATGAAAGAAGTAGTAAATTTGCAGATTAGACTAAAAAATAGTCAAAACCCTATATGAATCGGGCTGGTTCGCGGACCTCAGTCCATATATCCGACTTTAATTATAATTTGTACATGTTTGAATTTCATCAATCAAACATTTTCACACTCAATAAGCATCAAACTTGTGACCACCTAAAATAGAAGTGGAGTGGTCAAAACTCAAAATTCAAAAAGATTTTGGTATATTTTTGCATGAATACACTACAACCCTATAACACTAGGTATCAAATTAAACAAAAACAAGATAACATAACATAACAAGTAACAAAATAAAACATGACATCATAATTTCCCTCAAATGTAGTATACTAGAGTGGTTAGAGAGTAGTTGAAGAAACAAAATAAAGAAAGAATATATCTTTCTTCTCTGCCCAATTCCTCTGTCTCTTTCACTAACCAAAAGAAAAAGATTCAAAGTATATTATATAATCTTTTGGTATATTTATTTGACACCACAACACAACCATTCTACAGAATTCTCTTCACTTTCTTTTTGCAATGAAGGAACCATCAAAACCATGGAGACCATTCACATCAAATTGTTGCACAACAGAAAACCAAACAATTTTTAGTAACTTCAGTAAATGCAAACCTTCACGTTCAGATTATTCTAAGAACATTGCTCCATTACCGTCTTTTAGGAGACTTTCTTTTTCTGATCTCAGCCGTTCGTCTTCGACGCGAATCAATGAAGATCTTGCGCTGTCTTTTGGTTCTGATATGTTTGATTTTCAGCTTAGTGAACTTCGCGCTATTACTCAGAATTTTTCGAGTAATTTCTTGCTTGGTGAAGGTGGGTTTGGAACGGTTCATAAGGGTTATTTAGATGATAATTTTAGACAAGGTTTGAAGGCTCAACCTGTTGCGGTTAAGCTTTTGGATATCGAAGGTTTACAAGGACACCGCGAATGGCTTGTAAGTATATATCAAGTCGCTATTTGGTTAAACAACTTATTTTGTAGTTTAAAGTATAAACTACTTTATAGAGAAGGAAAAGATTAAATCAAATTGTTTTCATATAAGCTATAAATTATTTTCATAAGTCATTCGGGAGAGATAGTACGAAATTAGAAGTAATGTTAGATTGCTTACTTTGCAGGCAGAAGTGATTTTTCTTGGGCAGCTGAGACATCCCAATTTGGTCAAATTGATTGGATATTGTTGTGAGGATGAAGAAAGACTACTTGTCTATGAATTCATGCCAAGAGGAAGCTTGGAGAATCACATGTTCAGAAGTATGTTTCATAATCATTAATGTTTATTTTGATGATACATGAATTAATGAAGCATGTCACATATATCATCAAACCACTACGTGTTATTATTGTAGGACTAACATCACTACCATGGGCAACAAGAATAAAAATTGCAATTGGTGCTGCTAAAGGACTTTCTTTCTTGCATGGAGCTGAAAAACCAGTCATTTACAGAGATTTCAAGACTTCCAATGTCTTACTTGATTCAGTCAGTAGTAATTTAGTGTCTGCTTAATACTACAGTTTTTTTTTAAGTAATTATGTTTAAGAGTTTTTATTCGTCTGTTACCGCTTTGAAATAGGACTTCACGGCAAAATTGTCGGATTTTGGACTTGCGAAAATGGGGCCAGAAGGATCAAAGTCACATGTTACAACTAGAGTTATGGGCACCTATGGATATGCAGCCCCGGAATACATCTCAACAGGTATGGTTATAAATATGGGATGTGCACACCAATCGAGTCGTTTGGCCCGTCCGGCCTTACCTCCAAGCAGACTAATTTGAAATAATGGGTCGGGCCAAGACAGTACTAGTATCATTAGGCCACGAATTTCATGGCCTAGCCAACCGGGCCGGGCCAGACCTTTTAACAAGTAAACTTTTTAATTTTATAAAAAAAAATTGCATATAACCTGTCCCAGCGAGTCAACTAGGCCAGGCCAAAATCACGAGATATTTTCATCCGACCATCTGAAATTGAGAACTCTAATAGATTTCATGTCTCTAACGCAACATATGAATGTTTACCATTACAGGACACTTGACTACAAAAAGCGATGTCTATAGCTTCGGAGTAGTCCTGCTAGAACTTCTAACAGGAAGAAGAGCAACAGACAAAACAAGACCAAAGACAGAACAAAACATTGTGGATTGGACAAAGCCATACTTGAGTAGCAGTCGAAGATTGAGGTACATTATTGACCCGAGGCTCGCAGGCCAATATTCTGTGAAAGGTGCAAAAGAGATAGCACATCTGGCGTTACAATGCATAAGTTTGCATCCTAAAGACAGACCAAGAATGGCAATGATTGTTGAAACACTTGAAAACCTTCAACAGTTCAAGGACATGGCAGTTACTAGTGGACACTGGCCAATATCATCAAAATCTACTAAAAATGGAGCCTCTAATGTGAAAACTAGAGCAAATGGTGCAAACCAGAAGCAATTGGCTCCAGTTAGGAGCAAAAAAACTTGATTACTATGAATTATATTAGAAAGAGTGTTTTTTAATTAAGTGTAAAATATGACATGTGGTACGGCTAGAGTGATTATTAAGCCACCCTATATATATGTATAAACCTATAAAATATATATATGCATGCATGCCGTGTAAACTGTATATCTGTATATCGTACAATAAAATCTTCCTTTTGACATATCTGAAGTATTCTTTCTGTGTTTGTCTTTCTAACTGCTTAAGGACTTAACAAACCCTACCAACGTCACGTAGTTTGACAATAACTATGCATTCCAAAAATGGTGAGGAGATTGAATTGTAAAGATTTCAAATCATGTAAGCAAATTGCAATCACCTAAACGTGCTGAACAATCCTCATTGACTTTTATTAAAAATAGGTTTCTTAATGGAGTTGATTGAGTGAGTGACACTATTAGTTTAACCTTTTACTTTCTCATACAACAATTTTCTTAAAAAAATAATGATAAGTCTATGTTTTGGTGTTCATATATGCTTGTATATCAAACAACAAAAAGATAGCCCTCTAAAGAATGATCAATTGAAAAAACCTAACCAGAAATTCAGGATATTTAATAATGAATCTCAAACTTACGAAACCTTTATCACATGGATCCACTTTTTTCTCTCAAAGGGTTGTGAAAAATGCACTTCAAGAAAAAATACAACCTAACACACTTTGCTCAATGCCTTCCTTACTTATCCCTATAGATATATCTCATAGATCATAAATTATACATATATATGACCCAAATTTCAGAAAAACTTTAAAGAGTTAATGGCTTTCAACAACAAATCCAAGAAGTATAATTCACCTAATTCTCAATTCAATCTCTGCATCACCCTTTTCTTCATTTCCCTCTTCACTATACCAACTTTTTTCCTTCTCAACAACACCACCGCAAACTCCAAATGCACCAACCTTGCCCAAACTTTTTCAGGTGATCTTCTTTCAGCTGAGTTTGCATGGAACAGCCTTTTGTTTTCACAACGCAATAACCCTTCACCTATAGTTCTCAAAATTGCAGTATTTTCTAGAAAATGGCCTATTGGAACCGTTCCTGGTGGCATGGAACGCCATGCTCACACCCTTCACACCACTTTAGCTCGCCGCGGACATCAAGTTCATGTCTTTACTTCACCCTCAGAAGAAGATGAGTCAACAACAACAACTTCAATCTCATCAAAAAGTGCACCTTCTTCGCCTTACATTCATTTTCATGAAGGTGACCCAGGTAAGTGGCGTTACAACAAAGCATGGGAACTTTTTCTTGAAGAAAACCAAAGAGATCAACCTTTTGATGTTGTTCATTCAGAAAGTGTAGCACTTCCTCATTGGCTTGCAAAGGAACTTCCGAATCTTGTTGTATCATGGCATGGCATAGCATTGGAAAGCTTGCAATCGAGCATTTTTCAGGATTTGGCTCGTCTGCCGAACGAACCTAGATCACAAGACTTCGAAAAAGGGTTACAAGGGGTTGTCCCTAAGGTTCTCAATGAGATAAGATTCTTCAACAAATATTCTCATCATGTTGCTATTAGTGATAGCTGTGGTGAGATGTTAAGAGATGTTTACCAAATTCCAAGTAGAAGAGTTCATGTGATTCTCAATGGTGTTGATGAAGAAGATTTTAGAGAAGATGCTGAATTAGGAAATGAGTTTAGAACCAAAATTGGGATTCCAAGTAATGCAAGTTTAGTATTTGGAGTAGTTGGAAGATTAGTGAAGGATAAAGGTCATCCACTACTTCATGAAGCATTTTCAAGGCTTATAACAAAACACACTAACGTGTATTTGATTGTAGCGGGTTCTGGACCATGGGAGAATAGGTACAAAGATATAGGGAACCAAGTTTTTACTCTTGGATCTATGAATCCTTCTATGCTAAGAGCATTCTATAATGCTATTGATATTTTTGTTAATCCTACATTAAGACCACAAGGACTTGATCTTACACTGATGGAGGCTATGATGATTGGAAAGCCTCTTTTGGCATCAAGGTTTCCAAGTATCAAAGGTAGTATTGTTGTTGATGATGAATTCGGTTATATGTTTTCTCCAAATGTGGACTCACTTTTGGAAGCACTCGAAGAAGTGGTAAAGGATGGTAAAGAGAGGCTAGCGAGGAGAGGTAATGCTTGCCGCGAATATGCAAATTCTATGTTTACAGCAAGAAAGATGGCACTAGCATATGAGAGACTATTCTTATGCATAAAGAGGGATACATTTTGTACCTATCCTTGAGGTTAATTTAGGCTATAGGTATTGTTTTTTTTCTTTCTGTAACTGCCTTTTTTTTGTTTCTTTAATTCAATATATGACATGAATTTATTATAACTTTTTTTAAAAGTTTTTCATTTTGATATACTCTTCTCATAAATAATAAAAAGGTTGGGGTTGTGGTGATTCTGTCACACATACATATTGTTAGTTTGTTACTCCCACCGCACCCTTTAGGTTGTTGTTTTAAGGTTATCTATACATACTAAGAAAATTAATAAATTTTTCTTTTGTATTGATGAAATAATAATTATGTTGCATTGAATATTTGAACTTTGAAAATGATAAATAAATAGAAAGCAGAATTTTCTACAAAAGCGACAACTAAAAAGGAATAAAGGGATTAATACATAACAAAGTTAAATTATTAATCAATTCATAGTCTGTCACTTCAGAAAACATGTAAAACTTACAAAGTAGAGTATGTATCTGCTCACTTTGTCCCAAAGTCACAGACTCAAAAAATTCACATTTTCTTCAATTTTTTAGTTGCTTCTTGCGTCGTGGAGAATAGAACCAAAATCCTTACTCTTTCTGCCTCCAAAATCATGTCCTATACATGTCAAGTTTTTCTGCTATCAACAATTATGTAAATGATATTCACATCCTTGCAGTGTCAAAAGTTAAGACAAAGTCGGTTGTGCTGAAATACGGTGTCTCTCGAAACAATCATAAGCGTGTTTGGTTCTTAAGAATAGCAGCATACTAGAAACTAATCCTATGACAGATATGCATGCCCACCATATAAATGTCAAGAAATAGCACTGTCTTCCCATGCACACCAGTGAATCAGACATTATCATGTTTGTATTTCCAGGTGCCGAGATAGCATTGGCATCATAAACTGTTGCAGCCATAAAACCATAGAGAAGGGATCCAATTGGAATATTTGTTATGAGGATGTTGTGATTGACACTCAAACTGTCAGGTCCAAATAGCTCAGATGTAACTGCCACTGCAGCCGCAAATATGAAACCTGAGCTCAAACCAATTAGTGCGGTGCCTATATCAAGTGCGATGGCACTATCTGATGAAGCCAGCAAGATAAATGCAATTGGTGTTGGTAAAAGTGCAATGGTTAGCCATCCTGTTCTTGCAAAGTAGAACTTGCTGCATTGCAGAAAATTTTACCGTCAGTCTCATCATTTATGTACAGATCATTTATGTTCAAAGAATACTTACTTTCGAATATAGTCTGGCGTAGCTGACAGCAAGCGGCCAAAGAAGGAGAACGATGAATACAGTGTGACAAGGGTCGATGTTCTTGTACTGTGGCCTAAAGATTGAGCTATCTGTCCAAGATTATTGCTGTAAACAAGACCAATAGTACCTCCACAAAAGTATGCAACATAATACAGCCAAAAATCCAACCTTTTGACAAGATCCGCGGCTGAATGCTCTTCTCCAAGCATTTCCAATTGATCCTGCCCCAAAAACTTCTCACAATTCACATCACTAATTTTCCCCCTCTGGAATCCACGTCCATTTTCACCAAGCAGATGTTGACCATCTCCATTGCTGACACTCCGAGCACTATTCTGACGCGTAAGGAGTTCTTTATGAAGCTCAAGATCATTAACATGAACAAGAATGAAGCTAGAGCTTTCAACCCGAAGGCTCGAATGAAGAGCATGGCGAAACCAATCTCTAGCATATATAACACCAGGAATACATAGCGGCGATATTAAAAGTACAAGAGCTCCACCAAAGTAAAGCCTTGACATTGCCGCATCAGAAGCCGATGACGCAAAGAGAAGGAGATAAATCCCTGTAAAAACCGCTAAAATGTTCAATGTTAGAAATATAACCGAGTTCTGACGAGCCGCATGAGAAGAATGAGTGTCTGATAAAGGCGGCTGGCGGAGAATCGGAAGTAATGCTGCGAACGAAGTGAAAAGAGGAACAAGGGCGTTTAGGAGAAGATAAAGTTGATCCGATGAAGGGTTTATCGAATTTGCTGCTAGTGTATAAAGTGCTGCACTTACACCATTGAAACTCACAGTGAGTGATAATGCCAAGGGTCTGTTCACTGGGAAATTTTTTATGCAGAGAACAAAACATACTGTGTTGAACCAACAAATGCTGCAACCACTTAACAGACACAGAAGAAAAACCTGAAACATGAAAAAGTGAAAAGCTAGTCAAAATCACTATAACTTTCCTTGTAATTCAGAAACTTGTACAAAAATAAAATTATGCATTAATACTTGTTAGTTAGCCATAATTATCATTATTTTTTTAGATAATCTATCATTATCATTTATTATTAGTGTATGTATGTCTGTATAATAACAACATGTGAACACCAGAGCCTGGAGGAAATGGGACCACCAGAATGTACAAAATGTCGTTGAAATGAAAATGACATATAAGAATTTTAAGAAAACAAGCTATTACTTCCTAATAACGTTACACTTAAGTCAAAAATAACAAATAAATCATGTCACTCTTATTATTCAGAAAACACATCGTCCGTTAAAATTCAAAACAAGCTAAAAAAAATACAATTTTTTCAAGATACGCCTTTGGAATCTTGTCAGTTACAAAGAAAAAAAAGACAAAAAAAACAGTTTTTTTTAAAAAACCATCTCTATTATTCGATGGTTTGAGGCCACACATCCAATAAGTGCTTATTCCTAGTATATTCCTCTAGTAAAGATTGATATTTCATTTTTTTTAAATTAACACATTATTATTATTATTATTCCAAATTAAGTAGTACATTAAAAATTAATATTAGGTGAAAAAATTTAATATTTTATTATAAATTTAAAAAGTCACTTATTTTAAAAGAATGTGTATTTTTAATAAACCCGATATTTTCCAGGCACCTAATCCCTCAAGCCGACGCGAAACTATAATAGACGAAAAACTCTAGTAATCACAAAATTTTATGTGATAAGCTTTAATTAATTATTAAGAATTTTAAAAACTCTATTAACTCTATTAGTATTTCTCGACTGCCAAAAACAGACACAGTTAATTTAAAGGGTTTAATTGTTATATACGTGCATCTAATAAAAATATATTATTTTGTCATATCATATACTAATTTAAAAAATTTCAATATCACATAATTTTTAAAATTTAACCCTCAAGCCAGGGAGAACCTTCAGGTTAATAATCACGAAATTGCCAAAACACAGACACAGTTAATTTAAATTAAGCCACTAATTAATAATTAATTTGAACAAAACCAATAATAATTTAAAAAATGACCTAAAATAACTAAAATGAGAAATGGAGTACGAAGGAAAAGCAACGAACCAGAAAGTAAGGCAAAGTGATGAAATTATTGATGAGAAGAAACTGTAGTCCATAACCAACTAAACCCATAGCAGCAGCGATGAACATAACAATCGAGATTGGAAGATACATGAGAGCGAGACCCGAAGACCAGCCAAAAACCTTACCCATATCACTTGCGGTTGCGAGGTAGTTAAGTTCAACTTGTGAGATTTTGAGTACGGATTTCAGGGTGGAAGAGTAAGATGAGAAATCGAAATTGGTTCCAGTGAATGCTTGAATCCAGATTGTTGCTATGAGAATCATCCATTTCCGTGATTGTCCTGCCATTAATTCTCTCTTTCTAAATTCTATCTCTTCCAATCTAAGAGGAGAGAAAGTGGTGGTTGGTGTATGAGTGTTGGTACTACGTGGCCTCTCTAATATATTTTGTTGGTTTAGATTTTTTTTTTTTTTAATAATAAAAAATCTAAAACTGCCCCCACAGAATCTCTAATTAGTATTATGGTCTATATGAGAAAATTTTTTAAAATATTTATAAGTTTATATTTTTAATTAGTGTATGAATCTATTTTTTATAGTTAAAAAAAATTAATATTTTGAATTTTTTTTACTAACCATTGACTTATTTTGAATCTAACTCTTTGAGGGATTCAAAATTGCATTGGTAATGTTTCAAAATATAACTACTTTCACTTTATTTAATTTTACCATTCATAAATATTTCTTTTTTAGTACTTCATTCATAAAATATTTTTAATGAATAATTTCTATATCAGAATTAATAGAACAAAAAGAGTGATTTAGTATTATTTTTTGTGTATATTGTTTTTCTACTTTAATATATATTAAGAAATGGGATTAAATTTATATGAGACAGATAAACTATTAATTATTTTATAAAAATATTTTTACTAGTAGTACAAAAATTAATTAATAAAAAATAATAAATACTAAAAAGTATAATAAAAAATAATATCATTAATTCATTGATATGGTAAACTATTTATAATTTAGTATTTTTTAAATGACATATAATCAATAATTGAAGAGAGTATAGTGTTTTATTCTATAAATAAAATTAAATAAAAATAATATTCTTAATATTTGTAGTTAGTTATTTTAATTTTTTATATAAATAATTAATATTTTTAAAATAATTTCTTAAATAATCAATTTTTTCAAAAAAAAACACAGAGATGTTGTCAAATAAATTGACGACTCCCTTAATAAAATAGAGTTGGCGTCAATTGAATTAACATCTTTTATAAATTTACCCAATTCAATTCGTGCTAGTGTGTAAAAGTTAATAACTAGTGGCAATTCATTTGCCGTCCGAGTGTAATAATTTTTTTTAATTAAAACAATAAATTATATAAATAAAAAAATATATATTAATATTTAATTTAAATATGATTATAAACGATAATAGTTTTAACACTAACGATAATCGGGTTGGTCATACATGTCACCGATTCGACACCCCAAACTACCCTTATTCATTGCACTCATTGTTGACTCACTTCATATGTTTGAGAATTTAAGATTCCAAAGAACATCACCATTACCATATTCTTTAATACGTTTTTGCATTTCTAAGTAGTCTTGTGACTTATACCGAAGTAGCTTTGTTGTGTTTATGAGATTATTGGTGAGCGGTCTGATCGATTGAATGACGACATTGATGTGAATGATTCATTCGAGAAAGGAAGAAATGGTTGTTGTGGTGTTTAGTGAACATATGTTTGCGCATTTTGGCTATGGTAGGAGAGAGTTGTTAGATGTTAAATGATGTGTTTTGGCCATGTTGATGGTGGTGGTATGGCGTATGCTTTTAATTTTATGGTTAGGTGTCGGACATATATTTGTTATAGGTTTGAGTGCTGATAGGTCGGTAATTTTATTGGGTAGGGGATTGTGTGTAAGTTATCTTGCAATTTTGTTGGGAGTTAGACGTTAAAACTTCTTGTGTGTAAGTGTTTCGGCGTGAATCATATAAATGAATTTCTCACATAACCAAATCTAAAAGAGTACAAAAAAATTATAAAAATATTGAAAATAAAGAATCTAAAATCTGATTTTTTTTTAAAGAATTAAAAATTTAGAAAAATAAAAGAAATGAGACTAAAACTACAGTTAAGTCTTTAAAAATTTAATTTTCAAAAATATTTTATATATATATATATATATATATATATATATATATATATATATATATATATATATATATATATATATATATATATATATATATATATATATATATATATATATATATATATATATATATATATATATATATATATATATATATATATATAGAATGGGTTGATAAAGTCCAAAGTCTAATTTAGGTTTGCGTACCAAGTATTGGTATCTCTAATAAGGAGGTTGTTGGGTGGAAAGCATAAGAGAAATGGGATGGCGGTGTGAGAAAGGGAGGTGGGAAGGTTTCAGACGAAAGACATATTTTGCGTTGTATTCTTCGTTTTGCCTATAAAATTGGAGGAATGGATCATGGCCTCCATCCATGTACCCAATCCTACATGGCGTGGCTTTTAAGTAAAAGCAGCATTGGAATAGTTTTATGTGCCAAAAATGCAAATATTCTAATCTAGTGTCCAAGAATCCAAACATAAAAACTTTTCAAGTTTCAACCGATAAAAGAATATAGATATTTCATCCTCCTAAAAACCAAGAGAAACAAATCAAATTTTACACTAGAGATTAAATTCTTTTATACCCACAATTGATTCTTATTCCTTGCGAATATAGAAAGAAAATTAAATTATTCTTTTTTTATTTATAAATAATTTTTCAGATCTTTATTTAAAAAAAAAAAATCAAATTACCTGTTATTTATTTTTAAATAATTTGTCATTCATCTTTATTCTTCACGAACACAGTAAAAAATTTAAATTATCCTTTAATTATTTTAAAATAATTGTTAGGTCAATCACTATCACCTCTAGACTTAAGTAAAGAAATGACCAACAAAACTACTTCTATAATTTTATTTAAATTTTTGACATATGATGTCTAACTTTTTTTAATCATTGTTTTGTTGTTAAGAAATAGATTAGATATTGTCTATCTATTTTTAGCAAGTTGTTATTTGTCAATTTCAATTATTTTTCTTTCATATAGATAAATGATTCAAAATTGTGTTCGAACATACAATTCCATAAAAAATTATTTTTTAAAAATCAAACATGAAATAAATATTCAACACAAAAAAATAATTTATAACTAGTATTTTTTAAAATCATCAACATTAAATTGAAAATAAATTAAATGTACTATAATTATTATATATTAGTCATTATAATTTTCCTCCACTTCAATTTTTTAATTATTTAATTTGGATAAATGTATTTAACTGGTCGTACCTAATCAGAAATGAATCAGTAATCTGCCACACGTCGTGAATTGTTGTCTTTATCGGTGTTATAGAGAAGAAAGAGGGTGTACCTGTAAAATACTAGGATGTTTAAGTGAGTAACTGAACTAGAGAGAGAGTAAGTACAAGAAAAAATGTAATAAATAAGATCTCTGACCCTATGGTGAAAGATAATATTTATAATATATAAAAAAAAATTTTTAAAATGTGTCATTGGGATGGAGGGTTTAAAACAATACCAACGGAACCAATGCGCGCATGATAAGAAGGATTGGTTTGACTAAATAATATATGAATGATTTAAAAAATAAAAACCCAAAAGGATTGGGTCAGGGATTTGAACCACAAACCTCAAGGTAACACAAAGCCTTAGACACACACCTTCCATCACTAGGGTGGTAATACATTCATGTATTAACTTCCACCCATTTAATTAAGTAGTAAAACGAAAAGAATAAATGAAAATGGCGTCACCTCCATGCTCGTCTTCTTCCACGAGCTTCATCAAAAATTTGAATTTTTGAACTTCCTCAATACTCAACCAAATGGTATGATGTAAAAGTGAAAATTGTTGAAAATTTCATGAAGAATTGAATGACACTAACCAATTTTATTTAAATTCAGTGTATCAAAAGAAATTGATTTGAGAACCGCATGAATCCTAACTGAATTTTTTAATATGAAATCTCATATAATCATAATACATGAAAATTAATTGAGAAAAAATGATCACAACATCATGATAAACATGTTTCTAACTTGAATGATCAACCTTTTATTTTTCTACCTAAGTATTATTTGTTGTCTTAATCCTAGTGTTCTGACATCTAATATTTCTGTGCCAGAATTTCAATAAACAATTTAACTATTTAGAACATATACACAAAGATATCTCCATCCAAATAAACATAAGTACAATTTTAAGTTTTCACATTTTCACCTTAACTAATGTACAACAAGTCAAAAATAACTAACCATGCAAAGTAAAAATAAGCCGTTAAACTTCAAATTAGTGACATATATGTTGTCTGACATTAACATGATACTAAAGTTGAAGATGAGAAGCATTCATGGGCTGAAAAATTGGATCATCCTTCAAAGCATCCACAAACTCAGGCCACAAGATAGCAGAAACAGTCCAAGAACCATCACCTTTACCACTTTGCCTTTGATTCATATAACCAACACCAACCCTTTCAATACAACTATACACTGTCCCTAACAAAGGACTCCCAAATCCAAAATCAACTTCACTAACAGGAAACCTTTGTCCTGAAGAAACCACCAACACAGCTCCATCATCTTGTCCTAACACCGCCTTCGCAAGCATCAAACCCGGCCTATGATACTCAATCCAATCAATCAAATCCAAAAAATGTTCCTCATTACTTACCTTTGAAATTGCATCATGAACTATCTCACCAATTTCTGATAATGAATTTTCCTTCACTTCTTGAATTCTTGCCTCACCAAAAGCCAAAGACAAGACATTACCAATGTAATTCGACATTGAAATATTCTTAATGCTATTGCTTCCATTCAATCTATCTCTTCCATCTACTAGCCAACCCATCTTGCATTTCTTATGAAGTTTTTGATCAATTGTGTTTATCATTATCTTCCATACATAGGCCGAGAAAGCCTCGATCTTTGTTCTCTTAATTCCATTAACTGAACAAAGTCTCTGCAGGGTACTAATACTCGACGCACTGATATGATAAAGGCGTTTAAGCGAAATATTATTACTCATTGACATGTTTTGAATCTCTTCCATGGTGCATTTGGTGAAAATTTGATCCAGATAAGGTTGATATATAGGAGGCGAACGCGCGCGAAGGTTTCTTGTATGATTCGGTATGCATGACAATGGTTTACTCTGTGCTATTTCACACCATGATGAAATGAACTTACCAAAAGAAGTTGCATCACCTAATGCATGATCAAAAGTAAATGCTACTGAAATTCCACCACAAGTGAATTCTGTTACCTGAATTTGTGAAAGGAAATCTGGTTCAACCGAGACTATTTTTTCCGTAAGAGTTTCATTGAGGTTATAGAAATCTAGATTCTTTAGTGGAATATTTGCTTGAGCTTCAATGAGTAATGAACCTTTGTTGTCACAAATGATTTCAGGTTCATTGGTTTTGTGATTTTGAACAATTTGGCCAGAAAAGGGATAGTAATGATTGAGTGTTTGTGCTAGAGAGGTTTTAAGAGTGTCGATAAAAGATTCGAAGTTACCTAGTGTTGGTTTTGTGTAGAAATATAAATATGTAACCGGAAATCGACCCGAAAGTAGATCGAGATTTGAAAGTGTTGTTACTGAAAATGGCTTTGGTGAAAGATTGAGAGCTTTTACAACAGTTTTCATAATGAAATTTACTTCAAATTTTGAAGATTTTGTGGCAGGAGTTTCCTGGAGAATATGTGACATTTTTCAGACAGTGTTTGTCTTTGTCTTAGGCTTATGTTTAAAATGTTCCTTAGCATATGGTTATATATAGTGTGATTCTAGAGCATGATGATGAACATTGACATCATTGGTTGAGATATTTTTTTGTTTACACTTTATGAATGAATAGTAGTGATCATTGATTAATATATTATGATGTCTTGTCTCATGATTAAATGATGATCTCATGAGAGCACTCTTTTGTTGGAAAGTTGGTGCTTGTTTTCACTCATTTTCTTCCAACGGTTCAAATCATAATATACATGAAAACTAAATCAATATTGGTTCAATTTGGTAGGCAAATGGAATTTTGGAATCAATAAGGGAATTTCTTTTTTGACTCTTATAATTTCACAATCTCTTGATGAAAATTCAAAAAATATTTTTAGAATTCGAAGATATATCTCTAAATACACTATATTTTATTACGAAAAAAATGTGTTTTCGAATATGCATATTTATAAAGTGTTATGTTGTGTGTTTTTAAAATTAAAATTTAATATATGGTGTATCCGAATAGGTAGACCTAATAGTCATACATCAACAATACAACAAATATGTAAATATCAACAATATTCCTATTAAAAAATAGAAACATAATTAAAATAAAATATTAAAAATCTGAAAAATACAACTAAAAATCAAATTAAAAGTCTACAATTTTTTTTGAATTTTTTCAAATTTTGGTCCCTAATTTTTTCCTGATGAAATGACACGGTAAAATTTCTATTAAGAGTCGGTTTTTCAAGAAATTGAGTTCGTTGCGCTAGGTAGCATAAAGGCCAGAAACGCAGGAATGCAAAGAGAAGGATGCGATGATACAATTCCTATGACCTTAATATTGGTTAAAATCGATAGAGAGTTTGCAGCAACGACACTAACTTTAATGAAAAACATGTAGTAAATGGAGTTTAGGGTTTTTGGAAATGCGTCTCCAAATTCATCTCTAAAATTTTTGAGATGCATTTCCGGTTTAAAATTTGACAAAAATAAGACCACTACTTGATTTACAAACGGATGAGATAATTCAAAATATGTTTGAAGATATATCTCTAAAAATTTGTGAAAAAAATTTTGGATTTTCAAAAGTGTAAGACATAACACAAGAATGAAAAAAGAAATGGCATCCAAGTATAGACTAGTGTAAGAAACTATTAATCCATTACTACTATGTGGTGCATTTTGACTAGTAGAAGGTATGGGGTATGTATAGATCATATAGTAAAATTTTGAATATGCCTAGTTCTATAGCCATGACAGAGCCAAAATAAAAAAGGAAAGGAAATTCAAAACTACGAAGGCATGTAAAGATGTATTATATTTAGAATTGTCTCAAACTTTTGAATAATTTTGTATAAAAAGTTAAAATTAATTTTAATTGAGTTGTAAGTATATTTAAGAAATTTTATTTAATCATAAATTTATCGTGATATATAGTAAAAGGTTGGAAACACCTTGTGTCTACCTCCCAAGATAGAACATCAATCTTAAAGCTAGAAGTTGACTAGTTTAATGGTGAAGATGAAAGAGTTATTAGAAACTTCAAAGTCTTGAATGTTATTTTCAATGGTGTGGACAAGAACATGTTTAGATTAATAAACACATGTAATGAAGCTAAAGAGGCAGGAGACCATCAAAACTTCACATGAAGACACATTCAAAGCTTGTTGTCAAGATTGCAACTCTCACAACCAAATTTGAGAGTCATAGGATGAAAGTAGATGTATCCATCTTTGACTTCAACATTCTTCTTCGTGACATAACCAACACTTCTTTCGCCTTAGGAGAGAAGATGTCTCGAAAAAAGTTGGCCAGAAAAGTCCTCAAATCACTATCTAAGAAGTTTCATATGAAGATTACAACTATTGAAGAAACCCAATACTTAAGCAACATCAAAGTTGATGAACTTATTTGTTCTATACAAACCTTTGAGATGGCTATAAGTGACACGTTTGAAAACAAGAATAAGAGTATAACCTTTGTATCCAACTATGAAGAAAATGAAGATCAATGTAAGAAGGATACTGAAGAAAGTATTTCAATGTTATAGCTCTCATTGGTAGAGAGTTTAACATAGCCTTGAAGAAACTGAACATAAAATTGAGGACAAATGTCGAAGACAAAGTTTCAGACAACTTTAAGAACATTGGTCTCCAACGCAAGAACACATATGAAGACAAACCAAACAAATGCAAAGGAATAAAATGTCATGAATATGAAGGTTTTGGTCACATTACAGTTAAATCTCCTACATTTTTTAAGAAACAGAAAAAGGGAATGTTAATTACTTGGTCTGACTATTATGATGAGAGTGAAGAAGAAACGTCTAACAAGGTGATGACTTTCACTGAAAAATATGAATCTGATAGTGAGTCCAGTGATGAAGAAATCATTGATGAAGAGTTAGCTAAAACATACAAACTGTTGTGTAGTCAGTGGAAAGAAGTATGCATGGTAGAAGAAAAACAAAATAAAACTATAAGTGATCTCCTTCTGAAAAAAGAGAAACTTGTTTCAACCATCATGGTCTAGAAGATGAGGTCATCATGTTAATTTCCAAACTTGAAAATATGGTAAAATTTGTTTGTATGTTGAATAATGGTTCAAATATGCTGGATGAAATCATGGAAGTTAGGAAGTTGTCTAGAATTATGAAGGGAATATGATTTGACTATATCTAGATGTGCAAAGAAATAAAAGTTTCCACTAAAAAGTTTGTCCCCCTATCATACTCCAATTTTGTCCGGACATTTTACTATTATATGGGTTTTAAGCAAATTCTATTTCAAATAAATGAGATAGTCTATTTGGTAGTGAAGTGAGAATTCAAATAGGTACAAGCATAATAAGGTATGGGGTTTGAATCTCACCTTTCCCATTTTAGAGTTTTTTCTCCTTTTCGTATTTTACCTTCATTTACATTATTTTAAAATTAAAAACACACTTTTTTATTATTTATTTATATTTCTCAAATTTTTTATTAATTTATTTTTAATAATTATTATATTATTTATTTTCAATATATTGTAGTCTAATAAAATAAAATCAAAATCTTTTCTATTCTTGTTATTATTACTACTAGCGTTCAGACAGGCACGCGTCTGTCCGCTTTTTTTAATGCGCACAACATAGAAAAATAAACATGTGTATATTTTAAAGGTAATATTGAAGGGAAAAAAATAGTTTAACCGTCTTTGCTTCCAACTATCTACCCAGTATCCAAAGAGAATTAAAATTAGTTTCAGTTTTCACAGGACTTTTCAGTATTACGCTTATGAAAAGAAAGAATATAGTACTAACGTTTATACGGACACTTCTGTGTCCGTTTATCTGCATTTTTAATGAACACACATTAAAATATAAATGAATATTTTTTTATTTAATTGTGCTTTAAATTTTAATTTTTTAGGTATTCTCATGTTTGTAAGAAATTTTAAAATATCATTTTTTAATTAATTAAAAGTTAAATTATTTTTCAAATTAAATTTTTAAGTAATATGACATTTATTTTGCATGACTCTAACATAAAAAGTAAAAATTGTAAATAAAAAATTAACAATAAAGTTAAATTAATTTAAGAAAGTGCATGGTTTAAATTAGGCCTCCATCAAACTCCACAAGATCGATCCGATTTGCTAACAAGAATTTTTTGATCAAAATTTGAGCAGTTGAAGGATAATGTCATTAATAAAGGAGTCTTAGGGAGAGTTAAGAGTTATATGTATGTAACGGAATTTCAGAAACGTGGACTACCACATGTGCATATGCTACTCATCTTGGATACTGATGACAAGTTACGGGAACCTGAAGAGTATGATACTGTGGTGAAAGCAGAAATACCACGACATGAATCTGAACCAGAATTGTATGAAGCGGTGTTAAAACACATGATCCATGGTCCATGTGGAGTATTGAATAAAAAATCTCCATGTATGAAGAATGGTCATTGTAAAAAAAGATACCCAAAAGAATTTTGTGAAGAAACGCGTCAGGGAAATGACTCATACCCGGAATACAGAAGAAGGTTTCGTGATCCCATTTTTCTAAATAGAAATAAGTCTATTGATAATAGATGGGTGGTTCCTTATAACCCATGGTTGTTGTTGAAGTATGATTGTCACATCAATGTTGAGATTTGCAGCAGCATCAAAAACATTAAATATTGGTATAAATATGTTTACAAAGGTCCTGATCGAGTTGCAATGGAAGTTCACAGAGGTACAGGTTTGGATGAGATTCAACAATATGTTGATGCAAGATGGATTTGTGCTCCAGAGGCATTGTGGAAAATATTTAAATTCACACTTTACAAGTTATATCCCTCTGTTGAAAGACTACAAATCCACTTGCCAAATCATCATCAAATGCGGTTTTATAAGCATCAAAGAATCACAGATGTACTAAATGATAACCAAAATGCAATAACCATGCTCACTGAATTCTTTGCACTCAACCAAATGGATCCACATGCTAGGAATTATTTGTACAGAGAGATTTCAGATCTTTATTGTTGGCTAAAAGGGGTCAAGAAATGGCAGCGAAGACAGACAAAAAGAAAAGTTATTGGTCGAATCTATACAGTATCCCCTTCAGAAGGTGAGAAATTTTATTTACGTGTTTTGTTGTCTCATTTAAGAGGTCCTACAAGCTGGGAATGTCTTCTTACACATAATGGTGCTTGTTTTTTCACATTCAAAAAATCAGCTGAGGATTGGGGGTTATTAGAGAGTGATAATAGTATTCGTGAATGTTTGCTTGAAGCATCAAATATGCGTATGCCATATGCTTTACGAAGGTTGTTTGTGACTATATTAGTTTTTGTGAACCAACTGATGTTAGAGGCCTATTTAATGAGTTTTATCCCTACATGGTGGAGGATTATCAAATGACAAATATTGCTGTAGGGGATAACTTTGAAAATATGTTATTGAGGGAATTGAGGGATCTTTTGCTACTACATGGAAAACTAATAAAAAACTACGATCTTTCAGTGTTGACAACGGAAACAAATGAAGTCGGGGGAGTGCCAACAATTATTCAGGAAGAGTTATCGGTCCAAATTCCAAACGAAGACGTTCAATCTGTTGTGAAGTTAAATAATGACTAGATGAGTGCTTACAATATAATTATGAACGCTATCCACCAAAAACAAGGTTAATTTTTTTTTGTTGATGGTCCTGGAGGGACTGGTAAAACTTTCCTTTATCAAACTATAATGAAAAATTTGAGGCGTAATAATGAAATTGTCTTAGCAACATCTTCCTCCGGTTTAAAATGTAATTATGGTGGGGAAATTGACAAATTAAAGGTATAAAATGTAATTATGGTGGAGAATTATAAAATAAAACTTATGAAAACTTTTGTGAAGAAAATGACATTTTTATTGTTTATCATGTTCTAAAATTCCAAATAAAATAAAATGAAGTTGCAGAAAGAAAAAACATATATTTTTAAGAGATTAATAGAATAATGATCAATGAGAAAAATATTATTAAGTACTTCTAGGAAATGACGCATATCCGTAAGTGTACAGTATAACCGTAAGAGAATCATATATGCTCTTAATTGCAACTTTGATCTTCTTATTTTATCTTTTTTTGAGTTTTGATCTCCCTATTTTAAAAACTACTTTTTTCGTCCCTTTTTTAAGTTTTGTTTTTTTTTTATTTTAATCCCCTTGAAAATTTGGGATCAACTTTTAGTGACATGTCACTTATTTTGATGATGTGGCAAATTCAGATTTATTATTTTTATTTTAACATTATATTACTTTATTTAAAATGTTTTTTTTGTTAAAAGAAAATAATTAAAACTTTTTAAAACAATATTTTTTTTATTAAAAGAAAATAATTAACTCATTAAAGGGTGAAGAGCATCCAATTGAAAAAAAAGGAGGCTAGAATGGATAGCAAATAAAAATAGAAGAAAATTCAACAATGAAAAAAATGCAGCGATTTTGTTCTTCATTGATCCTTCTTCCTCCTTATCATTCCTTAATCATTAAAACTCCACCGGTTTCTTCATTTCCATTTAATAATTATAAAAAAATTTGCTTCTTTATTATCAACACAATATCACCAATAACAACAAATCATCAACTACAATTTATCTTCAATAACTCACAAAAAAAACATACACTTAACAAACTTCATTCACCAAAACAAAACCTTTTCCCTCATCCATGATTCAAATCAACAACTTACACAACCATGAGGAATATCAACATCAAACTCATAACTGAAAATTGAAACTAAACAAAAAGAAGGGGAAAAAGAGAGAAATCAACGAAACGCACATATCCACCACCACATGACCTCCATCCTTAGCCGCATTAAGACCCTTTAATCGTGCGCAGACCCACCGCTGAATTCCAAAAAATATGCCGATCTAGCATAAATACCGCAACCATCTTACAAATTTGAATCCAAAATCTTAATTTGTTTCTACATAGCTATTGAATCCAAAATCCAAACTCATATGTTGATCCTAATACCAAAAATAAAATAAAATAGAACAACAAAATAAGAAGAAGAAGAAGAGAATAAAAAAAACAAGATTAGGTTACAGATCTTGAGATTAGTAGAAGATGAGAGAAATTGTTAGGTTTCTTTATTTTGGGAAAGAACAACTTTTCTGAAAACAAGGAAAATGTTTTGGGAGAGAATGATAATGAATATCACATTGTAAATTAATTAGTATATAAATTAATTAGTATATATTATTGAGTTAATTTTAGTTTATTATTATTAATATATATTAATGAAAGGTTTTTAAAATTAACATTAAAAATTTAATAAATAAGGAAAAATTAATTATAACTTTATATTGGCACATCATCAAAATAAGTGTCACATTATCAAAAATTATTTTCAAATTGGTCGGGGGACTAAAATTCAAAATAAAACTTAAAAAATGGAACAAAAACGAAGTTTTTAAAATGAGGGGATCAAAACTCAAAAAAAGACAAAATAGAGGGGTCAAAGTTGCAATTAAGCCTTTAAATTATTACATTATTTTTATTATTTGCCTAGACCGTGAATCCATTCAGATTCATTGGCTTGGTGACAGAAATAAATTAAATCTCAATCTATAAAATCATACCAAAAATAGATGAATCATATTCAATGTAAAACCCTAAAATTCATCTATAAATAGCTCAAAATTTCTACACTTTTGATCATCCACAGTTTACAAAATCATCATCCTTAAAGTTATCGCTCTTCACATTGAAGAACAACGATAACTAAATTGTAAAACCTTAAGCTCCATCTGTGAAGTTCAGTTATTAATCTGTAGCAACCTTACACCAAAGGTAAACAAGAAGGGAAGTTATAAGGAATTTGATGCAGAAAGAGAAAAGAGTTAAGAGAAGTTGTACATTTGCTCAAACTAGGGAAATTCTCCTCCTAGTAGGTTGGTTCCCCATGCCCATTTACTCATTTGCATAAAATTTTGTTGTTGTTGCACCTTGTTGTTTTAATCTATTGTATGATGCTTGTGTTCAATTGTTTATTTGATTTATGTGTTAGTACTCAGTAATAACCTATTTCAAAAAAATATAACCATTTTATAATTAAATTCAAATAAAAATCATCTATCAACTTTTTAACTAATATTATAAAGCTTTTTAAAAAAATCAATTTTTTAAATCAATTTTTTAATGAATTTTTTAAAACTAAAATCATAAAATAATTTTCTAAATAAATATCACAAATCTAATTTTTTTAGCTATTGTCATGAATCCATTTTCCTTAAATAATTGTTAGGAAGTAAATTTCTAAACAAGTATCCTAAGTAGGAGTGGCAAAATAGATGGATTGGATGAATATGGATTATATTGTTAATGGATGGATCAAAACAATTCATTAGTCCATTAACAATCCACTAAAATTTTCTTAAAATTATTCAATTCAATTCATCCAATAGATATCCATCCATCCAATTTTTTAAAACTAAATATTTAATTGTATTCACTTAAATTTGTTAACATGTTTAATGTCCAAAAATAGAAAAGACATAAAAAATAAATATTTATGTGAATCAAATAAAAATAAAAATGAGGTCGAATTGGTTAATGGATATCTATTCGAAAAATGTTTATTTGATTCACATGAAGTAACTCTAGAACTTTTGAGATGGTAAGATATTGGAGCTTCTTGTGGGGCATTTTGTTCTGCTTGCCTATTTGGCACTCTTCACAAATTTTTCCTTCTTTAATCTTAAGCTTTGGCAATCCCTTGACAGAATCTTCAAATATGATATTTTTCATACTTTTGAGGTTGAGATGACCAAGTTTTTGGTGACATATCTTGGTCACATCTACCTCAGATATCAATCATATTAAGGGCTGACTTTTGTTTTGAGATACCCAAATATAACACTTATCTTTGGATCTTTATCCTTTCAATAACACTTCTTGATATTTGCTAGAAACAACACATTCTGATTTCTTAAAGCTTACATTCATACCTTGATCACATAGTTGACTTATATTGATCAAGTTTATAGCTAATCCTTCTACCAGTAGCACCATCATCAAGGCTAAGGAGACATGGACATGCCAATTTGCATATACCGTTGATTTTTCCTCTAGATCCATAATCAAAAGTAATATAACTATTCGAGTAGGGTTTCAACTCTTCAAGATAGTTCTTTTCTCCAGTCATGTGTCGGGATCATCCACCACCAAAGTATTAATCTTTTCTTGAGGAAACTCTAAGAGATGTAAGAGCTATGAGACTTGTGGTTGTTTCTATGGAATTTCACACTTTCCTTGCTTGAATGTTGTTGCCTCTTTTTTTGTTGAACCTTGGTTGACTATAGGGTGGATGATATTCATACAGTTTATAACAATAGGGTCTTATATTGTCATATCTGCCACAGTGATGAAATTTTCAAAAAAAAGAGTCCTTATATGTCGTTATAGGGCGAGCAGGATGTTGAGACATATGGTCCTCCATCAAAAACTCAGTTTTCTTATCAGGGGGTGTCGCTGCGGGAAAAATCACAGAGTCGCCACCATATTTTTTTCATTCCTAAGGAATAGGAGAAATAATGATAAAACCCTATAGGAAAGGATAAGATGGTCATCACAACCGAATATGAGTTTGGTAGTCATTTAAGTGAGGGGAAGGTGTTAGACATCCCTCATTTTCGTTGTAGTCAACGGAAACCTCCTATAGCCTAGGATTAAGGGTGTTTGCTAATGCTTGTCTAATTGTTTATTTCTTCCTTTTATTTATTTTACAAAGGTTCAAAAGAGTAAAATTGGAAAAACATTAGTTTTAAATTAGGGGACTCGCCTTGGTTTCGCAACCATGTGCTTACGTAGTTCTTATTGAGTGATTAGAAAAGTTAGAGTCATCGTAATTCGTAGATTTGTTGGTTGATTGATTTTAATTTGCGAAAAGTTATCTTAGTTTAAAATTAAATGCACAGGGCAAAAACATAGTTTGATGAGTTTTAATAGATTTTTACATTGAAAAGTATTTTTTTCCTTTTACTTTTGCTTGATTTTTTAGTTAGATTTATGTATAAGGTAAAATATTTACAAGTGAAAAGTTTTATTGTTATATTTTTGAATTAAAAGAAAGAAGTAGTATTTTATATTTTTTAAACTCTTGAGTGAAAAAAAGAAAGTATTTTTGAATTTAGAATAAAAATTTAAACCAAAATAACAATTTTTTATTTCTTTTTAACATTAATAAAAATGGATTTTTTTTATAAGTTTTTATTTGAGTGAATGAAAATGAATGTTTATTTTTTTGTGTTTTTTTCTTATTTTTTTGTGAAAATAAATATATTATTTAAGTAAATGAAAAACTGTTGAAAGAAAGTTGCTGCAGTGTATAAATGTTGAGAAGTTCTGCCCATTAAATAAGCGACAATATATAAAGAGATTTTAATTTTTTAATATTATTTTGAGAGATTATGCACATTCAATGGACGATAGTTCTATAAAAAGAATTATTTTTGTTTAAAATGATAGCATATTAGTATATACGATAGAAATGTATGGCGTTGTTGATGTCCTAATTTATTTTTAGGATTAAATATGATTTTAGTCTCTATAAAATATCAAAATTTGTTTTTGGTCCCTATAAAAAAATAGTCTGATTCCTATAAAATAATTATGCAGATATATTTAGAACGCTATAAAAAGTTCCTAAAAAAAAAAGAAATTTAAAATTTGATTTATAAGTCAAAAATTTTATTATTTTTATCATTATCTTTCGAAACTTAAAAAATTCATATTTAATTCTTCGTGTTTAAAAAAATTATATAATTTAATAAAGAAATATTTTATAGTAATCGAAACACGTATGAAAAAATTTATTCAAAAATTTAAAAATTTAAAAATAATTAAATAGTTTTTAAAATTTTAAAAAATAGTAAAGACTAAAACTGTATGTATAAGATTTTTGTAGGAAATAAAATATATATTTTTTATATGAATTAAAAATAAAATGTGAAATATTTATAAGGATAAAAACATATTTAACACTTAATCTTGATTCTAATAATATGACAATGTTATAAAAAGTTAGTGGTTTTGTTGGTGAGTGTTCTTGATTGAGTCAATTGAATTCGATTAATTAATATTGATTTAATTAACTTCATGGCATGGAGCCATGGACTATGTTTTAACCTTTAAAAGTTTCCCATGTGTTTGGGGGAGCCAAGATTCCATATTGCACCCCCTAGTGTTAGTGCTGGTGACCAAATACTTGCGCATTAACATCTTGTCAAGCTAAGTAATCAACAACTCCACTTTCTTTCTTAATTCAGACATTACTTTTAGCTCAACAGCACTATCAACGGTCCTTTTACTTTATCCACCTCAACAACACTAAATTATTACTAACTAAACTAACCATGCCACATTCATTTCGCTATCGAAAACGAATAACAAATTACTTATTATATTTTTTTATGACAAAATCATTTTTTTTTTAAATTACATTAATTATCTTATGAGATCTAACATTGTTATTGGAGGCCGTCTCAAACAGTTCAGAAACCCTGTTGAAATATTAAAATAGGTCTCTTATACGTAAAAAAAAATTTAAAAAGTAGTCTTTTATTTTGATTATAAGAAACAATAAGATAAAGAAAAAAAATCGATTAAAAATATTCAAACTAAAATTTTATTTATTTAAGCATTAGTTATAGAGTTTTGACCATAAGATAATAGTAACATGTGTTAATTAACGGCAGAGAAAAATAAATATTTTATATTTTTATATTATTAATTGATCTCTTTCATTTCAATGCAAATTATACTTTACACCTTTATTTCTGGAACGGATAATTTTTTTTTATAATCATTATTCCTCTTTTAATATCGTCTTCCATGTCTTTTGTTGTTTCGTTTTCATCATGTGATTTTTCTTCGTTGGTGGTCATAATACATGTAATTCAGAAAAGCCAAATTAGGGAATGAATGACAAATATGTAAATAAAAAATATATACATAAATAATTCATTTACTTTCATCAACAACAATAACATCAATAACATCAACAACAATAATTCATTTACTTTAATTCAACAACACTAACAACATCAACATTCCATTTTAACATCAACAACAACATTCCATTTTAACATCAACAACAACACTAACAACAACAACATTCCATTTTCACAACTAATACTTCACTAACCTCTAATTCAATTTAATTGCATCCTAACAACTAACATTAATAGAACTTCTATAACTTTGTTAACTCTTTAACAAATTTCTACATGGCATGGCATTGGACATATTCAGCATCGAATCAAAGCAAAAAACTATATGCTTAACTTGCATCAAAATAAAAGGAAACGATATCAAACCGAAACAAAATGTAACAATGTAGTGTGAATGAAAGTCGAAGTCTGATATAGAAATAAAATATAACTGCTATATAGAAATATGCAGAACAACTTTGCAACTACTATATAGAAATACAATGTAATAAGAAACGGTGAAAATGTTAACAACCATTTTTCACCATTGATGTGCATGGAAAGCTAACAGTATGAAATAAATAACAACATTACGAGATTGGTTCGAAGAAAACCTGTAGATTTCGTGCAGAATAGGTGGAGGACGAATGGGTGGAGGATGAAGACAGACCGTCAAAAGTGACAGACGGAGGCGGAAATGGAAGACGACAATAAACAAATGGAAGACGTCGAAGGATGGAGGGGAAGATGGCGACGGACGGAAGGGAAGACGGCGACGGACGGAGGAGGGGAAGACGGTCGGCCGGAAGCAATGGACGTAGATATTCGCTGGGTTTTTTATGTGCTGCGAGCGTAAGAATGCCAACAACCACGACTGTTTCTATTTATGAATTTTCTGGGAATTTTTAAATTTATGCCACTTAAACCTACAGCAGCGCTTTTGCATGGCCTTTAACAACGCTTTATAAAAGCGCTCTCTAAGGTCTGCTAAGGCAGGACCTGTAGCAGCGCTTTTAAAAAAGCGTTGTATTTTGTACCACCTATAACATCGCTTTTCTAAAAGCGCTTTCTTAGAAGGACCCTTTAGCAGTGCTTTCTAAAAGCGCTCTCGTAGGTTACCCCTTTAGCAGCGCTTTCTAAAAGCGTTTTTGTAGGGCCTACTTTTAGCAGCGGTTTTTATAAAGCGCTTTCTATCGTTAACAATAACCATCACCTTTAGTAGCGCTTTTCTAAAAGCGCTGTCTAAAGTCTACTAATTTTTTCTTTTTTTTTCTGACTCTTTAGCAGCGCTTTTTCAAAAAGCGATGTCTTTTCTTGCGCTGCTAAAAATCATTTTTGTAGTAGTGATGTAAAAAATTATGTTAAAGACATGGATGCCTTGACAAAATTTGATACTCGTTTGTAAATTTTAAAAAATATATGTTAAAGATATGGTTGTACTGACAAACTTTGATACTCATTTGTAGTAACATATTTTTTTAAATAATATATTTGTTATGAATCGGATGTCTTTAAATAGAGTATAAAGCGGTTTTTTTATGATCAAAAAACACACAAGAGTTAGGGTTAACAAAGATAACAAGGTAAAACAACAAGGAACAACAAGGATTGGTTATAATACTCTTATTCTTTCCTTTCTCTTAGAACAAGATTACAAGTATACAAGAATAACAAAATAACCTCTCTCTCTTGAAATTATGATTTTATCTTCCATTACAAGCTAACTTAAGGTACAAGCTAACTTAAACAATTGTGCTTACAAGCAAGGTCCAATTCAACAGTAATTATAAATTTGAGGCCCCCGGTTTTATGAGACTCCGTGCAACAAGTCAGATTGCGCGGACCCATATCCGGCCCTGGTTCCTATGCATGAACCTTTGCACTCTTTGTAAAAGATCAACGAATTTTGGTGTTGAAAAACCAAAAGTGTCAAAGGCAAATGGTATGAAAGATGTTGATTGTCAAAACGTGTTTTCTCATGCTTGACCACTTTACATGAAGCAACTTTGAGAGTTGTTTGTCCCACAATAAAATCTTTGGTCCTCAGTCTTACCAGTGGGGAAACTCCAATCAAGTTTACATATGCATGTTTCCCTCCTACCTACTAATATACCTGAACATTTGTTGTCCTAAGTGTTGATCTCCACTCTTGTAGGTCAGTTAAGAAACTCATAGGTGCATCTTTCTTCACATATATCCTGACACGTCTAAATATATAAAATAAGACATCTCTAACAAATTCATGTCGGTATTTGAACCCTGGAAGCTCCATATAATGAATGGCGTGTTATCTAAAAGTATACAACCATGTCTTGCGTCTAACAGGGCAATCTTCATCAATAGAAAATAAGGGGATAATAAGTTGGTATTTAAGGATGGTATGGTACTCTACTAAGGACATATGTTTTCCTAGACCATCAATAGAGATAGCAAGGAGAAAATCTTGAGCATGTGCTGCTTACAAATAAGCAACAACTACTTTCTTTCTTATGCTCATTTTAAATGTTACATTCATATCCTGAACACTTTTACTAAAAAGGGCATTCGCCAAAACATGTTGTGCTTTAGGAGGGACAATGTCCTTTCTAGTAAAACCGATAATGTCAAAATCTAGAATTACAACACTTAAACCATTCAAAACTCTGTCAAAATCAAGGTTCATACCACATACTCCACTGTCTCTCAAAATATGATCATGTAACACCCAAGATTGGGCCCTGGAAGCCACAAATGCATATGAGGCAGCCTCTACATCAAGTACAAACCCAATCCTCCAAATCTAACAGGCAAAGAAGTTATGCTCCATCGAAGGTCCCTAAAAATAGGACCTCCACTAACCACGATGTCTTAAACTGCCCTTCACAAATCTTTATGAAACCAAATAGATGCTTTCTCCATATGATTAGGTTGACATGTTCTAAGGCCAAAAAGAGCTTGACGATACCCATGCAAGAACGAAGTAAAAGAAACTTACTCTGAGGGTTCCTTAGTTGTGGCAGAAGATGAATTAACTTAATAGTCATGACTGATGTCTTCATGGACAACCCCTGAATAAAGCCTTCATCTCGACTAACAGCTCCTCCAAGAAACTTCATCCCCAACATCGGCCTCCCAATATTTGAAGGAAACAACTTCCCACAAAGTTTACTGCCATCACACGAAGGCCAAAAAATCTCAGTTTTAAAAATATTTAATTCAAGACCTAATCTTGGATCGGACTCCCGAATGATGTCAAGGACTTTAGCCACTTCTTCTAAATCCCCTATAATGGTCCCATCATGAAGATACCAGATATGAAGAAAAAACTTACATTTATCGCTAATATATTATTTTGGTCAAGTTTTAATTATTATTCGAGCAAACTCTAGATTTGTATATAATTTATTTTAATATTAGATGGTTAAACCCCAAAAAAATTATGACAACCATGTATAATGATCATAAAATTTTATCAGATGATATCACAATTTTTAATGTTTCTTAAAGTTTGTGTCAATAACTATTTATTTAATATACTGTAAAAAAAAGTTTATATGATAAATTTTTATTAGATGACTATATAAAAAATTCGAGTGAATGTTGTTTCCCTAATATAAGTGGTAGATGTTTGTTTGGCTGTTTAAAAAAAAAAATGGTAGATGTTTAAAGACTATTTAACCTGCAAAAACTTTTAAAATTTTTAAAATTCTCGGTACCAAGCAAAAACTTTTGGAAATTTGGAAATTTATGGTATAATGGAAATTTCGCCTGCAATAGAAATTTTCGGTAACAGAACATGAAGTTAAAAAATGCTTGCTTTGTGCAGTTCGAAACCAGTAAGGTCATCTACGGATTCATGTAGCGATTGCACGCAGTTCTTCACCATAATCAGAGTATGTTTTCTATGTAACAAGTTAAAATTTAATATTTTATTTGTGTTATATGATATTAATACTACTTTTTATGTAATGTAAACGACAAATATTTCGTAGTCGAACTGAAATATTAGCCTGGGCATAGCATATTGGCCAGCAACATGGTATTATAGTTGTGACTGTTTGTTCTGATACTACAAATGGCTAGGGAAGTAGGAAGGATAAATTGATTATGGGTTGTGAGAGAGGAGGAATTTATTAAAGGAAAAATACATCCGAAAGTAGTAAATTTTCAGGTGGAATCTATAGTAAATCTTCGCCAAGTGGTATTGGTTGGAAGGTGATGGTTAGGTGTGGGTTTCACACACATAAACTATCTGAGGATTTAAATGGCCATGACATATTAGGTCGTCTAAAAGATCATGAGAGACAGTTTGTGAATGAAATGACGAAGTACAACATGGCTCCACGGTACATAGTTTCTGCCATGAAAGACAAAGATCCAGAAAACCTCACAAGTGTTACCCAAGTGTATAAATCTAGAGTTGCGTACAATCGAGCAAGAGAGGTTCATTGACTCAAATGTAAATTTTGTTGACTCTTATTCATAAAGAAAAGTATATGTGCTAGACAAGAAATAGGAAAGACTCAAATGTTGTTGTTGATATCTTTTGGACACATCTTGATTCAGTGAAGTTGTTGAATATGTTTCACTTGTTGTTGATTTTTTATTATACACACAAGATCAATAGGTAATTTGCATCTTGATCATACCTTGATACCATTTTGACATACTTTGATTTATCAAATTTTTTTTATTTGAATCATGAACATACAGGTATCGATTACCACTGCTTGAGATTGTTGGCGTAACGTCAATAAAGTTGACGTTTTCTATGGGGTTTTCCTATTTGGGAGTTGTTTTCTTCCAAGAAATATCTACCCAATGTTGTTGTGACGGACCGAGAACTTGCGCTGATGAATGCAATTCAAGTTGTGTTTCCAAATTCAACACATATGTTATGTTCATTCCACATTACCAAAAAATTTAGCATGAAGTGTTAGGAGTATGTTAAATCAGAAAGACATGAACATGTCATGGATCTATGGAATAACACCATGTATTCTAATAGAGAAATTGAGTATCTGGCATACTTGAAGCACTTTGAGACTGTTTGTGCCGATATACCTTTGTTTGTTAAGTATATGAATGAAACATGGTTGACACCTTATAAAGAAAGGTTTGTGGCTACTTGGACTAATAAAGTTACTCATTTAGGGAACACAACAATAAACAGGTACACCAACTTCTTTTCGATGTTATTACCAAGCATAATTTATCTTATTGTCTTATTATAGTTTAATTATTGTGATTTGGGTGGAGTTTGTTCATTGGACACTAAAAAACATTTTGACTACAAGCCGGGGAGATTTATGTCGAAGTTGGGATGTTATGAACACCATGCTAAAGTTGCAGTTAGGTTCAATCAGAGTGTCGCTTCAAAAAAGTATTGTTAACATTGAGCATCGGTATAACATTTCATTCTATGCCAACTTGCACAGTTTTGTTTCAAGGAAGTGCATACAACACATAGGGAAAGAGCTGGAAAGAGTAAAATTTGTTGGTACAAACAAGAATATCTATGGTTGCTTCATTAGATATACACATGGGTTACCTTGTGTGTGTCAGCTTGTTGGTTTCCAAATACAAGGCTTGTTTGTTCCTTTAGAACCAATTCATGTTTTTTTGGAAGAAATTACACATTCAAGAGCACGCTAACGGTCATGAAGATAATAACATAAAGCTGGATTTAGAAGCTGAATGTGAAGAGTTGAAGACATATTTCCATTCTTTGGATATTGTAGGTCAGGGGGTATTGAAGAAAAAGTTTCGGGAACTAACACATCTAGCCATAACTTTTATGTGTCCACCGCCTGTGAAGTACAAGCCAAAGAGAGAAGTTAAGAAGAGCAGAAAGGGTGAAGAGAGTAATGTGCATCATGATCCCTCATAGTGGAATTATGGTGAGGGCCCCCAGGGGAGTCAGAATACAAAGAGATCATGCACAAACCCAACAGGAAGTCAACCTTCTAGTATGCTAGGTAAAAGTCAATTGTCAAGTATGCTAGGTTAAACTCAATCGTCCTATGTATCTTCTAGGAATTTTTACTTGTCTCAGTTTCCCGGTTTCTTGCATCCATACATTGATGACATTGATGATGTAGGTGAAGATCGAAATCATGGTTTTTGGGCTATCGAACCTTTACTTGGATGGGGTGAAGAGTCATGGCCATTGGTTCAGACGCAGTTGGATACTCAAGTTCATTAACACCCAAAATTGTTTTCCAAATTGTTCTATAACACGGTTGCTGAAGTTAGGAATTCCTTAATAGTAGAACACTTGGGTGTGCAGGGTAGAGATAAATGGATATCGATTCCTAATATGGGTTACCCTATTGCAAGTAGGTATATTTTCGTCTTTGTTTCCCTATCACAGAGACTTAACGTTACCTTTTCCTTCTTATCACAACTCCACCTATGTATACGAGCAGGCATAAAATCATTGATGTTGGTTTTGTCAACAACAATTATTAGGTCCAGGTAAAATTAAAATCTTATAGTCCATTGCCTCTCGTCATTGATCGTTAGAGACATAATTGCACTGAAGAAGCAAAAACATGGGAATCGGCATATACAGGACGAATTAGGCATTGGGAGGAAGAACTTAGGAAGTCATCTTAAATTTCTATGTAATCTTGTGGACATTATGTATTTATTATATGTGAAACAATTTATGTGGAAAAAATATTGAATTTTTTTTTTTGAATTTCTGGACATATACCAGAAATTTCGAATTTCTGAAATTTCTGGTATACCGGAAATTATAAATTTCTGAAAGATTTATCCATTTTATGCAAATATTATATTTCCGGTATAACTTTACCAAAAATTTCAAAATTTTCGATTGTTAATATTGGAAATTTCAAAATTTCTGGTATGTTTGTCAAATGTAAGTCCTAGCACGGTAATTTCTGTGAAATTTCCGGTATAATGATGAAATTTTCTATATCAACCCAGAAATTTCATATTTTCCAGTATTTTTTTAAGGACAAAACTGTAATTTCGCTCCAAGTGAGAGGTGCCATGTATAAGTGGGGGAGGGGAGGGGGTGGCAGGTTAATTTCCTCATCTTTAAATCAATGTTTACTAGCTTGTCCGCCCAAAAGTTTTGATTCCTCTAAATATAAGATTTTTTTCATAATTAAGCGGTCAAAATATATATTGATTGGGAGTACTAGGGGGTATTTCAACCCAATAAACAACATCCTGTGAAAATAGTTCCTACCCCTACTAAAAGTTATAGATAGCCAAGAGGGCATTTGAGCCACTCATAAAACGAACACCTAGGATTATGTTTATTCCTAAGTGTTAATCACATCCAGGACGAAAAAATAGTTCTATCGACTATACCATTATTGGCTGGGAATTTCGACGCCATGTTCCCATTTGAGAGACTATGTGAAAATTAAAGTTTCTTAAATTTGATGGACTTTGACAGAAGTTAATGTGAAGTTATGTTGAAGTGGTTCTCATAAGGAGACATGCTTGGACAAAACTTAGAAATATTTTCTAAGTGTAGCAGGTCACTTCGACAAAGGGGCATTTTGGAACATTCCTTCGACAGAAGTTTGAATTTCAAAATACGGATAAATAACTGTCTTTTGTCTTTATCCGTTTCTCAAGAGAGACGCTTGGAGAACTATGGTGAAACGAGGGCATGCAGAGTGAAACGTGTCAACTTTTGGAGAAATGCTCGTTGGAGATAGTTATTTTGACGTATTATAAATATGGGTCTTAGTATTAGGATTTTCGTGTGTTCAATTGTTTTACTATACTCAAAATTTACTCAAAGTATCCAAGTTAATGTGAGAAAAGAGTTACCGTTGAGAAATGTACGTTTGAAACACCATTCATTTTATTCAATAAGAATTTACTTTCTTTTATCAATTGCCCTTTACTGCATTTCTTTTACTTTGGAGTTATTTTCTTCACTGCATTTCCTTTATAAACTTTTGTAAAGTTTAATCTTTTCAACAAACAATCAAAACAATATTTGTACACTAATGAATATTGTCGAAGTGTTCATCAATTTTCCAGAAATATATTAATACAATAAATATGTCCTTAGGATTCACTGGTTAATTCTGCAAGTAAACCAAATTTTTGGAAGACCAACGGTTGTTTACCAATTTTCACGGTAAACAAATCGGCACGCCCAGTGGGACAGTGATATTGTGTTTGAAAAATATTATTTTTACTTTTTTCTGGAAAAGTTTTACTTTTAAGTTCTTCATTTTTATCTCTCCATACTTCGTTGCACGAGACTTAGAAGTGGTAGAATAACCACGAATAACGAAGAGAGACCAAGGAGAAGATACGTAAGGAGAATGGTGAAATCAAATCCACCAAATAACTAAAATAATGAAGAACCACCCCCTTCTTCTTCGACAGGGGGTCATACGGTCCCAGCGTCAGTGTCTGAAGTCGTACCTTCTACGACAAGTTCGACGCCTGTGCATTCGATTTCCCAGAGTGGTCTCATTCTATTCTATGTGGGAACACAAGGTCCACCAGTGACCCCCTCCAGTAGGAAACAATTCATGTGTATGGATTCTCAATGCCTCCAATAGGACACGAACAACCTTATGGAATGCCAACATCAGTGATGGCAAGTTTACATAATGTGTCATCGATGTTCTCATAACCAATGGTGAAGGTATCTTTGCCATTGCAAGGATATGGTTCAGGCATCAATAATATGGGTCGAATTAGCCATCCCTTAGGGACATAATTTCCTACCCAGATGCCCAATATCACTAATAATTCTGCAGTAGTGATAAGGCAACAGATGGATGAAAGTAATCGTGAGATAGCCTAGATGCTTGCCCAACATATGAGAGTTATATTCAACCTCTTAATCCAGAATACTACCTAAACTAACCAACAATTGGTAGCGCAAATGACGCACATTGCTGATTTCTTTGGTGTTCCACAACCCCCTCGACAGCCTCAGAGGGAATGGATGGTATAGAATACTGGGGCAGAAGAAGACCCTACAATTAACCAAGTTCAACCAAATATACCTCAGGCAAATGTTTTAAACTAGGGGGCAATAGTCGAACCACCTAGGGTCAAACCTCCTAGAATTGAACAGTCAATCTAGAGGGAACCAAGGATAGTAATGGTAAACAGAAACCAGGACACTGATGAAGCAATCAATCAAGTTCGACGCGAAGATGTAGCGGCGAATAATAACCTAGAAGCCATGGTCGAAAGGATTATGGCTAGAAATGGGGTAAATGTTGGCCTTCATAGGCCAAATTATACATCACCATTATTTGAGTATATCTTGCAGTCAAATTTACCCCCTAGATGGAAAGTCCCCAAATTCACTAAATTTTCTGGGGATACTAGTGAGTCCACAATCGAATATATGGAAAGTTACTTGATAAAGGCTGGCGAAATTGCCAATAATGAAAACCTGAGAGTGAAGTATTTCCCAATTTCACTCACCAAAAATGATTTTACTTGGTTTACAACACTGCCAGCGAACTCGATCTCAGAAATTATTATGGATCGTAGTTGGACAAAAAGTGATAGATTAAGTCTGGTGTATGAGAAAGAAGTTCTTGAATTCCTTGACTACGCTGAAAAAAAATCTTCCCCAACAATAATTGACACTTTTATTGTCCTTGTGCTGTATGCGGGAATATAAAAAAAAATTCAAAGAAAGAAATATTAATTCCATCACATATGCTGTGATGGAATTTTTCAAAATTATACAACATGGACGTGGCATGGTGAAGTGGATAAAAATTAAAATATGATGTCACAAGACATAAAATTTATGAAGATATAGATGATCAATTAGAAGATATGATATGTGATATTGGAGAATCTTATTTTAGGAATGTTCATACTTATGATATTTTATGTATTAATAAGGATGTGTCTTTATTAAGGGTTGCACAAGTTTTAGAAGATTGTTTGTGGTGTTAAAATTGTTTAATTTGAAGGTAAAAAAATGGGTGGACAAATAAAAGTTTAACATAATTGCTTGATTTGATGAAACAAATGTTAGAACACAGATTGGTTCTTAATAATAACTCTTTGTTTTGATGATAATTGTTAGGAAATTTTATATTTAAGAATTATATACTCTAAAATTTGTTTGAGAGTTTTACTGCAGATTGAAATGAAATTAACTCTCTAGAAGCAAATCTGTATTGTATACAAGAAGTTATCCTGACTCTGAAGCGCCAGATGCATCTTACAGAAGAATCTGATTGCTCTTTACAGAAGATCCTGAGCGTAGTCTCCAGAAGGATCTGAAGCAAGAAGCTCCAGAACATTCTGAGTTAGAAGCATCTGAAGCTAGTCAGAAGCATCTGAAGCAAAGAAGAATATTGTTTGAAGAGTTTCTCAAAGCATAATTCTACAGAAGTTTCTGAAAGTACTAACGCTGCCAAGTACTGAAGTTCTGTGTCATATATGCTCTGATGATCAACACGCTGAAAGCACACACGCTGCAGAAGACTCTGATACAGCAAAGTTTTGAATATCATTAGAAGACTCTGATCCATTCAGACTCTGAAGAACTTGCTGAAAACTGAAGAAGAAATATTCAAGAATATATCCGTTGGAGTAAATCAACGTCTCTTTCCTCATTTGTGCTAGACACAATTACACAGACAAAAATGATTTTTCTGTGTTATCTACTTCAAGGAAAGGTCACTTGATGTGAAGACAAAAAGGGTCAGACCTTTTTGGGACTCTCTTTTCAACGCTCAGCATCCTAGGATCAGCTGCCTATAAAAGGAGAACTCCACCACTTTCTTCAGTGACACAATTTGCTGAAAAGAAATCATATTATTCTAAGCTCTCATTATTTCTTATTCTTCTTAGAATTTCTTATACTTAAACTTAAGAGAAAAATCATTGTTGTGATAAAAGCTTTATAGAAGCATTAACACTCTTGTATTTAATTTACATTGATTGTAAAGGTTTTTTCCTTAAGAGGATTCAGTTGGAATCAGTAGCTCTTGAGAAGACTAAGAACAGTTGTTCTTAGGTGTTACTATTGTAATCAGTTTGATTTAATAGTGGATTAAGTCCTTGTTGAGAAAGGCAAATCACTCTAGGAAGGGTGGACTGGAGTAGTTGTTTAAACGAACCAGGATAAAAATAATTGTGTGATTATTTTTTAAGTCTTAATCTTTCATACTTATTCAACCCCCTTCTAAGTATTATCTCACCTTCAGTTGGCATCAGAGCTCCGGTTTTGAGTGTGCTATCACTTAACAGTGTCAGTAAAGATCCAGAGAGAACATGTGCATTTGATAAGGTTTGGCAAGTGCTGAAGAGTTTTTCTCCTTTAAAAGGGTTTCGACAGTTTTGAGGAGTTACAAGGTTTCGTCACCAAGGAAGAGATTCAAATTCAAAGGTTGTAACCTTTGGCAGTTGGACACATGGAGGTTTCAGAGAAGAAATTTACATGCAGGCTGACACTTGTCGTTTAGTTATAGTTTTTCCGTTCTAAGCAGTTATTTTGTTTGTGTATAAATAGGATAGTTTGTGGTTAGAATGTGTGGGTGAAAATTTGTACAAAATTCCTGTAAAAGCTCTAAGTACCCAGTGTGAGAGAAAATGAGCCTAGTATTTGGAACAATGTACGTTTAAACACCAGTTATATTTCAAAGTCATTTTAAATTACTTGTTTATTCTTCAAGTCCATGTCATTTTAAATTTCATTTACTTTTTTGCAAGTTTTTAGCCTTTCGACATTTCTTTGTTCTTGTTTAAACTTTTAACCTTATTTCATCTTTAAGTTCAAACTTTCGTTACTTGCAAAATCAAAGTCCTTAATACTTTGACAATATTGATAAAACAAACCGCAAATTAGTCACCAAAAGTCTAAGAGTATTTCGACAGAACCAAATGCACATGTATCCCAGGACTTGTATGGTTGGTCCTGCAAGTAACCCAACTTTCTGAAGAAATTGGTTAACCAGAGGTTGTTCGCCAGAAAACACAGCGAACAAATTGGCACGCCCAGTGGGACCAGTGCATTTGATAAAATCTAATAGAAATTTTTAGACAAATTGTTCCTTGCTACGTTGTATGATTCTTAGAAGCGGTAAATTAGCCGTAACCGACGTAGAGAGACCAAAGAGAACAAGAAGAAGAAACATGGCTAACTTGCCAAATGCTTCAAATATTTCTGACGAAACCATTCCAGTTTCCAATCCTATCCCTTCGTCAGGAACAATACCAGTGTCTGGCCCTGTTTTAGAACAGATTAGGCCTCCTTTGGGGGATTCCATACCAACGGGTTCAGGATCCCAGAATGCGCCTAGTTCTTCCACCATGGGACACGCCAGACCCTTGGGAACCCCTCCCCCTGGAGGAAATACATTCAGGCCATATCTGAATTATTCTCAGCCTTTGACTGGGAGAGAACAACCGTACGGAATGCCAACTTCAATGATGGCAAGCCTACATAATTCGTCACCATTATTCTCTGATGCCATGGTTCAAGTGTCATCACCATTGCAAGGATCAGGATATGGTGGAAATGGAAATAGAATGAATCAAATTCCACCAGGTTTCCATATGCCCGCTATGACAAACCATTCTGCACAAGTAATCCGTCAACAGATGGATGAAAGCAATCATGATATGGTGCAGGCTTTGACACAACAAATGGGAGACGTGTTCAATCCCTTAATACAAAACACTACCCAAACAAACCAAATATTGGCAGAACAGATGGCACGCATTGCTGATTTTTTTGGAGTCCCACAAGCACAACAAAGAATGCAATTAAACCAGAATCCTGCCAATAGGGCTGTCGAAGAGGAACTCACTATAAACCAAAGGCCCTTAGGGAACCCTCAGGAAAATCCCAGGGGGCAAGAGGTGATGGTCGAACAGCCTAATGTAGAAGAGCCTATTCGACAGGAACCAAGAAGGACAATAGTCCAGAGAAACCAAAATGCTGACGAAGTGTTACAGCAGAGAATGCGTTACAATAACATGCCTGTCGAAAATGATATTGCCACCATGGTGGAGAGAATAATGGCACAAAACGGAGTAAACGTAGGATTACAAAGGCCTAGTTATACTTCCCCCTTGTCTGAATTTATCTTACAACAAGAGTTACCACCAAGGTGGAAAGTCCCCAAATTCACAAAATTTTCAGGGGATACTAGTGAATCCACCATAGAACACGTGGCACGTTATTTGATAGAAGCGGGAGAGATTGCTAATAACGAGAACTTAAGGATGAAATATTTCCCAAGTTCTTTGACAAAAAACGCTTTCACTTGGTTTACGTCACTTCCTCCAACTTCAATTTTTACTTGGACCCAATTAGAGAGATTGTTCCATGAACAATTTTATATGGGACAAACCAAGATAAGTTTGAAAGAGTTGGCAAGTGTCAAAAGAAAATTTTCTGAACCCATAGATGACTATTTGAATAGGTTTAGATTATTAAAAGCCAGATGCTTTACGCAAGTGCCGGAACAAGAACTAGTCGAAATGGCTGCAGGGGGTCTTGATTATTCCATAAGGAAAAAATTGGATACCCAATATCTGAGAGACATGGCACAGCTGGCAGACAGAGTAAGGCAGATAGAAAGACTAAAAAATGAGAAATTTAGATCAAATAAAAACAAGAAGGAAAGAGTGGCCTATGTAGGAATAGTTCAAGATGATTACGACGAAAACGAACCAGTCATTTTCGACCAGCAAGAAATTGATCTTGCAGAATTAAAGCAAGGCCCTCCATATTCTTGTAAAGTTTTAGCCCCGTCGAATGGAAAAAGTCCAGTCGAAATGGAAAAGAATGACAGGTTCCCTAAAAGAACCTATACATTCGACATCACCAAGTGTGATGAGATATTTGATTTACTAGTCAAAGATGGTCAGTTAATAAAACCAGCAGGCACTAAAGAGCCTCCTATAGACCAACAGAAAAAGAGAGGTTTTTGCAAATACCATAATTTCTTGGGTCATAAAACTTCTCAATGTTACCTTTTCAGGGATCTTGTCCAAAATGCAATCCAAAATGGAAGGTTGAAGTTTGGAGACAAAGGCAAGCAGCAGATGAAGATTGACTCCAATCCCATGCAGATTGTGGAGGCAAATTATGCTGAGCCAGAAATGGTAAACGTGGTCGAAATGGAGATCATGGCAGAAGAAAATTCTGAAATGGTAGGAGTTACTGAAAGCTTCGACACCAACTTCACCATGATAGAAGCTGCTGAAGGTTTCGACACCCATGTCAATGTGGTGGAAGAAGGTGATAATTCTGCTGGCCAGGCTGAGGCAAAAGAAGTCAAAATTTCTGAAGACTTCGACAGTGAGAATGTCACTAAGACCACTGAAGGTTTCAACGGAAGAAATGCAGTCAAAGTGGGAAGAAGCTTCAACAAGAAAAACTGTGAAAGAGATGCTGACCAAGAGGAGATTAAAACACCAGGGACTGATGACAATTCCCTCACTGTCAAACAAATGAACAGTGATACCACCAAAAATGAAGAACATCCTGTCGAAAGGGTTGCACATTGCTGCAAATACATCTATAAGGGCTTACACCCAAAAGGCAATGTTAGTCAGTCAAAGGAGGACATCCCAGAGGAAACCATGCTAGTCGAAAAAATGAACAAATTGAAAATTACAACTGAACAGAGTGCTGGGATTCATATGGTGGAAATCACTCAAAAGGGAGGACCAGACATCGACAAGGGAAAGAAGCGTCAAGAGGAGCATCAGAAGCTGGTTTACCCAGAAGAGAACGAGAGTCTGGTTGAATTCATCCAGAGGTGTCAAAGGAAGAATGCAGAAGTCATGCTTTGCCCAAGATGCAGTGCTGTGTTCGACAAGAAAGCAGCTGATGACTTGGAAGCAGCAGAAAAGACCCAGAGGAAAAGAAATTGGGGAACAGTCCCACCAACCAGAAACGAAAGATTCGACCCAAGAAGAGGGGAGCATCACAGTCAAGGGGTCGGAGAAAGACGTTTCAACACTTACAAACCATCCAACAGGCCAAATGATGACAAATGGGTTCAGCCTATAAGGGATGTCCAAGGTCAGAAGAGATGGAAGAGTTTTGAAGTGAACAGGGGTCCTTCCATGGAAGTTAAAAAGGAGGCAAAGCCAAAATACGTCTCTGAAAACTACAAAGGGAAGAATCCTATGTCCAGATCCCAATGGAGAAGATTCCAAAGGCAGAAGAAAATTGAAAAGAAAACTGTAGAATACCAAAAGGTTGGGCAGAAGGAAGCTGAATCAAGCAAATGTGTGCAGATTACGAACAAGGGAATGCCCCTGGCAGAAAAAGAAATCATTCGGAAGAATAGATCTGGTGACACCACAGAGGTGCAGAAAACAAACAATAGAATGCCAGTGGACGAAGAAGTCACAGATGAATTTGGTTCAGAATCAGATGCTTCTTTCGACGTAACTTGCAATGTGGTTTCTGTACTGCCCAGAGACTTCGACAGGATAATGGAAGTCGAAGACGAAGAGGATGACATGATAGATGATAGCATAAGCTTGAAGCCTGTATGCTACTACATAATGAACAATGGCTGTGTCGAAGAGCAAAATGCCTTCTTCGAAAAGCCAGATGATGCAATGAAGGCTCACTTAAAGCCTCTCTTCATAAAAGGAAAGGTAGAAGGTGTAGGTGTCAACAAAATTCTGATAGATGGCGGAGCAGCTGTAAATTTAATTCCTCATTACATGATAAGGAGAATTGGAAAAGATGACTCCGACACTAAGCCTCACAATATGGTGTTGTCCAACTATGAAGGTAAAGTGGGAACAACACTGGGAGTAATACAATTGAACTTGACTGTAGGATCCATCACCAGGCCTACAATGTTTGTGGTGATAGCATCAAAAGCAAATTACAACTTGCTGTTGGGAAGAGAATGGATCCATGGGATTGGGGCTGTGCCATCCTCCATGCATCAAAGAATAGCAATCTGGAGGCCAGATGGGATTGTCGAAAACATTGAAGCAGATCAGAGTTACTTCACAGCTGATGTGAACAATATCACTAGTCGTAACTTCGACAAGAACCTAGCCCATATAGCACCATGCAATCCTGCGGCTTTCGACCTGACAGCTTCCGACAACGCTTACTGTTCCATGTACCTCCATCCTACACATGGTTTCCAGTGGGATAAAGAAATAATTGGGGAAACAAATTACACTTGGGGAACTGCCCATGTCAACCCAACTGGATGGGGAAGTGAATTCAGTGAAAATGACTGAAGTTTCAGCAATGGAAAGGATTTCGGCTTATATAGCCGAAAAACAACACAAAGCGGCCCTTGAGGCTGAAGTAAGAAATATGGCTGTCGAAGCCAGCACTCAGGTTGTCGAAGGACAACACCCTCAAGAAAATATTGAGGAGCAACATGCAAATCAGAGTTTTGAAGAAGACTCAAATGGTGAATGGCAGAACCAAAGACTTGATGCCATTTATGATGACGAACCTTTGGGGTTCGAAAAGGATCCAACCTCCACCAATATGAAAATGGTGGCACAGGATCCCTTAGAGGAGATTAATCTAGGACTGGGGGCAGAGAAAAGGCCCACTTACATCAGTGCCAAGTTGAATCCTCAACTCAGAATCGAAATAATCCAGCTGCTGAATGAGTTTAAAGACTGCTTCGCATGGGATTATGACGAAATGCCTGGTTTAGACAGAAGTTTGGTGGAATTGAAGTTGCCAATTCTGGAAGGGAAGAAGCCAATAAAACAGACCCCCAGACGCTTTGCACCTGAAATTCTGTCGAAGATCAAAGAAGAGGTCGAAAGACTTCTAAAATGCAAATTCATCCGTACAACAAGGTATGTCGAATGGATTGCTAATATTGTTCCTGTGATTAAGAAAAATGGCACACTAAGGGTGTGTATTGATTTTAGAGATCTAAACTCAGCCACCCCTAAGGATGAGTATCCTATGCCAGTAGCAGAAATGCTAGTAGATTCTGCAGCAGGCCATGAGTATTTAAGTATGCTTGATGGCTATTCTGGTTATAACCAGATTTTTATTGCTGAAGAAGACGTTCCAAAAACAGCTTTTCGTTGTCCAGGAGCAATAGGAACATATGAATGGGTAGTAATGCCCTTTGGTTTGAAAAATGCTGGAGCTACTTACCAAAGGGCTATGAATTCTATTTTTCACGATTTCATTGAAACGTTTATGCAAATTTATATAGATGACATTGTGATTAAATCTGCTTCAGGCTTCGACCATATTAACCATCTTCGACAGTCCTTTGAAAGGATGAGGAAGTTTGGTTTGAAAATGAATCCTCTTAAATGTGCTTTTGGTGTGCAGGCTGGGGATTTCTTAGGCTTTGTGGTCCACAAAAAGGGGATTGAAATCAATGAAAACAAAGCTAAAGCAATAATGGAAGCAAAAGCGCCATCGACAAAGAAGGAATTGCAGTCTCTACTAGGGAAAATCAACTTCCTCAGAAGATTTATCTCCAACCTTAGTGGAAAGACTCAGGCCTTCTCACCCTTGCTCCGACTGAAGAAAGAGGGTTTCACTTGGGGGCAAGAGCAACAAGCTGCTTTCGACAAGATCAAGGAGTATTTGGCAAATCCCCCAGTCCTAATATCTCCTTGCCGAAAAAGAAGCATGAGGCTCTACATATCAGCGTCTGACAGAACATTAGGAAGTATGCTTTGTCAAGAAGATGAACATGGCGTCGAAAGAGCCATTTACTATCTCAGCAGGGTCTTGAATGATGCTGAAACTAGGTATAGCATGATAGAGAAATTATGTTTATGTGTATATTTCTCTTGTATGAAATTAAAGCATTATATAAAACCCGTCGATGTACATATATCTTCTCATTTCGACGTAATAAAGCATATGTTGTCTAAGTCTATTTTACATAGTCGAATTGGAAAATGGGCTTTAGCCTTAACTGAATATTCTTTAAAATATATGCCTCTAAAAGCTGTTAAAGGGCAAGTAGTTGCTGACTTTATAGCTGACCACTCCATACTTGGAGAGGAGACAAATTATGTCGAAAAAGAGCCTTGGAGGTTATATTTTGATGGTTCCAGTCATAAAAATGGAACAGGTGTTGGGGTGTTAATTATTTCTCCCAACAAAGTTCCAACAAAGTTCCAACAAAGTTACAGCAAAAGACATTTCTCCTTTGATAGTCGAAAATATCTTTGCTGGGGGGCAATTTGTAAACCCATAATTTCGACAAGATTAAAATTCAGGCTTTAAGGTCATCTTTGTCGAAGGATAGCATCAGGAGGAGAATCCAAGAATTACTGACAAGGTTTTAAAGTTTCATTGTTTCGACAGAAATAGATATAATGTTCTGGCAGAATAGTTTGGAGAGTGTGTGACTGAGGGCTTCGACAGAAGAAGTTTGTTAAAAAAAGATAAGGTTTGGCAAGTGCTGAAGAGTTTTTCTCCTTTAAAAGGGTTTCGACAGTTTTGAGGAGTTACAAGGTTTCGTCACCAAGGAAGAGATTCAAATTCAAAGGTTGTAACCTTTGGCAGTTGGACACATGGAGGTTTCAGAGAAGAAATTTACATGCAGGCTGACACTTGTCGTTTAGTTATAGTTTTTCCGTTCTAAGCAGTTATTTTGTTTGTGTATAAATAGGATAGTTTGTGGTTAGAATGTGTGGGTGAAAATTTGTACAAAATTCCTGTAAAAGCTCTAAGTACCCAGTGTGAGAGAAAATGAGCCTAGTATTTGGAACAATGTACGTTTAAACACCAGTTATATTTCAAAGTCATTTTAAATTACTTGTTTATTCTTCAAGTCCATGTCATTTTAAATTTCATTTACTTTTTTGCAAGTTTTTAGCCTTTCGACATTTCTTTGTTCTTGTTTAAACTTTTAACCTTATTTCATCTTTAAGTTCAAACTTTCGTTACTTGCAAAATCAAAGTCCTTAATACTTTGACAATATTGATAAAACAAACCGCAAATTAGTCACCAAAAGTCTAAGAGTATTTCGACAGAACCAAATGCACATGTATCCCAGGACTTGTATGGTTGGTCCTGCAAGTAACCCAACTTTCTGAAGAAATTGGTTAACCAGAGGTTGTTCGCCAGAAAACACAGCGAACACCCCCTTCTAAGTATTATCTCACCTTCAGTTGGCATCAGAGCTCCGGTTTTGAGTGTGCTATCACTTAACAGTGTCAGTAAAGATCCAGAGAGAAATACTTTGATATATATTTATTTGTTACCATGGCTGATAATTCAATGTCCAATATTAACAATAAATATGAAGAAAGGGATAGGATCAGCACCAAACCCCCAATGTTTGATGGGGAGAAATTTGACTACTGGAAAGACAGAATTGAGAGTTTTTTCCTAGGATATGATGCTGATCTATGGGATCTAGTCATAGATGGATATGTCCATCCCACAGATGGGAATGGCAAGAAGATTGACAGAAAATCTATGACAGATGCTCAGAAGAAAGATTTCAGAAATCACCACAAAGCCAGGACTATATTATTGAATGCAATTTCACATACAGAGTATGAGAAAATTACAAACAGGGAGACTGCTTTTGATATGTTTGAATCTCTAAAAATGACTCATGAGGGAAATTCTCAAGTTAAGGAGACAAAAGCTCTGGCTCTGATCCAGAAGTATGAGGCCTTCAAAATGGAAGACTCTGAATCTGTTGAAGCCATGTTCTCCAGATTTCAGATACTCACTGCTGGGCTGAAAGTTCTGGACAAGGGATACTCTACATCAGATCACGTAAAGAAAATCATCAGAAGTCTGCCTACCAGATGGAGACCAATGGTGACTGCCTTGAAGATGGCTAAAGATCTGAACAAGATCTCTCTAGAAGAACTCATCAGCTCACTAAGGAGCCATGAGATTGAGCTTGAGGAAGATGAACCTCAGAAGAAAGAAAAAGGTAAATCTGTTGCATTAAAATCTAACAAAACTGCTAAAGCTTTGCAGGTCATTCAAGAAAGCTCTGAAGAATCTTCTTCTGAAGAAGAAGATGAGTTATCCATGCTGTCCAGAAGGATCAACAGACTCTGGAAGCACAAGGGAAAGAAGTTCAACAACTTCAGAAGATCTGATGATAGAAAGGAATCTTCTGGACACAGAAGATCTGCCAAGAAAGAAGTTGTGTGCTATGAGTGCAAAGAACCTGAGCACTACAAGAATGATTGCCCCAAACTTCAGAAAGAAAAACCCAAGAAGAAGTTTAACAAAAAGAAGAAGGTTCTGATGGCAACATGGGATGACTCAGATGAATCTGAATCATCTTTTGAATCAGAAGAAGAATGTGTCAATGTTGCACTGATGGCCAGCATAGAGGATCAAGAGGAAGGTACCTCAGGATATGAATCAGATTCTGAATCTGATGATGACGCAGAAGAGGTAATGGCTAAACTTACCAAAGAAGAACTGATAAAGGTTTTATCAGAAGTTCTGAAAAGTTACAACAATATCAAACTCAAATACAAGAAGCTGAAAAGCAATCTTGAATCTGAGATTGATCTTCTGAAGACAGAACTTGTTGAGCAAAAAGAAATTAATCTAAAAATCAGAATGACTTTGAAATAACTCAACAAGAATCTGAATCTGAGACTAAGTCATGTGAAAACATCTTAGAAAAATATGACTCTAGCTTTCAGAAATTCCTTACGAAGAGCATAGACAGAAGCAAGATGGCTTCCATGATCTATGGTGTTAGTGGAAACAACAGAAGAGGTATTGGATATGAATCTTCATCTGGAAGCAATCCAAAACCTGTTGACAAACTTTTTATCAAGAAGACACCTCTGTACTCTCAATTTAAGTTTGGTCACTTAAATGACATTAAACACACAAGCTCTGAGAAGAATACTTATATGTTTAAACCCAAGGTTAGTCAAAATAAACATTATGTTGAAAAACAGAAGTTTAGACAAACCTCCAGAACCACTAACCCTAAAGGACCCAAGAAGATCTGGGTACCTAAAAGTAAAATAATTCCTGTTGCAGATGTTCTTAGCAGCAAGGTCAGGACACCAATCATGGTACCTGGACTCTGGATGCTCACGACACATGACAGGAGAAAAGTCTATGTTCCAAAGCCTGGAACTTAGATCTGGAGGTGATGTGAAGTTTGGAGGGAACCAGAAGGGCAAGATCATTGGATCTGGCACTATTGGAAATGGTAAACTTCCCTCTATTACTAATGTTTTACTTGTTGAAGGGTTAAAGCATAACTTATTGTCCATAAGTCAATTAAGTGACAATGGTTATGATATTACCTTTAATCAAAAATGTTGTAAAGCTATTAGTCAAAAGTATGGCTCTATCCTATTTAGTGGTAAGAGGAAAAACAACATTTATAAAATAAATCTTTCAGAACTTAAAGTTCAAAATGTTAAATGCCTCTTGTCTGTTAATGAAGAGCAATGGGTCTGGCACAGAAGATTGGGCCATATTAATATGAGACGTATATCTCAGATTAATAAACTTAATCTTGTCAGAGGACTCCCTAATCTGAAGTTCACTTCAGATGCTCTTTGTGAAGCATGTCAGAAAGGGAAGTTTTCAAAAACATCTTTCAAATCAAAAAATGTTGTTTCTACTTCTAAACCACTAGAACTACTTCATATTGATCTGTTTGGACCAGTGAAAACTGCATCCATCAGAGGCAAGAAGTATGGATTAGTCATTGTTGATGACTTTAGCAGATGGACATGGGTAAAGTTCTTAAAACACAAGGATGAGTCACATTCTGTGTTCTTTGACTTCTGCAAGCAAGTCCAGAATGAAAAGAATTTCAAAATTATAAAAGTCAGAAGTGATCATGGTGGTGAATTTGAAAATAAATATTTTGAAAAATATTTTTCTGAAAATGGCATTGCTCATGATTTTTCCTGTCCTAGAACTCCACAACAGAATGGGGTTGTAGAGAGGAAAAACAGAACTTTGCAAGAAATGGCCAGAACCATGATCAATGAGACAAATCTGGCAAAACATTTTTGGGCAGAAGCAATCAATACAGCCTGTTACATTCAGAACAGAGTGTCTGTTAGACCTCTTCTGAAGAAGACTCCTTATGAACTGTGGAAGAACAAAAAGCCCAACATTTCATATTTTCATCCTTTTGGATGTATTTGCTATATGTTAAACTCTAAGGAAAATCTGAGCAAGTTTGATTCCAAAGCACAGAAGTGTTTCATGCTTGGATATTCTGAATGCTCTAAAGGCTACAGAGTATACAACACTGAGACACAGATTGTGGAAGAATCCATTCAGGTCAGATTTGATGATAAGCTTGGCTCTGAAAAGCCAAAGCAGGTTGATAACTCTGCAGATAGGGAAGTAGTCTTTAATGACTCTGAAGTTTCAGAAGCAGACAAAATTCAAGTGAAGGAACCAGCAGCAACTCCAGATGCTACTCCTTTAACTTCTCAGATGAATAATCTTAACATTTCTGAAGAGTCAACTATTAGAGGATCATCATCCAGAATTAAAACTTCTCATCCAGAGGATGTCATTATTGGAAAGAAGGATGATCCCATCAGAACAAGATCCTTTCTAAGATCATCTGAAGCATCACTATTTGGACTAGTGTCAGAAATTGAACCATCTTCTGTAGAAGAAGCTCTGCAAGACAATGATTAGATTATTGCCATGCAAGAAGAGCTAAATCAATTTAGCAGGAATGATGTATGGGATCTAGTTCAAAGACCTCAAGGATTCAATATAATTGGTACAAAATGGGTCTTATGAAATAAGCTAAATGAGAAAGGAGAAGTTGAGAGGAATAAGGCAAGGCTGGTTGCTCAAGGGTACAGTCAGCAAGAAGGTATTGATTACACTGAGACATATGCTCCAGTGGCAAGGTTAGAATCTATACGCCTTCTTATTTCCTTTGCTGCACAAAATAACATCACTCTGTATCAGATGGATGTTAAAAGTGCCTTTCTTAATGGTATTATAGAAGAAGAAGTTTATGTCCACCAACCTCCTGGTTTTGAAAATAAAAAATTTCCAGATCATGTTTTCAAATTAAAGAAATCTCTATATGGATTAAAACAAGCTTCCAGAGCTTGGTATGAGAGATTGAGCAATTTTCTTCTGGAGAAGAATTTCATCAGAGGCAAAGTGGATACAACACTATTCTGTAAAACAATTAAGAAAGATCTTCTTATTTGCCAAATTTATGTAGATGATATTATTTTTGGATCAACAAATATTATGCTTGGAAAGGAGTTTGCTACATGTATGCAGGCAGAATTTGAAATGAGCATGATGGGAGAACTCAGATTCTTTCTAGGAATCCAAGTTAATCAAACTCCAGAGTGCACCTACATACATCAGACAAAGTATGTTAAAGAACTTCTGAAGAAATTCAACATGTCTGACAGCAAGCTAGCAAAGACTCCAATGCATCCTACTAGCTCACTTGGCAAAGAAGAGGTAAGTAAGAAAGTAGACCAGAAGCTCTACAGAGGTATGATTGGTTCTCTTCTTTATCTTACTGCTTCTAGACCTGACATATTTTTCAGTGTTTGTCTGTGTGCTAGATTCCAATCAGATCCTAGAGAATCACACTTGACAGCTGTCAAGAGGATTCTAAGGTATCTGAAAGGTACTTCTAATGTGGGTTTGTGTTACAAAAAATCTGATGATTTCAAATTAGTTGGATTCTGTGATGCTGACTACGTTGGAGACAAAGTGGAAAGAAAAAGTACTTCTGGAAGTTGTCAATTTCTAGGAAGAAATCTAATCTCCTGGTACAGCAAGAAGCAACCCACAATTGCACTTTCAACCACAGAGGCTGAATACATTGCTGCTGCTGGATGTAGCACGCAGATGCTCTGGATGAAGAGTCAGCTAGAAGATTATCAATTTTTTGAAAGTAACATTTCTATCTTTTGTGATAATACTTCTGCTATATGCTTGTCCAAGAATCCCATTTTACATTCTAAGGCAAAACATATAGAAATTAAGCATCATTTCATCAGAGACTATGTTCAGAAGGGAATCATAAACTTAGCCTTTGTTGATACAGATCATCAATGGGCAGATATTTTTACAAAACCCCTTGTTGAAGAAAGATTCAATTTTATTCTGAAAAATATTGGTATGGATTTTTGTCCAGAATAATATTTATCAGAAGCAAATTGTTACAGATGCAAAAATGCTTAAATGCTCTGAAGTATTTCTTCTGTTTGTTTATTCTATTCTGATCAATATATCTTTTGTGAAACTCTGAACTAACAATCTTTAGAAGATCTGAACGTTGGCTAACGTTTCATTTCTTAATAGAATTCAGAACAGCATGCAAGTAAACACGTGTCACACAAAATCTGAAGAGGTGGCGTGTACATAACTGAAGAGACGTTTGAGGTGAAGTTTGAATAGTAAGAATCTTGGTTTTCCCCCCAAATTGTCAGAAGCATTTAATGTTTTGAAATGATTTTTATTCTCTTCATTTAATGCTTGTTCAAACGTGCGTTTTTCTGACTGTAGATGTGCCTAAGTGTTTTAGTATAAATACTTGTCTTGTATTCACTTTCACACTTTTCACTCTCTCAGAATTTACATGCGTTTTCATCTCCTATTCTCTCTACATAAAAACCCAAAACCTAAGTGTTTGACAAAGCATTTTTCTATGGCAACTTCATCATTAACAACTGCTCAATTCCAATCTACTATGGCTGCTGTGAATTCAGAAAACTTAGGTGTTGCTCCATTTTCTCCTCCCAAAAGAACACTTCTTACGCCAGTTGATAAATTGGAAGTGTTATGTGAATCTATGGTTTAGTTGATTCTCTGGCAGACAATGGGTTTGAGTTTCGTTCCATAATTAGAGCTCAAGGATGGGTTAAGTACTTTGATAGGCTTTTTGGACCAGTTTACCCTCTCCTTGTGAAAGAATTCTGGATTCATGCATCAGTTTATCCCAAGTTCATCACATCTTCTGTGCTGGGAAAAGAAATTATTTATCACATAAGATCTGATAAGAAAATTGATAGGTTATGAAGAAACAGATGGTGTTTCTCACTTGCCAGCTGGGCGTGTGGACATGGATGAAGTTTATGAAGAAGTTATGACTGCTGGTCAAGCTTCTAACAAATTCAAAGATCTGAAGCCTGATTACAAGATCTGGGCCAAGATCTTCATGGGATGCATCCACCACAAGAAGTCAACCAATTCTCCAGACTATGTCAATAATGAACAGATCTATTTCATGTATTGCCTTAGTCAGAGCACCAAGGTAGATCTTCCATATATTCTGTTTATGCATCTGTGGAACCATATCAATGCATCTAGAGAATATGTGAAAGAGAAAGGACAGAAGATCAGAACTTGGATCCCCTTTGGAAGGTTGATCTCAGATCTTCTTACTGAGAATGGTTTAGTGACTGCTCTGTACGCTGCTGGGGTTACAGAGGAATTAGAGTTTATAATGGGAAAACCTCTGAACGCTAAAAGTCTTCTGAGACTCAAAATTATTGATGAACTCACTACTGCTCCCAAGAGGCTGAATATGTCTGAATTAAATAAGAGGGTTCCTGTAGATGACTTTCCTCTATTCTTTGCTGAAGAACCCAGACATATAGTGCTTATATATATTGAGGAATGCAAGAAGGAAGGAATACCTGTTCCTGCTAATGTGTTTCAGCTAGTTAAACAACCACTACCAGATGCAGGAGAAGAAGAAGCACCACTTCAGAGGAAAAGGACTCAGCCTGTAGAAGAATCTGAACCTGTCCAGAAGAAGGTCAAGATTGCTGAGAAGCCCAAGAAGCTCTTGAAGAGAAAAGATTCTGAAGAAGCTGCATCTATCCCTGTCAAGAGGATTAAAGTAAAAGGTACTAAATCATCTGTAACTTCTGCAAATCTTGTTATTAATGATTCAAATATTAAGTCTGTTCCAAAACCACCTGCTACACAAACCACTTCTGTTACTGCTCTCAGTTTTGTTTCACCTCAAAAACAAACAACTGTTTCTGTATCAAAACCATCTCAACCCAAACTACATATCAAACACTTTGTTCCACGTCCACAACCATCAGATCACCAACCATCAGAACAACAACCATTTGAAAAACAAACACCTGTTCAACAACAAATCTCTGAACATCCAGAGCACCAACCAAAAGAAGTTCAACCAGAAAAAGCCTCTGACTATCCACCATCAAATATTCCACCTTCTGAACCCATTGCACCTGTTACTTCTGAACCTACAAAAGTAACTTCTAATCCAGTTTCATCAGAACCAATAATTATTCCTTCTGATTCACCAATCTCAGAACCACCATCCAAACAATCTAACATTCCTTCAAAACCTACAAACACTTCTGAACCTCACATCCCTGAGACAGATGTTCTTGATGTCACACCACTAAAAACAGTGTTTCAAGTATCTTCTACCTCTTGTACACCAACAACATCCTCTAACTCCTCAGAATCAGATATCCACCCAGATTTTCTAATCTCTCCATCTAAAAAATACTCTGAGATAAATCAATCTGAACCTGAACCTGAATCAACCATACCTTCTAAAACTCCCATTCCAGATCCTATGCCTCCACCTGCACCATCATCTGAGATGTTAATCCCCAATTCCAATCCAACATCATCTGGTATATCTTGTGCCCAAGTTTCTTCTCTTTATCATAATCTATCTTATGGTTTCAAACTGAAAGATTTTTATGATAGAGTTGAACCTTCTGAACCCCTCAACCCTCTGAAACCAAAACTTAGACAGACTCTTCCATCTGTGATTCTATCTTATATTCAATCAATGACCAATGTAGGATCTTTAGCAACCATATCTGCAACGTCTGGTAAAGCTGTTGTTTCAGCTCTGCAACTTGCATCTGATAACACAGTTGCATCTACTGAACCACCAAAATCTGCTTTCAAACCATACTCAAATGCACCTTTTGATGTTGTTTACCATCACACAAAACCAAAACCTCATTTGCTTAATTAAACAGATCCTTACCTCAAAAACCAGAAATTCCTTTCATTCCATATTATCCTCCTCCTCTGATTTCCATCCAAAAATCACTTTTTCCACCAACTCCCAAACCTAAACATATAACCCTGGAAACCTTGCTTAAACCACAGCCCAGACTTAATATTGATCATTTATTTCAAACTTTTTTGCAAGAAATACAGATGTCTTTAGGTACTGTTCAGAAGAAATGCTCTGAAACAATGGATGCCAATGAATCTGACATCATCTGGAAAGGATTCATCAATAGATTTAACACTGTAGCTTCAAATCTGAAGAACGTCTGTTCTGATGATGCAAAGCTCAGAGCTGAAAGGACTCTATTCTGGACTGTCAACAAAACTGAACCTCTGCTTCGTTTAGATGTTCCTCCACCATCAACAGAATCTACTGCTAATGCATTAACTATGACTCCGGTAGAACCTTCTTCAGGATCTACAGAACCAATGGCAATTGACTCTGTTCAGGCTACAGAACCTCCTAATTCTTCATCTGAGATAAAGACAGAACATCCAGACTTTGAAGACAAGATTGCTGCTCTGGAGGCTGGACAGTCTGAGATAAAATCCTGGATGGCTAAGCAGGACAAGAAGTCTGAGGATATGACAGAATGGATGTCAAAGCAAGACGAGAAGAATGAAACTATGACTAAGTGGATGTCCAAGCAAGAGCAATCCTCCTCTGAGATTACAGATCTATTGAAGATGCTTTTGTCCAAACACACTTAGATTTTTTTCATTCTAATGTTTTTGCATCTGTTGTTTGCATCTGTACCTTATTGCTATATCTTTTGTTGATTACCTATGTACTCTTGCTCTGATATTTTGAATGAATCAAGTTTTCTCCATTGAATTATCTTATTTATTGTTCCTTTTATTTGTTTTTGTTAAAAGTTTTTACTTTTTGCTTATGACAAAAAAGGGGGAGAAAATATAGATCTGAACTGTTTAATATAACTTCACCAGAATGAATCTTCAGATATATCTACTCTATCTAACATTTAACTTGACTATTTCAGAACATTTGATAAGAACACTCTATAAAAGAAACTCTGAGTCTCTCAGATCATTTGTCTATTATCAAACTCTGAATCTTATATCTGCAAGACATTCTGACCTTAAAATGTTATAAGAACAAACAAGATCTAACTCTGAAGATTACTCAAGACAAAAGGGAAGTTTCTATTCCTTTTTCATATTTAACTCAGGGGGAGATTCATCATCTCAGGGGGAGTTATAATTCTTTATGTTCAGTTAAATAAAATTTCTGATACTTTTTGTCATCATCAAAAAGGGGGAGATTGTTAGAATACAGATTGGTTCTTAATAATAACTCTTTGTTTTGATGATAACTGTTAGGAAATTTAATATTTAAGAATTATATACTCTAAAATTTGTTTGAGAGTTTTACTGCAGATTGAAATGAAATTAACACTCTAGAAGCAAATTTGTATTGTATACAAGAAGTTATCCTGACTCTGAAGCGCCAGATGCATCTTACAGAAGAATCTGATTGCTCTTTACAGAAGATCCTGAGCGTAGTCTCCAGAAGGATCTGAAGCAAGAAGCTCCAGAACATTCTGAGTCAGAAGCATCTGAAGCTGAAGCATCTGAAGCTAGTCAGAAGCATCTGAAGCTGAAGCATCTGAAGCAAAGAAGAATATTGTTTGAAGAGTTTCTCAAAGCATAATTCTACAGAAGTTTCTGAAAGTACTAACGCTGCCAAGTACTGAAGTTCTGTGTCATATATGCTCTGATGATCAACACGCTGAAAGCACACACGCTGCAGAAGACTCTGATACAGCAAAGTTTTGAATATCATTAGAAGACTCTGATCCATTCAGACTCTGAAGAACTTGCTGAAAACTGAAGAAGAAATATTCAAGAATATATCCGTTGGAGTAAATCAACGTCTCTTTCCTCATTTGTGCTAGACACAATTACACAGACAAAAAGGATTTTTCTGTGTTATCTACTTCAAGGAAAGGTCACTTGATGTGAAGACAAAAAGGGTCAGACCTTTTTGGGACTCTCTTTTCAACGCTCAGCATCCTAGGATCAGCTGCCTATAAAAGGAGAACTCCACCACTTTCTTCAGTGACACAATTTGCTGAAAAGAAATCATATTATTCTAAGCTCTCATTATTTCTTATTCTTCTTAGAATTTCTTGTACTTAAACTTAAGAGAAAAATCACTGTTGTGATAAAAGCTTTATAGAAGCATTAACGCTCTTGTATTTAATTTACATTGATTGTAAAGATTTTTTCCTTAAGAGGATTCAGTTGGAATCAGTAGCTCTTGAGAAGACTAAGAACAGTTGTTCTTAGGTGTTACTATTGTAATCAGTTTGATTTAATAGTGGATTAAGTCCTTGTTGAGAAAGGTAAATCACTCTAGGAAGGGTGGACTGGAGTAGTTGTTTAAACGAACCAGGATAAAAATAATTGTGTATTTATTTTTTAAGTCTTAATCTTTCATACTTATTCAACCCCCCTTCTAAGTATTATCTCACCTTCAACAAATGCTACTAGAAGATAACAATGTGTTGGATCGTTGTTATGAGGTCAAAAAGATATTGTGTCCAATGAGTTTGGAATGTATATCAAAATACATGCATGATGTAATGGTTTCATATCATACAGGAAAGAGTATGAAAAATTGGATTAATGTTCGTAATATGGTGAGTCATGCTACAAGGTGAAGGACAACAGTGGTGATGACTATCACGCTGTTAGTAAGAAGTGTCCTCTTGTTAAAGTATTATGGTACTTGCTAATAATTCCAAAGTTCAAGAGAATTTTTTTTCTAATGCGAATGATGCAAATAATATTAGATTCCCTGCAAATAAAAGAAAATGTGACGAAAAGATTTTTCATGTAGCTGATTTTTTGCAATGGGAAAAAATTGATTCGTTGTTTTCAGAGTTTGGCCTTGAGCCAATAAACCCTAAGATTGGGCTTGCCACGAATGGAATGAGCTCATGCGGTAATCTGAGTTATAACCATACTTCTTGACCGGTTTTTCTCACAATTTACAACCTACCTTCTTGTTATCTATGATGATGTATGGACCCAAACAACCTGGAAATGACATATATGTTTATCTATGTCCATTAATTGAAGATTTAAGACTTTTGTGGGAGGAAAATGTTGACATTAATGACACGTATTCAGGTGAAAAATTTAAGGTTTAATACAATTTTTAGTCATGTATCTTAACTTCGAAGTTCATTTTGGTCCCTTAACTTTAAAAAGGTCCATATTAACTTATTAACTTTCAAAATGTTTCATATTAGTCATTTTTGTCTAATCACCTATAATTATTACATTTAATATTATTATTCTAAATATACTCCTACTTTTTTCACATTTTTATGTTTTTTTACAATTTCCAAGAAAAAAAGTAGTGGCAAAATTATAAAGAGTATAAGAATTTAATGCATTTATACATTTTTTTAATGGATGAACTTTTTTGTAAAATTGTTTATATATGAGACCAAAGGGAGTATAAATGTGGTTCACAAATGATTTGTTTTGTTGTTTCTGGTCTATTTACAATTCTAAAAAATACATGTAAAATTTTTTGAAAATTCAATAAAATCAGAAAGTTATATTAAAAACAAATTATTTCACACGATTGATTCTTTCAACCGTGATTATATGTAAGAGTGTTATCTAAATTTAAAAATTCCTAAAATGACATTGTTGGATATCGAATCCAAAACCTTAAATCATTTTACTACGGTTATTTATTACAACTATAAAAACATGTAGTGCATTGCCAATTTATTATCACGTACTATAGACCGTAATTGTTAGTAATCGATCACAGACAACTTTACCATAAACCATTGAATATGGTTATATTTATGAAATATGTTATCTGCAATATGTCAATCCAACGAATGGTATTATGACTTATTTTGCAATATGGGCCTAAAACATAAAATATAATAATAATTATTGGTTTTTTTTTTAAACTATTCAAATCTACCACAAATTCACTAGAATATGATTGTGCCAATGCAATCACAAGCGTTAAATCCCAATCAAACGATTTATATGACTTTGTCCAATCTCAATCAAACGAATTATATTCTTACATTACAAGATAGATTTACAATATGAAATTATTAAACAATATAATAGAGTATCATTGTAGTTAGGTTAAAAATAATCTAAACTTATGTTTTATTATTATTTTTGTATCTCTTGTATTCATAACTTCCATATTTTCATTAAAAACAAAACACTGTTTCTTCTTTCCCTCGTTCTTTTTATCTATAAATCATCATTGTTAACAGAAGTATAATTATAAATTATCCTCATAATCAAATGATCCAAATATTTAAAAGAATGATTATGCTATACTCTAGACTACTCTAGACGATTTACTTCCCCATATTGGCCTTCTCTATATAAAGCCACCAATAATTACAAAACATCAATTAGAATTTAAGAGACAAAGAGTGAGTAAGAGAGGACAATCCTTAACCTCCACATATCTCTCTCCCACACTTCTACATACCCTTAATTTCTGAACACTAACATGGCTTCACAAATTGTTAGTGATGTAAGATGCCAAACACTAATGCACTATGCAGCCTCTTATGGTGAAAGAGGAAGCAAAAAGACACTCTCTAGTCCCCAAAACTACAGTTACCATAAAATAAAGAACAGCAAAATCTACACTGGAGAAGGGAACTTCAAAGAAATGTATAATAATAAGGAATCACTAGATCAAAAAGGTGCAAAAAGTAGCACAAATCTAGCTCAAGCACAGAAGCTTCAGAGGTTGGGATTCTCTTACCTTGCAACATCTTTTCTTTACATGGCAATTAAGGTAAAAGCATTCTACAAAGGATTCATTGGAGATGTTGCAAGTGAATCAAGAATGGTGGGAATTGAAGCACCTGTGGCAGAGGCATATTTCTCAGTTCCGGTTCTGCCAAATTGAGATAGCAACAATATTATAAAGTATTATTGTAATTAAGTTCAAAATAATCTAAATTCATGTTTTATTGTATATTATTTTCTGTTTCAAATTTGTTAAAATACAATAATTTACCGTCTCCAGCTTCGTCGTTATCAAGCTTCGTCACCTTTAACTTGGGATTTGGATCCTCTCCTTTTTTATATATCATGTCATCTATCATGTTTCTAATCTAACGGTTTATAATTTATAATGTACAAATTATTCATTTTATTTAATTATTTATGTACAAATTACTTATCTATTTTTCTCTCCTATTAAATTACTTTTTTTATTTAATTATTCATTATAAATTTTGAATCGTTAGATTAGAAACATGAGCGGTGACATAATATATAAAAAAAGGAGAAGATTTAAATCCGTCCAATTATATATGTGGTACAAAATCTAACTCTAATATTATTATGTTAAATACCTCGCCCTCTTAAGTTTTTAAAATCATATGTAAATTAACGGAAGTTTTATTATGTCAAAATGAATATAGATACTTCATTTAACCATGATTTATATGTAATAATATTAAGATCTATTTAAACACGGTTTTATTATGACAAATTTAAGATCATGTATGAAATTCTGTCTTACACATCTTCAACGATTAACCGAACAACTTCAATACAAAAGTCAGTGTAATTTGTTCTTCAAAAATTCTCATCCTCAACATAAATCTTTTAGTCAAAATCTTAAAAATTTCATTATGCATTCAGCATTTATTATGGCCACGTGAAGAATTTAATTCAAGCACAGTACTTATAACAAAATTAGTTGAAATGTCAAATATTTGATGGGTCTCACAAGGCACCCCATTTAAAGTTTCTGATACAGACCCTTGGGATAAGAGTGTCTATAATCATTCCCAAGGCATAAGGGAAAAATGATGATATTTGCCTTCCATCTAAAGACTTAATTAAATCCTCTATTTTTTCTCTCATATATATTATATTTTCTAAACCATAGTAATAAGAAAAATGAAAATAATGACATATACCGAATCACCTATATTCTAAGCTTTTACGTCATGCCTTTTAGAGCCATATGATAGCATAATGTTTCAATATCAAATACCATATTAAGATATGAACATTGTCTAGAGAATTTTGTTCTCAAGCTCTATTTTTTTTATAAGATGTGTCTAGAATTCCAACAATGTCTACACACTTCTTCAGAGACTTACCAGTTTAAGTGATAAACGTTATTGATTGAAAAAGCAATAGCATGCCCTTGCAACTTGCAGAACATGTGGTTCCAGAGTTGAAACAAAAGGCTCCAATAACAGTACCTGAATTGGCCATGGACCCCATCTCATTAATAAACAGAATTTTTTATCAAGTGAAGTTTGGAAAAGCATATATTTGTAAGTGTGAATATATATATTTTAGATTTAAGAGAGATACTCCTGATTACAATATGATCATCGTAAAATAAAAACGAAACTTCGGATTAAGGATGTGTTTTAAGATCCGGGTTTATTCATTTGATGTTTTGTTTATAATATTTGATTTTGTAGAATCAATCGTCATAAATTTTATGTCATATTTTTTGATTTAGATTCATTCATTTGATGATGTTTATAATATTTGATATTGTTGAGTCAATCATCAAAATCTATTTCAACATTGAATCATAAATTAAGTTTCTAAAGTAATTGTTATTATGATAAAAAGAGATTGAAAATCTATTATCATAGAATTTCTAACTCTTATACAACTTTGATTCCAATTAGGCCTGTATGAACAAAGCTTGATAAAAATCAAAATAGTTGGTAGTTTTTTAATCGGATTTGATGTGGCATACATGTTGAGAGTATAATTTAAGTTGTGTAACCCAAATCAAAGTCCAAGTTAATTAGGGTTAGGATTTGTTATATAAGTTACTTAGTACTCAATTACTTAGTTGTATACACTACTACAAAAAGGCTATACAACAATGCACACGTTATCACGTCCAAAGGATCCATGGTGGTAGAATCTATTCAATTAGGTGCTTTCTTTTTATTTTCATTTTTAAGCCACTTTTCACCACAATTGAAAGTTTGAAGTGTGGTAAAAAGTGACGCATGGTCATGAGTTTGAATCCTGTCGTCGTTATTGTTCTACTGTCGCATTTTTTATTTTTATTAAAAGACATACAACAACAGTTGTTTAATACAATTGTTGTTGTATGTAGTTGTTCCACCCTAAAATTTGCCCTCTGTTTTCTAATCTTATTTGACTTATGTTTGTGTCCTTATGCATTTGCCATAACAATTAACCATGCATTGCATTGAGTTCTCAAGATATGCGATCACAACGTATTTCTTGAGGTTCAGGATTTTCTTTATTTTAGAGAATGTTTCAGTAGCATTCAGAACTAAATTCACAGTCATCAGAGGCTTCAAGCATTTATTTTGCTCAACAAATGGTTTGATTACTTCAGAGTCAAGAACAAAGAGCACAGAGTTCATATGATTTGTTTCAAACAGGTTATCTATCATATTTCGATCATCATTCAAGTGTCATACCAAAGGTCGAGGTTCAGACACAGAGGCATGCTCAGAACAGATTGCAACAGGACAATTTTTTCATTTTTGCACTACTGTAACCGGTTACCCAAATCCTAATAAACGGTTACCACCTTTCTAGAAGGTGCCGAATTTTTGAAGCATGTAACCGGTTACCATGATTGGTGTAACCGGTTACATAAGATGAATTTGGTAAAAAACAACAGATTTTTCAGCACTGTAGCAGTTTGTAACTCATTTCAACTGTTTGGTCTAATATTACATCAGATGGAAGGATCTAGAACATGAAAGTCATAACTAACTCCATACCACATTTAAAATCTCATTTCGTACCTAACTCCAAAGCATATTTTCCAAACCCAATTCCAAGCCTCTTTGAGCTCCAAGCCTAATTGCTATTTAAACAAACTTGCTCCATTCCACATAGGGACCCTATTCATTTTTCTACATTTTTCTGAATTCACTCTCAATTCTCTCTCACTTCCTGCAATAGAAGTTGATTTGGATCTAGATCTGAGTTTTGGAAGTGGTTTCTTGAAGAGCTTTTGAAGTACATTCGATATCGGTTGTTTTCGCATTGTTCTTCAATTTTCTCGCTAGGAATTCATCAGATTTCGGGGTTTCATACTTTTCTCATCAAATTCCGTTTACAACAATTACCAAAGCAAATATCCACTTTGTAGGTTGGTAATTCTTGGATCCAAACTTGATTCTAGCTTGATTTTCATTTTTACAATGTATTTTCTTATGATTATTGTCTGGTTTGATCCATTTATTTGCATGCTTATTGATGTTAATGTTTAATTAATTCAATTGGTGTTTAATTGCCCATATTTGCTGTGATTTTCGTGTACAATTGCATGCATTAACATGCTACACTTGATCAATTAAGTGATTCTAGAAAAGTGTTTTTGATTGTTGTTTTAGCAGGTGTAATCAGTTACTGCATTTGGTGGAACTGATTACACCCTACTTTCTACGCCCAGGGAATGTTGTTGCTCATGGTGTAACCGGTTACACTACTTCAGGTAACTGATTACACCTGACATGTTTTGTGTTTTTAGCTTATTTTTGGGACTGTTTTGAATTCTTTCCACTTCTAACCTTCATTGCTTGATACGATTGATATTTGTGGTTATTTCTTGAGCTGTTTAACATACATTTACAGTGTTCATACGCTTTGTGATTAATTTGCGTTATTTTCCATAATTCTTGCTTGTAATTGTTAATGCAAATTCACGGTGTTCTTGATACATGCTCATGTGCATTGTTTGATGATTGCTCACCTCGCTTGATCTTGGATTACAAGATGCATGTTTATGCTAATTGTTTAATTGTTGATACATGCTAATTGCAATTTACATATTTATGTCAGTTGCTAGATCTTATGCATGTGTGTTCATGTTGCTTGAATTCTTAATGCATGATCATGATACTTGATTAGCCTTTTGGAATACTTGACACATGTTCATTTTAATTCATGCTTGATCCTTGTTGAATGCACTCATGTTGCTGATACATACATCATTGTCCTGTACATGTACGCTGTTAAATCTTCTCATTTTGTTGTTGCTGCATACATGCCTGTTATTAAAATATGTGATGTTAAATGTTGTTGTGTTGTTGTAGGAAATACATTATTGTTCCGATTTAAGCGTCGTCGTATGTTGTTGTTTGTGTTATTTCTTAGCTTTTTGCTTTCTCTTGGATGTTCCCTTAAAGCTTCCTAGTCTGACTTAATTTTTTATTAAGCTTGGAGTAGGATAGACTTTAGGTTGGTAATCCAAGCATGACAACTTTAGGGTAGCATGTCCCTCTAAATTCAACCATAAGTCCATCTTGCATGATAACATTAGGATAGAATCGTCTTGTAATTCTAACCTTAGGACCACATTGCATGATAACATCTAGGACCAAGTCTCTATTAGATTTTGCATTGTGTCTTTCTCTTCTTCCTCTTAATCAAGTCAAAACACTTAATAAATACAATGTGTATAGTGCATCATAAACCTTAAGCATGTGGGAAATGATGAGTGGGAGTCTCTTCTTACCTCATCAAGAGGGCTTTATACGTGAGTCGTCTCGGATTGTTCGTGTAAAGTGCTCGCTCCTATCGTCATAGACTTTAGCATGATACACATCACAAACCGATTCAATTCACTTTTTTAAAACACTTCAACAAATTAAAATCGTTTTCCTTCGGGATTCTCTCCTTTCTTTTTTCAAAAAGGGCAATGTTATTTACATTCTACCGCAAACAGGTAACAAGTAAGACTTCAGATAGTGAGTGACAAACACCTAAACTACTAGAACGTGAACGTTAGCATTATCCATAAAAAATATTAAGCAACCCGTGATCCCACGAACTACGGACACTCTGACTTTCTCATTCTTGTTGAGAATACGTAGGCATAAGGGCCCCAATCCTTGGCGAACAACCTTCCCTTTCACCCGTAGTCCTCCGAACTACGATGACTCTGACTTTCCTATTACACGGGGGAATACGTAGACATAGGATTGTGAAATCCTATCAAGTCCTATTTTGTTTTTCTCCCTTTTCGTTTCCGCTCCCTTAGCAAATAGGTCTTTAGGTATACACACCCTTTGATTAGAAAACCCTTTAATAAATACAATGTGTATAGTGTATCACGAGTCTTAAGCACGTGGGAAATGATGAGCAGGAGTCTCTCCTTACCTCATCAAGAGGGCTTTATACGCGATTCGTCTCGGATCGGTCGTATAAAGCATTCGCTCATATCGTCATAGACTTTAGCACGATACACATCACAAACCGATTCAATTCACTTCTTTAAAACACTTCAGCAAATTAAAATTATTTTCCTTCGGGATTCTCTCTTTTACTTTTTCAAAAAGGGCATGTTATTTACGTTCTACCGCAAATAGGTAACACGTAAGACTCCAGACAGTGAGCAAGAAACACCTAAACTACTAGAACGTGAACGTTAACATTATCCATAAAAAACACTAAGCAACCCGTGATCCCACGAACTACGGACGCTCTGACTTTCTCATTCCTGTTGAGAATAAGTATGCATAAGGGCCCCAATCTTTGGAGAACAACCTTTCCTTTCACCTGTAGTCCTTCGAATTACGATGACTCTGACTTTCCTATTACACGGGGGAATACGTAGGTATAGGATTACGAAATCCTATCAAGTTCTATTTTGTTTTTCTTCCTTTTCGTTTATGTTCCCTTAGCAAGTAGGTCTTTAGGTATACACACCCTTTGATTAGAACAACAAAAGTGTATCTCGTTGAGTACAACGGACACGAGGGGTGTTAATACCTCCCTCTTGCGTAATCAACTCCCAAACCCATAATTTTGTTGCGAGACCATGTTGTTTCCCTTAGGTTTTTCTCTATCGTTTCTTTTCCCCGTTGAGATAAATAATGTTAGATGGAGACTCTGTGTCTTTGCCGAATGTTTTTTGTGGTAACGACAACTTATTTTTTCTGCTGGGGACTCTGGTTCCTATTCGAGTCTGTCCTAGCTCTTGCTTATTTTCTTTTCTTTGGGTGTTTATCTGTATGATTTATTTGCTGTCGTTTATTTGTATTGATTGCATTTTATCTTTGCTATTCATATCATTCTGGACTATTGTTGTGTTGTCTTGAGGGGTATTTACTGAGAGATAAGCCCACTACCCAGGCTTGAGTATACACACAGGATTAGAGTGGATAGTCGTGTTGACTTGCATAGCATCTTGGTACATGTATTTGACACGAGACCCACATTTAGACGAGGTTTTCTTGGTAGATATTATGTCCTGCGTATCTCATGTAGATGTCAGGGTATTCTCATTGAGAGCTTATGACTCTGAAGAACGTTCATGGGAAATTAGTGGAGACCTCCTTGAGGGATAATAATGCTAAACCAAAAATGGTGAACGTATTATTGCTTCTCGACTTGAGAGCTAGAAAATCTGAGGACCTGGTAGGAGCCTTGTCTAATACTAGAACTCACATGAGAGGGGGAATGGGTTTTTGCAGGAAACCTTGACATTCACCCTACCTGGTTTTTTGGTGTTCTTGTTAGAGCGAACTGTTGAACCTAGTTTTCTGGTATTCTTGTCAAAGCAAACTTTTGAACCTATTTCGTCATCAGTACAATAATTATTCATAATTTGTAGAAGCAATGATTCCATGTCTTTGCATTCATAGCATAATATCATTACTGCATTTTAACACACATGTTTCTTTATTTCCAGAGGTTTATCTTATCATTTATTCTGGTTGTCGCGCTCTTTTATAGATGGATACTGGCAGAAAGAAGAATATTGCTTACAAGTTTCCTTCATATGATCTGAGTTTACTTCGCAACCTGGTTGCTTTGGCCACTCTGAGCAGTTTGGAGGACTTCAAGAAAGATTATGGTAAGATTCTAAATGTTCTCCGCATAGTTACAGAGTATGAGAGAAGTGTCTTTCACACTCTGCTGCAGTTCTACGATCCTCCGATGAGGTGTTTCACATTCCCAAACTATCTTTTAGCTTCGACATTGGAAGAGTATTCACTCATTTTAGGATTACCGATCAAGAATCAAGTTTCGTTCCACAGCTCTACGGGGATTCCCGAACTCCAAAACATTGTTGTTTCTCTTTCCTTGAAAATCTCTCAGATGAAGATGTTACTGAAGTATACCGGCTAATGCATCTCAAGTGGAAAGAAGAATGCTTGTTTGGTGAAAAACAAAAGGAAAAGATAAATGTTATGCTTTAAGACAGAAAATCTCATCACAAAAATATTAGACCTTAAGGAAGAAGTCAAGGAAGTGAACTTCAAGCTTAAAGGTATGGCCAACTTAGTTCGCATGATAAATTATAGGCCTGGAACTCTCGATGAAATCCTAGGAGTTGGCAAGACTATTAGATATATGAAAGAAATTGGGTTTGACTAAAGCGCAATGAATGTTGAAAATAAGTTTGTTCCTCCAGAACAAAAGACTGAGTTCTTAATGTCAAATTTCATGTCAGAACACCCTACTTGGCATGTTTACCAACACAAAAGGGTGTACCACAAAGCATCATAGGTATGTCACTATTGTGGCCAACAAGAACATATATGACATTTTTTTTCTACAAACTATATGAAATACCTCACTATCATCATCAAAACCATCTGGTCAGAAACAATTCAAGGAATGGTCGTCTTCAACAGGTATGGAAAGTCAAAGAGGCGACGACAATTCACATTTCTCACACCTCCCTTGGGGATTCCTCTTATGAAGATTGTTATTTTGATAGTGGTTGCTCCAAACACATGACTGGTGAGAAGAATTACTTGAAAGAGGTAAAACCTTACTCAAATAGCTATGTTATGTTTGGTGATGATGTTAAAGGAAAGATCATTGAAAAAGGTAAATTGGATCATCCATGCCTCCCTAGTATAAATGATGTTCTTCTAGTTGAAGGTCTCACTAAAAATATCATCAGCATCAACCAGTAGTGCGACCAAGAATTATGTGTAAACTTCAATCATTCTGAATGTATTGTCACTAGCAAACATCTGGAATGGATCACGAAGGATACCCGATCATTAGATGATTTCTACATGTGGAGTTCACAATCAAAGGATCATCTTCTAGCTCGTTTGATCTCTAAAAATGATGAAACCAAGTTGTGACACAAAAAGCATGGTTATCTAAATATCATAAGCATCAGGAAGATTACCTTTGAAAAATCTATCCTTGGCCTTCCTAGCCTCAAGATTGATGAGGGAAGAACTGTGGAGACTGTCATATAGGTAAACATACCCAAGATGTCACACAAGAAGGTGCAACATCTTGAAGGTGAGAAAAGTACACAAGAAGGGGGGTTAAATTGTATTTTCCGTTTTCTTAGTTTGCATTTGATCAGAGTTCAGAATCTAAACTGGTGTTCAGATTCTGGTTAATTCTTAGCAGCAAAATGTTAATAGAAATAAATAAATAATAGCAGAAAAGACAAAGATTTATACTGGTTCCTCCCAAACTGAGAGTAGTTTATTCCTCTTACTTCACAAGAGATTTTCACTATAATCAAATCATGGTTACAATCGCTTATGCATTATGCATAAGACTTTTTACATTTGCTCAGACCTAAGGTCCAAGATTTCTTGTTCAAACTCCTCAATCGAGACTTCTTGCTTAGGTTCCACGACCCCAAGACTTCCTTGCATAGACCCTCAGCCCAAGACTTCTGCTCCAAGGCACTTTGACCGAGACTTTTGCTCCAAGCCATTCTGGCTAAGACTTTTCTGCTTGAACCATATTCTAAGACTATCTTTACTCAATCAATCCACTTAATTAAGACTTTCACAGCTAAAGCACATAAACAAAATATTTTGATTAAGTTATCTAATAACAATAATATTTTCGGTTAAAATGCTACTATATTTAATTAATTTTTACAAGATAATATAATATTTGTGCCATAGGGATTAATGTTGATAGCAATGGTTAAGTGTCGGGTTTTCGTTATCGTCTCCACAGGGAATATGAGATATTGCCGCAGTTCGACAGTTATTGAGTTCTTAACTTTTTAGTAACAAAAGGGGTTTTGTTTTTGGTAACGGTATCTTTGCATAAAAAGTAATGAATCACAGTAAAATGTTGATTTTACGGTTTAATGAAGATTGTCAAAGTTAGGGTTCGATAATCACTTTGCTTGTATATGTCCGATCAACAATAAGCATTAACTTCTTTAGATGATAAACGCATTCACAACATCCTCCCAATGTGATTATTTCTAACTCACATTGTGATTTTTCCCATTTTGATCCATTGTTGATTTCTCACACAATCTATCAAAATGACAACATTTAGGTTTAACATTTTTCATGAACAACCACATTCGAAACTATCTCTAGCTTAAGAAATTAGAAGGATGAAAACCTAGGTCAAGAGTTGGAAAATATCTTTCGATCATAAACCAACACAAAGAGTTAAAGATAAAGCAAGGTTTTCACCATATATTCATCATCCAAGAGTTTACAAATGAAGATCATCCATATACTTACAAAGCTTAATGATCACCTACATCTAACCTTGACAAAATGAAGAACTTAGCTACTCATTTTCATGGTAGCTTGCAAAAGAAGATTCAGAAGAAGGTTGATGAACATCCGAGTCAAAGAATCCAACTTGGATGAGAATCCACCTTCTTTTTGTGGATTAATATTTAGAAATGAAGAAAATAAGAGATTGAGGGTTTCTAGGTCACAAAGTCTCTTATGCAACAAAACAAAGTAAAAATATGATATCTTGTTCAAAAAGTACAAAGGGCTATATATAGAAAAAGTTGTTGTCCTGTCACGCTAGCGACTTCATTCGCCTAGCGAGCTAACAACAAACGTTCGCTACAGATTCGCTTAGCGAACATGCTAGTGAGGGCTGAGGAAAAGATTCTGGAATGCTTCGCTACTTGCTCTCTAGGTGCTCGCCTAGCGAGTTCTTCGCCACCTGCCTCGCTGCCCGCGAATAATGTCATTTTGCTTCTGCCCAAATCTGGGAGTGTTCGCTAGCAGCTCGCTAGATGCTCGCCTAGCGAACAACTCGCTGCAACACTCGCCAGATGTTCGCCTAGCGAACATGCTTTTGCTCTTGTTCATTCTTGATTCCTTTATCAACTTTCTTGTGTCTTCAAATTCTATTATTTCATGCTCAAATACTGCACAATAACACATAAATTAAAAGGAACAAGAGTATTTCACAACATATCGCATATCAACAAAAGCAAGACGATTTTGAACCGAAATTGGACAAAAAGGAGCGAAAGATGCCCACATTTGATAGCTCAAATAAGCACAATTTGGCATCTAACAACTCTCCCCAACTAGAATCTTGCTTGCCCTCAAGCAAAGTATGCCTCTCGCAGAACAAGAGGATTCGCTTAAAGAAAAAGGTTTTTTCGAAATTGGATCAAATGGCTCAAACACAAACAACTCAACTAGATACAAGTCTCCAATGGTTAGAACAATACAATACACAAAAACTAAAATCTTAAAGCAATGCAAAACATGTATCAATCAACAACTACGATATCCTGAATGAATCACCCTATCGCTCCTCTTTGAATAAGGATTGAAGAGATCATGCGTTTACAACCGCGCGTGCAATCTCACTCTCCAACAAACAAAGCCAAACTCAATTCAATTCATACAATGTCTAACAATTAAAAATGAAGATGTGGAAGCACGAAGATCACTAAGGTCTTTTCCGGTTGTAGCTTGGTCAGGTTAACAAACAAGGGACATATCTAAAGCCATTGAAAACGAAGTTGCCGACACAAAAGAGACATTCACTGTACAATTATTCACACAACTCAACTTCATCTTACTTATTTCTCATTTGAAACCTTCACAACTCTTATTCCACAACTCAAAATTTTTCAATCTTTTTCTTCCAGGCAAGCATTCATTTTCATTCTTTTCTTTTGATTATTTTTTTTCTTCGCACCATATTTACAAAACAAGTGTTTCTCTCTTTTTTTTTAATTTCTTTTCAATGCTTGCTTGGTTTTTCGAGAGTTGTGACAAACTACCAACTTACAATTTCGTTCTCCCCAACTTATCTTCTACTTCCTTCTTAAGTGAATGCTCTTTACTTTTGACGGCAAAAGAACAATAATAAAAAAATTTCAGGTTTTCAAGAAAAATATTTTTGAAATCTCGCTTTGTTTCAAGCTAAGATTCAACAGTTTAAGCTCAAGGAGGTTAACAAATACTCTCTGCTCATGGGTAGTTTGTGTATGGAACTAGTTGTGCTCGAAAGAAACAAGTGCCTTGATCATTTCTAATTGCTTCCACAAGTTCACAATAATAAAAGACAAAGCATGAATAAAACGAATCAACACAGTTCATTAGAATCCAACATTTATTTATACAATGGAGGTTTCCTCACAATTTGTGGTCTTAAGTCCTAAGTGAATCATTCATTCAATCATGTTGCAAAAAGAACAATATTCAATTACAACAAGAATAAAGTTCTTCATGCATTCTAAAGTTCTAACCGAAGGTAACCATGTACCTTAGCCGTATTCGCTTGTTTATTTTTATCATTGCCATCCAAGCTCGGATGCACCTTCATTGGATACTTCTTTCAGAGAGCAACCAATCTAGAAGGTTTTGACACCCAACAACCACAAAAATCATTAAACAGAATAATTTAAAATAAACACAATAATTTAAACAAAGCATTAACCAATAAACTAAAAATAGTGTGAGTGGGGGACTAAACACCCCAAAAGTACAACCCGAAATACTGAAATAGAAACAGAATATCCAAAAATAAATCAAAATACTAAAACTGAAAAGATAACAACTTAGTCCTCTTCGGACTCAGACTCCTCCTCAGAACCATCATCATCATCATCATCATCCCCCTCAACATCATCAGACTCATCATCATCGTCAGCATCATCATCATCAGCAAGACCACCAGCACCCGCCCCCTATCCAAAAACAGGCCTGTCCACAGGCCTGTTCGCGTGCTGCAAAAACTGCTCATGCGTCATCATAGGACGCTCAATGGAGGGGTCTCGGATCTGAAGCTGCAAGACCTGCATAGAATCATGGATATCCATCATAGCCCGCTGTGATGCCGCCATCCAATCCCAATTATAGTTGCACACTGCTTGTTGAAAAGGGTCAAACCCTTGAGAAGAAGCACCAGAACCATCAGTAGTTCTGGTATTAGCAGTTGCACCACCCCTATAGTTCCTAGACCTACAATACTTGTCCATATATTTATCATCAATGGGGGTCGGGATCTTCACCAAACTGCGGGAAGGAATCTTCGTCCGCGACTGAGTGCATAAGGCCATAATGAGGCAGGGGAAAGCAAGGGGGCAGTTAAGCCGCGACCCCGACTTAAGACCACTCTCAACAATGGACTTCATCTCGTTGGCAATAATCCTGGCCACATCAATTTGGACGTTAGTGAGGATGCTATGGACAAGGTGTGCCAATGGGATCGGCACGGTAGATGTGTGGGATTTTGGCATGATATTTGTAAGGACTAGAAGTAAAATCAATTGAGCTAAAGGAATCATGTCCTCCCTATGATATCTCAAAGGGTGTCCAGATTGGTTCAGTTCAACCGATTTACCCTCTATCAACATGGCAGTGGATATGGTATATGTATCTCTATCCAACCTCAGGTCTTGGGTATATCTGTCCAATTCATTGGCTCCCAGATGGAGCGGTTCACCTAGCACTCTGTTGATGGAATCCCTGTCAAAGGTCACCTGACAGCCCATCACTCTTATAGACCATGTGAAGGGTTCATCATCATTGGGCAGCACGTTCGCGTAGAACTCGCGCACAATATCGATGCTGTAGTTTTCGAGAGGAGAAACCAATCTGGCCCACCGTTTACTGTTGATCAGCCCAGGAAAAGTGATGTACTCGCCTTGAGGGTCTATGATGAACCTCTTCTCAGGGAGGATCTTCATTTTTTGCAGCGTCCCAAAGCGAACAACTTGCTTTGGCCCTATGAACTTTTCTGTATCAAATTGAATCGGGACCGTACGGGAGGTGCTGACAACCTTTCTTTTCTTACTGTGACTACCTGAGGCCTTCTACAAAACAAACACAGAAGACACCAACAAACAGCAGCACAAGATCATCAGTAATCAAAAATAAAAACCAAGTTCTGTCATGCTCGCTGGCTTGCTCGCCTAGCGAGTCCATAGCGAATGCTCGCTACTGACTCGCCTAGCGAGCGCTACGAAAATTTTAAAAACAACCACTATTTTGGACCCCAAACATCCAGAATCCCAAATTTGATGAATACATTTCCAGAACTACTTGATTAAACATGAAAGGAATCGTTATTGGTACACATGCAACCCTAAAGTTTCAATATACCATAACTAGCAAAGTCTAACCTAAAGCCTAATGTTCCTACAATTACAACAATGAAGAACAAAAAGAGAGGAGATTGAGCAAACCTTACTGTAGCAGAGAGAATGGTGTACACAGATTAGGGCTTGCAAGAGAAAAATATAGAGGAGAGCTCTGGTGCTTTGTGTTGTGCAGAGGAAGTGTGAAAGTGAGAGTGAGTGGGAAAGACTTAATTTTAAAAGAAAAACTGGTTTTGGCCCTACAAGAGTGACCCACTAACAACTTAAAATGCCAGATATGCGTACGTTCGCCTAGCGAATGGATAGCGAAGGCTCGTTGCATGCTCGCCTAGCGAACATGCCAGCGAGCATGACAGAATTTTCAAAAAAAATCAGGACAGCAGCCAAAGTTCAATTTCAGCATGCTTCCTCATGTAGACTCACACAAATCACAACCAATAAACAACAAATACTTACAACATTGAGGTGTCTCTCAACAAGCGCTTGTTTAACGTCGGATAAGCTCGACAGTCCAGGATGCTCACACCGGAACATCCAGAAGAAAGGCACAGCTGTCTCGATCAATTAGGCCGCCAAGATACACCTTTAAACATTGGCCATTTACTATCCAACTGTCCTTCTTTTCCAAGTCTTCAATCACAACATCCCCAAAAATTTTCACCTCTTTTACACGAAATGGCCCGGACCATTTTGACTTCAATTTTCCGGGAAAAATCCTCAACCTGGAATCAAACAACAATACCAACTGCCCGGGCATAAATTATTTTTTTCGGAGCTTTTTGTCATGATATTCCTTTACTTTTTCTTTGTAAAACCAACTTGAGTGATATGCGGCATTGCGCATTTCTTCCAACTCAAGTAGTTGTACTTTTCTTTTGTCACCGGCCAACTCATTATCAAAGTTCAAAAATTTTAAAGCCCATAAGGCTTTGTGCTCCATTTAGACCGGCAGATGGCAAGTTTTACCAAAAACCAGTTGAAACAGAGTTAGCCCAATTGGAGCTTTATAAGCAGTGTGGTATGCCCATAAAGCTTCATCCAATTTCCGCGACCAATCCTTTCTAGAGTTAGACACAGTTTTTTCCAGTATTCTCTTAATCTTGCGATTAGAGACCTCAGCTTGACCATTGGCCTGTGGGTGATACGGAGTTGCCACTTTATGTGTTACACCGTAATGTTGTAAAACTTTTTCCAACGGTGCATTACAAAAGTGTGACTCTCCGTCACTGATCAACACACGGGGGGTTCTGAAATGGGAAAATATGTTTTTCTTTAAAAAATTTATGATCGTTTTAGAATCCGCCTGAAGTGAGGCAATCGCCTCAACCCACTTCGACACGTAGTCAACTGCAACCAGCAAGTATTCATTTCCAAAAGAGGGTGGGAATGGTCCGACAAAATCGATACCCCAACAATCAAATAATTCAACCTCTTGGATGTTTTGGAGAGGCATCTCGTCTCTCTTACCTATCCCACCACTTCGTTGACAACTATCACAACTTTGCGCATGGGCATTTGCGTCTTTAAAAATAGAAGGCCAATAAAATCCTGATTGAAGGACTTTATTTGTCGTTCTTGCCCCATTGAAATGTCCGCCGTAAGGCGAGTTGTAACAATGCCATAGAAGACTTTGCGCTTCATCACTGGTAACACACCTTCTCAGACTGTTATCATCATCCAACTTAAATAAGTATGGGTCATCCCACACATAATACTTACAATCCGAGATGAATTTCCTTTTTTGGTTCGAAGTTAGGTCGGGAGGCACAAAACCACTTGCCTTATGGTTTGCAAAGTCTGCAAACCACGGCCTAACTTGAACTTTAAAAAGTTTTTCACCAGGAAATTCTTCTCGGATTTCCTTTTCACAAGATGTAACCTCCACATTCACAAGGCGAGATAAATGATCCGCCACCAAATTTTCTGATCCCTTCTTGTCCTTAATTTCAATATCAAATTCTTGTAACAAGAGGATCCAACGGATGATCCTTTGCTTCGAATCCGGTTTGGTGAGCAGATATTTAATTGCTGCATGGTCGGTATACACAATCACTTTGGAAATAAGATAAGACCGAAATTTTTCTAGCGCATACCCTATCGCAAGTAGTTCTTTTTCGGTGGTAGCATAATTAATTTGCGCCTTATTTAAACCTTACTTGTGTAGTCGATAGCATGAAAAAAAAATTCTTTCCTTTGTCCCAATACCGCTCCAATAGCATATTCGCTCGCATCACACATTAGTTCAAAATTCAAATTCCAATACGGAGCGACTATAATTGGAGCGGTAACAAGTTTTTCCTTCAAAATTTTAAAAGCATGTAAACAATCTTCAGTTAAGAGAAATACCTGGTCCTTGGCGAGCAAATTAATCAAAGGCCTAGCTACCTTTGAGAAGTCTTTGATAAAACGCCGGTAAAAACCGGCATGCCCAAGGAAGCTTCGGATTCCCTTCAGATTAACCGGAGGAGGCAACTTTGCAATCACGTCAACTTTTGCTCGATCTACTTCAAGTCCTTTTGAAGAAACTTTGTGTCCGAGCACTATCCCCTCAGTTACCATAAAGTGGCATTTCTCCCAATTAAGCACGAGATTTGTTTTCACACACCGTTCAAGCACCGTTTCCAAATTATCCAAACATAAACCAAAAGAACTTCCAAACACGGAGAAGTCGTTCATGAACACTTCCATCGTTTTCTCGATCAAGTCGGCAAAAATGGCTTGCACACATCTTTGGAAATTCTTCAGTACGTTGCATAACCCAAAGGGAATTTTTCTATATGCGAAAATTCCAAACGGGCATGTGAAAGCCGTCTTTTCGTGATCGGCCGGGTCAACTGCAATTTGGTTGTACCCGGAATATCCATCAAGGAAACAATAGTATTCTTGGCCCAAAAGTCTTTCCAACATTTGGTCCATGAAAGGAAGTGGAAAATGGTCTTTTCGAGTTGCGGTATTCAACCACCCATAATCAATACACATTCTCCACCTCGTTGCCACCTTCATCGGAATCAATTCATCTTTTTCATTTCGAATGACGGTCATTCCACCCTTTTTCGGAACCACATGCACGGGACTCACCCAAGGGCTATCCGAAATTGGGTAGATCATTCACGCATCCAAAAGCTTAACAACTTCTTTCCGAATAACCTCCTTCATAGTAGGATTCAAGCGGCGTTGAGGTTGAGCTACCGACTTAAAATCCTCTTCCATTAAAATCTTGTGCATACAATAAGAAGGACTAATTCCTTTAAGATCGGAAAGATTCCATCCCATTGCTTCTTTATTCTTTTTCAACACATCAATTAAACGGGATTCTTCGTTTTCAGACAAAAGGTTGCTTATGATAACCGGCTTCTCTTTGGTTTCATCAAGGAATACATACTTCAAGTTAGAAGGTAACATTTTCAATTCAATGGGTGGTTTTTCTTCATGGACCTCCTTTTTCAACACTTCCTCTTCGACTTCCCATGGTTGCAACTCTTTAAAATTATCAAGTTCTCGTAAACATTCCTCAAGAGCTTGCTCTTCTTCAATGGTGAAAACGTCAAAAGAGTCATCAAGGGCTAATTCCACAGGTGAGGTCACATGAATATGCTTAGATACTTCCAATGTTGCTTCTTCAACCACATCAATTCGGAAACTATCACGATTATCTTTTGAATGCTTCATAGCTTCAAAAAGATCAAAAATGACTTTTTTATTTGGGACTCGCACTTTCATCAAACCGTCATCAACATCAATCATCATTCGAGCGGTTTTCATGAAAGGTCGGCCTAAGATTAGCGGAGCATCATCATCCTCTTCCATGTCAATCACAATGAAATCAACTGGAAAGAAGAATTTGTCGACTTTAACCAATACATCTTGAGCTAACCCATGAGGATGGATAGTCGACTTATCGGCCAATTGCAACGTCATCCGTATGGCTTTCATTTCAATGTTGTCAAGCCTTTTCACAATAGACAAAGGTATTAAATTAATGCTTGACCCCAAATCAATTAGCCCTTTTCTGACATATTCATCACCGATAGTAACCGGCAAAGTAACTCTTCCCGGATCAACTTCTTTTCTTAGAAGAGTCCTTTGGATGATGGCACTACAACTAGCCTCAAGAACAATTGTTTCCGATTCTGTATACCTCCGCTTTTTAGTTAGTATGTCTTTCATGAACTTGGCATACTTTGGCATTTGTTCTAAAGCTTCGGCAAACGGAATGTTTATTTGTAGTTGTTTAAAAATATCCATGAACCGGGTGTAATGCCGTTCATTTTCCCTCTGAGATGGAGCATGCGGATATGGTAAGTTTTGGACCGGAGTAGTGCTCACTACCTCCTTTCCTCTAGACGCTCTAGAATTCCTCTCTTTTTTCTTCTTCACTTCCTCCACCTTCCCTTTTTCACTCTTATCATTTTCTACTTCTTCACTTTCTTTATTTTCAACTTCAACCTTTTTTTCATTATTTTCAACTTCTTCCTCACTTTCCTCCTCAACTTCACCATCAATTTTATGATCAATTTTTTTCTCGTCATTCTTTCTTTCATCCTCTCTTTTTTCACTCTCACTAACCAACTCCCTTTCACTTCTCGTCGTGATTGCTTTACAATACTCCTTTGGATTTGTTTGCGTGTTTGCCGAAAAAGAAGTTCTGGATTGTTGTTCCTCTAGTTTCTTAGCAAGTTGTCCAACTTGAGTTTCAAGATTTTTGATTGTCGCGTCGTTGCTCTTTTGATTAGCCATTGACAATTGCATGAATTGCGTCAATGTATCTTCTAATTTTGAAGTTATGACCGATGGTTGTTGAGGTTGATAAGGATTTTGACGGCTAGAATTACCACCCCCATAACCATGGTTATGGTGATAGTTACTCCTTGGTTGGTACCCTTGATTTGGTTGATAGTGTTGTTGTGGTTGATTTTGAGAATGTTGTTGATACGGTGGTTGTTGTTATTGCCTCGGTTGGTAATCTTGTTGATTCGCCATATAGTTTACCTCTTCGAACCCGGGAGGTGGACAAAATCCGGTATCATGTTCACCTTTGCAAAGCTAACAACAAGCTATTTGTTTAGCTTTTGAGGGCTCTTTCATCTCTTTGATTTGTTGAGTTAAGAGTTCCACTTGTTGTGAGATGAGTTTATTTTGTGAAAGGATAGCATCATTTGTCCCAAGTTCAAGCACTCCCGGTTTCTTCAAAGTGTTTCCTCTGCTCTGGCTTTGAAGGTCATTTAGAGCCATACGGTTGATGATATCCGTAGCTTCATCGGCGCTTTTAGATAACAAAGAACCACCCGAAGTGGCATCCAACAAGGTCTTACAATTTGGTTGAAGGCCATTCTTGAAAATATGGATTTGTGTCAATTCATCAAAGCCATGACCTTTGCACTTTCGAAGCATGGATTTAAATCTTTCCCATGCCTCGTTCAATGATTCGTTAGCTCCTTGGGAAAACACAGAAATTGTTGTTTTGGATTCCATGAACCGGTTGTGAGAGAAAAATCTTTCAATGAATTTCTCTTCCAACACGTTCCAATCCGTCATAACCGCCGGTGTTTGGTCCAAGTACCAATCTTTCGCTTTGCCGAGCAAAGCATGTGGAAACAGTCTTTTGAACAATGGTAGCTCTTGAGCTTGATCAACTCCCACCGCCAATGCTATCTCATAAAATTTGGTGAGAAAAGCAAAAGGGTCTTCATGGTCCATTCCGATGAATGGACTTCCATATAACAAGTTGAGAGTTCCCGTCTTCATCTCTGCTTGCCTTCCCGTGTGGTTGGCAAACTGAGCAGTGTTTCGTGGACTGTTGATACACGGGGTAGAAACGGGCGGTGGTGGTGGTGGATCCATGATAGGTATGAAATGAGGTGGTGGTGTTGTGGAAGAACTTTCTCCTTGTTCTTGTCGTTGTCGAGCAAGTTGCCTCCTCCGTCTTGTTCTGCTATTCAGTCTCCTTGCGGTTCTCTCGATCTCTGGATCAAAAAGAAGTTGGCCCTCAGGAATCTGTCCTCGCATAAAACGAAATTTGCACACTAAACCAAACAAATTAACAAGCACAAGTCAAAAAGTTCAAGAGTTAACAATTCAACAACTATTGCGATGCTCGCAATGTCAATTCATATTCCCCGGCAACTGCGCCATTATGTTGATAACAGTGGTTAAGTGTCGGGTTTTTGTTATCGTCTTCATAGGGAATATGAGATATTGCTGCAGTTCGACAATTATCGAGTTCTTAACTTTTTAGTAACAAAAGGGGTTTTGTTTTTGGTAACGGTATATTTGCATAAAAAGTAATGAATCGCAGTAAAAGGTTGATTTTACGGTTTAATAAAGATTGTCAAAGTTAGGGTTCGGTAATCACTTTGCTTGTATATGTCCGATCAACAATAAGCATTAACTTCTTTAGATGATAAACACATTCACAACATCCTCCCAATGTGATTATTTCTAACTCACATTGTGATTTTTCCCATTTTGATCCATTGTTGATTTCTCACACAATCTATCAAAATGACAACATTTAGGTTTAACATTTTTCATGAACAACCACATTCGAAACTATCTCTAGCTTAAGAAAATAGAAGGATGAAAACATAGGTCAAGAGTTGGAAAATATCTTTCGATCATAAACCAACATAAAGAGTTAAAGATAAAGCAAGGTTTTCATCATTTATTCATCATCCAAGAGTTTACAAATGAAGATCATCCATATACTTACAAAGCTTAATGATCACCTACATCTAACCTTGACAAAATGAAGAACTTAGCTACTCATTTTCATGGTAGCTTGCAAAAGAAGATTCGGAAGAAGGTTGATGAACATCCGAGTCAAAGAATCCAACTTGGATGAGAATCCACCTTTTTGTGGATTAATGTTTAGAAATGAAGAAAATAAGAGATAGAGGGTTTCTAGGTCACAAAATCTCTTATGCAGCAAAACAAAGTAAAAATATGATATCTTGTTCAAAAAGTACAAAGGGCTATATATAGAAAAAGTTGTTGTCCTGTCACGCTCGCGACTTCATTCGCCTAGCGAGCTAACAGCGAACGTTCGCTACAGATTCGCTTAGCGAACATGCTAGCGAGGACTGAGGAAAAGATTCTGGAATGCTTCGCTACTTGCTCGCTGCTCGCTAGGTGCTCGCCTAGCGAGTTCTTCGCCACCTGCCTCGCTGCCAGCGAATAATGCCATTTTGCTTCTGCCCAAATCTGGGAGTGTTCGCTAGCAGCTTGCTAGATGCTCGCCTAGCGAACAACTCGCTGCAACACTCGCCAGATATTCGCCTAGCGAACATGCTTTTGCTCTTGTTCATTCTTGATTCCTTTGTCAACTTTTTTGTGTCTTCAAATTCTATTCTTTTATGCTCAAATACTGCATAATAACACACAAATTAAAAGGAACAAGAGCATTTCACAACATATCGCATATCAACAAAAGCAAGGCGGTTTTGAACCGAAATTGAACAAAAAGGAGCGGAAGATGCCCACATTTGATAACTCAAATAAGCACAATTTAACATCTAACAATTAGCAATGCTCTTATCATAAGGAAATGATTCCTTCAAAAAAATAACTCAGCAACTGAAAATAATGCAGAGCACGTATCGTTAAATAGTTCAATCAGTCAAGTAAATTAATTTGTCACATATATGCCACAAACATGCTTTTCATTTGTACAAATTAAATATAGAATAAATAAATAAATAATTAAAAAAAACAAGGGTAAGAAAATTTGTGATTCAAATTTAGAAAAACGTACTACAAATTTATTTTGAACCACTTGATTTCTAACCCTTCTGAATTGAAACTTTTGATTTCTGAAAGAAACCTTCGCAAGTTGCGAGCTATTATGCTTCCTTACCATGCAATTACGTGATCCAAGTCTCAAGTTGCATGTCACTGAAATTGAATGAAAAAGACAATGCTACCCTGCCTGTCTTTATTGGCCCTACCCTTCACGTGCCTTGTACTCACTCTTAATTCAGAGGGGCCTATTTTCATTTTCATGATATTTTATGGCCATTTTGTAGTAGCTAATTGTTGGTATTAAGAAGAGTCTTACATGGGGTAGAAAAATAGATGTAACTAAACACTATATGATTGAGATGATGATTATTCAAAGTTTAATTAATATGATTTTTTATTTCTCTCATAATTTATAGTGAAGAAAAAAAAATAAATGTGAGTTGGAAGTATTGAGAAATAAGTGTGAGAAAGTCTCAGATTGATTAGAAAAAGGTAGGTATTTGATGAATTGAATCAAATTTTTGATGTCAAAAATTACGACAAATGGTGCAAACAAATGAAGATGTTGTTTGGTTTTCAAGATGTTTTTAAAATGGTCAAGAATATAGTTACTTCACTTGTATGATGTGCAACAGATGTACAAAGGTCTAAGCATAAGGATGAGAAAACGAAAGATTAAAATGCGTTTGTTTTTTATCCATCAATCTGTTCATGCGGATAATTTTAAGAAAGTTGGTGATTGCACAGCTTCGAACCAAGCCTGAGAAATCTTGGCGAAAACGTAAGCAGAAATTGATAAGTCAAAGGTGGTGATATTTCAAACTTACAAGAGGCAGCTTGAGTTAATTCAAAAGCAAGTGAAAGAAACAATCTATGAATTCAGAAACAAGAATTGCAAGATTGATAAACCAAGTGAAGGAATGTGGAGAAATGATTACAGAGCATTATGTTATTGTGAAAATCTTATGTTCTTTGACGTCAATATTCGTCAATATAGTGGTTGTGATTGAAGAACCGAAGGATCTTACAACCATCAGCAAGGAGGAGCTTCAAAGTTCTCTTGAAGCCCGTGAACAAAGAATGGAGGAGAGGAATAGTTATAAAGCAAATACCGAGATCACTTCGCAAGCTCGTGTTAATAAGAAAGACATGAAGGCGAAAGGAAAGTGGTGCATGAAGAGTAGAGTGAATTTTCAGAATTTTGGTAGAAGAGAATTTCAAAATTTCAAGAATTCGACTTATCAAAATGGAGAGTGTTGAGAAAAACAAATGTGAGTTGAAAGTGTTTAGAAATAAGTGTGAAAAAGTCTCACATTGATTAAAAAAGTGGAGACTTGTGCACTTATAAGTGAGGAAACTCACACACCTATCACTTTAAAATTTTGGATGAATATGTGGTGTGTCTCCCACAAAGGTTGTTGATCATAAAGAAAAGACTTCAATGTAAATACTCCCTCGTGTTAAAAGAACTCACACACCTATTATTAAAATTTTGAATGAATATATAGTGTGTCTCTCACCATGGTGTATTGCTCATAAAGATTGAGTTATATTATAATTAGGTTAAGGACGTTTTTGCTTTACTCTATACTATCTTTATTTTTTATATTTTTAATTTTTATCAATTTTTATTGAAACTCTTTACTTCTCTTCTTTACTTCTCTTCTTTCTTGTCATCACTATTATCTTGATCCAACGGTATAATCATGTAAAAGTATAATTGTGCAACTCTAGACAATCACTTACCCTCGTATTGGCCTTCTCTATATAAAGTCACCAAGTTTACAAAACACCACATATACTTTAAGAGACAAAGAGTGAGTAAGAGAGGACAATCCTTAACCTCCACATATCACACACACATGGCTTCACAACTTGTTTCTGATGTAAGATGCCAATCATTACTAATGCAGTACGCAGCTTCTTATGGTGAAAGAGGGAGCAAACAAAAACCATTTCATCGCCAAAACTATGGTTATCGTCGAATAGAGAATAGCAGCATAATCTACCCTGAAGAAAGTGCCTTCAAAGAGCACAAAAATAAGAAAGAATCGTCTCATGAAAAGGGTGCAAAACGTAGCACAAATCTAGCTCAAGCACAAAAGCTTCAGAGGCTGGGATTCTCTTACCTTGCAACATCTTTTCTTTACATGGTAATTAAGGTAAAAGCATTCTACAAAGGTTTCATTGGAGATGTTGCAAGTGAATCAAGAATGGTGGGAATTGAAGCACCTGTGGCAGAGGCATATTTCTCAGTTCCAGTTCTACCAAATTAGCACAGCACCAATAATATCATGTTTGTAATGTCTAGTATTAGTCCAAAAAGTATATATATTACTAGTATCAAATTTGAGCTGAAGTGTTGTAATTAATGAGCTTAGATTTGCTAAAATGTTTCCTACTTTTGTAATGAGGTTACATTTATAGGAAGTGGTTGGTTTTTATTCAATGAAGCAATATTGTGTACGAGGGCATTTTCTATTGTACAAGTTCTATTACCATAAGTACAGTTTGGATACCTATTACCAGAACATTCATCCCAAGAGTACCTGTAATTTTTTCTCTTTCACATCATAATATTATGTTTTCTAAACCAGTAATAAAGAAAATGAAAATAATGACATATACCGAATCAGCTATATTCTAAGCTTTTACGTAATGCCTTTTAGAGCCATATGATAGCATAATGTTTCAATATCAAATACCATATTGAGATATGAACATTGTCTAGAGAATTTTGTTCTCAAGCTCTATTTTTTTTCATAAGATGTGTCTAGAATTCCAACAATGTCTACACACTTCTTCAGAGACTTACCAGTTTAAGTGATAAACGTTATTGATTGAAAAAGCAATAGCATGCCCTTGCAAGTTGCAGAACAGGTGGTCCCAGAGTTGAAACAAAAGGCTCCAATAACAGTACCTGAATTGGCCATGGACCCTACTTCAATCTAATGTAAAGATATGATGGTTACAAGACATAAGAAACACTTAAATAGACATGGATGAGAGCCGTCCAAATTTGAGATAATGCTGTGCAAATTAAGCATATGGAATAACAACCTTGATCTCAGTCAGATACTAGCAAAATAAGCTATGTACTAGTGTATTTGGTTTACTGTTGGCACATGTTCCAAAGCACGCCTACGCAATGAATGGTTGTCGTGGACTAAGGGGCATTTGCTCTCACCTAACACTAATCAAAACACGCTAAAAGTGTGGGGGAGACTGGGAGACGGGAGCAACAATTGAACCAATGTTCCTGAGGAACAATAGAGAAAAACGTCACATCTCCATCTAAAAGTTTAGAATATTAGATATATAAATCATCTCTCTTATGAATTCGACATTCTACCTATTTATAGACGATATGATATTAAACCACTCACAATTGACTATCCAACCAGAAGTGCATGTTTAGATTGACCGTGGATATTGCTATTTAGTCAAACCTACCTTCAACCTAAACATACACAAATCATTTTGGCAAAAATAATGTATAGAATAGCAATTCCAGAATGAATTCTGCTATTTACAGTAGCATTTAATTCAAGGAGATAGAAAAAAAAAGTAGTTATACATACAATCTGACAAGAATGGGCAATAGAAATTGATTTTTTTGAATCAGATGGGTGTTGTTAAACTGCTAGTCGTTATCTTGGAGCCATCAAATAAAATCACTATTATGGTTATCAATCTCTGGCTGAACTGACCAGTTTACCAAAATGGACCACATAACATCAAAAAATTAATAACAAAGATTTACCAAAGAGTCTGGTAAGTGTGATAACTTTAATTTGAAGATCAACAGAAAGATTGTAATATTTTACTTTGCCTATTTTCCTTAGAAATTAAAAAATAAATAAAAAATAAAAACATTCATTTACTCCAAAAATGTTTCTGCTACCAGAATAGTACACAACAGAGTTTATTGTCTAAAATCAATGAGATAATGTTACATAAATCAGAGGATAACAAAAATTTCAAACTGTCAAATTTGATATTATGATCACTTTCTTTCTTCAAAACTGCAATTTTATCGAAGGTAGGAAGTCCAACCTCGGAAATTTTCGTCATGGAACAAAATATCCTACACTGTTTGCATTTTGGTGATATTTCCCTTCTACGCAAGTGGCTGTATTGAGTTCATGGCCATGATAATACTTATGCACTTCAAGACTGACAAAGGAGAAATGACATGGAACATGAAAAACTGAGCTCAAATAGCACTTGCCATACAATATTTAGTTCGTCTCTATTTCGAATTCAGCACCAATTGGTAGATGATCACTTGGATGACTCAAGTTTGGCAGTCCACCAGCAATATCTGCTGCTTCGGAGTCTGGAAGCTCAAGATAACTAATTGGTTTCATGAAGTTAGAGGGGCAACATAATATATAATCGAGTGTTCCGGTGAAGCCAGGTGTATAGTTTGTAAATGGTGGCTCTCCTCTAGTAGAAGCATAGACACTAATTAGAGGAATGGGACGGTCCTCTATACAGTCAGTTATCAGTTCAGATGAAGGGTTGCCAGATATGAGGTACTGATAAACCTGTAAAACATGAGATCAAACAGATTAGTAAAATCCGACTCAAATTATGAGAGCACGTCTAAAGCTATAAACAAGTGTTAAGTGTGAATAACCAATTGAAACAACAAAAGAGCAATGGTAATACAAATTCCTCATTGTTACAGAATATATTTTTATAATTATTAGTCGAAATTTGTATTTGGTTCATTAGTCCATTGTTACGGTTCATTCGGTTAGAATAGTCTATACATACATATTAGTGCTAGTAATTATTCATATTTGATATACATTCAGTTTTCACACTCATAATATTGCACTGTTGTTTCTTGCTCTAATTAAAAAGTCCCAAAAGCTGCTCTATTTTACACTCTACAATGCTAACCAATGGTGCAAAGGTTTATTAGAGTATATGGTGATTTCATATAATTTAAACTGAAAAAGCTATTGGTTCAGTTTGGTTATCAAATAAAATTTATGAATTTATGTTCATTTTTACAAGAAAGGGGAGCATAAAAAAATTTAACTATGAGATCTGTGGCCACTTTTTTGTGATTTCCCTTTCCCAACAACTGAATGCGCGCCAATCTTCCTGCCTATTTTTTAGACTGAGGACTGGTTCATAAGCTTATAGTAGGTTTATGCAGCATGAAAGATTTCAGTGCAATAAAACTAAGTTCTGAAATAGGAATACCTTAATCAAGAAGCAAACATCAAGCATCAAGACAACAACCGGCTAAGATATGAACATGACAAAGGCACATGGACAAAAGAATCTAAACGAAAATAAGAAATAGGCAACATAAGATTTTAGAAATGCTAGGTACCGGATCTCCTGGCTGAGAGTTGAAGTCACCGGCCACAATCACTTCAGGTGTGCAATCAAATGTATCAGCTACTAGTGTTTTAAACTGTGACAGGCGAGATAGAAGATATTTGGCTTGTGCAAGTTTGACATCAGCCCACTCAGGATTCCTGATACAGAAATTTGTATTGAATTTATAAATTCTAAAGCTAAAGTTATGCAAACCCATATTCAGATAGCTCAATCCATATTGACTCAAAAATTCATTTCAAGTCAACAGATGAGAAAGAATAAATTCGGAAGTCACTCCATTACCAATAAATATGTGTGTTGGCTACAATAAGAAATTGATGAGAGGGGCCTTTGAATTTGAATGCGGCTAGAATTCCAACACAATCACGCTTTAGTCTCACACGAGGATCATTGGGATCTCCACGATCTTCTATACCCGATTTAGGTCCTGCATCAGAAAACCAGTTAATGAAGTAGAATGCTCATAAGTCTGTACAAGTAACAGAGAATTCTCATTTTCTGTGCTAAAGCATTCAATGAAGCAAAAGATACGGGAAGGGAAAAAAAACAGAAGAAAATATATCCAGGAAAGGAAAGCAAGAGAGAACGGCAATATCAATGAAGTAACAGAAAGTAAGTTTTGCTTCCACAAGTTTATCAAAAAAAGAAATACGTAAGAACACCAAAACAGTACAAGCTCAAGAATAATAAAGATATGAAAATCCTTGTTACTAAGAATAGAATTATATATAATAAACAGAACCATTTTATTTCAATCTGCATTTACCAGTATTGGTCGCAACATCCTTTTGTTTATTAGTTGTTTGGACATTGTTGTGTTCATCGTCTTTTGAAGAGTTCCCGTCTGGAATTGTCTTTACAAGATCATTGTATTCAATTTTTTCCTCCAAGACCAACTCTGCACTAAACCGCACAGGGCAACAGACAAAAAGAACATTAATGAAGATTTAATGACATTCATGCCATTGTTTTGGGAAATGAAAAAAAAAATGCAAGATTTAACCCCAAAAGGCGATAAGGGAAAGAAAGTTGTACGCACAGTTCATCCTTGTAAAATATCCCACATCCATCACGCTTTTTCTCTCCGCTCCTCTTCATAAAAATTGAAGAATATCCCAACTCCTGCATCTTTCCTTTGTAAAAGCTATCAAATTCATCAAGTTCCTGAAATAAATAAATAAATAAACACAACAAATAACACTATTTAAAAGAAAGTAACCAACTAACTAACTAACTAACTGAAACTAACACAGAATTCGAAATTAAATAAACAAAAAAAAAAACCTGCAGGCAGAAAAAATCAGCTCCCAAATTCTTAAGAAGATCTAAAATGGAATTGGAACGACGATTCCATCTGCAGTAAGAAAAATCAACAATTAGAGTTAAAATTCAATAATTATGTTGTGAGTATTGAAATTGAAAATTGATGAAAAGTTACTTGAGAGACGAACGAGGAGAGTATGGGAAAATAATGCTCTTGACATAAGCCTACATTAAAATAAAAAATCTTAAATAAATTATAAATAGTGAAATTATAAAAAGATTATGAGAAAATAGCATACCTGAGCCAAAATGTTATAGGAGACAAGGCTGAATCTGAAACCTGAATTAAAATAAATAAATAAATAAATAAAATGAGATTGGATTATATAAGATGAAGAATGCATTAGTTACCGTCAGGTTTAGTTCTGGAATGTATATCAGCGGCTTCAACTGAAATGAATTTGGGAAATTTTGGTGAAGTACTCATTCTCCTCGCAACACTAGACGCAGTCAAAGAAGATTGAATGAATAAGATGGTTTGAATATTAATCGGTTAGTTGAATTTGAATGCGTTGAAAATGAATGAATACCTGGATGCGGAGAGGGAAGGAGAAAGCGCAGCAAAAGCTTTTAGCATATTTGTTGATTATATATGCAGTAATTTTCTTCTATATTATAGTATTCGTTTGTGTTGGAAGACCAGACGACACTCACCGCGCCCATTTTTTTACTATAAAATTTCAATTTCTTTTTAGGGTGACTTGTGAAGGGTTACTTCTCTAGCCCTAAAAGCCTCATGATTTAATTTGCCACTCCCATTTAATTGTTATCTTATTTAATTAGTATATATAAAATTTACTGTGCATTAAAAATAACATCTTTTTTTTTAAAATAAACTTTATTAATCCTACACAAAACCATCTTAATAAGAGATCCAACTAGGGGTGTGCATGAATATCATTTAATATGAACCAATTCATTTTTATGGTTATGGTTTATAAACCAAATCACTTGTTCTAAACCGGTTTAAAATTGGTTCTAAATGATTTTTTATTTTAACCCAAATTATTTAGTTAAATTTAAATTTAATTTTTTTAATTATATTAATTTTTAAATTTAAATACTTAAATTTTAATATATTTTTTCTTTGAAAATAAATATATATAAAATTTTAAGAATAATCTAAAAATTAAAAAAATTTAAAAAAATTTAAAAGAAATTTAAAAAAAAAACTCTAAAATAAAAAATTTCAGCAAATTATATAGACTTAAAATGATAATTAATATTTATAATACATATATTTGTATAATTCAAAACTTCTATCTATTGGTGGAAAAATCTATAATATTTATAATTATTTTTTCATAAAGCTTTAATGAATTTTGAGATTTATAAATGAAAACTAGAGTTAAATCCAACAAGTCAAGTTTTGGTATATTTTTTTTGCACATGTCAAAGCAAACTCGATGCACTAAGATCTATATAATTAATTACTGAATGTTCATATGATTAACTGATAAAAGTCCATATAATTTGTGAAGTATTAGTACACTATTTTAAGTAGTTAGAGAATTTGTAAACAATTTTTTTTTCATTTTAAAATACAAAATTTTGAATCTTTTGTTTTAAAATATAAAATTAGTTTATAACGTGTATATGATAAAACATGAAAAGAGACAAAAACATATTAATTTAATAAATAATAAAATTTAGATAACCAATAACTAAACCACATGGAAACCGGTTTATATTTGGATAACAAAATGGATAACCAAATTTATATTTTAGCATTTGGTTTGGATTTTTAAAGTGGAACAATTTGGATACAAATTTGATTAACAATAACCGGTTTTTTTTGTACACCCCCTAGATCCAACTAGGTCTAGAGACACAAGAGGCCAAAGCAAAAGAGCTATAAAACATCAAGACACTAATAGCCTATCTATGAAACCTCTAAGCTTTAGACACAACTAACAACCGTTCACAATAGCTTCAATAATTCGATGACACGCCCTACTCATGTTGGTGTCTTTGTCAAAACATATGTCATTTCTAAAATTCCACAGCTCGTAGATAATTTTCGTAAAAGCGCATTTGAGGATGCTGCTTTTAGAGTTCTTTAAATTATTTTTCTTCATAAACCAATTCAATTCTTCATTCCAATCTCCTAGTTTATAGTCAATTTAAAGCCACTCCAATATTGATTTTCAAACTGCTGTTGTAGCATTGTAATTGAAAAAAAATATGACTGAGGTTCTCATTCTTTTTACAGAAACAACAGTTATCTTCCTTTATCATACTAAATTTCTTCAGTTTGTCCTTTGTGGCCATTCGAGAGTGACAAGCCATCTAAAGAGTGTTGAGAGCTCGAGGCCTAGCAGAGTTGTTGAAAAACGCTTTTTGCCACTAAACCTTTGGAATATAATACAGGTTGTCATAGACTTTTCTAGTGTTATATCTTCCCATTTGCATACAGAAATTCCAAGCATTTGTATTTAAAACAATGGACCTAGTTTTTAATATGGCTTTTAGAATCCATGATGTATTTCACTTCAAGTCTATAGTTTAAATGTTCAGCTTCCTTACATAATAGTAGTGGATCCATTTGATCCACATGTTGTCAGCTTTGGTGCATAGATTCCATAACAACTTAGCTATACAAGCAATGTTCCAATTTGTGATGTTTATGATGTTCATACCACCTTTTTTTCTTAGGAGAGCAAACTTTTTTCCACGCAATTGGAGATTTTCTGGTAATAGTATCAGCTTCAGACCAAAAGAATGATCTACAAGCAGCATCAATCTTAGAATAACTTTTTAGGCAGTGGCAAGCATTGGAGTCAGAAGTTAGTTATAGAGAAGATGACATTATTTATCAGTTGAGTTCTTCCAGCAAAGGTTAAGAGCCTCGAGCTCCAATGATGAATTCTAGCTAGAATCTTATCAATCAGAGGCATATAGTGGTTAATATTTAACTTTTTGCTGGTAAGGGAATTCCACGATATCTAAAAGGAAGCTGACCTTCATCAAAGGTGGTGATCTTCTTGATTCTGGTCTTGTTCTCATCTTTCACATTTCCAAAGAAAACCTTGCACTTAGCAAGATTGATCTTTAACCCAGTAGACTTTGAAAACACATTAAATATATCCATAGCATTTCTACTAATTTCTGATCTCCCTAGAGAAAAGCAGTAAATCATCTGCAAAAATCAAGTTCATAATAGCCATCTTCTCAAACTTGGAATGGAAATTGAAGTTTGGTTGCTCCTTAAATTTTTGTAAAAATCTATGAAGATACTCCATTAAAAGCACAAATAACAGGATATACAATGGATCACCTTGTATAAGCCCTCTCTTAGATTCCAACAACTGAGATAGACAGTCATTTATCTGAAATCTATAAGATACTATTTTGATAGTTAGCATGATCCATTGAATGAATTGATGAGGAAAACTGAACTCCTTCAGGATGGCTTCCAAAAAGCTCCATTCAACAGTGTCATACGCTTTCTGCAGATCCATTTGTAACATACATTTGGGGGCACCATTTTTTGTAAAGTATCCTTTCATTAAATCATAAGCCATGAGTTTGTGGTCATGTATTCTTTTGCTTGGGACAAAAGCAGCTTGGCTGCTATGGACTGAGCTACTTATGACAAATCCAAGCCTTTTGGTTAAAATCCTAGATATGAGCTTATAGACAATTATGCAACATGAAATATCCCTGAAGTTCTTCATTCTGGTAGCAGAGTTGTGCTTAGGAATCAATGTGACAATAGTGCAGTTAACAGCTTTGTATATCTTATCCTTCTCAAAAAAATCCTTGATGGCACAAATAGTATCATGCTTAATAAAATCCCAAGTTACCTTGTATAACTTGGCATTGTACCCATCCAAGCCAGGAGCAGAATTGTATTTTAAACCTTTCAAACTCTTCAGAATTTCTTCCTCGGTAATGGGAGCTATTAGGATTTCCCTTTGCATAACATTCAGTTGAGGACCTTTTCTCTTTGCTTCAATATCAATATTGGCCAGGTTATTGTTAGAGGTACCAACAAGATTCTTATAGTAATTCACAATTTCTATCTCTATTTCATTTTGATGAGTTAGGATCTTGCCATTATCATCCTCCAATCTATCCAACTGATCTTGTCTCTGTCTAGCCTTGAGAGAAGCATGGAAATAGGAGTTGTTTCCATCTCCTAATCTCAACCACTCCACCTTAAGCTTTTGTTTAATGATGTTGTCCTCTATGTTGTTGAGCCTCAAAACTTCATTTGTATAATCTCTCAGTTTGTCAATAGCCTGCACATTCATTATGTTTTTTATTAAGTGATCATAGGCATTAGAGAGCTCTTGTCTGGCTTGCATCAGCTGATTTGTGATTCCATAGAAGGTCTTGTTCAAGCTCCTAATAATTGGCTGAAGTCTAATAAGTTTGTTTCATATTCTGTATATTGGTTTGCCATTAAGAGGTTGGTCCCAATTTTTCTTCACAGCTTCTTTGAAACCAACATTTTGGATAATGGCATTTTAGAACTTGAAGGGAGTTTTAGCAGGTTTATTGATCCTACTTGTCTGTAAACAAAGTAAAGCATGGTTAGAAACTCCATGGTTCATAACTGTAAGCTTATGATTCACATATTTTTGCTGCTACTCCATATTCCCTATGTGAGACATTGGATCCTAGTGTGGTCGAAGTCTGTTCGCAAGTAATGCGTGTTGTAGTCGAAGTTTGTTTTAACATGCATGAGTAAATATTGCTAAGGTTGTTAGCATGAGTAAATATTGCTAAGGTTGTTAGCATGAGTAAATATTGCTAGGGTTGTTAGCATGTTGAATTGGGTCTTGCTTGTAAGCCCAATTGTTTAAGTTAGCTTGTACCCTAAGTTAGCTTGTAATGGGTAATTGTTAAAAAGCCCATTAGGTTAGTGTGCTATTTTATTATAAATAGGATGCTAGTTTCTCAATATTGGACATAAGGAAAAATAGGAAGATAAAATCTTAATTTCAAGGGAGAGAGGTTATTTTTTTATTCTTGTATACTTGTAATCTTGTTCTAAGAGAAAGGAAAGAATAGTAGTTTAATAACCAATCCTTGTTGTTCCTTGTTGTTTTACCTTGTTTTCTTTGTTAACCCTAACCCTTGTGAGTTTCTTGATCATTAAGAAACCGTTTATACTTTGTTTAACGATATCCTATTCACAACAAATTGGCGCGGTGAGCGTGGAGAAGATGCCTTCAACAAAGTATGAGATTGAAAAGTTCACCGGAGTGAGCGACTTTGGTCTGTGGCGCTTGAAGATGAAAGCTCTATTGGTTCAGCAGGGTTGTTTGGAAGCGTTGAAGGGTGAGGCAGCCATGGACGCTGCGTTAACGGCAAAAGAAAAGACGGGCATGATCGAGAAAGCCTACAGCACAATATTGTTGAGCCTTGGTGATAAGGTTCTTCGACAGGTATCAAAGGAGACTACAGCATCGGGATTATGGGTGAAACTTGAAAGTTTGTACATGACCAAATCTCTGGTGAATCGACTATACCTGAAGCAAGATTTATATTCATTCAAGATGAGTGAAGACAAAGTGTTGGCTGAGCAGTTGGATATGTTCAACAAGCTGATTCTTAATCTTGAAAATATTGATGTGAAGATCGATGATGAAGATCAAACACTATTGCTGTTGTGTGCTTTGCCCAGAACACATGCTCACTTCAAAGAAACTCTCTTGTATGGAAGGGAGTCCCTGACCTTTGAAGAAGTTCAATCAGTCTTGTATTCTAAGGACTTGAACGAACGAAAGGAGCATAAACCTTCGACGGTGGGCGAAGTTTTGGCCGTTAAGGGAAAATTTTGCAAAAGGATGGTAAGTTCGACAAGAAAAAAGGTAAAAGTCAACAGAAGTCTTATAGTGGCGAAACATCTAGTATTCGATGTTACCACTGTAAGAAGGAGGGTCACATAAGAAAGGTGTGCCCTGAACGCCTGAAAGATCATGGAGGTAATGGCAATGCAGCCATTGTTCAAGATGACTTCGACTCATCTGATGTTCTTGTGGTTTCAAGTGGCGACTCGAGGAAAGAGTGGATTATGGATTCAGGTTGCACTTGGCACATGACTCCAAACAGAGAATTGTTCGAGGAGCTATGTGATCAAGATGGTAGATCTGTGCTGTTAGGAAACAACAAATCTTGCAAAATTGCAGGTATTGGATCTGTGAGATTCAAGCTTCATGATGAGTCAATAAGGATATTGACTGAAGTCAGGTACGTACCTGACTTGAAGAGAAATTTGATTTCTCTTGGTGAATTCGACAGAAAAGGATATGTTTTTCAAGGAGAGAAAAGTATCCTAAGAGTCATGAAGGGGTCGAAGGAAGTCTTGAGAGGCGTGAAGAAACAAGGCTTGTATACCCTTGAGGCTGAGGTTGTAAGTGGTTCGACAAATGTTGCATCCACGAAATCTATGTCGAAGACAGAATTATGGCACATGAGATTGGGCCATGTCAGCGAAAGAGGCCTGGTCGAATTGGGGAAGCAGAACCTGCTAGGAGGTGACAAAGTCGAAAAGTTAGAATTTTGTGAATCTTGTGTATTTGGTAAATCCTGTAGGGCGAAGTTTAACAAAGGCAAGCAAAGAACACATGGATCCCTGGATTACATTCATGCTGATCTTTGGGGGCCTGCAAGGAATCCTTCACACTCAGGTGCAAGGTATTTTCTATCCATCGTTGATGACTATTCCAGAAAGCTATGGGTATTCATTCAGAAGACGAAGGATGAAACTTTTGAGAATTTCAAAAGTTGGAAGATTCTAGTCGAAACTCAGACTGGCAGAAAGGTTAAGAGGTTGAGAACCGACAATGGCCTTGAATTCTGCAACGAAGCTTTCGACAGTTATTGTGTTGGGTCTGGGATTGCAAGGCATAAGACTGTAGCAGGTACTCCTCAACAAAATGGCTTAGCTGAGAGATTCAATCGAACAATCCTTGAAAGGGTTAGATGCATGTTGGTTAGTGCTGGATTGAAGAAGGTGTTTTGGGCGGAAGCTGTTTTGACAGCAGCTTACCTGATAAATAGATGTCCCTCGACTGCCTTGGGAATGAAGACACCTGAAGAAGTTTGGTCGGGACATCCACCTAGTCTCGACAGACTGAGAGTATTTGGCTGTGTGGCCTATGCTCATATTAGGCAAGACAAGGTCGAACCTAGAGCTCTGAAATGCATGTTCATGGGATACCCTGAAGGAGTCAAAGCTTATAGGCTATGGTGCCTAGATCCAGGTCACAGGAGGTGTATCACCAGTCGAGATGTAGTTTTCAACGAAGCAGAGATGGCTTTTAAGAAAACTGATGATGCTGACGAAGAGCTGGAACAGGGAGAGATTCCTGTTGAGGTGGAGCATGTTGATGCTGAATTGCTTACCCCGGATGAAGTCGAAGAAGACACAGAAGATGTTGTCGAAGATGAGGAGACTGATAATGACTACCTGCTAGCAAGAGACAGGTCGAGGAGAGTCATCAAGTCACCTCAGAGACTTGGGTATGCAGATCTTATAGCTTATGCCTTAATCTCTGCAAGTGAGGTTCTAGACGAAGAACCTAGAGACTATAAGGAAGTTATGAGGAATCAAAAGAATACAAATTGGTCTTTAATGTATGCTATGGTCTGTACTAGACCCGACATAGCATATGCAGTAAGTCTTGTAAGCAGGTACATGGCGAATCCTGGAAAGGCTCACTGGCAAGCATTGAAGTGGATTTTAAGGTACATAAATGGGTCTCTGAATAGAGTCCTAATTTATGGTGGAGCCTTGGGTGAAGATAGTAAAGTAGTAATCAAAGGATATGTCGACTCTGATTATGCAGGTTGTATGGATTCTAGAAAATCTATCTCCGGATATGTGTTCACTATGTTTGGGGCAGCAATCACTTGGAAAGCAACACTTCAAAAGGTCGTTGCCTTATCAACCACTGAAGCGGAGTATATTGCTCTAACTGAAGCTGTGAAGGAAGCAGTGTGGCTTGAAGGTTTTGCAAAGGAGCTAAAACTTCAAGGTCGAGTTATCACTGTTAAATGTGATAGTCAAAGTGCAATACATTTGTCGAAGAATTCAGTCTATCATGAGCGAACCAAGCACATTGATGTGAGGCTGCATTTCATCAGAGGGGTAATCGAGCGTGGAGAAGTCCAAGTGCTGAAAGTTTCGACAAATCATAATGTTGCTGATATGATCACCAAGACATTGCCCAGTTGCAAGTTTTTCCACTGTATGCAGTTAATAAATCTGCATGAAGAAAGCTAGTTTCTTGATGTTATAGAGTTAGATCCAAGGTGGAGATTTGTGAGACATTGGATCGAACTCTAGTGTGGTCGAAGTCTGTTCGCAAGTAATGCGTGTTGTAGTCGAAGTTTGTTCTAACATGCATGAGTAAATATTGCTAAGGTTGTTAGCATGAGTAAATATTGCTAAGGTTGTTAGCATGAGTAAATATTGCTAAGGTTGTTAGCATGAGAAAATATTGCTAAGGTTGTTAGCATGAGTAAATATTGCTAGGGTTGTTAGCATGTTGAATTGGGTCTTGCTTGTAAGCCCAATTGTTTAAGTTAGCTTGTACCCTAAGTTAGCTTGTAATGGGTAATTGTTAAAAAGCCCATTAGGTTAGTGTGCTATTTTATTATAAATAGGATGCTAGTTTCTCAATCTTGGACATAAGGAAAAATAGGAAGATAAAATCCTAATTTCAAGGGAGAGAGGTTATTTTGTTATTCTTGTATACTTGTAATCTTGTTCTAAGAGAAAGGAAAGAATAGCAGTTTAATAACCAATCCTTGTTGTTCCTTGTTGTTTTTTTTCTTTATTAACCCTAACCCTTGTGTGTTTCTAGATAAGAAACCGTTTATACTTTGTTTAACGGTATCCTATTCACAACACCCTATAATTCTATCAATTCTCGAATATATTATGCTATCTTTTTTATTGTTGCTTCAAGTATACTCATCATCACAACTCTCTTTTTCAAAAAGCCTCACTTGATCCATCATGTCCATTCAATCCTTGTATTCATTTTCCATGACCAATTTGCCCCCAATTCTATCATTTGCACGCAGAACATTGTTGAAATCACCTACTATACACCAAGTGCCATCCACACTGCTTTGAAGACTTCTTATGTCCTGCCACAGTTTCTTCCTTTGCTCAAGTAAATTTGAAGCATAAATTGTTGTCATCCAAGACTCCAAAGTTCTATTAGGCATAGAAAGATAACAATGGATAAATTGATCACTAGAACTGTGAAATGTAACTTATATTCTAGTCTCCTTCCAAATGATTAATATCCTCCTATTTGTGTGATTCAAGTAGTTGTCTACAAATTTCCAATTTCTGCCAAATTTCTTTTTTATTCTGTCAGCATGTTGAGGCTTAATCCTAGTTTCAATCAGAATAGCAATATCAGGGTCCATATGATTGAGGTGGGAAATAACCTCATGGCACTTACATGCATTATTTGTTCCCCTTACATTCCAAGAGATCATCATGTTACCTCACCATTTGACCTTGAAGAATCCCCAATTCTCAAAGCTTCAAAACCATTTGTACAGTTGATGATATCATGATTGGAAGTAGGACACATCACAACTTTACCTTTGAATTTTCTTGTACTACTAACATTCTCCCATTTTGTATCCACTTCCTCAACATTTGACTCTATTGGTTCCTCCTAAGCATTTTGTATTTTCTTTCAGGTTTACTACTGTCTTAGGTTGGTGCTTAGTTGCTTGCTTAGGCTGCCATTGCTTCTCATTTTTAGGCTTACATTGGTGACCTACATTTTGGAAATTTTCACAAAAACTAGGCTTCCATTCATAATCTACCATTTGTTTTCTCATGGTTCTTTCATTATCCTTTATCATGATGTATTCTTTTTGCTTTTGTGTGATATCAATTTCCACAAGGATTATAGTGTAGGAAACTCTCAATTTGTTCGTAGTACATTCATTCATCAGTAAAAAGGGGAACACCAAGAGCACTTCCTATTTTCCCTAAACTTCTCACACCCCACAAGTGAAGAAGGAGGTTTGGGAGTTTAACCCAGACATGAAGGGTGCGTAACATAACCCATACAGGAGCAAAGCCTTGTCCCTGTCATTAATCTTCACTTCAATATTCTCAAGATCATAGATAATCTTGTGAAATTCTATGAGCTACTCAACTATGGATTTTTGTTATCCACCATTCGGAATGAATAAAGTTGTTGTTTCAGATACAACCTGTGAGCCAAAGACTTTGTCATATACAATGATTCAAGTTTTTCCCATATAGAAACCGCAGTTTACTCCCTGACGACTTCTCTTAGAACTTTATCCCCTAAGCACAAGATAACGACACTTCTGGCCTTATCCACCATCTCGGTTTTTTGTACCTGTGTAAGTTCTACAGGTTTTAATGTTTCACTCTTCAAAGCATCGATACACTTCTATTGAATTAAAATTGCTTGCATCTTAATTTTCCATAACCTAAAGTCATTGTTACTGGAAAATTTCTCGATCTGCCATCTACTAACCATGGTGCTCATTTGTCAACAATATCTCTTTGCTTCACGCTTACCGCACCACTTGTTGTGAATCTTGTTGTGAATTACGACAAAATTCAATATTAATTTGTGAGGCAAAGAACAATAGCAACCAAAATAAATGGTCTTCAGCAATAATAATCTGTACACATATGATATAACAGAATAAGGTAAGAAAAAACTGAAGGTTTGTTTACCCAATTCGATCAAACGATCTATTATAGGGGAGAGAGGAGCTCTCTAATTCACTATACTCAGAAAGTTATTACAAGAGATTACATAGGAGTTACAAGAAAATAATCTTCGCCTTCAGCTTCCCAAGAACAACCTTATTTTCTCCCAATTGTTTCCCTACCTTTCCAACTCTCAATATATGAATTACTCAAACCCAAGGTGTAATCCAAGGTTTTCTTTGTGCATAGCTGAAACTCTATGTTATACCTTTAAACCCTTGGTCTCCCTTGTTGGTGAAAACTCTAAGATAGTCACACACCAAACATATAAGAGATACATATTTATAACAGCAAATATCCAACAAACAAAGCCCAAAATCACATGGATCCATGGACCGAATCGAAAAAGTCTGAAAACTAAACAACACTATTCATCCGTACGGACTTCACTATTCATCCGTACGGATAACACTATTCATCGACCGGTTTTTTCCCGACTTTTCGTCCAATTTTCGCAGTAAATGTAATCTCCGAAATATGTTTTCTTTCTCTTCGTCAACAAAGGTTTCAAGGCACATTTACAACAACTTATTATTTATAGTAGATAATATATGTTATATGATATTTTGAAGTTAAACTCAGTACAAATGTAGTAACAGTGCGTAAAAATATAGTAAAGTGCATTGGTGTTTTTGGTTTTGATTTAACTTTAATTTTTCTTTGGTTCAATTTTGTTTGAATTTGGCTACAAAATGTATTTTTATACAGTAATTTAACATTTTTAAGTAAGTAGTTGAAATGAAAATGTCGTCAAAGTGACCTCTTTTATAACAATTACCTATGAAAAATGTTAAACATTTTGTTGGTTTGTGTGTATGTTTGTCCATGCAGGTATCAATTGACCCAAAAGACAATTGATGGTTGGCGGACTTTCATACGCGCCCGTGATAGTAAACATGTGATAATTATAAGGTTTCACATGTGAATGATAAATCAATCCAAATAGGGGTTTATTATTCGGCATGTTTTTTTATTATCAATGTATGATCATTACAATATGTGTACTACTAGCAGTTAATATTATTGTCCAAAGACTTAATATTGATGGTACACTAGGTACCTTGAGATGGGTTATGTCTTTATTTGAACAAATTGATAATTTAGTTTTTTTTATATGAGTATATTTATAGTATTTATTATGTTTTATTTTTCAACTACAATTGCTTTAATATCTGCTAATCTGAATTCAGTTGCGGTCCTTAATGAGACAAATTTGAAGGAATGGAATCAGAACATGTAAATTGTTCTTGACTGCATGGATCTTGACCTTGCATTAAGGATGAAGCAACCTCCTTCTCTTATGGAATTTGGTACCTCTGAATAGAGGAAATATTATGAGAAGTGGGATCACTCCAATTGCACGAGTCATGGTTTGGTTTGTTCTGAGATCAATTTAGCTTCAGTACCTGGAAACACTTTGTGGTTAGACTCTGACACAACTATTAACATCAGTGTTCTAATGAGGGGTTGCTTGAACTATCGAAAGTAAAATGATGTTGAAATATACATCTATGTTGGAAATGACAATTCAATAGAAGTTGAAGCTATATGGCATTTTAGATTATTAATGTGTTCCGAATTTTATTTGGATTTGAAAGACATTTGTGTGGTTCCGTCATTTAGAAGGAATTTGGTTTCCGTTTTTTATTTGGACAAATCGGGTTATTTTTATTCATTTAGAAACAATATGTTCAAGTTGTCTTTCAATTCAAATATTGTCGGGCAAAAGAATTAAGAAAGTAAAATTTGGCCGTGGTGGTGAATATTATGGTAGATATGACGGTTCAGGTGAACAACATACAGGGTCTTTTGCCAAGTACTTGGAGTAATGTGGAATCATCCCACAGTATACCATGCCTGGATCTCCTGCAATGAACGATGTTGCTGAAAGACGAAATCATACTCTTAAGGATATGGTAAGGAGTATGATTTGTCATTCTACCTTGTCAGAGTCACTCTGGGGAGAGACACTAAAGACCACAACTTACATTCTAAATAGAGTACCAACAAAGATAGCTGCCAAAACATGTTATGAACTTTGGACTAGGCGAAAGTCTTGTCTAAAACATTTTCATGTGTGGGGATGTCCAGCTGAGGCAAGGCCTTATAGGTCAAATGAAAAGAAATTGGATTCCTGAATAGTGAGCAGCTACTTTATTGGTTATTCTGAAAGATCTATGGGCTACAAATTTTACAATCCTAAATTAAATTCAATTTATGAGACGGGAAAAGCCACATTCTTTGAGGACATTGAGTTTGAGAGGAAGAATAAGGTTAGAGACTTTGTCTTAAAGGATGAATCAGTAATAATTCCAGAACTGATTCATATAGTTGCTTTTGATCAAGCAAGAACAGAACATCCACAAGACATTGTTAAAATTCCTCCAACTCAAGATGATTTGGTAATTCATGAAGAACAAACTAAAGATCCTCAAAAACAAGTGTTACAAGAACCAATACCTTTGTAGAGATCCACTAGAGAAAATAGAAATGTTATTCCTGATTATTACATAGTCTTTCTCCAAGAACATGAGGAAAATAATGGTATGATGGAAGATGATCCAACCAACTTTCGTCAAGCCATGCAAGATTCCAACTCGGAAAAATGGATTGAAGCAATGAAAGAGGAGTATAAGTCCATGCAAGACAATAAATTTTGGGAACTTGTCCCGTTACCAGAAGGTGTGAAACCTATTGGTTGCAAATGGATTTTTAAGACCAAGCAGGATTCTAAGGGTAATATGGAGAGGTATAAAGCTTGTCTTGTGGCTAAGGGTTATACTCAAAAGCAAGGGATTAACTTTAAAGAGACTTTCTCTCCGGTTTCATCGAAATACTCTTTTAGGACAATCATGGCTCTTGTTGCACATTATGATTTAGAACTCCATCAAATGGATGTCAATACGGCTTTTCTCAATGGTAACGTTGATGAAACAATCTATAAGATGCAACCAGAAAACTTTGTGTCAGGAGACTCAAAGAATATGGTTTACAAATTGACAAAATCCATTTATGGACTAAAGCAGACGTCTCGTCAATGGTATCACAAGTTTCATAAAGTAACTCTCTCATTTGGTTTTGAGGTGAATGTTACTGAAGATTGTGTATATCACAAATTCAGTGGGAGCAAGTACATTTTCTTGGTCTTGTATGTAGATGACATACTGCTTGCCACAAATGATATAGGAATGATGCACGAAACTAAGAAATTCCTATCAAGAAAATTTGAAATGAAAGATCTTGGTGATGCCTCATTTGTATTAGGAATTCAGGTACATCGAGACTGATCTCGTGGTATTCTACGATTATCATAAAAAAGCTATATCGAAGAGGTACTTAAAAGGTTTGGCATGCAGGAATGGAAATCAGGAGATACTCTAATTACTAAGGGAGACAAATTCAGTCTCAATCAATGCCCAAAAGGAAAATTAGAAATTCAAGAAATGTAAAAGATTCCTTATGCGTCAGCAGTAGGGAGTCTGATGTATGCCCAAGTTTGTATGCGTCCGAATATTGCGTTCATAGTTGGGATGTTAAACAGATATTTGAGAAATCTAGGAATAGATCATTGGAAAATAGCCAAAAAAGGTTAAGAGGTATTTAAAGAGAACAAAAGACTATATGCTCACATATAGGAGGTCAGACCAGTTAGAGATCATTGGATACTCTGACTCAAATTTTGTTGGTTTCTAAGATAATAAAAGATCCACATCAGGCTATATTTACATGTTCGCTGGTGGTGCAGTTTCTTGATGCAGTGCTAAATAAATTATGACTTCATCCATCATGGCGGCAGAGTTTATAGCATGTTATGAGGTATCCAACCATGAGATTTGGCTGAGGAATCTTGTCACTGGACTGTGGAATATGGTAGGAATTGAAAAGCCACTTAAGTTATATTGTGACAACAAATCATCAGTCCTGCATTCCAACAATAATAGGAGCTCGATCAAGTCAAAACATATTGACATCAAGTTCCTAGTTATTAAGAAAAAGGTACAAAGTGAACAAATTTCCATAGAACTCTCGAGGATGAACTCCATGATAGCATATCCTCTTACAAAAGGTCTCCCATCAAAGGTATTTTACGAGCACACTGCTCGCATGAGTGTTTTATCATTAAAGGAGTCTTTGGTTTAGTGAGAGTTAGTCGATTATGAATTTTATATTTTGTATTTAGTATTATGTATGCATACTATGATTTTGGATATTTTCCAATTAATAAATTTTGATATTCAGCAATTTACATTTTGTACAATAAAGTTATTAAATGATCTCACTAAAGTAAAGTAGAACCCGTTGAAAATCAACATATATAGACCAACTTCATGTGATTTTCATGCTGCACATTTCATGATGGATCTATGTCATTTAGTTGTGTCACTATTAGTGATCATTGAAGGGTTTATTTATGATTTGATATAATGAAAATCACGTTGATTCTGTATACTGACATGACTAATGTACGAGATAGTTTGGATATGCTTGATGTATTTAATGACAAATTTTGAGCTCATAAAGTCTAACACACATGTAAAGTTACATATGTGACCAGTGGGAGATTGTTAGAATTTTGGGTCACAAATGTAACATTTATGGTGTTAGTGTCATTATTTTAATTAATCAAAACATAAAGGGTCTAATTAATATAATATTAAATTTGTGGCTAAAAGTATAAATACATGAAAGGTCTGGTTATTGTGCAGATAGCATAAGTTAATATTTAATTTGATGAGAGATCAAATTAAAATATTGAAAATTAAGAAATAATCATAGGGTTATTTAAATGGGTCATGGTCCCTATTTGTAAAGTACGATCAAAATACAGTTTATCACGTTTTCTCTCTTCATCCCCATCAGAGGAGATTCAAGTAATCCTAAGGAACTCTACAAATCGGAAGACCACATACCCGCAACCTTCAACGATTTCAATGGCGAATTCAGGTACGCTTCCACTTTTATTTTCTTATTGAATTCTGATATGGGTTTAAGGGATACAAGTTGATGGTATATTGACTCATATGAACTATTTTAGAGTTTTGTTCTTGATTTCTATATCAATAGAAATAATAAGATTATGAACAGATTTTTCACTTTCTATCGATTTTATAAAAAATCGAGGTAATACATTAATTTAAAAAAATGGTGAATGATAAAAAAAATTGAAAGTAAGATGTCTTTTTTTCCTTTTCATTTTTATATAATTCACCATTTTTTACTGCAATTTAAAACATGTTCAGGAATGAATTTCTCGGTGTTGTCAACCGAGGAAATCAATAAATTATGGAGTGTTTTCTTTGATTGATATCATAGAAAAGTTATTCCAAAAATACAACAACAACATCGACATCATTATGTGAGATATATTACAATGGGAGAAAAAATATTTTGTTCAAGATAAAAGAACATTGAAGATTTTTTCTATCTTGTAATTCATCGCAAAGAATGATGCGTATGAGTTTAGAGCGGCTACATATAAGTTATGTTTAAGGTATAATATGATTAACGAGTACTTTTGTGGTGGTAAAATCTGATTATCTAATCCCTTAGTCATTACAGAAATCAAATGAATAGATAATTAATTTAAAAAAAAAAAAGAAATACATCACTTTTAAGAAATAAAAATATAAATTACATTTGTTGAGATTCAAAACATAGTCTAAATTATTTTTTTCTCGTTTATATTTAAAAATCAAAGTAATATATTATATTTATTTTTAAAATAAATAAAATATGACACACATTGACATTATACCTATTTTTTTATTGAGTAAAATGAAATTTTTATTATAAAATATATTATTTATTATAATACATATTAATTTTTATGTTTAGGGTTAACTAAAGAATTAAAAATAGAATGAATTTAAATGAGTACATCATAAGAGAGGTATTTAAGAAGGCTCCAAGTATATTTAACTCAATTTTTTTTTATAGAAAATATATATAACTTTAAACGCTAGTAATTGTCTAATTGATGGATGATGTATTTTCAATTATTATTTTTGTGGAAGGAAAAAAAACAAGTTTTTCGAAATAAATCTAGATTTGAAATTTCAATGATGAAATGATGATTGATTGCAAATTGGATTGATGTGAGATGGTGACGCAATTAAACCACATTCTGGTAACGAATAGGACTTGCGAGGCCAATGAGGCCATAATGTGTTGCTTTCAAAAGAAAATAAAGCATTTCTCAATTCTTAAATTTATTGGTTCAGTTTCCACTCGTTCTTAGTGTAACTAAAATTTATTGCTTTATTTATTATTGTATTGGATAAGTTTTAAACTTTTGAGACAAGTCATGTAACTTGTAAGTATAAGAATTCAATTTAATTCAGGTTGATTCAAAGATTTGAGCACTTAATTTATGACACTATATTTCAATATTGTACATGAATAAATTATTTATATATATATTAATATAAATAAAATATAAATAAGAAATACACGGCATACAAAATCGTATCTATCATAAAAAAAATATATGTTGTTTGACATATAAAAAGGTGTTTGAATAACATTTTTTCATGATAAATATGTATAAAAGTTTTAATTAACTATAGTTTAATCGTAGTAAGTGTTTACAGAAATTTGATTTAATTATGAATGAACGGTGACAATTTTGTATAAGAAAATAAAAAAAACTGATTTTATTAATTATACAAGTAAAGTTAAAAATAATAATTTGAGAGTTATGTAAGTTGTATAAATTAGAATGTAAAATTGAGGCAAAGTAATTCAAATTAAATTAAAAATTAAAAGTGACAATTACGTTTTTTCGAATGTAACAATTATTAGGGATAAAAGTATTATTTATTAGTCATTTTAAAAATGTAATGAATTATTAATTATTGTTGTATTAATATTACACTTAATTTTCTATTGTTGATAAAGAAATAAATGTAAATTACTAATAAATTATTAATGATAATATATATATAATATATATATATATATATATATATATATATATATATATATATATATATATATATATATATATATATATATATATATATATATATATATATATATATATATATATATATATATATATATATATATATATATATATATATATATATATATATATATATGAGAAAATGGATGGTGCACTACCATTAACAATATATGATTTGACATTTTAAAATATTATGATTAGATGCATGTGTAATTTATTAACAATAAATATCTATGTGTGTGTTCAAAAATGAGGAAAAAAAGTGGAAGTGAGTAAATGCTAATAAATGATTGAAATATATTCTTACATAGACTTAGTTTCACTCACTTTAAAAGTTTTTATAAAGAGTTATGAGCATTAACTCAACAAAAGAGGATAAAGTGTCACATGGACGATTGTGGTGGTCCAAATCATTATGTCACTTGTCTCCTCTATCCACCCCCTCGTTTTGGTCTATGCAAGCGTTTGATTTTTGAATTCGAAGAGAAGCAACACTTCATAAAGTGTTGCTGAGAAATGAACATATGAAATGCTTGGAAACGATGCAACTTTTGGTTAAAAGGTGTTTTTGTTTCATCAAGAGTCGTAACTTTGTAAAACAACACATACTTGACCTATAAATACTCCATTTTGGAATTCATAAAATCACGTCAAAAACCGAATATCCTATTGCATAAATTCCAACCATTCTTCGCTACAAATCGAGTTTTTTCCGGTCTTGTGCAAATTCGATATAAGATTGAATTATCCTGGGTATTCCTTCGTTCCAACTCTAAGACACATTTGAGATTGCTTGAAATACTTTTAAGAAAAATGATTTCATTCAAGATTCAGTCCTGAATCCATTTGACTTTATTGATTTTTCTAATGATATGTTTTCTATATGAGCACGTATCCTACGCGAATGTCATTTTTACGTGAGAACATGAGATTAAATCTAAACCATTAGATTTAAAATAAATGGGTGAGAGGAGAGAGAATATTAATATAAATATATTTATTTTAATAATAGAGGAAAGAGAAAATAAAATTGACACATAATCTAACTCATTTATTTTAAATCTAATGGTTCATGTTTTTTCTCATGTTCTCACATAAAAATAGCATTTACATATATATATATTCTCATGTTCTCACATAAAAATAGCATTTACATATATATATATATATATATATATATATATATATATATATATATATATATATATATATATATATATATATATATATATATATATATATATATATATATATATTAAAAATAAGATTATTCTATTTGTTAAGGTTTTATTTTAAATTTGAGAGGTGGTCCTCAACCTGCTCAACTGTCTGACCATAATCTGGCTGGACGAACGAAACATACTTAGCTGGAGAAAATTTGAATCAAGACTTAGTTGGGAAAGCGAACAAGACTCGTCTGGTTATCCATATGAACAAAACTTTGTTAAGGGGATACCAACAAACTCTACTGGAGAAACATCAACGTAACTCTACTAGGGAGCTGTCAATAAATTCTACCAGAGGAGAAAGAAAGAACCATACTGAGGAAAATATCAATAAACTCTACTGGGGAAGAGTATCAACAATAACAAACTCCGTTGAGGACAACACTAAGTTTTAGGCTTCGAGATTTTACCATTCTTGGGATTACTGTTGGCACTCCTTTTTATATTCATAAATCAAAGGAAAATGTTTTTATAATTTTCAAAAATTTAAATCAATTATTCACATTTGTTTCAAAAATCATCATAAAAAATAAAATGAAATTATGTAAAGATAAACAAAATAAGAATTGCAAATAAAGGGACAAAGGCCCAAATTTCATTGATAGAATGGTAGTCCACAAAAGGCTTAACTCCATGGATCATTACAAAGTTTGAAAAATGGTAAGTACTATGGAAGAGGCTACATTGAAATACAATGATCATTATTCTCCCTAACAATCTTGAATTCCACTATGCTTGAGACTTCAGCTGAGGATGATTGAAGTAAAATCCTTGATATGAAATATTGCTTCAAACGATCAAGACTGACCAGATGTAGTTACTTGCCATAATCCTTAACTTTTGTCCAGATTTCCCTAACTGTTTCTGTTTTTGTCTCTAATTTTTTTCTGGACCGCCCTTTCGGGTTTTCAATCCACCGAGACGCTCATTTTTACCTAAGCCGCTCTTTCGGGTTTTCAACTTAGCGAGTTGTTCTTTTATTTTTTAGGCGAAGTATTTCTTGACTGCATCGACATTCACAGGACGAGTGAACTCTTCACCATCCATAGGTGTAAGAGTTAATGCAACGCCAGAGAAAACTATCTTAACAACATACGAGCCTTCATAATTAGGAGTTCATTTTCCCATAGAATCATTGGTAAAAGTCGAGATCTTTTTTAGCACGAGGTCGAACCTTCTTGTCAAATACTTTCTTCATTCTATGTTGATACAATTGGCCATGACACAAGGCCGTCATTCTTTTTTCCTCAATCGGATTCAACTGGTCATATATACTCTAACACCATTTAGCCTCAGACAATTCATCTTCTATCAAAACTCTCATAGAAGTGATTTCAGCCTCTATCGGGAGCAATACTTCCATACCATAAACAAGAGAGAAAGGGGTTTCCCCTATTGAAGTGCGGACGGATGTATGATACCCATGCAGAGAGAAAGAGAACATATCATGCCAATCCTTGTATGTAACAACCATCTTCTGAATTATCTTCTTAATATTCTTATTAATAGCTTCAACAACCTCATTCATCTTAGGTCTGTTGTCACACCCTAATTTTAACCCTAAGATATCACCTCTCGGTGCATTGTCTTGCATAGCATCTTCAAGACATAGGATTTGGGGTGCACAAGTTTTATTGCGACTAACCATAATTTTGTGAATCACAACATACTCTTAGTTATTAATTGCAGATGATTGTGGCAGTTTCTACTTTTCAGTTGATAAAGTTCCTCATTTAGAATGGTTGCAGATTATTAATGGAAGTATTTTATTTAGCAGTAAGTGTGTACAGTTGGAAATCGACCATGGAGAACTATCGATCTCATACACATAATCACAAGATTTTTAATTAAGGGTGTGTTTGGTTCAGAGTAGATGGAGGGGAGGGGAGGGGAGGGGAGGGGAAATTTTTAATTAAATATGTTTGGTTCAAATTTTAGGAGGGGAGGGGAGGGGAGGGGAGGGGAGCAAAATCCCTCCAAAACACACTTTTTGGTTCCCTCCGAATTGGGGGGATTTGGAGGGGAGGGGAGGGAATATGAGTTTTGATATTTAAAAATTATTATATTTACTAAAATATCCTCAGTTTAATTTTATTATTTCAAAACTATTTGTTATCTTTTATGTTACTGTTTTTTCTCGATTGTTTTCATCAATTTATTATAATTGTTCTTCACCTTCAAATTATTTTATAATCTTTATAATTAATATAAATCATAATCATTGTCTTTTTTTTATAAAAAAAATTATGTTTCGTTATATTCGTTTTTTTCTTTTAATTTTGTTATGTACTCTATCATATTTTCTTTTATATCAAATTGTAAACCATATCATTTTATTTATTTTTGTTTATTCATTTTATTAAATATTTTGAACCATTAATATTTAGTAATAAGTTATTTTATATATTTTTTTTATATGATTCATCACAATTTAAACGATGTTATTGACATATAGTTTAATTTATGTTGGAAAGTTATAAGTCGAATCGATTGTACTCAATTTTTTAACTTTAGTGACAAATAAATATTTTTTTAATCACCCAATATTAGAAATTTTATTACCAAGAAAAATACGCACGAATTTTTCACATTTTAATATCATATGACTTATATAAGATCATAAGGATAAAAATGTAAATTATTAATAAAACCCCTCCCCTCCCCTTCTGAACCAAACACATTTTTAATTAAAATCCCTCCCCTCCCCTCCCCTCCTCTATTTTGAACCAAACACTTATTTGATTAAAAAATTCCTTCACCTCCCCTCCCCTTCATTAAAATCCCTCCCCTCCCCTCCCCCTCATTTGAACCAAATAGACCCTAAGAGGTTTACTCTAGCCGGATTTGAAAAGTATGAAGACATCATGCTTCGAACGGCCCCTTCTCTTTGAGTATTTGAATTTGGATGCCTTAGATTTTTCTTTATAAAAGTTTTTTTTTAATATTGATAGTATGCTTAAAGGAGAGTTTCTAGCTTAATCCAACTTGCTATCAAAATAGATTTACGACAAATACCGACATTACAAATGGCGAAGGAGTTGAACTCGAAACAAAATATGTATGTAAAAGCTTGATCTCATTAACATACAATTTGATTGATAAAGTTGTACCGACATCTGCTCCTTAGTTTTACATTAGAGGCACTTTTTTTTTCAAAACTCGAAACAGAAAATCACTATCAGTTTTATGCGGCCATTATGTTTGGTTTTAGCATAAAAATCTTGGTTGATATTCTACTATATTGCTGAAAACTCCTTTAGCTCATTGCCTAGCCCAAGTGAGCATCCCAAGTTTGGCACCATCGCCCATTGAAGACCCATAAATGTCCTGTCCAGAGTAAAATCACCGTCAATTAAAAACGCCTCAAACATTCAGACATAAATAGAAGGCCCGTGATTGCAAATTCATGGAAAGAAAACATAATCCTATGAAAGTAGAAACTCATTCATATACATGATTACACACAAACAAAGAAATCGGGACTTGTCGGAAACATGTTAGAATTAAAACAAGAACAATATTATTGTCATGAAAGCACATTCCCGATAGTTCCCGAAACAAGATTCGACAGCTTTGTCTCGCTCTTTCAATCTAGAGTTATGGAATTAAATTCACCACTGCCTATAAAGGCATCTCAACGTAGCAGAAAGGGGGGAAGAAGAGACCTCACACATACAGAAATTGAAGAATTGTTACCCTACACCATACATAACTATGCACTGCAAAAAATCACAGAAGGAAAAAACACAACCACGATACACAAGCATTACTACTTTGAAAGTTAAGAAATTCAAGCATAACATACCATAGTAACCCACGGCTATTCCGAAGTTGTGAAATCAAGATAACAATATCGACAACGACAACGCAATTGCAAACATACGCACCGAGAAGAACAGAAGTGAGAGGGATCGAATACGACTAGCAGTAACGCACGTATCACCAATTTGCACACATAGGGGTTCCCTAAGCTCAAGGTCAAAGCATGGGGTCATAAGGTCTACCCATCCCCAGGACTTGTATTATAGGTTAATCATACCTGCCGAACAGGTTCTATCAAAGTTCCCAGAGTCATAGTAAATCCTTCGGATATTATCAACCAACATGACTACTCACGTTGAGTCAAAAATATTCTCAAGATAAACTCGTCTGAGTGTAGTATCGCGTGACAACTATTTCGGGACTACTCCCTTATAGTCTCTACTCTACGTCCTAGAAAGGCTTAGTGGGTAACGATGTTACTAAAGGTCCTCAGTTTCACGGACTCTCTCAGGTTGAAATAATTAATGGAATTCATGACTACTCATACATCATCAATCATTTCAATGAGGTCTCAATTGAGCGTGATTACATCATATTTTAAACTTGTTAGGACTACTCCCAACAGTCAACTATTGATCATATCATATCCTATCATATGTGTCACTCAAGTCCGGGTTAGAACTTATCTCACCACTCATGATACCCAATGCCCATAGCATACAATACAGATATATTTAAAAATATACATGTAAGCAAACATTCACAAATATAGCATACAATCATACAAAATAGGCTAAACCCTCAAGTTTTAAACAATTTCCTCAGTGAAGTCGCCATTTCTATTGCGGTGAGAATTATGATGTCAAGCTATTGATTAACTTGAATCTTAATTCATTAAATTCACAACCGGACTTTGATTTATCCAAATGAGAGGTTAAAGAAAGAAAGACCTTTTGCGTGATGTAACAACAACGCTAAAAGATCGGGGATCGGGGGTTGGTTATGCCTATGATAGGTATTTCACATCCTAAACATCTGTAGTACTCTACAGGAACCTTTTGTATGTTTGTATGCTAAGCTATTTATGTTTAATATTTTCTAGGGTAATGGGGGAACAAGGTTTAGACCTAGGGTTCATGTTTCTAAGTTTGCTCGCAAAGATATCGCATCTTCTGTCTACGTATCCTAACTAGGATAGAATCAGAGCAATCGTAGTTCACCTTAACAGGGATGAGGAATACTTGACTATGGTCAAGACTCCAAGGGGGACAAACATAACAATGTTTGTATAGAGTTTAAACAAACTCTCTAGATCTATATTGAACACTCAAGAAGGATTGACTTTGACAAAAGCCAGAAGGGGAGTAAGTGATCATGACCCTGATCCTTACATAGAGTTAACAAACTCTATCTTAAAATTCTAATTGAAAGATACTCTTAAACAAAGGGGTAGGTCTTTTAGACTTAAGCAAAGTCTAATGGCTTGTGGGTTCTAACTGAACTAAGTTAGGGTCCAATGACTTAACCAAGTCAAGGGGAGGGGTGATGAGCTATATATGACAGTGAAGTCAATAGAGAGACTTTCCTTTGGAATAGGGGATAACAAGGCAACTAGATGAGAACTAACAAGTTCCACCACTTGGGGAAAGGAACTTAACAAAGTTAAGCACATGTAAATATCCATTCAAACATGATGAAGATATGAAAGAACATAGTAACAACCAATAAAGTAATGCAAGCATGTATAATCAAACTAAATGGTTATAACCATTAGTGAACAAAGATACTATAATACCTAGAAGGGGATGGTGATAGAAGTTCTTACAAGATCAAACATATAAGTCAAAACATTACTTATCATGGCAAGATTCAAAGATTATGAAGGTAAGAATCATCAGGAGTAGGCATGAAACATGTGTGACAACAACAAGTTCATTAAAGGTAAGTAAAAAAAGTTCATTTATACAAGTCATAACTTGGCATATGAATCAAATCCTAAACATGTCATGGTTCTATCAAGACACACAATCAGTCAAGGTAAAGGATTGGGTATTATAGATCATTCTCAAGAAGTTACAATATCAAGATGCTTTTCAAAGTTCAAACAAAAGTCCAATAAGAACATACATGCTAAAGCAAAGATCCTCATATATGAAAACATGTTATATAAACAAGGATGACTTAAACAAGATCAAACATGTAGGAGGAAATCAAAGGTTGAATTGGAGAATTTCATGAAAACAAAAATGGAAAACCCTAAAAAGGTCATATCTTCCAAGTGGACTAAAGTACTTCAAAAATGAAAATTTTGAATTATTTCCTCACTTATTGAAAATAGACATGTCAAGGAGTGATTTGAAAAAAGAATGGTACAAATAAAATGAAAATCAAGAAAGTTATGATTAAATTAATTTGTAAAGCCAAAATAAGAAAATAAGTGATAAAAAGAATAAGACATGTCTTCCAAAGGGATTGAAACCACTCACCCTTGATTGCAAGCTAAAACCAATACCAAACTAGATAGAGCTTGCACTTGGAAATTTAATGGAAACATAAATTAATATGGTATAACTCACATAAAAAATGGAAAATGCAGAAAAGAGTTGATCATTCAGGATCGAACTCAGGTTTGGCAAGGCAATTGGTAATACGCGCGCATATGGTAAACCATTGGGGTGGTGATACATACAATGTATCAACCCCCCAGATTAAATAATAACCTTGAAAATGACCTAAAAATGAGTCCAAGGCGCCGTGGCCAAGACTCAAACCTTGCCAAGACCTCACTTGCATGAACCAACATATCTCCCAAAATACTTAATGAAAATCAGTGAACCAAAGACCAAACTTGTGTATTTTTAATCAAGGAAAACAATGGTGGTATTGATTTGTGAAAAAGGTGATTCTAAATTAAAACCCAATAGCAAAACCAAAATAGTAATGTTTTTTCATTTTCAAAGCCATAGGCACATTCAAACATGATGCACTCTATATAATGGTTCAGACACACTATATACAACATAACAAAGATGTTTGCAAACAATCAACACTTGGTTTTAGTCAGAGGTACAACATTACATATGAACATGAGTGGTTCAAGTACTTTTAGCAAGTAAAAACCATGACAGTCACATAGATTCAAACTCCAAGGTTAAACAAGGTTCATACACATTACAAATGGTATACCTAGAAGGTTTATTACCATTCCAACATTGATCCTAAACAGAAACAAGACAATGCATATAGAAATGAGATTTTAACACATGGTAAGCACAACATTTAAGAAAGTATTATAGACTAAAGTTCAACAACATATGGAAGTTCACACATGACCTAAAATAAGTCCTAAACATGTTTAGAACTAGTGCACATCAAAAATAGTCATGATGCTAAGAGTAGGTAGTGGTAAGAACTTACCTCTTGAATACTTCTTAAGAAAGATTCCTCTACAAGAGTTCTAGTTGAATTAAGATGGTTTGAGCAGCCTCAAGATACCTCAAATGAACTATTCAGATGATCCAAGCTCCATCCAAGTAGCTATTTTGGCAGCAAGATGAGTTTGACTAGTAAAAACCAAGAGTTTCCAAGGGCAGACCTATGAAATATGTTTACAGAAGTGTGATAGGTGTTTGGACATCACAAAAAACTTGTTTATGAAGTTTTTGAAGGTTTAGAACATCCATAAATGAAGTGGACAAAGTTCTAGCTTCCAAAGTGCAGAAAGTCAAACTTTTTAGCTTGGACAGTTGAATTTTTGGAGGAAGGATTTTCTGGTGAAAGTGGTGATTGGGATAGCTTCAATGCTTCATTTGTGAGGTGTTGGAAGTGTTAGATGAGGTGTTTTATGGCTGGAAGTTGTTTTGGACAAAGTTCTGCTCAAGGAAGTTTTCTTGGTCACAAAGGCAAAGTTCAAGCTTTGCAAGAAGGTGGAGATCAGAGTGATGAGAGGGTTCTAGCTTAGATTCTTGCTTGCTATGTTGTACTTTTGATGTGAGGGTGAGGTCCTATTTATAAGCAAGGTGAGAGATCAATGGGCATGGTCAGTTTGGATCTTTTGCACCAACTTTGCATTTTTTGAAGGAAAAGCAAGCAAGATCAATCTTGTGATGTTGTATCAGACAAAGGCACAGGTTTCTAATGCATCCTAGAACCAATACAGCCTGTAAATAGATGGTGGTGAGGTGAAAGGAAGAGTGAATTTATGTAGTAGCCAGGCTACAACAGATTTGGAGCAAACGTTTCTCTTTCATGGTGTACTTGATTGTACTTTCTTGATTAAACAAGTCCATAAGTTCAAAATCTGGTTTTTCTTGGTGATAAACCTCTTGTACTCTCATCAAGAAAGTCTCTAAACATCATGTAACAATCTAAATAAGTAGTTAGAGGAGTTTATGCTGGTTTATGCACCATTTGACATGAGTTGCACTTGGTTTTGTGACATGACAAATCCTCAACTTTCTTCCTTCGATTCTCCCTAACCATGAGAGCTGATAAAATGCTCTTGTAATTTTTGGAAAGCCCCAAATATGATATACAACTTTCATATTTACTTGAAGTTCAAATTCCAAATGAAACTATGTCAAAAATCCCCTTGAAGTTGGCTGAAAACTTGACTCATAAACCAAAAAAGTATGAAAATTTCTAAGTGTTTTTTCCCTCTTGCACTGTTTTTGCTTATAACTCAAAGTCCATTCATTTTTTGACCATAGGTCAATATGAAAATTTTGTAGGGCTCCCCAAGACCTTTCTAACAAGCTTTGAACCACTCCATTTGGACATGTGGTTAGGAAGTTATGGCTTGACCCTTTTCAAAACCCTAATTTCCCGACTTTTTGATTACTTCTCAATTCTTGATCAATTAGTCACCAAAATTCATGAATAGATATGACATGATTTTGGGAACATAATTGGATTCAATTTTGGGTTAAAATCCTGTTGGTCATTGGGTAGACTTTTCAGTCAGACGAACCGAACAATCGAAAACCTTTGAATCGACTGTTAGTGTTCTGGGTTTCCTGAGGCCTTGAATCTTCTTGTGTAGACTTATTTAGGTCATATGAGCCTTATGGACCATTATTCTACCATTGGATACCTCTTTAGGTTAAAAGTCAAACTACAATTGACTTTTCAAATTAGAAACCCTAATTTGGATTCTTGGACTGCACTGTTCTTCTTTCTTGGGGGAAACCTCAAATTGGACTCATACTTGACCCAATATGATATCCTTGATGATATAGAGAATTTTTACATAGAGAATCAACTCAAAACCTTGATTGATCAAACCATAGAAACCTTGATTCCTGACTGTGTGAAACCCTAACTCACATGCATCTTGACAAAGATCAAACTTGAAAGAAGTTAAGGTTAGATAAACAATGTTTATGCCCTAGAATGATAATGTGATCTAGGGGTCAGAATTTGGGCTACAACAGTTTCTCTTATTTAAATATCTTCATTGGATGGCAATGAGAGATGACAATCTCCATAGAATCAAGGTGAAAGGTATTTAAATATAGCAAGCCAAAAATTGTGTCCCTTAGATACAATGGTATGCAAAAAGACAAATGCCAAAATGAAATGAATTCTATATGATGCTTTATAATGCTTGAATGCAAGAAAATGCTGACACACGAGCAAAAGAAAAGAATTGCACAACAACGACTAACTACTCACTGGGACCTGACACACTAGGGAGAGAAACTCCACCAGGGACACAAACTCCACTAGAGAAGAGGCCAGTCTCCAATGGGGAAGAGGTAAGGGAGAAACCACATAGGGAAGAAAGAATTAACAGACGCGGACTCCAGCTGGGGAGGCTAAAGACCATATACACATTTCCTATTGGGGACAAACTAAAGGGATTCCCTTAATGAAAAGTTCAAACGGGATCCTCAGAAGGAGATTAGAAATGAGAGCAGACTCACCGAGGATGCTAGTAACTACTAGCTCTCCGAGACTTACTGGGGATATCCAAAGATTCGCTGGGGATACTGGTAACAACCAGACATCCTGAGTTTAGAGACAGATGAGTACTTCCAAAAGCCAACAGACTTAAAAAATGCTAGTAACGACTAGACTTTAGAAAAGTAGATCAGTAACAACCAGATGTCATACCAATAACGATTGGATCTCTAAGCAATGCCAGTAACTGCTGGGCTTTCTGCAAATATGGTGACAACCAAATCAAAGTACCAATTACGATTGGATTTCAAATAATGCCATTTACTACTGGGCTTAAACAGGGAAAATGGGTAACGACCACTTTTCACACTAAAAATTTGCTTTCAGGAAATGCCAGTAACTACTGGACTTATACTGAGGAAAATTGGTGACAACCAAATCACAGTACCAATGACAATTGGATTTCAAGCAAATGCCAATAACTACTAGACTTCAGTGAGGAAATAGGTAACAAACGAACCTCATACCAATAGCAATTGGATTTCGAGCAATGCCTGTAACTACTGGGCTTATATTGGAAAGATCAGTGACAACCAAATCAAGGTACCAATAACAATTGGATTTTCAAACAATGCCAGTAACTACTGGGCTTCAAAAGGAAGGTAGGTGACAACCATATCTCAAGGTACCAATAACAATTGGATTTTAAACAATGCCAGTAACGACTGGGCTTAGACAGGGGAAAATTGGTGACAACCAAATCACAGTACCAATGACAATTGGATTTTGGCAATGCTAGTAACTATTGGACTTACATTGGAAAAACGGGTGACGACCACGTTTCACATTAATAACAATTGGGTTTTCAAACAATGCCAGTAACCATTGGACTTCAATAGGGATTAGTAACAACCAAATCAGAGTACCAATTACTATTGGATTTTAGCAATGCCAGTAACTACTGGGCTTCTAGAAAAGATTGGTAACAACCAAATCGAGGTACCAATGACAATTGGGTTTTAAAGACATAACAACGATTATGTCTCAGCAGAGTACGTTAACCAACAGAGCTTCAGTTGGCGTTGATTTAGGTAACCACCGGATCTCAAAGATAAGTATTAGTAACAACTAACATCTTGTAGACATCAATAAGCAGCATCAGATACTGCTAGTTACAACTAGACTTTTCGAGGACATCAACATTTATCACAGTAATACTTAATCCAGATAACTTGACAAAGTTGGGGTAACAAACCATAAAGCGAGCCCACGACAACGGGTCGGAGCAAAAGGATTGGTAACGACCAAATGATCTCAAAGGCTACAGCCAGAAAATAGAAACATACAAATAAATGCGTATGCTGATGATATGATGCAAATGTAAATGCATACCGACTCATGAGAGAGAAGGAAAACAAGATAAACCCCACAGGGAGGAAGACCAATCACACCGAGTCTTAAATGTCACTACCCAAGATAAAATCCTTTACCGGGGAGAGTGGAGTAACTTTCTAGAAGGGATTTGGCCATTGTCTTTGCAAACTTGCAGAGGAGAAGTCACGACTTGGTAGCATGGCAGTTTCTGAGTGCAACCTTATCCGAAGATGGTGTTAAGCTTTCTACTGCTTTGAGAGGAGTTTAATATCTTCACGTCATGCCTTTAAAGTCACGACTTGTTTGTTAGATTAGTTTCTCAAAACAATTTTTACTTTTTCAAAATAACTTTGCTTTCAAAACTCATTATTAATGAATAAGTGAAATTTGCATAACAAGAAAAATACAGATCATAACAATGATTGGTCCGAAATCTGATTTCATTAATAGGCGAGAACCTTACAAATGGCAAAGTCTCGGTAACAGTTATAATTGGAAAAATGGCAAAACAAAACAAGACGGGTTACAAAATCCAAAAATGATCCAACCCTACTAACTAGTAGTCCATATGATTCACTGCTTCTGACAAGGATGGCGGATAGTGATCCCTTGACTATCTTTCGTCACTTAACCACTTTTGATCGAGTGAAAGCTTTGCCCCTAACTTTTGCCTGAATTGCCCCTTCGGGTTTGCAATTCACCAGGACACTCCTTTTGCTTGAGTTACCTTTATAGGTTTTCAACTTAGTGAGCCCCCTTTTAGGCATAATATTTCCTTACTGCATCCGAGTTGATGGGGTATTTAAGCTGTTCGCCGTCCATTGTCTCCAGAATTAGAGAGCCTCTAGAGAAAACAGTTTTTATGACAAATGGCCCATCATAGTTGGGCATCTATTTTCCGCGCATATCTTTCTGAACTGGCAGGATTTTTCTGAGCACGAGTTCTCCTTCCTTGTATTCCTTGGGGTGAACTCTTTTATCAAAAGCTCTTTTCATCATTTGCTGGTATATCTGGTTGTGACACATTGCGGTCATCCTTTTTTCATCAATGAGGTTTAGTGAATTGAATCTTTCCTTTATCCATTCGGCTTCCATTAAGATCCTTAACGAAGGGACTTCAATCTGTTGAAGATGGATGCGCAACAGATTTTGTTCAAGAGGTTCTCGTACTGATAGAGCTGTTAGAAGTAGTCACCCATAAAGCATGTCTGCTTCTCTTGAGTCTTGTAATCTGTATACTCTGACTGACAAACTGATAAGACAATACAATTTGCTTTCTGCAGTACGGAAGACTTTCAGCTTTATCACCAACTTTGAGTGGTACCAGATTCTGATATACAGTTGCTAAGTGTAGTGACTCGTGTAAATACTGGACATTCAGCACCAGAGTCTGCGCCAAGCCACACCAGTAAACGTTCTTCAAATTTTGCCACCAGAAGCTAGCAATGAAGCAACTCTCAAATGTGTCTAAGTAAAACAAATTCTGATTATTTATGTACAAGAACTTGCATAAATAAAACACACATCAAATAAACCATTGTTCTTCCAATACTTTTGTTGTCATCAAAACTAAAAGAGAATATGTCATGAACAAATCTTGTTCTAACACAAGAGGGATCTCACTATATATAAGACCAACGATAAGTTGGTTAAGCAACAAAGCGTAACAACTAAGAAACCAACTATCTAACTAATTAAAGGAATAAAGGAAAACTTGCGTAACAAGCAAGTGAGAACCTACTCACTAACACAACGCCGAACACGATGCTCCACCAACAGTAAACTAACAATAACAACAAATTTTAAATAAAAAAATTCTTTTAAAATGACAATGTATTGCTCAAATCCTCGTATTCGACCTCAATTAGGGCTAACAATGAATCGAACCTACTCAAACATAGTTCGAAACTCGATTCGAGAACTAAATTGTTGAACTTGGTTTATGAACCAAATGAGCCGAATATGAGCAAAAATCTAAGTTCGTTAACTAAGTGAGCTGAACTTGAACTATGTCTTGTTCGATTCGTTAGATTCATGAGTCAACTCGATTATATATATGAGAAATATTATATTGATTCCAAGAGTAGGTTTAAAAACTTACTCCAAATCTTAGTCATCTATTTTCTTTTGATTTAATGATTTCAATTGATCATTTACATTCTCAAGTGAGCAAAATATTTCTAAAACAAAATAAAAATCAACATCATATAATAATTGAAGATTAAACTTCTATATTAAATAAAATAATTAGATCTAAATTACATATAGTGGTTGATTATTATATTTGCACGTATTACTCTAATATATAAAAAATGATTTTAAGTCCGTGAAACAATCAAGTTGAATCAAATGAATTAAATTTAATGAGTTGAACTGAGTTGTTCGTAAACTTTAAATAAGTCAAATTTTAAATTTAAAAAAGAGTTCGTGTAGAACTCCACTCAAATTCAATTTAAATAAATTCTTATTGAATTGAATCAGATTAAAAGTTCGATTCAACTCATTTCCAACTTTAACCTAATGAAAAAGAGTATAATACTTCCACGTTAAGATTTAAAATAAAATATTATCTTATGAGATATAGAGTCAGTCAGAAATCCATTCCATAACAATTGATTGGATTGTAGTGATGATGACTTTCAAACATTTAAGTTCATACAAACAAAGAGTCCTATCTCTATACGAGATGTTGATTGAGATAAGATCACAATAACAAGTTAACAACGACTAGTGTTTTTTAGTTACCTTATATTTATTAATTTATAAATTAAGATTATATAAATAATATCTTATTCCTACATGTAGTTGCTTACTATTGAGATGACTTGATGCAAAAGCAAGCAATTAAGTTAGGCAACAACATGAGAGGTGGTGCAGTTGTTGCCTTTCTTTTTCAGTTAGTTAAAACAACTGATCTCAACAAAGGAAGCTGTGACGTTTTAACTCCTTTAACTCAAACAGATGTGCTTTTACTTTACTACCCTCCTTATACTATTAACGTCCTTCTCAGACTATGAATATAATAATTAATGGATTTAATATTATCAACAAATTTTTTTATTTAATATGTTTGGATTGACTTCTACATGTCCAAAAACACTTTTATTTCACTTCAATGTGAAAATTGATTTTTTTTTCTTGGATAGTTTTTCAAAATCAATTCTCCTTCTCCAAAACCAATTTTCCTAGAAGCTGCTATTCGTAACTTTTGAGATTAGTAGAATCAATTTTATATTTATTATATTTTATTTATTACAACTATTTTAAATTTTCATCAATTACTCATTTTCTTTTTTATTTATATTAAAATTTATTATGATTTTAGGAATTATACATTCAAAATCAATTTTGATAAAAGTTATCCAAACAACATTAATTGATAACAATCACCTTTGTATTATTGTATCTAAACATAAATCAATCTTGCTAAACTCAATCTTTTTAAAATTAATTATCCCAAATTCAATTCTCTCCAAACCAATTATGTCCACATCCAATCTAAACACACACTTACTCACTTTAAAAGTTGGGTAGAGTTACATATAAAAGCATTAAAAATTTCTAAAACTTAAAAAAAAAAAAAACACAACACACACACACATATATATATATATATATATATATATATATATATATATATATATATATATATATATATATATATATATATATATATATATATATATATATATATATATATATATATATATATATATATATATATATATATATATATATATATATATATATATATTATAGTTGATTGTTTGAATATACATTACCTATTTTTTTTTGTTGGATAGAGAAATTATCCCCCCAAAAAATGTATGTGATATTATTGTCTAACAATAGAAATATACTTAATATTTCAACAAATTAACTTTTGCATGGGGAAGATGTGAAGAGTAAACATAACATTTTTTTTTTTGGGAACTTCTAATTTTTATGAGAAATAGTAAAAATTATACGGATATATGAGGTAGATTTTTCTTATGTTCATAATTCATTTACAACAAACACTACGTTAAAATTGATTTTTGGCAACACTACATAGGCAACGCTTTTTTCCCAAAGCGCTGCTATAAATTAAAAAAATAAATAAAACTATTAAAAAAAGCGCTGCTAAAGGCTAACTTTAGAAAGTGCTTCTGAAAAACGTTGCTAAAGGCCATACGTAGGCTACACCTTAGAAAGCGCTTCTGAAAAGCACTACTAAAGGCTAACTTTAGAAAGTGCTTTTGAAAAGCGCTGTTAAAGGTCATTCATAGACCACACCTTTAAAAGCGTTACTATAAGCCGAAGAAAAGAAAACGCTTTTAATGAAAAAACACTGTTAAAGTTAATACATAAGAAAGCGCTGCCTTATGTCATTAATTTCTAAATAATTAATAAAACACAAACTATTGAAACTCTTTCGAACCTTAACATTGAAACTCTCTCTCTCTCTCTCTCTCTCTCTCTCTCTCTCTCTCTCTCTCTCTCTCTCTCTCTCTCTCTCTCTCTCTCGCGCGCGCGCGACTATTCCTTCTACCGTATCTCCCTCTCTTCGCGACTACTCCCTCCGCCGTAACTCCCTCTCTTCGCGACTACTCCCTCTGCTGTAACTCCCTCTGTTCGTAACCCTCTCCGACCAACTCTAGTTACGGACATACTCCCTGTGTTCGTCGGCTTCACCAATTTCGTTTCGAAACTCCTTCTTTTTTAGCAAGGTATTTCTTCTTTTCATTTTTTGGATTCCCAAACCATAGAATAAATTGTGATGTTGTTGTTATTTGAATTCAATTGAAGCTTGAATGATATTGTTGGTGAATTAGTCTTGAAGATGTAAAAATATGATATTAATTGTTGGAATTAATTGATGAGTTTGTTTATTGTTGAAACAATTGAAATGAGACATTAGTAGTATTGATGTGGTTGTTGTTTGAGTTTGATTTTGAAATTTTTGTTTTAGTAAGGTTAAAGATGATGAATAGTGATATTTGTGGTGAATTTATTTTGATAATTGGTGTTAATTTTGTAAGTTGATGTTTAATGTTACTGATGAATTGTTGAAATTAATTGATGATAATGACATTGTTGATGGATAATTATTAGTGATTACTTTATTTTGATCTAATTGTTGATTGAAATGATAATGAAATTAATTGTTATTTTTGAGGTTGAAGATGATAAATAGTGATGAAATTAATTGTTAATTATTGAGGTTGAAGTTGCTATTAAGTTTAAATGTGGAATTGATAAATTTGGTGATTGATTTATGCTTGAATTGATTATTCTTTGTTGAATAGAACTTTGAAGTTAGTTGAACTTAAGTGATGAAGTTATTTTTTGTGACTTACTTGAGTTGAAACATTAAGTGTTGATGTGTCATTTGTGATGAATCAAAGTATACCACGTTACTTGAATTAATGTGATTGAATTTGCGCGTCGATGCCACGTTGCTTAATTGAAGGAAGTGTTGATGTTTACTAAATTTGATTCTTGATAATTTAACTTGTTTCTCCGATATATCTTGTTTTTTCTATTATATACTAAAATTTTCCTATTATATTTGGTACACCATCAGTTACTAACTTAGTGAATTTGCTATAGGTGTTACTTGTGAAGAGTAAAATTCTGACCGTTTCTAAGAATCTTACACTGTGTGGTTCCAGAAGTTGTTGATTTCTCTATAGGTAATTAGTTGTTCTTTTTCTATAGTTGCGTGAATAATTAGTATTTTTTTAGCTTACTTAGTAAAACCATGGATAAAAATAAATGTCTTCCAATCGATTGTCAAAAGAGTACAAGAATGGAGTATCATAATTTGTTAAGTTTGCTGTTGAACACGCCAAAGACCCCAGTCGAATTACATGTCCTTGCTTAAGTTGCTGTTATGGGCGTCGAATTGACGCAATTCAGTTAGAATTGCATTTAAAGAGGCATGGAATTGATCGAAGTTATACATGTTGGATATTACATGGTGAGATAAGTAACGAGAATATTGAACCATGGGATATAATTGATCTTATAATTTGTCTGAATGTGTAGTTAGAAGAGGAGAAAAGTGAAGAAACATCTCTTCCGAAACATGATTTGTGGAAGACTACTCGTGTTGGTAAGGATAGAGTTGTTAAGGAAGATGTTCAACAATTTTTTGAGCAATGTGTAAGTATAACATTATTTCTTTAATTAAATCAAAAGTTTATTAACATATAATATTTATGTTTTTTAATCCCCACTAATATTTTTCGATATGCATATGAATTTCAGGAGAATCTATCTCAGTCTTTAACTCTAGCTGAAGACCATGATTGCAAGAGCATACTAAGTCGAGTATTAAATATTCGTGAGTATTTTGGTCGTGTGGGGTAAGAGATTTGGGGTCACTCCAACTTCCTTGTATAAGCATCCAAAGAGTAAAAGTCATAGCAATAAATAAGTGATGAAATCGTTGGAAGAATTAAAAGCTCAAGTTTGTAAATTGCAAAAGGATAAAGAAAGATATATGTCAGAAAGGTGTGATTCAGAGTTTAAAGATACTAGTAACAAAGATAGTATCAATTGTAATTTTCAACAGAAAATTCCCGAGGTAGTTATATATATTATTATGAAATTAAATTAGCACAATTTTTTTAATTGACATACATACGCATTAACAATTTCGTATTTATTATTGGTTTAGGACATTTCACCTTGTCAGCTCTATTTATCATCACCGACTTATTGCATGGTTGGCAAGGGAAAAATGCATAACACTTTGGGAGATGTACTTCACCATAAACCGCTCCCTGTTGGATTTCTGAAAGTATCGATTGATATTGCTTTAGAGGAGGATGCGTTATTACCTATACCTGACGGTGTTTCAGATACAACATTTGTGGGAGACGCAATAGGATCGTATGTTGCATGGTCGTCAAACCTCATTCTCATAGAGGATGAGGTATGTTGAAAACCATTATGAACCTTTTAGTATTCAAATATTTTACGAGCCTTGTAAGTTATTCTTACATTTACGTACATTTTATTTACATGGTAGTGTTAGACTCCTACAAAATCCAAATCAAAAGATAAAGGGATTGCATAGAAAATGTTAATTTTATCCTCCGAATTCAAAAGCTTCATGATCTTATACATTACTTAACTTATATGTTATTTAGATTCATGCTCAAGAGTTACAACAAGTTAGCAGGAATAAGAAGCCTGAATTTAGCAATATGTCCAACAACAAAAAATGATCTTGTAAAGACCGAGCCTAAAAAAACATATATTTCTCGATTTAGGTTGTGCCTTGAAACATATGTAGGAACAATAGATGTGATGGAAGGTGGTATTCGTTAAATACCTATGAAGGAAGGTATTTTTGGTTTTTCTTATACCGAAACAATTGCTAAAGAGGATTTGGATCAAAATTTTCATCATTCTGAATTAGACATCGGTGTTATGAATTCATACACCAGGTACTCCGATCAATTTTATTTAATTACTTGAACAATTTATTTACTCATTTCAATGAATATTCTAATGTTAATTATGTTTTTATTTAAGGTTCTTGTATGACAAATTGATGCGTCCGCGTCAATTGACAGAAAGATTCCCTTTCTTATCTTCCAGTTGTATCAATGCACAGTTAATCGATCAAAGCACAAATGCAGTCAAAGATCACTTAGTCAATGCATTTATGACTAACAAAGATACATAAAAGTTGTATCTTTTACCATATAATACTGGCCATGGGTTAGATTTTCATTCTAACTTCATTCATTATAAATTTTTATTTTTTGACACTGTGTAGAAAATTTCCATCTAAACTTTGATTTTATTTTACAGTGGACACTAATTATTGGTTTCCATTAATCCTATAAGAGAAATAGTATATTATATGGATTTGTTAGATGGTGATCAAACAAAATACTCAGATATGAAGAAGATGGTTGATACGTAAGTGATGAGATTGTTCTAAATATTCGTGTGTATATTGTTAGATGCCAAATTTCATTTATTTGATCTATCAAAAGTTGGCATTTTTCACTCATTTTCGTCAAATAAATGGAGAAAACCACTCTTGTTTTGTTTGGTTTGCAATATAGTGTGAAAAGCTCTTGGTACCTTTGATTTGTGTGTTATTGTGCAGGAATTAGGCACAAAACAAGTGAAGAGTAAGACACAAGAAATGGGCAAGGAAACCAAGACAAGATGCAAACCACCAAAATGTTGTCATGCTCACTAGGCGAAATCAGAGCTGCTGGAAGAAGCTGGAATCTGTCATGCTCGCCTGGCGAAGCCCAGCGAGTGCCAGCGAAGGTTCGCTTGGCGAGTGCTGGCGAGCCAGAGCGAGTAATTCAACTTAAACTCCCAGACCAAAAGGACATAAAGTTCGCCTGGCGAGTGGAGCCTGCGAAGGTTCGCCTGGCGAATGATTCCTTCGCCTGGCGAAGGTACGATGGCTCAGAAAGGCGGTTTGCTGCTGAAGGCACTTTGAAGTGCCTTGTTTCTGTTGTTCGCCTGGCGAATGTCCCTGTTCGCCTGGCGAATGGGCGAAAACAGAACATCTTTTTGTGCTATATTTACTGCTTTTTAGGTCATAACTTGGGGACTTTTAATTATTTTCCATCTTGTAACATTGGGGAACATCAGAACAGAGAGAGAGAAGTAAAACCCTAAGAGGGAGGAGGTAAGATCTTCGATCTCTTGTTGGGGTTTGGATTATAATCTTTTGATACCTTATGTATTTCATCTAATATATGTTTGTGAACTTATTTTGGATTCTCTATTGATTGAATATCTTTGATTATGTATTTGTGGGTCTTGACAAAACCTTTTCACATCTTTGATCTCAGATTTTCTTCTATCAATGAACAAACTTTTGACATGGTTTTGAAGTTGATATTCATGTATCTTCTATGGTGTTGTGTTGATTAAGTAGCATGGGTAGCATGGGTAGGATCAATATGATATTGTGTGGGTATGTGATAATAGTGGTGAAGAACGATGTTCACCGACATTTGGCGGATTAGATGAATACATGTAAAAAGGGTTAAGCGTGTGTACGTATTCTGATCATTGTATTTTATGCAAAACAATTGTTTATCTGATATGGGTTTCATTCTTGTTTACCTGTTAATCTTTGATTTGAATCGTGATAGAGATATACTTTTCGGATCTGGATCTAGGATGATTGCCTGTTAGGTCCTAAACGCTAGAGATAGATTTAGGCTTAGCATTTGCGTGAGTATCAGATCTTAATGCTCTGTGTTATGTTTTTGTTGGGTGAGAGATCACCAATGAGACAACACGGTTTTTCTCTAGACGCCGCGTTAGAGATAAGCTTTGTCGTGAGTGATACGTAAGGATATTAGACGAATGATTGTGTTGTGTTTAATTTGACCAGAAGAATGCATGTGTTATCAATTGATGAAATCCAATCCCAACAAGGCTCCGTTTATATTTCAGTCTTTATTTATATCTTCTGTTTTTATTTATGGTTCCCTGAACCTTTTTAACCAACACTGTTGAATAATAAGCTTAGAAATATGGAAATCGTTGAACGGCGTTCAAATCGCACTGATCCCTGTGGAGACGACAAAACTGGGTTACTTAATATTTTTTGCTTGCTGCTTTACTTAACCAACAAAATGGCGCCGTTGCCGGGGATTGGTGTTGAGATTTTGAAGTGCATTGCAACGGTTCTATGTTTTTAAGCTTTGTATATTTTGTATATATTGTTTCTTTTTACGTTTTTTCTAGTGTATTCAGGAATGATGAAAACTCCTTCTAGAGTGGTTGCTATCGGTATAAAAGCATTCAATGAAGCTTCAACCAAGTTAGGATGGCGATGATAGTATGAAACAAGTGAATGTTGTCAAGGTACATGGTTTCCTTTGTTTAGAATTTTAGAATGCTTAAGAACTTAAGTCTTTTTGCAAATGAAATTTGTTCTTTTGGCAACTTGTTTGAATGATTGTTTCACTTAGGACCAAAAACCATAATTTGTGAGAAAGCTTCCATTGTTTACTAAATGCTGGATTTCTGATAAACTTTGTTGATTCGTATGATTCATGCTTTATCTTGTTATCATTGTGAATTTATGGAAGCATTAGAAATGATCAAGGCACTTGTTTGTATTGAGCACAACTATGTCCAAATACAACTTACCCGTGAGTAGAGAGAATTTGTTAACCCCTTTGAGCCTAAACAAAGTGAATCTCATTCTTAATATTGAGAGATTCTAAAATTTTTCTTGAACCCTTGAATTTGTTTTAATTGTCTTCTTTGCCATAAAAAGTTAAGAGCATTCACTTGAGGGTTGAGTAAAAGTTAAGTTGGGGCGAATGAAAAAGAAAGATAGTAGGTTGTTACAACTTTTGAAAAATTCAATCAAGCACCAAAAATTGTGTGAATATGAAAAAAGAAAAGAAAAGAAAAGAAAAAGAATGTTTGCTTGGAAAAGAAAAATAGTGAAAGAATAAGTTGTGAAATAAGGTTTGTGAAGGTTTGCAACTAAGAAACAAATGAAATGAAGTTGAGGTGTGTAAATAACGTGTTCGGTGAATGTCTCTTTTGCATCGGCAATTTCGTTTCAATGGCCTTAGAAATGACCCTTGTTTGTAAACCCGGCCAAGCTACAACCTTAAAGACCTTAGTGATCTTCTTGCTTCCATAGTTTCGCTTGTGATTGTTAGATTTTGTATGAATTAAATTGATATTGGCATTGTTTGTTAGTTGAGTGAAATTGTCCCCGCGGTTGCAAACGCGTAATTTCTTCAATCCTTATTCGAAGAGGAGAGATAAAGTGATTCATTCATGAAAAACATAGTTGTTGATTGATACATGGCTTTATATTTGCTTTAAGAATTTAGTTCTTGTGCATTGTTTGATTCTAAACATTTGAAACCATAGCTTGTTTGCATCATTTGTGTTTGAGCCAATTTTATCCATTCTTGGGTGAACCTTAGTCTCGAGCAAATCCTCTTATTGCGAAATGAGAGGCATACTTTGCTTGAAGACAAGCAAAAAGCTAGTTGGGGCGAGTTGTTAGATGCCAAATTTCATTTATTTGATCTATCAAAAGTTGGCATTTTTCACTCATTTTCGTCAAATAAATGGAGAAAACTACTCTTGTTTTGTTTGGTTTGCAATATAGTGTGAAAAGCTCTTGGTACCTTTGATTTGTGTGTTATTGTGCAGGAATTAGGCACAAAACAAGTGAAGAGTAAGACACAAGAAATGGGCAAGGAAACCAAGACAAGATGCAAACCACCAAAATGTTGTCATGCTCACTAGGCGAAATCAGAGCTGCTGGAAGAAGCTGGAATCTGTCATGCTCGCCTGGCGAAGCCCAGCGAGTGCCAGCGAAGGTTCGCTTGGCGAGTGCTGGCGAGCTAGAGCGAGTAATTCAACTTAAACTCCCAGACCAAAAGGACATAAAGTTCGCCTGGCGAGTGGAGCCTGCGAAGGTTCGCCTGGCGAATGATTCCTTCGCCTGGCAAAGGTACGATGGCTCAGAAGGGCGGTTTGCTGCTGAAGGCACTTTGAAGTGCCTTGTTTCTGTTGTTCGCCTGGCGAATGTCCCTGTTCGCCTGGCGAATGGGCGAAAACAGAACATCTTTTTGTGCTATATTTACTGCTTTTTAGGTCATAACTTGGGGACTTTTAATTATTTTCCATCTTGTAACATTGGGGAACATCAGAACAGAGAGAGAGAAGTAAAACCCTAAGAGGGAGGAGGTAAGATCTTCGATCTCTTGTTGGGGTTTGGATTGTAATCTTTTGATACCTTATGTATTTCATCTAATATATGTTTGTGAACTTATTTTGGATTCTCTATTGATTGAATATCTTTGATTATGTATTTGTGGGTCTTGACAAAACCTTTTCACATCTTTGATCTCAGATTTTCTTCTATCAATGAACAAACTTTTGACATGGTTTTGAAGTTGATATTCATGTATCTTCTATGGTGTTGTGTTGATTAAGTAGCATGGGTAGCATGGGTAGGATCAATATGATATTGTGTGGGTATGTGATAATAGTGGTGAAGAACGATGTTCACCGACATTTGGCGGATTAGATGAATACATGCAAAAAGGGTTAAGCGTGTGTACGTATTCTGATCATTGTATTTTATGCAAAACAATTGTTTATCTGATATGGGTTTCATTCTTGTTTACCTGTTAATCTTTGATTTGAATCGTGATAGAGATATACTTTTCGGATCTGGATCTAGGATGATTGCCTGTTAGGTCCTAAACGCTAGAGATAGATTTAGGCTTAGCATTTGCGTGAGTATCAGATCTTAATGCTCTGTGTTGTGTTTTTGTTGGGTGAGAGATCACCAATGAGACAACACGGTTTTTCTCTCGACGCCGCGTTAGAGATAAGCTTTGTCGTGAGTGATACGTAAGGATATTAGACGAATGATTGTGTTGTGTTTAATTTGATCAGAAGAATGCATGTGTTATCAATTGATGAAATCCAATCCCAACAAGGCTCCGTTTATATTTCAGTCTTTATTTATATTTTCTGTTTTTATTTATGGTTCCCTGAACCTTTTTAACCAACACTGTTGAATAATAAGCTTAGAAATATGGAAATCGTTGAACGGCGTTCAAATCGCACTGATCCCTGTGGAGACGACAAAACTGGGTTACTTAATATTTTTTGCTTGCTGCTTTACTTAACCAACATATATACATTTATTTATGTGAGATTATTCTAAATATTCGTTTATATTATGTTAGAGCTATACAAATATTCTAATTACAAAGAAAAGCTCGAGTACCAAAGAGTAAAGCAAACAACATTACATGAATCAGAGTGCAGGTATATTTTCACAATTTTGATTATAATAGTGATGCTACTTGATAAAACAAGTTAAACTATATATCCTGATATATATATTCATATTTTTTTCTATGCGTAGTGTCCTCGTCAGTGTAATGATATAGATTGCGGTTATTTCGTATTGAGGTTTATGAAAGAAACTATTCATTTGAATCAAATAGAGATTCCAAACATGGTATGGATTTATAAGTTATGATTTATTTTAATATTTAACAGATATTTCATATAATTAATTAGTTTTAACTAAATTATATTATGTTATATTATGTAGTATTTTGTTGAATTCAAACATGTTACTTACTTGAAAGATAAACTAGAAGAAATTAAGGAGGAATGATGTCAATACATTCTTGAGATGAGAATTATATAAGGTATATTGTCTTTCTTTCTTTTGTGTGAAGTTTATGGTCCTTAGAGATTTTTGTTGTTGTGATGTTCTGTACTTGGATTGGAATAGTTCTGAAAGTTGTTGTATAGTTCTGAAAGTTGTTGTGAATTAAGGATTGATAGAATTTATAATTATGTTTGGTGAATCTTTAGAAGCTAAAGATTTTGGAAGTGGATCTGTTGTTATTAGAATTATGGATGTTTTCTTGGTGTATGAGGTTTGTGTTGAATTATAATGGTTATAAGTATTATGTGTTGAATTACAATGGTTATAAAGTTTATGTGTTGAATTATAATGGTATATGTTGAATTATAATGGTATATAAGACTTATATGTTGTAATAAATGCTTGTGTTGAATTATAAAGGTTTGTGATAAATTTTGATTAAAAAATAAAATTCTAATGGTTTGTGTTGCCATTTTATAATTAAAAAATAAGACTTACGTCAACGCTTTTAACAAAAAACGCTTTCTAAAAAAGTGCACAATAGACAGCGCTTTTAACAAAAAAACGTTTCCTAAAAAGTATTTTTTAAAAAAGTGCTTTTAAAAGCACTATTTACGTGGAGAATAGAAAGCACTTTGTAAAAATAAGCGCGGCCTAAAGTGGATAAAAGAAAGCGTTTTCACAAAAAAAAATGCTGCCTAAAGGGGATAAAAGAAAGCTCTTTTAAAGAAAGTGCTGCCTAAATTAGAATTAAAAGATACATTAGACAGTGCTTTTAAAAGCGTTGCCTAAAAGGGGACAATAGAAAGCGCTTTTCAAGAAAAAAGTGCTGCCTAAAGGTGACTATAAAAAACACTTTTGAAAAGAAACGCTGCCTAAAGGGGACATAAGACAGCGCTTTTGCATTAAAAAAAAGCACTGTCTTTACCTACAACAACAACACTTTAGACAACATTTTTAACCGCTGCTAAAGGCCAAAAAAAGCGTTGTCTTTTGTATTATATGGCGTAGTGAAAGTAGTTTATTCTTTAATATTTAAAACAGAATACCTGATTGTCATTATTTGAATTATTATAAGATTGTTAGAAAATTAATTATAAATTAAATAGATCGAGTCTAGAATCATAAACAAAATCGTTTTTCGTATATCATTTCAAACATTATTAGATTATCTTAGAGTTTGTACGTAGGAATACCTAGGATAATTCATCTTATACTCGAGTTTGCACAAGACCGACGAAAATTCGAATGTAGGAAAGATGAAATCTGGAATTTTGTGTGAAAATGAAACTTTTTGAATGTATTTTTCTGAATCTAAAATGCTTAATTTATATGTCAAAGTAGTGTCATTTGACAAGGTTGCGACCCTTGATAAACACACGCTTTCAACAACACTTGTGTTAAATGTTATAACTTTTCGCCTACTACAACACTTTAGAAGCGTTGTCTATTCTGACTATATTCTGCAACACTTCACGAAACCTTACCTATTTCCGAATTCAAAATACAAACCACCTACTACAACACTTCACAAAGCGTTTAATATATTCAAGTTCAAAAAACAACTTCCACTTGCATATTTTCTTGTTATTTTGGAACACAAATATGATCATTAATTATTATTAATTACAACAATTCTCCACTTGTTCTAATAATGACAAAATCAATTCCAAAAAAAGGGAAATAAAGAATGTTAATACAGTTAAGTATCTTTTAATTTAAACTTAACCTTAGTAAGGAAAACACAAAGCCTAATCGAAATTTTAGGTAGTAATTCTTTTAACTATTATCGCTTGTGATTAGACTGGCGTTACCTTACACACACACACACACACACTTTAATGGTTCTTCACATATATCTCTCCCCTAATATTATTTATGACCATGTATTTTTTCTGTTTCGTGAATTTTTCGTGAAAGAAACTCTAGTTCTCACTTTGAGACGAGACCATCTCGAAATTCACATAGGTGAATTTCATATTGTATCTATTTTCTTGAGATACATATTCTCGACATTGAACATCTTTAAGAGTTTTGAAAACTCAACCTTCAATATGCAATAGTCAACATTATTACATGATATCAAACAAATTTCCAAATCAATGACTTGTTGTTACCTATTGAATCTTAGGTTAAGGTTTTCTTAACTTCGAAATGGGTTGCTACCGTTGTTGGAACTTTTATTCAAGGAGTTTCAATCCCATAACTCTCGAGGTAATCTTTATTGAATCTTGACTAGTGATTTAGTAAATGATCAGTCAATTTATAGCTCAATCGTATATGTGTGAGTGAAATGATTTTATTGTTAATCAGTTTTCTCACGAAAGAGTGTCTAAGACATATGTGCTTAGACTTTCTATTACACATTTTGATGAAAGCTCTAGATAAAATGGCTTGACTATCTCAATGTATCAACACCTATGAAACATTGTCTTTAGCGAATGGAACTTTCAATATAAGGTCCTTCAACCATTCAACTTCTTGACTCGTGGAAGCGAGAGCTACAAACTCAAATTCCATGTTCGAAAGAGTAATATATATTTAGTTCCCGCTCTTCTAAGAAATTACACCTCCAGTTAGTGTAAATATCTACTCATTTATAAATTTGTGATCTCTAACATTTTATATCCAACTCGCATTGGTATACCCTTCTAATAGGGCAGGAAACCTACTATAATAGAGGTCGATATTTTTGGCTTTCAAAATATAATATAAGTTCCTTATGATGACCTTCCAATGATCACCATTTGGCAAATACATTATACAACCAGTTGCACTTGCATATATCAATTGAGCCACGACTCTTTAGTCATTCTTTTGAATTTTGACACTAGGATCAAATGGAGTACTTATTTTCTTAAAATGTAATTGTTTGAACTTATCAAGTACTTTCTTGACATAGTGTGTTTGAGTAAGTTCATAACCCCTATTGTTTTTCTTTACTTTGATCCCTAAAAGAGTGTCAACTTGTCCAAGATCTTTCATCTTGAATGTAATGATTTTTTAACATAATGTGTTTGACTAAGTTCATAACCCTCATTCTTTCGCTTTGCTTTAATCCCAAAGGGATATCAACTAGTCTAAGATCTTTTATCTTAAATGTGGAAGTTAGAAACCTCTTTTTTTCTAAAGTTCCATTCATCTTGTGCTAATGATAAACATGTAATCAACATAGGGACAAATGAATATCACACAATGTTTTCACACAACTTTGTGTATAAACACTTGTCACAAGAGTTAGATAAATAAGGTTTTTAGATTATCATGCATGATAATGCAATAAGGTTTTTAGATAAAGTGAGAGATGAAATTCTGAGAAATTTATAGCAGTATAATATTAATTACAATGAGCACCTTAATTATGTTCATATGAGCACCTTAATTATGTTCATCTGTCTCAAATCTTCACTTGAATTTATATGTTCAATCTTCTTGATCAACTTTTCATTGACACACATACTTTATATCCTTTTCTTCTTTGATAATCTTTGCCTTCATAAATTTGAACTAGATATAAGATGTATTCTTCATAATATCCCTCTTTTGATGATGACAAACTCTTTAAATTTATGTTTTGATAATGATTGAAAAATCTCTCCTTAAGTTGTGCATCTTCCCCTTAATTGGTGAATCTTGCAATGACAAAGTCAAACTTTTGATTTCATTATTTCGGTGCTTGTTTTAATCCATACAAGGATTTGACAAGCTTCACATCTTTTGTTCATTACTAGGAAACACATAACCTTCCGACTGCTCCATATAAATCTACTCATCGAGATCTCTATTTAAGAATATTTTTTACATCAATTTGATGAACTATAGGGTCATGCAAATAAGGTAATGCAAACGATACTCTAATTTTAATTATGCTTGCTTCTAGTATATGTGTCGAAATAATCAACACCTTCTTTTTGTCTAAAATCCTTGGATATTAATTTACACATGTAGGTGTTTAGTGTACCACCACTATGATACTTCCATCTAAATTTCCACTTGCATCTAATGGCTTTTGATCCTTTAGGTAGATCGACAAGTTCCCAAGTATGGTTTGACATTATTGAATTTATTTTGTCTTGGATAACATCCTTCCAAAAGGAGGAGTCATTTGAAGCTGATACTTTCTTATAAGTCTTATAATCATCTTCTACTTGAAGAATAATATAAACCTTACGAATAAAATTCTTACTATTTTCTTATACTAGATAAAAAAAAATTGATTATCGATTTTGTTCAGTCCTAGATCCTTAGCCTTTCGAACTCTCTTGCTTATCCTAAGTCCGGGTTGTTTTTCAACAATTTGTGACAGAATTTCGTTTTGTGTTTCAAAAATCCGTAGAGAACTTTTGGGTTGTGTTTCAACAATCTTTAGAGAACCTTTCTCACGAGGTTCTTCATTTGTGGTAAAATCTGGTTCCTTATCCTTCATGATAAGGTTCTCAAAGAATTTCACATCTCATAATTCAATAATTACATTAAACTTAAAATTCATAAGTCTATATATTTTATACTTATGTGCATAACATACAAAAGCATCCATACCTTTGGATATAAAAATAATAAGTATGACAACAAATACTTTAATTCCATTAATTATAAGTCATGATACATCCTTGGATGACTTTTATGTGTCTTATAATGTAATGAGAGAAAATAATTTTTTGAAGGAATTCAAAATGACTTGACCAAAATCTGTTGTTTGGATAAAAAAATACGGAGAATTGTTAAAATGAAGTAAATTTATGAAGTATTTTATTCAAATTAAATTTAAGAAATTTCAAATGACATCAAAAAGTCAAGAATTTGAAATTGCTCATCCACTCTATATAATGTAAATGTTAAATTGTTTATTATTTATTTTTCAAATTTTGTAAGATGTTCCTCATATTTTATGATAATTTCAAATTCACTCCATAATTTTCAAAAAAGTACAAATAAGTCTCTAATAATTTTTAAATTTTACAAATTAGTTCTTCAGATTTTCAAAAATTGCAAATTAGTCTCTATTTTTCATATTTTAAATTTAGCCCAATTTTTTTTATAATTTATGAAAACGACCACAAAAATTTATCAATAAATTATTTTAATACTTTATCCAAATAAAAGAATTTAAAAATGAATGAATTTCAATTGAATCATTTATATTGCTTAGAATTTCAAATTTCTTAAAAAATTTCAATTACCTCATCCAAACACACTCTTAATTTACAAGCAGGAATACTCATAATAATTCAGTCTATATTCGAGTTTGCAAAAGAACTATAAAAACTCGAATGAAGGGAAGAATAAATCTAGAATTTTGTGTGAAGATAATAAACTTTTCGAATATATTTTTCTAGAATATGAACTGCTCAATTTATAACGTAAAGTAGTGTTATTTCATAAGGTTGTGACAATTGATAAAACACACTCTTTCAGCAACGCTTGTGTTGGATGTTACAAATTTTCACGTACTACAACACTTCAGAAGTGTTATCTATTTCATCTATATTCTGCATCACTTCACGAAACGCTTATTAACGCCTATACTCAATATAAATGCCATCTCTAATGACCATCAATAACATGTAACATGGTTAGTGTAACACGGTGGGAGAACTGACTTTAAACAATGTTGCGGATAGCAAGAGTCGCCACCGACTTTTATTTTATCCATAAGGAAAGGTTATAAAAGAACAGGAAAGACCTTAGAGAATATTTTGGGTCCGGGGGGTAGGTTATGAAAAGGGAAGGTGTTAGCACCCTTTTCATCCATGGTTATCCATGGACTCTTATGTACTTAAGCTCACTTTTGAATTGTTTTGAAAGTGTAGTGTGTGAATAGCAAAAAATTTCAGAATAGTTTAATAATAATCCGTGTATGGATGTGAAAAAAACTTGTTTGAAAATTTTGTTGGAAATTTGTTTAAGTGTGAAAAAGTTTTGAAGTGAGCAAGTACCTAGGAGTAACCTACCCTAATGTTTAAAGGTCTTTCTTATTCTTTATTCTTTCCTTTAGTAAGACTATCCCTACTATAATGGAGTAGGTAGTCCTTACTTTGGATGTTAAGGGACATGTGAGGGACAATTTGACTTTGAAGGCCATTGTGGGATGTAATAAGCACATATAAGGGACCATCATCATTTTTCGAAAGGGACTCGATTCGTAAAGGCAACCATAAGGGACTTTGATGATTTTTCTATTTGAGGGACTTGCTTTATACACCCCACTTAACCAGTATTCGTAGGCAACTTGAGGGATATCCTTAGGAAGTGAGACGGCGATTAAAATCGACTTACGTGTGTGACGTGTTTATTTTAATTATCTTTATTTAAAAGTGATCTAAATTTATTTTAATATTACATACATGTTGTTACACTCCCTAATTACTAACCATAATAATAATTAAATAATTAAACAACTTTACATCCAAGAAACAATTACAAAATAATAAGCAAAATAATTAAATAGCAAAGATAAATAAAATATAAATAAGCAATAATAAATAATAAAGGGGGTTAATTCTAAGTTTACTCGGCAAGACATCGCATCTTGTGCCTACGTATCCTTACGGGAGTGGAATCAGAGTAATCGTAGTTCCCCTCAAAAGGGAGGTTAGAGACTTCTTGACTGTGGTCAAGGTCTCAAGGGGAATAAACGCGCCTTAAGGACACGCTTATGCGGAGTGTAGGAACTCCAAATTTCTACGTTGAAATGTTAAGTTGTAATTAGGGTTAGGTTAGGGATTCCACGGCAGGAAACCCTAAAATGAGCACGGCGGCTCTTTGACCTAATGCTAGGGGTAAAGGGGGTAATTTTGTCCACGACGAGACATGTATGAAAATTAGGGTTTGTAAAGGTGTAAGGGTTGAAAGTGAGGACTATTGGCACGGCGGTCAAGCGGCTAGACCTAATTCCTTCGGAGGATGGCAGAGTCAATGATAATTGTAAAATGCGATGGTAAATGAATAAATGTACAGTTATGAAATGTAAAGTACTGAAGAAAAAAAATAATGCGACAATTGTCTCGCACAATTACAACCAGGAAACAGATACATATATAATAATGAATTGGACTCTAATCTGCAAAGAGAAACTGAAAAACGTTAGTGAAAGGTTAAACTAAAATATGGCAAATACTGAAAAACAATTAATATTAAAAGGAAATACAAAATGTAAAAAGAGAAGTTTAATTTTTTTTTATCTTAAAAAGAAAAGAAAGAAAAAAGCTTTCTTATTTTTATTTAAAAAAGAGGTTATGGTTTATATTTTTAAAAAAAGAGTTTTAGTTGTTTATTTTTTTTAAAAGGTTTTATTTTTTTTTTTAAAACAGAGGTTTTAATTTTATATATTAAGAAAACATTATTTATTTATTTTTCCTAATTAATAAAACAAAACAAAGAAATAAAACAATATAACTAAAATAATGAAATAAAATGGTTTGGTTAAAAAAAGGTTTTCAATTGTTAAACTAAAAATAAAATATAAAATTAGATAACAATAACATAAAGAATAAAAGAAAATTGAACTGAGTCAGGAAACTGGGCCGTGAACTCCCCCCCGACTCGGTCCAGAGTCAAAACGCAGCCATGGTAAAACGAGACTTAGGGTTTAAACCCAACATCGCGTCGGCGGCGCCGTGCACGGTCTTTCTCCCGACCTTCGCTTTCCTGCATCACGTAAAGCAAACAACAGCAACAGCCATTAGCAGATTAATTACATTAAGACAGGTTTTTGTATGGTTTCGTCGGTGTGGCGTCGAGGGCGATTTCCGGCGAGGATGCCCGATAACGAAAGAGATGGAAACTTCAATGCACTTCGATAGCAACGAAGATGAGTATCTCCCTTTCTCTATATTTAGGTTTTTTGAAATTAGGATTGTGGTTGAAATTGGGGTCTGGGGTTTTATGATAATCGTGTCCCCCCTCCTTTTGATTAGGGTTTCTGCTTTTTATATTACTCTCAAATTCGTGGGCTTGGACCTCCTTCCAATTTTACGTTATTTGAAAACTGATTTTTACTGATTGATTTCTTTCTGGATTGATTGGAGATTCATTTCAATTAATTTGTGGAATGCTGATTGGGGATTTTCCTATTTGATTATGATCTGATTTGAAAAACATTCCCTTTTCGGTGAGATTGTGTTAATGTTTGTTGATGAGAAAATCTCCTCCTATATGACCTGTCAATCACGTTTAAAAAATGCTTTGATTGTCTAGGTTTAATGCTTCGAAAAGAAATGCTAGCTGTCTTGAAGTGGATCTCCTTTTCAAACGGGTATCTTTTAATAGGTTACTAACTTTGTGAATTGTTATCTGGCAGGGGCAAATAGCAAATGATTTTTGGGTCAAGGACATCTAACAGCCTAGAGCAAATACGGTAACAGAACGAGCGTAAGTTGTTGCCTTTGAGTAGAATCGTTAGCACTATGAGTCGAAGATGGAGCTCCAACAGTAGAGGAAAGATTTTGAGTGATCCTCGGATGTGTTTTGCTGGAACCGATTATGTATCTTTGCTTGGTTTTCTGGATCGGGAGACAACTGGGATTGATTGAAACCATCGCCGTTGACCAAATGCTGAGGCTGTTGATTATGCAATTTTAACCGAAGTTGTAGCTGTGATTGCGTTTATTGGCCTAGCTGTTGAAATTGTTGGTGCTGATACCCTATTTTCTGCTGTTGTTGTACTGATTTTCTTCTCCTTCTTTCAGGACCTGATTTGGAGTATGAGAGCTGCCTGTTTCTTGCCGTTGGCCGAGGAAGGTTTGACGGTGATGATGACTCTAGGTCTGAACCAGAGAATTATTTAGGCATAAGGTTGCTTTTGAACATTGTTGGTTGTTCCCTAAATGCGTGAAGCCACCTGAGCCTGATTACTTATTGTCCAAAATTTGATTTTTCGATGTACGGTGAGGAGTTGGTGACAGCCTTGGCTGTTGCTCTCCCGGCCACTCGATTCGCCCAATGATAAGTTGAACTGAGGGTCGAAGTAAAACTTGATTCCTTTCTTCTTATTCTGCGATTCGTTTCTCTAACCATATGTGATTGTCAGTTAGCATCTGTTTTGGTTGTAGGTGACTTTTGGAGTGGTTAACCATGTCATTGGAAGGGCAATGTTCCAGTGGTCCAAATCCACTACTGACCGCTGTGTTATGCACTAGAGGCCTTTATCCTTTAAACAGCTTTTATGGTAGTTTGAGTTTATCGTATGTGGCTCCTTTTAATGGTTGTTTCCTTGAACTGACTGTGACGCAGGTGGAAGAAAAAGCGTGTTCAACTCTCATCTGTTACGGGTTGGATTACCAATAGGTTTCTGTCTTCATACTCTAGATTTGAGTACTAATTCAATGTATATTGTGATGCAGGTTGTGACAAAGAAAATGCAGTTGAAGCACTACACCGAATACTAACTCGCGAATATGACAAAACCCTGGAGGATGCGTTGGCCGTCTATGGGAACTCATAGGGTGCTTGATGCTCGGTTTTAGCGTTTACTATTTCATAGCTGGGAAAACATTAGTATTGACTACTTCGTGGTATGTTTGAGAGCTGCTCTCATTGCCGTGAAATGTCTTATCATGTGCCAGGTCATAGTGAGTCATCCTTTAGGAATTGGCTAGCCGGTTATGGGGCCGTGTCTGTATTTGGATGATTGTTGTAGTGATCCAACAGCTGATCCCAACTTCGATGTTGCGCCTGTTGTAATCAATTCCTGATTGGCTCATCTCTAGGTACCTTGTAAGTATATGCTCCCCCTCCTATTCGTTATCAATGTAAGTCGAAGTAGTTTCCTAATTGGCCTGTTTCAATTGATGAATTCTTCTTTGGGCGTGTTTGTAGAAATCATTGGAGAACCTTCGTATACAGCCAACACTGTCTCAAAGGGGTTTATTCTTAACGATGCGCCTTTTCCTGCTGCGTGTAACCCGGTGAACTGTTTCCAATTACCTCGGCTATGAGCATCAAAAAGCTACACATTTACTTGATGGTGTCCCTTCAGAATCCACATCTGCGCAAATCATTTCGGCTCGAAAAAGCTTCCTTTATCTCTCTCTCTTGGCTGTCCCGTACGATAAGAACGATAACCACCTGATCTGTCGCCAATGGCACCGATCGGTAACGGGGGTTGGACGCAGCTTCGGTTGTGCCACTCCCGACACTCGATGATGACATTGTTCTGAGAGTGTCGAACAACCTCTAACACTTTTCCATTCTGTGTTGTATTCTCTTTGTTATGCAGGTTAATGGAAGATTCGTGAAGAACATCGAAAGAGCATCGTGAAGATCCACTTAGACGATTTAGGACTTAGAATTTCCTTAATATATGTACTTGTTGTAAATGGATCCTCTTGTAAACCAATGGCATTTCTTGAATAAAGTTTGAATTTACTTGTCCGTTTCAAATTGTAAACTAAATATTTATGAAATAAGGTTCAAAAAAATATTTATTCACTTCTTATTCGTAAATTTTAAATATCTATGAATAATAATTCAAAAATTATTTAAATTCACCCCTTAGATGTAAATTATAAATACTTATGAATAAAGCTTCAAAAATATTTAAACTCACTTCTTAGTTGTAAATTATAAATATTTACGAATGATATTCACAAATATTTAAACTCACTTCCCTTTTTGTATTGGACAATATTGTGAATGAGACCCACCCTCTTTATATTAACTGACCTTTTACCGTAACCTGATTAAATCTGACCAAAACTCAAACCGAGTTCCCGCTTTCAAAATAACCTTAGCAATATCCGCTTCCCCTTTAATCCCAAAATTACAAACCCCACGTGAAATGACCGAAATGCCCCTGGGACCAAATCTGAAGTCTTGGAAGTCCATTTAGCCTGATTAAAGTCAAAACCCTAGTTTTGGATGCACTGCTTAGGAGGTGCATTGTCTGAGGGAATTGTCAACTCTTCTGACCAATTATGAATTTTGTGAACCTTGTGAACCTTCTTGGAACACAAAGTCTTGTATTGTGAGGGCAAATTTTGGGGTGCAACAGCTGCCCCTGTTCAATTTTCTGAAACCTGAGGGGTTAGATTGGTATATTTGCCAGTCGTAACCTGGAAGGTTGAAGGGGATTGAACACAAAAGCCCAAAAATTTGCACTCACCAGTGCATGGAGTGATGTTGCTGGTTGGTTGAACATGATTGAGTGGGCTTAAAGATGCCACTAGGGGAAAGTTCTTCAGTAGCATAATGAGAACTGTCAGGAGTCTGGAGTAATACTGATGTAACAGCATGTCTTCATGAGGATAGAGCAATCAATAGTGATAACCCTAAAGCAGTCTTGAAGCAATGATATGATTTCAGGAGGATAGAGCAATGAATGGCTCTAAAGCAGTCTTGAAATAATAATGTGATATGTCTTCAGGAGGATAGAGCAATCAATAGCTCTAAAGCAGTCTTGAAATAATAATGTGATATGTCTTCAGGAGGATAGAGCAATCAATAGCTCTAAAGCAGTCTTGAAGTAATGATTTCAGGAGGATAGAGCAATGGATAGCTCTAAAGCAGTCTTGAAATAATAATGTAATTTCAGGAGGATAGAGCAATGGATAACTCTAAAGCAGTCTTGAAATAATAATGTAATTTCAGGAGGATAGAGCAATGGGTAACTCTAAAGCAGTCTTGAAATAATTAGATGGCTTCAGGAGGATAGAGCAATGAATAGCTCTAAAGCAGTCTTGAAGTACTGATTTCAGGAGGATAGAGCAATGGATAGCTCTAAAGCAGTCTTGAAATAATAATGTGATATGTCTTCAGGAGGATAGAGCAATCAATAGCTCTAAAGCAGTCTTGAAGTAATAATGTGATATGTCTTCAGGAGGATAGAGCAATCAATAGCTCTAAAGCAGTCTTGAAGTAATTAGATGGCTTCAGGAGGATAGAGCAATGAATAGCTCTAAAGCAGTCTTGAAGTACTGATTTCAGGAGGATAGAGCAATGGATAGCTCTAAAGCAGTCTTGAAATAATAATGTAATTTCAGGAGGATAGAGCAATGGATAGCTCTAAAGCAGTCTTGAAATAATAATGTGATATGTCTTCAGGAGGATAGAGCAATCAATAGCTCTAAAGCAGTCTTGAAGTAATGATTTCAGGAGGATAGAGCAATGGATAGCTCTAAAGCAGTCTTGAAATAATAATGTAATTTCAGGAGGATAGAGCAATGAATGGCTCTAAAGCAGTCTTGAAATAATAATGTGATATGTCTTCAGGAGGATAGAGCAATCAATAGCTCTAAAGCAGTCTTGAAGTAATGATTTCAGGAGGATAGAGCAATGGATATCTCTAAAGCAGTCTTGAAATAATAATGTAATTTCAGGAGGATAGAGCAATGGATAACTCTAAAGCAGTCTTGAAATAATTAGATGGCTTCAGGAGGATAGAGCAATCAATAGCTCTAAAGCAGTCTTGAAGTAGTAATATGACCTCATGAGGATAGAGCAATGAATAGCTCTAAAGCAGTCTTGAAGTAATAGGATGATTTCAGGAGGATAGAGCAATCAGTAGCTCTAAAGCAGTCTTGAAGTCATGAGAGGCTATCAGGAGGATAAAATAACCCTGAGGTTACAATAATGCAGTCCCAAAGTAATAAGAAGCTCATCAGGAGGATAAAGTAACCCTGAGGTTACAATAAAGCAGTCCCAAAGATCATAAGCTTGTTTGTTGGATAATTAACCTGAAAACAAGGTAGCATTCTGTATAACAACATTAGTTTATGCTTTATGTATGCATGTATGACATGATGCACTTAAGTAATATACTATAGACAGATATGTTATGGTATGATGTAAATGATGTATGTATGATATGACACTGCTGGAAGTGTCTGGATATCCTTGTATAACAACTGCTGGCCAAGGAAAATAAATCCCGATTCGTTGTTGAAGAATATATAACCCTCCGTCTGCTGGGGATAACAAGGTATAGATAACCTCCCGTTGTTGGGGATAACAAGGTATAGATAACCTCCCGTTGTTGGGGATAGTAGGGTATAGATAACCTTCGTTTTCGTTTGATAGTAGGATAAGTATAACATCCCGTCTTCGTTCATCGTGCCTTTATTGGAAAGTAATTTCCCGTATATCCGTATGAGGATAAAAGAAATGGATATAAATTCCAGGGGAGATTAGACTTTGTGAAAATGGATTAGTCCTACTGATGGTTTGTAACTGTCTTGTAAAGATGAACCGGCGAAGCTTCGTTGAAATCCTTCCCTCGTTCGTCCTTAGTAAATACTATTACTGCATTTTCATGCATTTCTGGTAAACATCAATCATATTAAAAGCATACATGCGTTTCTGGTAAACATTAATCATACTCAAAGGCATACATACATTCAAACACAACCAATGGACGTTTCGCTTATGTAAATAGGGTAAAAGTGAATCTGGATTCAAAAGATGGAATTTATTTATATCAAAAGTGACCCATACACGGGTAAGTTTGTACAAGGAGACATAAACCCTAGTAAGAGAATTTTGTCATGAAGCTTCAAAAAGAATCAGCTATGTGGGAAATAATCCTATTGAGTTTCAATTCTACTATTGCCACTCAAGTATCTCATCTTCTTGCTGTTGAGACGGAAACGATTGGATTGAGCTTTATCTGTTTGAGCTTGAGTAAGTAGTACAACTGGTTGCAGTTTCATGAGTGATCCAAACGAGACATAGTCATACGCTTTAATCCCTATCTTTTGCCTGGATTGCCCTTTCAGGTTTTCAATCCACCGGGATACCCTTTTTTGCCCAAGCCGCCTTTTCAGGTTTTCGACTTGCCGGGTGTACATCTTTTTATATATATATCCCTAATTTTTGCCCAAACCCTTTTGGTTTGCCGGGATGCCCTTATTTTTGCCTAGGCCTGTCAACCTAGCGGGTCTCTTTTTATGCGTAGTATTTTTTAACTATGTCTGCGTTTACAGGTTGTGGGAAGTCTTCACCATCCATTGTAGTCAATATCATGGCACCTCCTGAGAACACTGTCTTGACTACAAATGGTCCCTCATATGTTGGAGTCCACTTGCCCCTAGGATCACCCTGTGGTAATATGATACGCTTGATTACCAAGTCACCAGCCTGATATACCTTTGGCTTAACCTTCTTGTTAAAAGCTTTGATCATCCGTTTCTGGTACATCTGGCCATGACAAACTGCTGCTAACCTTTTCTCATCAATCAAATTTATCTGGTCAAGTCGAGTCTGAATCCACTCATCTTCATCCAAGCCTGCATCCTTCATAATTCTCAAGGAGGGGATCTGAACTTCAATAGGCAGAACTGCTTCCATACCCTAGACCAAGGAGAATGGGGTTGCCCCGGTTGAAGTACGTATTGTAGTACGATAACCATGCAGAGCAAATGGTAACATCTCGTGCCAATCCTTGTAAGTAACAGTCATCTTCTGTACAATCTTCTTAATGTTCTTATTAGCAGCTTCAACTGCCCCATTCATCTTTGAAATCAACAAGGTAGTATGGGTCAACATATACTGTCTTAGTCGGCGAGCAGCCCATGCCAAAGCGCAGCAAGTTTTCTCGAGCAGTGAGTATTTTGTTTCACAGCCGGTAAACTTTTTGCTAAGGTAGTATATTGCCTGCTCTTTTCGACCAGACTCGTCATGTTGCCCCAATACACACCCCATTGAGTTGTCTAATACTGTTAAATACATAATCAAGGGTCTTCCTTCAACTGGTGGCATTAAAATTGGAGGTTCTAGCAAATATCTCTTGATTTCATCAAAGGCAGTCTGGCACTCATCATTCCATTCCATCATCTGATCTTTCTTCAACAACTTGAAGATTGGCTCACAGATGGTAGTTAATTGGGAAATAAATCTTGCAATGTAGTTCAATCGTCCCAAGAAACCTCTAACCTCCTTCTCAGTACGGGGAGCCGGCATCTCTCGTATAGCTTTCACTTTTGCAGGATCCACTTCAATACCTTTTCCACTGACAATGAAACCCAGGAGCTTTCCAGATCTAACTCCAAAAGTACACTTGTTTGGATTTAATCTCAACCTGTATTTCTTCAACCTCTCAAACAACTTGTGCAGATGATCAAGATGTTGCTCTTCATTCTGAGATCTGGCTATCATATCATCCACATATACCTCTATCTCATGATGAATCATATCATGAAACAAAGCCACCATAGCACGCTGATATGTTGCCCCTGCATTCTTCAAACCAAATGGCATTACCTTATAGCAAAAGGTGCCCCACTGTGTCACAAATGTAATCTTCTCCATATCTTCAGGTGCCATCTTGATTTGATTGTAACCAGAGAAACCATCCATAAAAGAGAATACCTTATGCTGAGCAGTGTTGTCTACCAGAATATCAATATGAGGCAGTGGAAAGTCATCTTTAGGGCTAGCCTTGTTCAGATCTCTTTTCTGTTTTCTTCAGTTCTCAGATTCACAACTTCGACTGGCTCTTCATGTGGCTGTATAGCTTTCTCTTCTTGTTGTAACAACCTAGCAAGCTCCACAGGTATTTCACAATCGTCCTCGTTTCCGTCTTCAGTTTGATAGATCGGATTCTCGAAATTGTAATTGGCAATAGTAGAACTGTTATCAATTGGATCCAGAGTGGATGAGGATCGGCATTTTAGTGACGTGGGTGTGTGTAAGAACACATAGCTGATAAAGCAAAAATAAAAGAAAAAGAAAGACAAGGAACACAATATTTACGAAAACGAAACGTCCACTGATTTTATCGAATGAAGTATGCAAATGAGATGACAACCCGTAACAAGCACACCATTGTGCCCCGGGTAAGGCACATGGCTTGAAAGTTTTAATTGTTCCAAAAATTGCAAATTTAAAAACATAACACAGTAATAGTATCTACTCCTGACTAAAGGAGATAGGGATAACATCTTCAGCTGTCCAATTATTGAGTCCAGCACCCACAGTAGAAAAAATCCATGCCTCCAAGTTGAAAGTGTTTACATGGCTGACAAAGTATTCTTCCTCTCCGAAGACAGTAACAACTTTTCCATTCACCGGATATCTCAACTTTTGATGTAATGTGGAGGTCACAGCACCTGCCCCAAGGATCCAGGGACGACCAAGCAGACATGAGTACGAAGAACGAATATCCATCACATAGAATGAAGCAGTAAACACCTGAGAGCCAACCTTGATTGGAAGATCAATTTCCCCATGCACTACTCTTCTAGAACCATCAAAAGCCTTTACCACAATATTACTGGGCTTCAATACCATATCTTCAGGACTCAGCTTGTTCAGGACTTCCTTAGGCAACACATTCAGAGAGGAACCATTGTCTATCAGCACATGAGACAGGGTAGTGCCCCTGCATTCAATTGAAATATGCAAGACCCTGTTATGATCCCTCTTGGCAGGGGTCAAGTCAGCATCAGAAAATCCTAACCCGTTGTCATAGGTCAGGTGAGCAACACAATTCTCAAACTGGTCCACAGAAATTGCACTGGGTACATGAGCCATCTTTAGAAACTTGATCAATGACTTGGCATGAGCCTCAGAACATAATAACAGGGAGAGCATAGAAATCTTTGAGGGAGTATGCCCTAGCTGATCAACAATATCATAATCACTCTTGCGAATGATTTTCAATACTTCTTCCATCTGCTTAGAGAGGTCATCAGCAGCTGGCACATCAGTAGATACAGGCTCAATAACAGGACCCTTGCCCCGAGCATCAGTGGTGGAAGTAATAGCAGGAGTAACTGCACTCTTAGAAGCAACTGGAGGAGAGAAGACTCTTCCACTACGAGTGATCTTGCTAGATCCAGCAATATTATCAATGTCAACAGGCATATCAGGTAAAGGCTCCTGCTTGACACCATGGATGTAAACATCAGACTCATAGTGCCAAGGCACAGCTTTGTCAGATGTATAAGGAATAGGACTAGGAGTGGTAATGATCAGAGGAGCTACTCTGGCTTCAGCAACAACTTTCACAGGACCTTCAGCAATAATCTTGATTGGGCCCTGATGAGTGATTTCAATGGGACCCTTTGAAGTGATTCTTAGTGGTACTTTGTCAACCATATCTACCTCTTCAATCTTCTTACCCTGAGTCAGATGATCTACCATACTTTCTACAGATGCTGGTCTTCTTTCAAACACTATAGTATACTTATCCATGAGACGTTGAATCCCATCTCTCAAAATGAAGCAACTATCCGGCTTATAGGTACAATATAGACAATCTTCATGACAACCTGGAAAGATCCCAGCTTGTACTAACCTCTTTTTGATAACAGACAATGGTGTGCTCAACTCCATAACTGAATAGACATGCAGATCTTCATCAATATCTTCATCAATGGCGTTGACAGTCTTCTCGTGATTTGGCATTGGAGCTGTAATCACATTTGGAGTACCTGGTGGATCAAACTCAATTTCTCCAGCATCAATCATATCCTGAATTTTGTTCTTCAAGACCCAGCAGTTATTAGTATCATGTCGTGGACAGTTTGAATGATATGCACATCGTGCATTGGGATTGTACTTGGGAGAGGTAACATTGGGATTCCGAGGGGCCTCCCTCAGGGTAATAAGTTCAGCTTTCAACAAGTGTTGCAATGCCTGAGCCATTGACATGTTGATCTTCGTGAACTGTCTTCTAGCCCTCTGTTGGTTGCCTTGATGCTGCTCTGTTGTTGCAGGAGTTGGATTTGAAATATGAACTGCACTAACAGACTGATGCCTTCTGTTACGATCAGGCTGACCATACACAGCATTAGATTCTTTCTTCCCAGTGGGAGGCTTCTTTGCAGCACCTGATGAAGAAGTGCCCACTTGGATCTTACCACTTTTGATACCATTCTCTACTCGCTCTCCTGTCATGATCAACTCAGTGAAGCCAGATGATGAGCTTCCAATGAGATGACTGTAAAACGGACCATTCAGCGTACACATGAACATATCAACCAACTCCCTATCAGTCAAAGGGGGTTGAACTCTTCCAGCTAAGTCTCTCCACTTCTGAGCATACTCCTTAAAGCTTTCTTTGGCACCCATAGACATGCTTTGAAGCTGCATGCGAGTGGGGGCTAAGTCAGCATTGTATTGATACTGCTTGTAGAAAGCTTCAGCAAGGTCATTCCAATCTCTGATGTTGACACTCTCCAACTGATAATACCACTCTAGCGGAGCTCCAGATAAACTCTCTTGAAAGAAATGGATCCACAACTTTTTATCAGCAGTGTGGGGTTGCATTCTTCTGACATAAGACCTCAGATGCAATTTGGGACAAGAGACCCCATCATAGACAACAAATGTAGGAACTTTGAACCCAATGGGTATGACCACCCCAGATATCAAGCTCAAATCCTCGAAATCCAGCCCAGATGATTTCTGTAATTCCATAGCATCCATTTTATCCACCAGCATCTTGAATTTGTCTTCGTTAGGCTCATGGTAGTGGTTAGCCTCAGAATCAGAGTCCCCCATAGTGTTGTGGAGACTGCCTCTCTCCTGCTCAGATTCTTCAGATTCATAGTCTTCAGCCTGTTCCTTGGTCTTGACAGGACCTTTGAACCTTCTTCCCATGTTGAGCAACCCAGCAGACCTTCTAGCCTTCTTAGTCTTCTTGGCCAGCAGTGTCTTCAATTCATCCTGCCCCTTGGATAGGTTCAGGATCAGCTCTTGGAACTGTGCATTCTGTGCCTGGAGATCCTTAACTGATTGTTCAAGAGCCATTGCTGAAATAAACAGCGAGAAGATGAGAAACCTGTGCACAATTATAAACCTGTGATGCAATGATATGGGAATGCATATGCAATGTTTTCAAGGACCGTAGGATTTAAATTTGCTTAAACAAACAAGAAAGTAACTTTTTATTAGTAATAACTTGTTTTGCCTTTTAGGCTTACAAAAAAATGAAAACGAAATAAGTACAAAAGATGGGGTTTTAAGTCTCCCATGGACGTTTCCTCTTTGTGTTGAGGTATGAGTTGAGGTTTCGTTCCTCATGAAGTAGCTTTGTTAGCTCTAGGATCCTTGCTTGGCTTGCTTTGTAATGAGCCTCGAAAGTATCCCTTTGCTCTTTCAGTTGGATCCATGATCTCTGCAAGTCTTCCATATCAGTAGGCATGTCTGGGTAAAGGATGGTATAAGCTGTGTCTCCTTCAGCAACAGGTTCCATGGTAACTGGTAGGATGGCAGGATATGGCATCATGAGTGTCTGAGCACGAAATCGTACCCATCTGAGATAAGCCTCCATAGGAATGGTGTACTTAGGCTCCAGTGTCTTGCTGTCAATCCTGTTTACCTTTCCCCAAGCTCGTATGAATCTCTGACGGTAACCCTGAAGATCGTTGTCGTAGTCAAACACAATGCCCTGAATCAACATGTCATGTGGACCATCGCTCCGGGCGTAACCAAACTGTCGTAAAGCTAGAGATGGGTTGTAGGTGATGCCTCCTCTTATGCCTAGAAGTGGCACATTAGGAAACTCCCCACAACGGTCAATGATGGTGACATTCTCCATAGATCTGGAGCACCAATGGATGTCTGAGTGAGAAAGTGACATGATCCTCTTGGACCATCTGAACCCTTGCTCATTCTTCATTACTGAGCGAGGAAGGTGAGAAATAAACCACCTAGAAAGTAAAGGTATGCAGCACATCAAAGTTCCTCTTGCCCTTGTAGTACGGGTGTGAAGAGAATGTAGGATGTCTCCAAGTAAGGTAGGCACTGGATTGTGACTCAGGAATATGTTGATGGCATGAACGTCTATGAACTGATCAGGATTGGGGAACAACACTAAGCCATAAGTCAATAAGGCTAAGATCTCCTCAAAAGCATCGTAGCTCATAGCCTTCAAGAACATTTGAGCTTTATCCACTAATACCTTGGCAAGAATACCTTTAACTCCACTTCTCGTTTCTAGAACAATGTCAGACTTCTTCAGACATAGAGCTGCAGCAATAACTTCTGGTTTAAGCTCCTTCTCTAAGCCTGTGAATGGCTTCTGATCAAGAACAGGTATACCCAGAAGTTTAGAGAACTCCTCCATGGTTGGAACCAGCTGATAATCAGGAAATGTAAAGCAATGGTGCTTAGGGTCAAAGAACTGAAACAGCACACTCATCATGTCTTCACTGAACCCTGAAGTAACTAGATCCAATAAGTGACCATGTCTCTTGTTGAACTGGGAATGATCGGGCACTAGGGAAACCAACTCCTTGAGCTTAGCAGGTATCCCTACAAAGTTGATCCTGATGGTGTTTCTACGAGCAGAAGCCATGACCTGCAACAAAGAACAAAGATAAATCCTTTGGTCCTTGAAATGGTTAGGGAGAATGATATGCTCATGATGCATGATGATGTCATGATGTTATGTTCAATCACAAACATGTGGCACACACAAACAAGTCACACAATTGCCCTAGGTTTAAAGGCTTGCATGAGGTTTAAAGGTAAGTACCCTCCCCTGAAGTTAGATGGTTCATCCTGTCCTACAAAAGTAACCAGGTTCTAAGGGATCTCAATATCATTGATCCTTCACAAGGGTGGTTGTTCAGGAGGCAACTTACTTGCCAACCAAAACCCTCCAAGTTTAAGATCTCAATGAGCGTAGCATCGAGTGTCAACCAACTTCAGTCTGCACCAAAGCCGGTTACCTCACTACTTTCTAAAGGCCAAGATGAGTTAACTAGGGTTCTAAAAGTCAGTTAGTGCATTGACAACATATGGCGGCCTCAATATTATCCTCAACTTGACTTAAGGAATATAAGCACCAACCAAGAAGTCGCACTAACTATGGCCACCAGATCAACCGTATCGATATACGTCGTACAGTTTCCTTGGTCTATTGCCATTTACCTAAGGTACACTAGATCCGGGTTAGGACCTTTCACACATAAGAGCACCCCAACAATATAATAATAAAGCAACCAAGGCAAACAATTTGAAGTGATCTTAATTCCTAAGGGTACCCCTCTTAAATAGATCCCCAGCAGAGTCGCCAGTTCTGTAACACGGTGGGAGAACTGACTTTAAACAATGTTGCGGATAGCAAGAGTCGCCACCGACTTTTATTTTATCCATAAGGAAAGGTTATAAAAGAACAGGAAAGACCTTAGAGAATATTTTGGGTCCGGGGGGTAGGTTATGAAAAGGGAAGGTGTTAGCACCCTTTTCATCCATGGTTATCCATGGGCTCTTAGGTACTTAAGCTCACTTTTGAATTGTTTTGAAAGTGTAGTGTGTGAATAGCAAAAAATTTCAGAATAGTTTAATAATAATCCGTGTATGGATGTGAAAAAAACTTGTTTGAAAATTTTGTTGGAAATTTGTTTAAGTGTGAAAAAGTTTTGAAGTGAGCAAGTACCTAGGAGTAACCTACCCTAATGTTTAAAGGTCTTTCTTATTCTTTATTCTTTCCTTTAGTAAGACTATCCCTACTATAATGGAGTAGGTAGTCCTTACTTTGGATGTTAAGGGACATGTGAGGGACAATTTGACTTTGAAGGCCATTGTGGGATGTAATAAGCACATATAAGGGACCATCATCATTTTTCGAAAGGGACTCGATTCGTAAAGGCAACCATAAGGGACTTTGATGATTTTTCTATTTGAGGGACTTGCTTTATACACCCCACTTAACCAGTATTCGTAGGCAACTTGAGGGATATCCTTAGGAAGTGAGACGGCGATTAAAATCGACTTACGTGTGTGACGTGTTTATTTTAATTATCTTTATTTAAAAGTGATCTAAATTTATTTTAATATTACATACATGTTGTTACACTCCCTAATTACTAACCATAATAATAATTAAATAATTAAACAACTTTACATCCAAGAAACAATTACAAAATAATAAGCAAAATAATTAAATAGCAAAGATAAATAAAATATAAATAAGCAATAATAAATAATAAAGGGGGTTAATTCTAAGTTTACTCGGCAAGACATCGCATCTTGTGCCTACGTATCCTTACGGGAGTGGAATCAGAGTAATCGTAGTTCCCCTCAAAAGGGAGGTTAGAGACTTCTTGACTGTGGTCAAGGTCTCAAGGGGAATAAACGCGCCTTAAGGACACGCTTATGCGGAGTGTAGGAACTCCAAATTTCTACGTTGAAATGTTAAGTTGTAATTAGGGTTAGGTTAGGGATTCCACGGCAGGAAACCCTAAAATGAGCACGGCGGCTCTTTGACCTAATGCTAGGGGTAAAGGGGGTAATTTTGTCCACGACGAGACATGTATGAAAATTAGGGTTTGTAAAGGTGTAAGGGTTGAAAGTGAGGACTATTGGCACGGCGGTCAAGCGGCTAGACCTAATTCCTTCGGAGGATGGCAGAGTCAATGATAATTGTAAAATGCGATGGTAAATGAATAAATGTACAGTTATGAAATGTAAAGTACTGAAGAAAAAAAATAATGCGACAATTGTCTCGCACAATTACAACCAGGAAACAGATACATATATAATAATGAATTGGACTCTAATCTGCAAAGAGAAACTGAAAAACGTTAGTGAAAGGTTAAACTAAAATATGGCAAATACTGAAAAACAATTAATATTAAAAGGAAATACAAAATGTAAAAAGAGAAGTTTAATTTTTTTTTATCTTAAAAAGAAAAGAAAGAAAAAAGCTTTCTTATTTTTATTTAAAAAAGAGGTTATGGTTTATATTTTTAAAAAAAGAGTTTTAGTTGTTTATTTTTTTTAAAAGGTTTTATTTATTTTTTTAAAACAGAGGTTTTAATTTTATATATTAAGAAAACATTATTTATTTATTTTTCCTAATTAATAAAACAAAACAAAGAAATAAAACAATATAACTAAAATAATGAAATAAAATGGTTTGGTTAAAAAAAGGTTTTCAATTGTTAAACTAAAAATAAAATATAAAATTAGATAACAATAACATAAAGAATAAAAGAAAATTGAACTGAGTCAGGAAACTGGGCCGTGAACTCCCCCCCGACTCGGTCCAGAGTCAAAACGCAGCCATGGTAAAACGAGACTTAGGGTTTAAACCCAACATCGCGTCGGCGGCGCCGTGCACGGTCTTTCTCCCGACCTTCGCTTTCCTGCATCACGTAAAGCAAACAACAGCAACAGCCATTAGCAGATTAATTACATTAAGACAGGTTTTTGTATGGTTTCGTCGGTGTGGCGTCGAGGGCGATTTCCGGCGAGGATGCCCGATAACGAAAGAGATGGAAACTTCAATGCACTTCGATAGCAACGAAGATGAGTATCTCCCTTTCTCTATATTTAGGTTTTTTGAAATTAGGATTGTGGTTGAAATTGGGGTCTGGGGTTTTATGATAATCGTGTCCCCCCTCCTTTTGATTAGGGTTTCTGCTTTTTATATTACTCTCAAATTCGTGGGCTTGGACCTCCTTCCAATTTTACGTTATTTGAAAACTGATTTTTACTGATTGATTTCTTTCTGGATTGATTGGAGATTCATTTCAATTAATTTGTGGAATGCTGATTGGGGATTTTCCTATTTGATTATGATCTGATTTGAAAAACATTCCCTTTTCGGTGAGATTGTGTTAATGTTTGTTGATGAGAAAATCTCCTCCTATATGACCTGTCAATCACGTTTAAAAAATGCTTTGATTGTCTAGGTTTAATGCTTCGAAAAGAAATGCTAGCTGTCTTGAAGTGGATCTCCTTTTCAAACGGGTATCTTTTAATAGGTTACTAACTTTGTGAATTGTTATCTGGCAGGGGCAAATAGCAAATGATTTTTGGGTCAAGGACATCTAACAGCCTAGAGCAAATACGGTAACAGAACGAGCGTAAGTTGTTGCCTTTGAGTAGAATCGTTAGCACTATGAGTCGAAGATGGAGCTCCAACAGTAGAGGAAAGATTTTGAGTGATCCTCGGATGTGTTTTGCTGGAACCGATTATGTATCTTTGCTTGGTTTTCTGGATCGGGAGACAACTGGGATTGATTGAAACCATCGCCGTTGACCAAATGCTGAGGCTGTTGATTATGCAATTTTAACCGAAGTTGTAGCTGTGATTGCGTTTATTGGCCTAGCTGTTGAAATTGTTGGTGCTGATACCCTATTTTCTGCTGTTGTTGTACTGATTTTCTTCTCCTTCTTTCAGGACCTGATTTGGAGTATGAGAGCTGCCTGTTTCTTGCCGTTGGCCGAGGAAGGTTTGACGGTGATGATGACTCTAGGTCTGAACCAGAGAATTATTTAGGCATAAGGTTGCTTTTGAACATTGTTGGTTGTTCCCTAAATGCGTGAAGCCACCTGAGCCTGATTACTTATTGTCCAAAATTTGATTTTTTGATGTACGGTGAGGAGTTGGTGACAGCCTTGGCTGTTGCTCTCCCGGCCACTCGATTCGCCCAATGATAAGTTGAACTGAGGGTCGAAGTAAAACTTGATTCCTTTCTTCTTATTCTGCGATTCGTTTCTCTAACCATATGCGATTGTCAGTTAGCATCTGTTTTGGTTGTAGGTGACTTTTGGAGTGGTTAACCATGTCATTGGAAGGGCAATGTTCCAGTGGTCCAAATCCACTACTGACCGCTATGTTATGCACTAGAGGCCTTTATCCTTTAAACAGCTTTTATGGTAGTTTGAGTTTATCGTATGTGGCTCCTTTTAATGGTTGTTTCCTTGAACTGACTGTGACGCAGGTGGAAGAAAAAGCGTGTTCAACTCTCATCTGTTACGGGTTGGATTACCAATAGGTTTCTGTCTTCATACTCTAGATTTGAGTACTAATTCAATGTATATTGTGATGCAGGTTGTGACAAAGAAAATGCAGTTGAAGCACTACACCGAATACTAACTCGCGAATATGACAAAACCCTGGAGGATGCGTTGGCCGTCTATGGGAACTCATAGGGTGCTTGATGCTCGGTTTTAGCGTTTACTATTTCATAGCTGGGAAAACATTAGTATTGACTACTTCGTGGTATGTTTGAGAGCTGCTCTCATTGCCGTGAAATGTCTTATCATGTGCCAGGTCATAGTGAGTCATCCTTTAGGAATTGGCTAGCCGGTTATGGGGCCGTGTCTGTATTTGGATGATTGTTGTAGTGATCCAACAGCTGATCCCAACTTCGATGTTGCGCCTGTTGTAATCAATTCCTGATTGGCTCATCTCTAGGTACCTTGTAAGTATATGCTCCCCCTCCTATTCGTTATCAATGTAAGTCGAAGTAGTTTCCTAATTGGCCTGTTTCAATTGATGAATTCTTCTTTGGGCGTGTTTGTAGAAATCATTGGAGAACCTTCATATACAGCCAACACTGTCTCAAAGGGGTTTATTCTTAACGATGCGCCTTTTCCTGCTGCGTGTAACCCGGTGAACTGTTTCCAATTACCTCGGCTATGAGCATCAAAAAGCTACACATTTACTTGATAGTGCTGTCATATTTACTTGATGGTGTCCCTTCAGAATCCACATCTGCGCAAATCATTTCGGCTCGAAAAAGCTTCCTTTATCTCTCTCTCTTGGCTGTCCCGTACGATAAGAACGATAACCACCTGATCTGTCGCCAATGGCACCGATCGGTAACGGGGGTTGGACGCAGCTTCGGTTGTGCCACTCCCGACACTCGATGATGACATTGTTCTGAGAGTGTCGAACAACCTCTAACACTTTTCCATTCTGTGTTGTATTCTCTTTGTTATGCAGGTTAATGGAAGATTCGTGAAGAACATCGAAAGAGCATCGTGAAGATCCACTTAGACGATTTAGGACTTAGAATTTCCTTAATATATGTACTTGTTGTAAATGGATCCTCTTGTAAACCAATGGCATTTCTTGAATAAAGTTTGAATTTACTTGTCCGTTTCAAATTGTAAACTAAATATTTATGAAATAAGGTTCAAAAAAATATTTATTCACTTCTTATTCGTAAATTTTAAATATCTATGAATAATAATTCAAAAATTATTTAAATTCACCCCTTAGATGTAAATTATAAATACTTATGAATAAAGCTTCAAAAATATTTAAACTCACTTCTTAGTTGTAAATTATAAATATTTACGAATGATATTCACAAATATTTAAACTCACTTCCCTTTTTGTATTGGACAATATTGTGAATGAGACCCACCCTCTTTATATTAACTGACCTTTTACCGTAACCTGATTAAATCTGACCAAAACTCAAACCGAGTTCCCGCTTTCAAAATAACCTTAGCAATATCCGCTTCCCCTTTAATCCCAAAATTATAAACCCCACGTGAAATGACCGAAATGCCCCTGGGACCAAATCTGAAGTCTTGGAAGTCCATTTAGCCTGATTAAAGTCAAAACCCTAGTTTTGGATGCACTGCTTAGGAGGTGCATTGTCTGAGGGAATTGTCAACTCTTCTGACCAATTATGAATTTTGTGAACCTTGTGAACCTTCTTGGAACACAAAGTCTTGTATTGTGAGGGCAAATTTTGGGGTGCAACAGTTAGTAAAACAACATTTATTAGTGCGGATTATAACTTGGTACTACGACATTTTTTACAACACTGCCCTTGTTTGAAACCCTTAATACCAAACTACCCTGTTTTGAAAATAATCTACGAAGGTGCCCTAATTTCAGAAGTTGCTCGTCCACTAAAGTGGCGAGCAAATGCATGCATTTTGACCACGTTGGCGCTCGCCCACTCAGATGGCGAGCACATGAAGAAACCGTTTTTATTTACTTATTTTATTTATACTATGTTTAATTAATTAAAATAATATTTTAAATATTAAAAATGGTAATATATTAATTTAATTATGATATTAATGTTAAATATTTATTATATATCATGTTTAATTATGATATTTAATTTAATTATAAATAATCTTTATAACAATATTATATATCATGTTATTATATTAATTTTATTATATAATATCATATAAAATGGAAAAAAAATGTGAATGATATAATAATTTAATTTTTCTTTCTGTCGTGTATTAAAAAAGAATGATTGATGTTCATCCAAGGCGTTGTAAAGTTTTTACAGAGTCTCGGTTATTGAATGACCGAGTTCAAACGTAATTTTTTTTATAAATAGATGTATTGCACATCAACACAAATCATTCGTGTCTAGCGTTTCGTGTTTTAAAAATGTATGTCCGAGCTCTTGTTTTTTATGGACAAGAAAAAAATTAGTGTTTACCTAGATCCGCAGTGGAATTTCAGAACCATGGTTGCAACAATTAACACGGGGTTTCGGCAGTTGGGCGGTCGTCGCATGACGGTGAGAAAAATGGAGTATCGTTGTCTGTATATAACGCTGACTGATGCCAGCTCGGAGGGTACGTACATGTATTACTTGGATCGTATATAAAATGATGAAGATGTCTAATGCATGTTTTCAGCACATAGTGGCGAAGTCAACAGAGGAGTCGCAGATCCACTTGTGTTGGTTGCTGTTGTTGGTTAGCGTGTATGTTAGCTCCTTGAGTTTTATTTTTAAGTTTATGGTTGTAATTTGCTAGTATTACTGTAATTTAAAAGTTGTCTTGAATTACAAATAAATGTTGGATCACATAGAAAACAAGTGCAAGCAAAATAAATAAAATTATCTAGACGGTCGCTTTGACGGGTCGACAACATTTGGACATTTTCTACGCATATGACCTATTTCTCTGCAAATCCCACACCTTCTCTTTTCTTTTTCAGCGTCGTCCATCTCAGTTCTAATTTTAATACTGGTTAGATGTCCCTTTTTATTTCTTCTCATGGAATCGTCGTGGCATAGAGTAAAACCTTCATATTTTGGCCAGTTCTCCTCGTGCGGTAGTCCCAGAAAGCTTTCTTTGTAGACTTTGAATACGTTAAGTACTGTGAAGATCTCTGGAATGTGGATTGTGTAGTCTTGCCGTATGCTAGAACATGTTGCAATCACGTGGGAGCAAGGCATGTGAAATGCTTGAAATTTTCCACAGTCACACCAACGATTCCTCAGGTCAACACTGAAAGTACCCGTTGGACGACCATCGTTTTGATTAATTTTTTCCTGTGCCATGAAACAGAATCTTTCGCGATCAAATTGCATGACATTGTATGTTTTAGCCTTGGCTACCTCATCATCCATTCCCTTGTTGCAACCATCTGTGAAAACTTTCCCTGTAGCTAGCATTTTGGTCCATCTGTGTCCTCGTTTACCAAAGAGTGAACCCATTCAATAGTATGTAGACTGGACCAAAGCAGTGATTGGAAGGTTTCTGGTTGACTTTAGTACAGATTTCATGGCCTCTTCCAAGTTAGATGTCATATGTCTCCAACGTTGCCCTCCGCCAAATGCTCTAGCCCACTTCTCCCTAGGTATGTTGTCTATCCAATTTGAAACCTCAATGTCTGTTCTTCTGATTTCTTCGTGATAGTATTTAAATGTAGCATTCGTCAATGCATAACCTGTAATAGAAATTGTTTGAAAAACAATAGTTAAGATAACTGAAATGTATTTTGTTACCCATGTTAACCAGTTTTTTGCGTAGATCCTTGTCCTTAATCTCGCACATGAAGTTCTACGCAATGTGTCTAATGCAGTAGACATGTAAAGATGGTGGATGTTGCCATTCATTTTTGGGATTGTTATATACACTCTTTATCGATTCATTTCTATCAGAGATTAGGCACAAATAAGGTTGTGGTGTCACGTGTAACCTCAGGTTCCTTAGAAAAAAGCTCCATGATTCCTTTGTTTCACCTTTGACCAATGCGAATGCTATTGGGAAAATGGTTGTGTTTCCATCCTGTGCCACCACCATCAATAGAGTTCCTCTATATTTTCCATACAACCAAGTTCTGTCTACTTGCACAATGGGCTTACAGTAGGCGAAGCCACGTATACACGGACGAATTGCCCCAAACAGACAATGGAAGATTCGTTTTCCAGAGAGTTGGGAACTATCATTTGAAATTGCAGGTAGGGTTTTCAAATCTATAATGGTTCCTGGAAGGTAGGTTTTCATTACCAATATCCACTGTGGTAGGTCGTTGTAAGATGTTTCCCAATTTCTGTAGAGCGACTCTATGGCCTTACACTTAGCGATCCGTGCTTTCTTGTAAGATATTATGTACATGTATTTTTCAAGAATATGGGTAATGATCACCTTCACCTTAAGCGAAGCGTCTCGGTTGACAAGTTCTCTTATGATATGGCTAATCATTTCTAAACTGAGCTTCCCATGGTCTTGTGCCATAGACGTGGCAGTGCATGTGTGAGGCGCAGACAGCTTACCGATCACCCATTTTGAGTTCCTTTTTCTCAAGGAAGCTCTGCACTTGAAATTGTAGTCTTGTTTCTTACACTTAATTACATATTGTTGATTGTCAGATTGATAAACCCAATAGTCAACACTGTGTGTTATATGCCAATGTTGCAGAGCAAAGACGCAAGCTTCCTTGTTTTCAAACTCCATCCCAATCTCTATTTCTTCACCTATATGGTTTGGTATGACAGTTCCAAACACGGAGGTTGTCTCATCATTTTCCATACATATATTTTGCATATGTGCAGGTGGGTTGTATAAACCTATTGGTTGTGTGCGAATCGGCTGCATAGACGCGACAACTATATCTTCATTGTCTTCGTCATCGCTGTTACCAAAAATATCTTGCATCCTGACCTTCTGAAGATCGTCATCGCTTGCTTCCCCAACCTCTTCATCGTCTTCGTCATCGCTGTTACCAAAAATATCTTGCATCCTGACCTCCTAAAGGCCATCATTTGTGTTGGTTCGTCGTCGGATGATTGGCTCATTCCATACTGGTGTGACTATGTCTCTTGCGTCGAAAATGTTTTGGCATTGTCTAGTAGTCAGACATACAACTCAATTGTAGGAAATGTTTCGATCAAAATCACAAATGATGTTTACATGGAGAGCTTAGGGGTGGAACCTACAGAAGTAGATAAAAACAGAGGTTTTGTTAGGATTACGTGGCTAGAAAATTTATATGAAATTTTAAAAGATAACTCTGCCCCCACACAAGAAGATATTGTTTTACAAGCTAAAGTTTATATTTTACTTGTAATCGCTACTATTTTTTTTCCCGACAAGAGTCAAAATCTTTTGCATTCTTCCTGGATTCCTTTCGTAGGGGATCTAGAAAAATGTGGCACCTATAGTTGGGGTTCTGCGTGTCTTGCAAAACTGTACAGGGAAATATACAAGGCAACAGTCAAGGATGTTAAAAGCATGAGTGATTGTGTTCTTCTACTCACTTCTTGGGCATTCACGCGTATACCATTGTTTTCTTCTGTTAGGACAGTGCAACCGTCATATCCATATGCACAAAGGTATTACTAGATTAAAACACGCATGTATGTGTATGTTATATATATATATATATATATATATATATATATATATATATATATATATATATATATATATATATATATATTATTCAACTATGCCTAACAATATTTATATTTTTTGTTTATGCAAGATGGGCCCAAAGACGGATGAATTACGATGCTAATCCTCGTTTCCATCTCCAAGGATATCGAAACGCATTGGATCATATGCAAGAAAAAGATGTAAGATTGAAACCATAGAGCATAGTTGTCGGTTATACTCCTTAATGATATTATATTTTTCTTTAATATATGACAGTTTATATGGAGGTCGTACACTCAATACCCGACGCCCAATCTTAGAGATAGCTAGATCTGGAGTGCTACAACTTCTCTTATTTGTTTCTATACCGTTGAAATGTATCAAACATATAGGGTAAAACTCCAGTTTGGATTTGAACAACAAATTCATTCCCCGCCAAGGTGTCTAAGGGAACACCACGCAATGACAATGAGAAAAGCCCAAAAAGTTCATTGGCGAGACTTAAACAAAGAGGAGGTGAGAGAATGGAAACATAGAAGACATTTGATTTTGCAGGGGGACACTGTAGTTGGTGAACGCAAGCCAAGCTTAGAGTATTTAACTTGGTTTCGTGCCATTCGCTATGTTCATATTGCTCCAGACCAATTTTTGATCGACCCACGCATGCAAGGTTCGTCATCAACACAACCAACTGCCGCATCAATGCATCAGGATTTGCCACCAAACTACACATCTCAATTTGGGGGGCACGCATCTTCATCAGCTCAGCATACATACCAATGCACACAGACAATCGAACAACACATATATTATGCATCCTCATCCCAACACCAAACTCCCTACAATCCACTCCCTCAACAAAACTATAACTACAACTACAATCAACAATATCAACCCTAACCCAACCTTCGACCACCCTTACAGTTCACTCCAGTTCCACCGCCCAACTTTGATCAGTCAAACCCTCAATTCCAATATGAAACCTTTAACACTTCATTCTCTCAACCCACCTCCACCTTCACGCCTGATGATGTCTACTACCCAACCCTCCAACAAACCCAACCTGAAACCTACCCACAACCACCGCAACCATCACAATCATTCCAAAAAAATTTGCTGACGGAGGATCAACTGATACAAATGCCAAATTTTAACATTGATGATCTTCTCGCTGAACAACCATCAACACAAGTAGAACCCTCTTCAAGGCAGGAAGACCCCCTACAACATATCACAATGAAGATATATATTCCGACTTATCTCAATCACCTACAACAAATGCAAATGAACGTTTGGACTGGGGATATCGACAGAAAAGAACCACTAGGTGTGGAACTGGGGGCCATCTTTGATCAAATGTATATGTAACATGTATTTTTGTTTAATATATTTTATTGTTATATTTAATTAACACAACAAATTTTTATTTATTATTATGATATATTTTTAATTGTTATTTAATTATTATATTAAAACAACATAAAATATTTTAATCTTATAATATATTTTTAATTATTATTTATATATTAGATTAATAAAGTGTAAAATATTTTATTATTATAATATATTTTTAATTAATATTTTATTATTAAATTAGTATAATATATTTTATAATATAATTTTTATATTAAAATTATTAGATATATAATATAAATAAAAAAAACAAAAAAAAACAATCTCTTCATGTGCTCGCCATCTGAGTGGACGAGCACCAACACAACCAAATACTTATACCATTCATGTTCTCGTCATTTCAGTGGACGAGTAGGTTCTAAAACTAGGACACCTTCGTAAATTATTTTTAAATAGAATAGTTTGGTATTAAGGGTTTGAAAGGAGATCGTAGTAAAAAAAGTCTGGTACTACTATTGTTTAAAGCAAAAGCCAAACACATGTCTTGTATTATCCGTGTTATATGTTGACTTAACCAATTGTTTAGAATTGTCATGAAAGGAGAAGAATGGTTGGTTCTTATTCAATTCAATAATTTAGATGCATCCACTAATAATGTACTAGTATTAAATGCAGGAATTTGAAATACTTAAGGATGTGGGGTTTAAGTTTAAGAAAGTACTTTTCAGTTTGGTAGTTGGCAGAAACAACAAAAGAAGAAGTTAATTTATTTGGCACACACAGTATAGTATAATATAACCCAATCAAGTATAGGTATTCTTTGTAGGTGGGTATACAACTAGAATTGGTAGAGTTTAGTGATTTAAGAAAGCACCGCACCGTCAATTGCGTGCCAGTTGTAGATACAACAACTTTGAAAAAAAAGAGAGATCAATTATGGGAATCACATTCCTCAAGCTTGTTCATACTACATACTCCAAAAAGCTACTTCCACTACGTACCATGTTTACTCCTCATGAGCTGTGTGTCTACTACTCTCTTTATAATTCTGAAATAAATGTCAACCAAATTATCACACGTTAACATATTAAAAAGAATTGTTCATATATATATTAATTCGTCGAGTAGTCAATAAGTGAAGTAATTGACCTAAGTTTTTGTTTGTCAATTCATTTGAAAGCTAAGCAAGTTAAAATAAAATAAGCTTGTAAAAAATCCCCAAAAAAAACAAACTAGAACCTCTCCCGCTGGTGGAGGACACATTGATAGGTTTCGAAATCTGATGTGTTTTTGTTGATGGAGTTCATGTGATACCATTTACATTTGAGTTTTTCAACAACGAGAAATTCGAACAACATTTGAAACAGTATCACAATGGCAATCTCTAGAGGTTTGAAGAATCTAGCACTAAGCCCTATGCGTAAACACCTACAAATTTGAAGGTTGCTCCAAAAAAATGACATCAAAGTTTATTTAAAATAAGTGCCCAAAATATTATATATGTTGTGAAATATAACCCAACTTATTAGTTATTAGTCTGTTAGTTAGTATACTCTAATTGCAAGTAACTTACTTCTATATAAACACATTAGTGTAATTGAATTTTTAAAAGTTTTTCAATACAATTATTTTTTATTCTCTCTCTCTCTCTCTCTCTCTCTCTCTCTCTCTCTCTCTCTCTCTCTCTCTCTCTCTCTCTCTCTCTCTCTCTCTCTCTCTCTCTCTCTCTCTCTCTCTCTCTCTCTCTCTCGTTTTTTCTCCACTCAAAGGGTTTTTGTGCTAATAAGTTGGTATCTAGAGCTTCTGGTTCATTTTCTTGATCATAAATTCAAGAACTGCATGTCGATAGTCGTATTTCTGGGGATCGTGAATCGCATTCACGACAAAGATGAATGGTAGAAATGGTATTCTTAATTCTCTTTCAATGATTGATGGGAAAAAATGGATCTGATGGAGAAAACAGATGCAGACATTGTATAGTTTTCAAGAAACCCTATAAGTGGTTACTAATGGTGTTCATGAATTTGCTCAAAACGCAAACGATGCTCAGAGAGCTACTCACAAAAATTCAAAGAAGAAAGATTGCAAGGATGTGTTCTATATTCAATCTCCAGTGGATCCGCAAAATTTTAATCAGATTTCTCATGCTGAATTGGCAAAGGAGGCATGAGATTTTATTGTCAAGTATTATAAAGGTTGTGAGAAGGTTAAAGTTATCAAATTGTAGACACTGCGAATGTAGTATGAGTTACTGCAGATGGAAGAATATAAAAAGATTGCAGTCTATATCTCGAAGGTGCAAAATCATGTTCATCTCATGAAAGGTTGTGGTGAAGTTTTAACTAATAAGATGTTAGTTAAGAAGGTAATGCGTGCATTGACCTCACACTTTGATTATATTATCATAGCCATTCAAGAATCCAACAATATTGAAACCTTGAATCCTCAAAAGCATAAGGTTGACAATAAGGCTTATGAATCCTCAAAAAGAGAAGAAGGAACCCCTTATCAGAAAGACAAACAAGAGAGAAAAAGTGTGCAATGCTATAACTGTGAAAAGTAGGGCCACTTGGCTAAAAATAGTTGTTACAAGAAAAACCAGGGAGAGGCAAAAGGCAAGGACAATGAAGAAGAAAACTTCCACGTCAAGATTAAGATGATTCTGATGGTATGTTGTTTATGATTGCAGTTTCAGATGAGCATGTCGACCCTAAGACCTGATTCCTCGACACGAGCGGCTCGAATCACATAACTGGTCAAAGAGTGTGGTTAGCAAATTTTGACGAGTCGAAGAAGAGCAAGGTCAGACTTGCAGATAATAGCTTATTACAAGCAGAAGGTACTTGCAATATAGTCATTCAAATGAGTAATGAAGCACAAGCTATGATCAAAGTTCTACTATATGTACCTGGAATGAAGTATAATCTACTAAGTGTTGGACAATTGGTCGAAAAGGTTTCTCAGTGGTTATGAAATATGGAGTCTTTAAGTTGTTCGACACCTATAATAACTTGGTCTTAAAATCTCCTCTTTCAAAGAATAGGACATTTCAGACCATGATCAGTTCGACTGAGGTACAATGTCTAAAAATAGTTGTCGACAACAAGCATAATTGGTTTTCAAAACATGAAGAAGAAGAAATGTTGTTGATGGTCAGAACAAGATATGAAGAAAGATTCAAGGACCAATGGTACTTGGACTCAGTATGTCATCACACATGACTGGTAGGAAATATTGGGTTGTCGACATAAAACCTTTGATGAAGAACATGGTGCAATTTGCAAATGATAATACCCTATTAGTTGAAGGTATTGGTTATGTTCTGATTATGAGGAAAGATGGAAAAATGTCAGTAATTTCCAATTTATTATACATACCAGGAATGAAGAGTAATTTTCTCAGCCTAGAACAGTTGGTCAAAAATAATTACAAAGTGTCGATTAAAGACAAGATGATGAGAGTTCTCGACTCATGTGGAAGTTTAATCTTGAAGGCTCTCGTGTCTCAGAATAGAACCTTCAAGATTGAACTTAATGTGATGGAGCACAAGTGCATTACAACTACAGTTAGCATGGATGAATGGATATGGTACTATAGACTTGGTCATCTCAACTTCAAAGACATCAGAGATCTGAAAAGAAGAAATATGGTTTCAGGGTTACTAGAAATCGATATTCCAAATGAAGTGTGTGAGGGATGTGTGAGGAAAAGCAGTACAAGAATAGCTTCAGCAAGGATGCATGAAGCAAGTTGAAGGCAATTCTTGAAATCATATACTATGATGTGTGTGGTCCTATCCAGGTGGATCTAATTGGAGGTAACAGATACTTTGTCACGTTCATAGATGATTTCAATCGAAAAATGTGGACTTACCTGATCAAGAAGAAATGTGAAGTCGTCGAGGTATTTGTCAAGCTTAAATCTATGGTCGAAAGACAAAGTGGTAGAAAGCTCAAGATTCCGAGGACTGATGGTGGTGGAGAATATGTGTCAAAAGACTTCAACACATTATGTGAGAAAGAAGAGATTGTGCATGAGGTGGTGCCACCCTACACTCCACATCTTAATATAACTGCAGAAATGAAGAATATAACCATCATGAATATAGTGAGAAGTATGTTGAAAGGCAAGCATCTATCCAAAGAATTATGAAGAAAAGCTGCGTCGACTACAACATACATACTGAATAGATGTCCAACGAAGAAGCTAAAAGGAATTAGGCCAGAAGAATGTTGGTCTGATGTCAAACCCATCTTAAGTCATCTGAAAGTATTTGGATATATAGCACATAAATATGTGTCTGATCAGTTGAGAAGAAAACTTGATGATAAGTCAAGTCAAATAATCCTAATAGGATATCATTCGACTGGAGGATATAAGTTGTTCGACCCAATGAACAAACAAGTAGTGATCAGCAGAGACGTGATCATAGATGAACTTAAGGAATGAGATTAGACTGAGAAAGTAAAAAAGGATTCAATGAGAATCTTATGTGAAGAACCAACAAGTGAAGTTGAAAGAGAAGTTTGACAAAAAGAAGTCAGAGGTCAAACAAACACATCAAAATGAGGTTTCAATATCTTCGAGAGCAAGTAACAAATGGAAAACTGAACTTCGAACACTGCAAAACTGAGAATCAGATTATAGACATCATTGCTAAACGTATGCAGATCGAAGTGTTCAAAAGACTAAGAACAATGATGAATGTAGATAGTTTAGACACAATGAATTAGCTGGTGTATTGAAAATATAATTCTTTGTGTCAAAACATCATTTTGACAGAGTCTGTTGTTTTCGACATGCTTTGCATAAAAATTGTATAGATGTCGAAATGTCGAAGAAGTGTGTCTTCGACAAAATTTAACCCTTAACTTTATTTGTTTGTTTTAGTTGAGTTAGTTAGGTTAGTTAGAGATTGCTTGTTGTGCAAGCAATCTTAGCCTATAAATAGGGAGGTACCCTATCATTGTAATAATGCAGTTGCATAGAAAAAAATTGAATAACAACTTCATCTTGAAAGACAGAGAGAAATTCTACAGAATTATTCTTCTTCTTCCCTTTTTCTTTAAAATCCTAATTTCTTTTTTCTTCCCCAATTCATCTTTTTTTTTCTTCTTTTATTATTGATTGTACCGGGAATCATCTTACAATCAAAAAAATTAATTCTTGTTCATCAAAATTGATTTAGAATTCTGCATAAGTTTAACATAATTCTAATAAACACAACATACCTATGAAGTAGAACTCAAGGGAGGACTTCTTATCTAAACTCGACAACTCCAAGGCAATAAATTGCAACAAAATAGTGATACATTAAATGTTGACCTCCTATAACAACACTAACACAATAACCGTAAACAAACGAGCGAACGAAGAGTCATAACCAATTACTTAAGTACATTTTCATCATAAAACTACCAAGGGAGAAGAAGGTGAATAACTTTTGTTCTTCCAAAAGAAATATTACATAGTTCAAAAACATTATTTGTCATTACAAAAAAAAAACGGTTTTATATCCATTATAACGATTCTACTGTTGAGTTTGTAATAAAATAAACGTCGAATCTGTAATAAAATACACGTCGAATCTGCCATACCTCAATTTCTTTTAGGGAGAATTAAGATTTTAAAGAGACAAATTCGATTTCGGTTTTCGTCAATTTTTATATGGTGAACCGAAATGAACATTTTTAAGTTGATACTCTTTTTTTTTTTTTTTTTTTTTTTTTTTACAAACGAATTTATCTACTCATTTCATAAAGAATTTATGTCCTGGCTAATGAATAAAATAGGCCATAGCATATAGTAGTCATAAAGCATATAAAGATATTACCATCAATGTATTTAACAACAAAAAAGTTCATCCTTGCTTTCTTTAAGAGTATAAAAACTCAAATAAAGCTGCTTAGTGTGTTCTCTCTGTCACCATTGTGTGCTCTAAAAAAAGTACTCCTATATATAAATAAATATTGCCCACATTTTTATTCAGTATGGTTTCTGTGCAAATGAGTGTCGGTTCTTGGTTTCTCTGCCAAAACAGAAAATCTTTGTACTCTTCTTCTCTCTCTCTCACCATTCACCAACGACAACATAATTTGGAATATTAACAGCCACTTCTAATTCCATTCCACTCACTTTCTTCAGCATTTGCGTCACCACTCATCAATCATTCTTTATTTTTTGTTAGTTACATTCTGTTTCTTACACTTTCTTCATTTTACAACCCATCACCAAACTCACCTCAAAAAACAAACTTTCCGTTTCTTTCTTCAATTCAGGTACACTTTATTTCTGGGGTTCGAATAAAGTTTCAGTTTTTAGCGTCAGATTCCATGATATGATATTGGGTCAGAATTGGATTCGTGATTCGGTTTTGTCTATATATGAAGTGAAAGTCGATTTTTTTATTGAATTGGATTGAATTTTCAGGTACCCTTTGGATGAAGCAATTCATTGGTCCTAACTAAGATCATGATATAAAGTTGAAATATTCCATTCCATATTGTTTTCATGAATATGGTTTGTTAAGGACATTGGATTCCTTAAAAATATGTTTCATGTTCTTTTTCTCCTTTCCCTTTTATCTGCTTATCTTTCAATGCAAGACATCAAAATGGATTATTTTTTCCACCTTGAGTTACAAAGGGAAAATCATAAAACTATTGTTTCATATTTGTTGGGTTTGTGCAGAATGGAGAGCGCGAGATTAGGCCAATGGTTAAAGTTAAATCTTCTGGTGTTTGTACTGGTATTGCTCAAGGCAGAAGCAGGTTATGTACCAATAACTTACGTCAAGAGCGCGGTAACAAAAGGAGCCGGTTAGGAGTTTTCCCTTCTTTAAGCACTTATAGTATAAACGCTTCTCTTATAAGTGTTCATGAATAAGTTATTTCTATAATAAAAGATCAAATTGTTTTCGTATAAGCCGTTTTCATAAGCTATAAGCTATCCTTGAGAGCTAATGAAAATAAGCTGAAAACAGCTTCTGATAAGCTATCCTGGAGAGCTAATGGAAATAACCTGAAAAAAGCTTATAATAAGCTCTTCTGGAGAGCTAATGGAAATAAGCTGAAAACAGCTCAGCGTAGAAGTGCAAATAAATCAATTCAAACAAGATTCTGATCGTGCTGTTTACTGTTTTGATTGATGTTTATGGTAATTGAGAAATTGAAGTTTTAAATATTATGCAGTTTGTTTGGATGGTAGTCCACCAGCTTACCATTTGGATAGAGGATTTGGAAAAGGGATTAACAGTTGGTTAGTTCAATTTGAGGTTTGTACTTTTCGACAAATTGCCATCAATAATGGAAGATTCACTTTTATTGGCGATGAATTTCAATTTTGATTTTTCGGTTTTGTTAGGGAGGAGGATGGTGCAACAATATCACTACTTGCCTTGGGCGTAAGATGAATCATTTAGGTTCATCTACACAAATGGCTAAACAAATTGCCTTTTCAGGAATTTTGAATAACAGGAGATTGTTCAATCCAGGTATTCTTTTACTAGTAAATGGATCTTTTTTCTTTTCATGAATCTTAAAGTTTGTTCTAATGAATGTTGTGAATTGCAGATTTCTACAATTGGAACAGAATCAAGGTTAGATACTGTGATGGTTCATCTTTTACTGGTGACGTGGAAGCTGTAAATCCGGTAAGTTTTACAAAACTCGAGAAATTTCAAAGTCTTTTGTTTTTTATATTTTTTGTTTGAGATGGAAATTTAATAATATGTGTAAATCAGGTGACAAAGTTGCACTTCAGAGGAGCAAGAGTTTTTAACGCTGTCATGGAGGATTTGCTAGCAAAAGGAATGAAAAATGCTCAAAATGTATGAAAACGTTAATGATTTGCCACTTTTTTCTTTATTATTTTGTTAATCACTCACTAAAACTTGCAACTGCAGGCTATTATTTCAGGATGTTCAGCTGGTGGTTTAACTTCAATACTTCATTGTGATCGCTTTCGAGCTTTTATACCGCTAGGAGCTAAAGTGAAATGCCTCTCAGATGCTGGTTACTTTATCAACGCGTAAGTAGCACCTATTGTATGCTTCTTAATTAACATTTTCCTAATCTTTTTAATGTTTCTTAAATAAATTTATTTGATTCAATATGTTTCTGTTAACAGAAGAGATGTATCTGGAACACAGCACATTGAAGAGTTCTTCGGTCAAGTTGTTACGACACATGTAGTCTTCCTAACTCTCGTCTTTTACCAAATTAGATAACACTTGCATATGTTGTGTTTCCACACGCGCGCACACATAGAACATATATCTTTTCAACATTTTTATTTGAATGACGCTTTGTGAAGATTTATTTCTAGGGAGATCTAAAATATTCTAGTCTGATTTTCTCTCTATTTTAGGGATCTGCGAGGAATTTGCCGAGATCATGCATTTCAAGGCTCAGTCCAAGACTGGTATGTTACTATTTTCTCGCCTTAGCAATTTCTTTTTTGGTGTTACTAGTCCATGTTGCTACAACCTAGTGGTTTGGCCGTGCGAACGTTTTATGCGCGTGTCTGGATTCGACCCCTGGTTTTCCCGCTCCCGCGCGCCTGTGTGGTTACTCATCTGACTTATGAACTGTGTTGCAGTGCTTTTTCCCTCAATATGTTGTATCACAAATCACCACACCGATTTTCTTTGTAAATGCGGCATATGACTCATGGCAGGTTAGATTATTCTGTTGCTCAACATAAATCAGTTTATTTGACTAGTCCCGATCCTCAAGATATCACCTTGATTCAGATTAAGAACATTTTGGCACCGGGTGCTGCTGATCCTCACGGACACTGGCATAGCTGCAAGCTAGATATAAACAACTGTTCTTCTAATCAACTAGATCTAATGCAAGGTCAATATTTTGTTCTTAAATTTGTCGCGTGATGAAAACAATGCTAATTTTGTAATCACAGGTTGTGACATTACAGCATTTATCTAAATTCACTTTTGTAATTGCTTGATTTTCAGGCTTTAGAACGCAATTCCTAAGAGCATTGACTGTTCTCGGAAACTCTCCATCGAAAGGAATGTTCATAGACTCTTGCTACGCTCACTGCCAAACTGAAATGCAAGAAACATGGTTTAGAAGTGACTCTCCATTGTTGGCCAAGACAGTAAGAAGCTACATCATTCTTTTTTCTGTAATCTTTTCGCGCGGAGGCTGCAAAGTCATTGGATTCAGGTCCAAATCCAACGACTCTGCAGCCACCGCAGAGAATCCACACATGTAACTATTTTGTGTGGTTTTTGGTTTCCGCCGAATAGCTGACTTAATGCATTGCATAACATCTTGCAGACCATTGCAAAAGCTGTAGCAGACTGGTTTTTTGAAAGAAGGCTTTTCCATCAAATAGACTGTCCTTACCCCTGCAATCCGAGTTGTCACAACCGCGTTTTTCAACAAGACACCCCAGGAGTATAGATTCATTCCGTCAAAATCAATCCATATATATACATAGCATATATATAAATATATTTCATTATTCTTATAAGACCACAATTATTGGTTTTAATTAGTGATTGAATAAGAAGAAGAAAAATCATTCTTTTTTACAAATTTATCAAAAACCGCCGCCACTGCACTAAACTTGTGTGCTGGGCTGGGCGCCTCCATCATTAATTGTTTAATACTAAAGTTACTATATTCATAATAAAATTTATGGTATTTTTTTACTCTATGTTTATGCTACATGATTTGTAAGAGATTTAATTTACATGTTGTGTGAATGTTAGAAAAATGTCACCACCAAAGGAACTTCATCAGGTGCATCAGCTATAAAGTCCAGTTTTCCAATACTATCAAATAAGGTGAGTTTGATAACTGCATAGAATAGAACCAGTGTACAAATTTCACACATCAAATCAATGCCTTTAATTTAAGTGATTATAGGTTAAGAATTCATTAATAATCTAAATAATAAAAAAAGAAAAAGAAATTAAGAATTCATCATTAACTTTGTAAAAAAGAAAAGAAAATAATGCATCATTAACACAAGACTAGTGCTGTTTAAACACGCGCCTTGAGCGGCTACATTTCTTCTTCTTCTTCTCTTGAACTCTAGTTTTGTTTATTGATTTGAAATTCTCAATCTCCGTCGTTACTCGCTGTCGTTGTCACTGCGGCTGTCACCGCGATCTAAACTCAGCTTCATTGGAATGGTAGAACCGGTTGCATTATGTCTTAATTTGCATTTTTAATTCCTTATATCAGGCGCAATGGATTGAGCTTTTATGCATTAGAACCGGTTGGCTTCTATTGACGACGGTTATTCTGGTAAGCAGATCATATCAATGTTAAAGCTGTTAGTTAATCTGTGTTTAATTTCTAAATGCTGCAAATTAATGATTTTTGTTTCTGTTCTTGCAACTTATAGGTCATCCTATAAAAGCTGGTTTTTGCAGATTAAATTCAATCCAATTGGACTATTTCGCCTTAGAAGTATGTTTTGTGAGTTATGATTGATATGAACCTTGTTCCTCATGAAGCTTTTCAAATGGTGTCTGCTAAACTTTATTTGAAGAACTAATATTGCTCTGGTGGATTTCTTTTTCTTGTTTTAGAAATAATGGATTCATCAAATGGATGCAGAAAGTGCTGACCAAGAAGGAATAAAAGCCAATACATATAGACTTGAATATACTCTACCAGACAAAGAACTTCATTGTTAGGTTCAATCAGCGTAAGCTTCTCGGCTACAATTTCTCAAATCATATGTCAAAATCTTAAACAGGTGCAGAGAAAAGAATTAGCAAGGATACTAGAACTTTTCATGGACTAGTTATGTAACTCCATTGTTTTTCTCTTAATATCCAAATCTTAGTTCAACAGGTATAAATTTCTTCCATCAGCCCGACATCTCGCGCTCGCGTTATTGTAGCTGATGATCAGTTTGTTTGACAATTACCAATAAGGGCAGAACAATGTTTAGAATGAATGCTGCATTTGAAGATCTTTCTGTAGTGTATATATATACACTACTAGTGGCTACTTCCATTTACTCTTTATTTACTTTATCTTTTAAGACACAGATCATTTTGAAAGTGTGACACTTACAGTTGTACCAACGTAACTATAGTTTTGACAGTTAGATTCACTAGAAGGTATTAATAAATTTTTGTCCAACTGTCAAAATTATGTATGTTTGTGTAAACTAAATTGAACCAAAGTCATGTCTATGCTGTGCCTCTTTCGGCGTATTTTTGGAATTTGATTTGAAAAGTTTATTTTTGCATCCTGAATGTCATCATCAAGGTTTCGAACATTGGCACTCACAATTACTTGTGTGAATTTTTAGTGGTTATTACCGATTCATCTGCATAAAAACCGGAGCTGGTGTGTTTATAAAAAGTGGTGTGAAAAGCAATTCCAGGTTGCTCAATACGGCAATTATAAGGCTTTTAACAAATGGTCCATTGACTACCGTATTCAAATCCAGCATTACTTTGATAATTCATTTGTTGACAGTGCTATAAAACTAAATTATCAAACGCTTTGACCAACACCAATAGAGTTTGAATATTGCAATATGTGAGACTCAATATATTACAAACATATAGGAGTGGCTCAATACACTCTGAATATTCGTCTCAAATTTTATAAGGAGGTGTTCTTTTCACCTTTATTAGACCCTTCTCTATTCCTCCTTCTTTATTTTTTAAAAATGTTTTAAAAAAGTCATTTGAGCTCTGCAACGATTTTACCTCTACATCCATTCAACCAAATTTATATTATTGGAGTTCTTTCCAGCATCTCATAATATTCAACTAGCATATCATAACATCCAACGGCTCATTCTCATCAATCAATTACTTTTGATAAGTTTTTCAAATTTTTTTATCTTTTTATGTTTTCATTTTTAGTTTGTTTTTTATGATGCATTAGTTGTTTTAGTACATTAGGGAGTAGTGTAAACAGAATTGATAGACTATTAGAATATTCATCGAGGTTTTTTGGTGTTAGGGCAAAAATGATGTATCAGTCATGGCTTAAGACAATCGCAGGTTTGTCCAGAGATGTATCATCGAATTTCGAGAGTCTTCATATGACTAAGACAATCGCAGCCATGACTCTATATGAGTATGCTCCTCTCACCGTCCTCCGCAAAGACCTGCAAGTATAAGTGATACTGGATGATTTCGAGAGTCACTCAATATCAGAGGAGTATTGTCGGGAGGCAGCTCATGTACATTGGGCTTGTGTTGAGGGCTACTTGATATGGTTATATAGGGTGTCACATTCTATCATGACGTCAGACGCTTCTGGAGAAGCACCTAAGCCAACTAACCTATAGGTACTTAAGGTTCGGGATGAACAAGCAGACAGTGTGACATTGGTATGTCGGCATGTTGCAAATATGGGTAGAGCAGTCATAGAGTCCGGACTCTTTGAGGATGGCAATCCTCAATTGTCCCTAATGGAACACATGATTTCCGAGTTGCGGAATATCGTGCAATACAGGCGGTAGAGGAGGCCGATGGTTAGACATACCCAGTAGTTTATATTGGGATGTATTTTTTTAATTTACGGATATATTTTCGAACAAATGTTATGTATGAACTTTCTTGACTTCTTTTACTAATGTATGCTTTTTTAATTTTCATTTATATTTCATATAATTGCGTTTTCCTTTGATTTTACGTTAATATAAATTACTATAAGTTGACATCAAAAATATAAAGTGTTTGGACAACTTTGTTATTCTAATACGATTTAGGCAAGATTTCGGCGATGCATCTCCGTAATAATTCCCTATTTGTATTTTCAATGTTTTCAAAAACTTTCAGGAAACAATTCGAGGATGCATATTCGAATACAACAAATATCATATAGAGATACATCTTCATAACATATTTTGTTTAAAATGGGGCAGATCTCATAATAGCGCATTTTGGTTGTGATTTGGGTGCGTTTGGAGATGCATATTCAGACGCATGAAGGACAATTTTAGATTTTCAAAAGTGTGGTATATATAAAAGTCTAATGAGAAATTCTATTCAGACACATTGTTCATATGGTCTTAATTAGAAAAATGACCAAATGAGTAAGTCTAAATATTAATATTTAAATACATCCTTCAGACAATTATACAATTGAAGAATCTCTTAATATAATTCGAACAAACATTTATATTTATATTCAATTACATTTCAAAAACCAGTCTCAACATATTCCAGCACACCACTATCCGAAGAAAAAAAACACTTATATCTACAAATTATTTCAAACTCATTCCTCATTCAATCATTCCTAGTCAATCAATTTTGAATATTCCTTACAAATTGTTGTAGTATTTCAGTGATTTTATCGATCAAGTGACTCTAAACTTAACATTGTGATGCAATATGTGATAAAAAAAAAGTTTTTTTAACATTTAAAAAATATTTATTCTATTTGATTGATTTTAAAAATAAAGATGAATAAGAAATTAAGCATGAAAGAATAAATAATTAAAAAATTAAATAGATAATGAAAAAGAAAGAATATGCCGGAAATAATATTTACTATTTTAGAGTAAATAATACTATTTTAGAGTTCTTATGTATTTTAAGTGAACACAATTTCTCTTTATATAATAAAAAATTTGGTCAAGAAATGTTTTATTTTGGACCGGATCCATTTTAAAATTGATTAGACTACGGCTCTACTCGATATGACCTAGTAAATTATGATAGGATTTTCTAGATTTTAAGTATAATTAATTAGAAAACTTTTTTATTGATTATTAGACGAATTTGCATCATAACGAATTAGACAAGTGTCATAATTGATTAGAGAGAAAATATTTGCTTCCTAATTGATTAGTTTTTTGCCAAAATAATTTTAAAGACTATTTTAAAAACATATGAAGTTTAAAAAAAAATAGTTTAATATGTGTGCGCACACACATTGTCTTAGGACTATAAGATCTACTCACACCGAATATTACATAAGATCTTGTATGACAAATAAACAGATAAAATACGGATCATTGGAGAGTGTTTTGCAATTTGACATTGTTGCCTAGAGGAGATATTTAGCTTGGACTGTTTTTATGTGGATTAGAAGAAAACTTATCGCTTGTTGATTTGATTTACATTTACTTATTTGTTTGATAATGTTTATGATTTTTTTCACCTTCAAAATAAAAAGTACATGTACAATATATAAAACTACATTCTTAACTTATATTCCATTCATTTTTAACTTTAATTTAATGTATGCTATCTCCCTTGCATTAATTCTTACTAGGGATTAAGGTTGGTTGTTTTTGTTTTGGATTACCTTCGAATTTGGGGCTAGGATGACATGTTGTATCGTAGTTTGATAATGTCTGATAATTACTATACATAGACCCTATCAGGATTTTAATTGTCTAGCATAATATGCGTCATAATTGTTTTCATCAATTAGTTTATTACTTAAATTTTACCTCTTTTCATGTTGTTTGTTGGGTCATGTTATGTTATTTGAGTTACTTGTTAGTAATGATGGTGTTTTTATCTGAAGTCTGGACTCGGACACAGGACACGACACGGACATGGACACGAAGACCTCGCTAATGTAAAAAACATAAGACATGGACATGGCTATATATATTTTATATATTAATATAATAATTCAATTTTGAGCATAATTTATAAAAAAATTTAGGCATAATTAGTCACTGGATTCCTTAACTTTGAGTGAAGTTTCACTTTCATCCAAAAACTAAAAAACGTTACATAATGATCATTTAATTTAAGTTCTGTTAAATATTTTGGTCCCTTCCGTTAGTTTGTATCAAAAAAACGTTAGTTTATGTGAGGTGGCATGCCAAGTAAGCCAATTTAGGATTCCACATCAGCATATGTATACGTTGTCTTACATAGGGTTCCATATTTCACTCTTGCTGCTTCATTCTTCTTCCATCATTCTTCATCCGTGTTCCATATTTCAACCTATTCCATCTTCATCTTCAATTCATAGTTAAATCTCTTTCTTCCAATTTCCTTATACTATCTTCCATTTTCTTCTGCAATTTGGAAATTAGGGTTCAAGTAATGTCAAAGAGTGCAAGCAATGCCTCAACTTCAAACAACCATAGTTATGACACATCTGGATCTTTGGTTTGTAGAAACAAGAGGACCAAGTGCTTTTTCCAGATGAAAGTGTTCTTAGAACAGTGAATGATGTGAACAGTGTCAACAAGGGGAGAAAATTTTGGGGTTGTAGAAATTACAGAAACTACATTGAAAAGGTTTGTAATTTCTTCAAGTGGTTGGGTGATAAGTTTGTTTATGAAAGAGATTTGAAACTTGAAAGATAAAAGAAGAAAATTAACAAATTGAAGAATAAAGTTATGTACACTCGAGGGTGGCTTAAAATGTCCATTGTTGTTGGGATTGTAAGCTTAGGGTTGAACCTTGTGTTTGTAACAATGTATCTCAATTAGTTTTAGGGTAGTTCTAAGTTATGTTTTTTTGTTGGTAGTCTAGGGTCGAACCTTGTGTTTGTAACAAATTAATGAGTTTGTTTAATGAATAATGTATTGTTATGTTGTAACAAATTGATGAGTTTGTTTAATGAATATTTTACTATTATGTTGTTTCAATGAATAATGTTTGTGTTCTATTTTCACATTTTCATTTAATAATGTCTCAATATCCAACCTGTAAAATATGCAGCCCAATGACCAATATGGAAACAAACTGTAATATAACTTGTTCAAACATGTTTGATACATAACAGGTTCATTGAATAATGTCTAAATATCCAACCTGTAAAATATGCAGCCCAATGACCAATATTTGTGGAAACAAACTATAACATGTTTGTTTCATAACAGGTTCAATAAAAATGTTTGATACATAACAGGTCCAATTACATGTTTGATACATAACAGGTTCAATAACATGTTTCAAAGTTTGATCCATAATAGGTTCAATAACATGTTTCAAAGTTTGATACATAATAGGTTCAATAATCATTCCAACATCCATTAACAGATTCAATATTTGATACACAACAGGTTCAATAAAAAAAGGTCATTATAAGGCATTACATAACAAGTTTAATTCCAAAAAGTGAATTAACAAAAACAAAAGAGTCAGGCCATTAATTGGCATTACAAAATCCTAGTAGACATAATAATATTAATCATGGTTAGCTTGAAACAGGTTTGCCACCCTTATGAAGTTTTTTTCTTAGTTTTTGGTGGTGGCTGACTTGTAACAACAGGTGGTGGTGGTTGACTTGTAATAGCTTGTGATGGTGGTTGACTTGTTGCAACAGGTGGTGATTGACTTGTATTAACTTGTGATGGTTGCTGACTTTGTACCTGACTTGAATTAGCTTATGGTTGTGATAGTTTACAAGTGGCCTTGTTGTGACCATTCTTGTGGCACCGACTACACTTTATACCATGTCTTGCCCTCTTCATGTGTGTCTCATCCTTCGCCATCTCTCCAGATTCCCTATTTCTTTTTTCTTTGGCCTTCCAGGCTGCCTCATTATTATTGGTGGCTGAAGATCAACAACACCAGTCTTTGCCCACAAGGCTTCCCCATTAAATGGATATATCACATGTGCATAGCAAGCAACATATTGTTCCTTCTTGTAAGAGTCAGGTACAAAGTCATGAATCTCCAAATGTTGATCTTTCATGCAAGACATTACATGACAACAAGGAAGTCCAGTCAGCATCCATAATTTACATGAGCGTTCTTTCTTGTAAAGGTTGACATCATATTTTTCTCTATTGAGTGAAGTATGCCTCACCTCATAGTCGTATTCACCTGCACGCTTGTAAACAAGTAATCATTAACAATGATATTATATGTAAACAGTCAGCCATTTGAATGTAATGTTACCTCACAATCCAATGATTGGTTTTTTGTGACTCCCTTTCCATCCTCTTCTTGATGTTAGGTAGTATGATACCGTCGTATTTGGTAATCTTTTGCCTATTGGATTCCCATATCTGCATTATGTATACTTTAATTTCTTCCAGCATTGTCACAATGGGTTTGGATCTAGTAGCCATAAATACAAAATTGAAGGTCTCTGACATATTGTTAACCAAAGTGTCACAACCTGAACTTGGCTGGAACCTTGATTTGCTCCGTAATCTTTGTGGAATTTTGATGAGGTGTTTGAAGGCCTCTTCATTAACTACTTTGATTTCAAGCATTATTTTCTCCCAAGCATTAACATAACTTGCACATGCAACCCTCCACGTCAACTTCTTTAATTTCAGGCCATGGAACTTTCCTGAAGTTACTATACAAATGTTTGCAATATAAAGTAAGTGTAAACATTACCAAGTATGTCATATTCAATAAGTAAGTTACTAAACCAGGTATGTCATATTCAATATGTAAGAGCTGGCAGTAAACATTACCAAGGTGAGAGCAAACATTATCTAACATAGAATCTCTGGTCAACATTACCAAGTAATTCATCAAGAGCTGGCAGGAAACCCTGCATCCATAAATAAGTAAGAATGATGGTGAAAATAAAAAAATTGGTTAATAGTTACATTTCAAGGTGAGAGTTTAAAACCTAACCTTTTGTTGATCACTAATAAAGGTATATGTTATACACAACCTGAATCCTCCCAAATCAGGTATCAATAACTCTAAAAACCCTTCATGAGTCTTTAGTTTCACCATCAACAACAACATATGAAATTGGAACATTTGGTCATTTGGGTCCCTACCAATAGCGGCTAGTATTTGTCCTCTATAGTATCCCTTTAAGAAACAACCAGTTGATCCTATAATAGGCCTACATTTGAAAAAATTGTCCTTGCAAGCTTTGAGACAAACATACATCCTTTAAAAGTGAGGATTCAATTGAGTAGAGTTTTCACTACTTTCCCCTTGAACTGGTGGCTGACTTGTAATCTTCACAGCTGATCCTGGGTTTGCCCTCAATAGTTCATGGCCATAATCATGAATTCTTCTATACTGCTCTCTAAAAGAACCATCCACAATATCAATAGTTAGTGTTTTAGCTCTATATGTCAATGTCTTGTTAATCCCAACATTCCACTTTTCATGTGTCTTCTCCATAATATCAGTCAACTTCAAAGTTGGTTCTCTCTAACACTTGTTTGAATCTTCTTGCCTAGCCATTTTGAATTGAGAAACCTAATCTTATAATCTCTACTGCAAGTATGCTTGTCCACAATTGTCCTCAATTGCTAAGTCTCCTGACCTTTAATATTTGCACAGTAAGCCTCCCATGGGCAACCTGCCTTACATTTTCTGTAAATTTCAAGTTCCTTCCTGAATGAATGACATATGTTCTTATTGCCTCTTGAAACACCCCTTTTGTAGAAAAAAATGTACCAAGTTCCCATTTGTAGTCTTCCATTCTTTTTGGAAGCTTAAAGGTTACAAAATCATCCCTTACAACCTCATCATTCTCATTGTCATACTCAGTAGGCATTTTATCAATATCATACTCCTCTATATCACCTAAACCTCTCAAATTGTCCATATTTACCTCACCGTCATTATCAGCACCTACATCCCTAACAATGGCCTTTTCCTTTCCTCTCCCCTTCCCTTTCCCTTTAACTTTCTCTTTCCCTTTACCTTTCCCTTTCCTTTTCCCCTTACCTTTCCCATGGTTTTTCACATTGCCTTTTCCCTTCAACTTACTTGTTGCATTCACTTCATCCTCATCAATTGTTATCTCTCCATCAATACCTATGTCATTCTCTGAGTCTTCAAAATTAACATTCAAAGTATTGTCATCACTTCCATCTTCTTGGTTACAGTTAACTACCTCACCTTTTTCTTGGTTACAGTTCAGTCCTTCATTGATTTCATCTCCTCTAACATTCATCCCTACATCCACATTCTCCTTCATTTCACAGATGGTCCCCACATCATCCATATTGTTACTGTTTGTCTCCTCTTGACCAACATTCATCTCAATTTCAAAGTTGGTCCCCACATCACCCACATTTTCCTCAATTCCAACATTCTCTTCAATGCCAACATTCTCCTCAACTTCATCAACTCTTATCCCCTCTTCCACCACATCTTCATCATGTGTGGTCCCACATTCATTACTTCCCCCTTCATATACTTTACCAACCACATCCTCAGCCACTGTGGTCCCATCCTGATTATTAACCATATCAGGCCCTTCACCACACATATCTTCATCCAATATGCTCACATGTGGTAATGAGAGTATGTGCTCCTCAATAACATTAGGTTCAGACATAGGATGTGTAACATACAAATGATATTCCCCAGTTAACACTGCAATGGTTCTCATCCTATCATTCCCCTTATCATTTTCTAACTGAACTATATCATTAGCAATCATATCATCATAATACCAAAGGCTATCTATAGTAGGGTAACCTAACTCTCTTAACTTGTCTAATATTTTAAAATAACTCCAATAATCAGGATCAACATCTCATATCTCCTCTAACCCTACATAACCTGACTTGGTAAAATTTGTAAACCCCCTAGAAAACTCACCAGAATGATGAACAACACGCTTAAACATAATCTCCATGACCTAATCAACCTACATATAGTATCAGAAGTACTAAGCAAGTTAGGTATAGAAGAAATTTAACATTTTTTGAATCGTATTTGTGCAAGTTCGTACCTTAGGGTTTTCTGTGCAGACGAGTGAAATAATGAAGTTCTTTTTCATTCTTCTGCAATGAACTTCATCTTCAAACAAGTGTTGTTGTCGTACCTTAGGATTTTCTTGTCGTTGTTATCGTCGTCTTCAATGAACTTTGTCTTCAAACTAGTGTTCTTTTTCACAATGTAGTTGCTGTCTGAACCTAAGCTTTCATCAACAATGTTATCATGCCCTAACATGTTTCATCTCCTTAAAATGAATGTTATGTGTAGTACAAAATTCACCTCATCCATTAAAATAATTACAGAATATCCACCTAAGCCATTTAAAGTTCAGCAGTGCAATTTCTAACGTTTTCTCAACCCAAACTAACAGAAAGGACTACAATACGTAACAGAGTATAAGTTAGTGAATCATAATTTAACGTTTTTTTCTTAAAGGAGCAAAGCGAAATAAACACTAGAATTAAGGGACTAAAAGAGGTATTAAGCAAAAAAATTAAAATGAGAAGCAAAATTTACGTTAATTTAAATTTTTTTTACATAAATGTTTAATTTAAACTTATTACTTTCAATCAACAAAAAAAAAAGACATAAATTCACCAAAACAAAATGATACAAATCATATCATAGTCACTCCACATTGAGAAAAATAGTTTATAAGTCTGACTCATCTAAAGACAAGTCAGCAACTTAAAAAAATCCACTATCATCTAATGATTCAAACTCATCTCAAGCGACATCCACATTTAAGTTTTCTCTTGATGATATTGGGGAGTGCTCCTTGATAGAAGTGGAAGGTTACTATGCACATATACTAAAGTTTTCGTTCGATGTGGTGTCATCTTGTTTTTCTTCAAAGAATGGGTAAATGAATATGTGCTGCAATTTCTTTCACAATATGGTAATGAACAAGGTTGTGCGAGTAGCTTTAAGTGCAACTTTTTTTTTTAAAATTAAAATTATTGAGTTAGATTTTTTTTTAAAAAGAATTCTGAAATTTTATAAGTTAGAGAGTGTCATTTATTTAAAATAAGGTGTTGTATCCGTGTCCATTGCAATTTAATTTTTTTTCGTTGGACAATTTAAAATGTGTCAGATATGTATCGTACATGTGTCGTACGCGTATTGGTGTCGGACACGTGTCTGATACGACGACACGCTGTGTAAATAACGTGTCGGAGCTTCATAGATGTCAACCGATATCCTATCAATATAATGTTTTACATAAAGTCTTTTTCCCTAAATTTGTCCATTATGATTATGTTTGTAAACTCTGACACATGTTTCTCACCTTGCTATGGAGTTAGGTGTCATAAAGTGCATGAAGAACTTATTTACATCTTCATTTCCAGAAATTCACAATAGTTAATTGTTTATCTTCAATTTTTTGTCTCATTTCTTAATTGTTCTATGTTTAACATCTAGCGTATTGTATAAGGTGATTATATTAATGACTCTATTGGTGTATGATGATGTTTTTTTTATGTTTTGTGATTATAGAAAAATGGCATGGTTGATTATCATAACATGCTTTAATATGCAGAGAAAAGGCTAAAACTTATAGGCCTAAAATTGCAGTGTGAAATAGAGTAATCATCTAGCACTGTTGAGGGACTGTTGCCACATTGTCGAGGATCTCCGTCTCATGGAAGACCCCATGCTCGTGCTCCTGCCGCACCTGCTCTCGTCGTGTCTGAGGAATTTCTTTGAGGCTTATCCGACATATAATTACTCATACTATATGCAAGCCATGTTGCTTCTCATATTTGGAACAGAAAGGTGAAATAAATATTTACTTTTGATTTTAAACATTTGATTTATGATATTATTTTAACATTAATAATTTGACGTTGGGACACTAATTTAGCAAACTCTAAAGTGTGTTAACTATATAGTACGAAGATAACGCAACTGAAGCAGTTCAATGAACCATAATTTAGCACAACTATTTTTTGTGGACAAAAGTGTGACTTATATGGATATTATATATGTTAATTATTCATAAACATTAAGATAATTCATGAGTATAACTGAGGAACACCTTATTTGATTAATCAAGTCATTAAAGACAAGTCAAATGGCAGGAACAAAGTATTGTCAACCAGGTGCTTCTTCTTTGTCATGTTGTCCCCCATGCAGCAGATGTTTGTGGTAAAAGACATCTAGGCTTCAAGTAAATTGTACAAATGACTCATTTTTAAAATCCATCCAATACATATAATACGATCAAACAGGATTATTTGGTAGACCACTTTGGGGTGGAAAAAAATTTTATGAAAAAACTATGCTTTATCAGCTCCACCAAAACTCTATCATACACTAATGATATAAGATGACTTATTTTATGAAACGCGTCCACCTTTCACTTAATGCGTGAAAACCATTTCTACCAAGAATCACACCTTATAATAAATCATTGTATCATAGTGTATTCTTGTATAACCTCGTGTAATATTTTTTATGAAAACTGAAATCTTTGATAACATGTTTGACAAGCAAGTGTATGATTCTCATCCCTCACCACTTGTTAAGATTGAAACAACATGAAATCCACAGTTACTATCACAGAAAATGTTTATAATCTTGTCAAAGAGCACACCCTTGCTAGAACTTTTTTTGGACAGTGAAATAGGATAATACAGATAAAGCGAGGTGACTTGCTCAAATAATTACGGTGACCACTTGGTTAAAATCATCACTAAGATTTTGTTTGACCTTACTTTGAGCACCCTTACTTTTTACTATTTCTACATGTGGTTTCATATTAGTGGTTTATGGATAGGTTATCTTTCACATTTGCTCTTTGATATGCATGTTCATGTTATAATCAACTTTCAAACGTCTCTCTTGAAACACTTTCATTATGGCATAATAGAAATATCTAATTTACCTTCCTTAATCATTCTATCATCATCATCATCATCATACTGAAGTCTTTTCCAATGTGTGATTATCTCATCCATACATATAAGTCTACCGAGTTTCATTTTCTTTGCTATTAAACAAGCAAGATGAATATTGTATGTTTTACTAAGATTACAACCATACTTGGAGCTATCTAGACCTGTTTTCTTTACTCGCACAACTTTGTGATGGATAAAATTCAATCCTTCTTGAGATATATTATCAATCAACTATGAATACAAAATTTATCCTTTAATTTATATTATAATATTATGATGCTTTGATCAAATGATGTTTGTATCTTGTTACATTATAGTACAATCATGTTGTTCTTTGCTTCTCAACCCTTGCAAAAATCACATTTACTATATTCCAACCATTTCTTCAATTTACCATTCATAAATTCAACTCAGTTAGTTGTGGTGTTACTAAGGTGTCTAACATGATCAATCCATGCATAAACTATTTTCTCCTTCATTTGGTATATTTTTGTAGCTCCAACATATTTAAAAAAATATATATGAATATTTCGCGCATATGTTTCTAAATAGCATGACAAAATAAATATATGAATCCTCTGTAGAAGAATTGATTATAAAATTTCACGCATCCATTTTGGGTTCCTTTTTTGTTTAGATTTGACTATTTTCTGATCTTCACTCGTGATTGTTTGTTTTTCAAGATTCCCTAAACTTTAGATCTCACATTTTTTGTAATGTGATACTGAAATAGTAAAGAATGTGAAGAAGGAAATATGTTTTCAATTGAATCCATCTATGAAGTATAGCAATAAGTGGCAATCACCTTTGTTATATTTTCGGATTCTTTCAACAAATTGTGACATATTTGTTGGGTTTGAGCTCCCTTCCTATGTGAAGAAAGATCCAAATATGATTAACCCATTTGTCTCACTTATTTAAGTGAACATGATAAATTTAGGGTTGAGAGAGATAGAGATAAAATAAGGATTCAAAATAGAGAGAGAAAAGGATAGAAACTCATTCCTGTTTTTCTGCAACCAGTCTCACAAAATCGACGATCTCCGATTCGTTAACCGTCAGATCATACTCAAATTTGGAGGATATATTTGTAACACATGCATCTAACTTTTGACCATTCAGAAATAATGTTTAAGGTGAGAGTTATTTGCTTCGCACTGAAGCTGCAGATTTGAGAAATTTTTCAGCTTTTTTATTTTTATTTGTAAGATAGTTTTCTTTGTGATTTGCGGTTGCTAGCACTATTTTGTGAATCACTTTAAGACTCTCTTGTACCCTTAATTGATTATAGTGGAGTTATTTTTTTGGTCTAGATGACTCGTGGTTTTTACTCATATTGAGGGGTTTTCCACGTTAAAATATCGGTGTTCTTTTGTGCTTTTATTTGTTTGATTTGTCATATTATATTTGTTGTTGACCCTCAAGGTTCCTACAAGTCTGTGGAATTTTATATTCGATGCGTATTGGATTGTTATTGTGTCTTATTCATATTCCAAAAAAACAAAGTCAATTGAATGTGTCATCTTTATAGAATTAAAATCAACATTTTCATATTCCAAAAAAGCAAAGTCAATTGAATGTGTCATGTTTATAGAATTAAAATCAACATTTTCAAGCAAAGGTATCATATATTTGTTGGTCTTATATGTTGAATGAATTATTAATACAGTGAAAAATGTGTTAAGAAAGTTGATTGATTCGAGATGCATCTAAAATATATCTCAAAGGGATTTTCTATCCTCGCACGCCCTACACCTAGAAACATATTGATTCTCACTTAATACTTATAACAATTGTTGCATTTCAGTTCTTTAACCATTTATCGCCTTGTTGTTTTTGTGTCGAACATTATAAACATGCTTAATAATTGAGTCAATTTTGGGTCGTTACTCTTTCAAACTTTCGAGAATGTTTTTGGGCTGAACCATGTTCATTGTCATCTCAGCAAAAAAAATATTCTCTTCAAAATCTAAATGACTAATTGTCGGATGACCGACTAACTTGTGATCAAATTCATAACTGCGCACACCGCAAATCATATTTATTGTCCAAATATTTTTCTCCGAATAGTACCCGCACAACTTAAAACGTCATCCACAACTTATTGTAGAAAATGTTTGTCTTCCTTCAAAACCAAAATCAAACATCCTGATTATTATCAAAAACCCTAACTTGGAAGCTTCTGCACGAACTCTTTTAATCATATGATCATGTAATGTAATCTCAAGTTTAATGGTAATCTTTTTTCCAATATCAACGTATACAACACCACACTAGGTTAGGAATCTTCCAACACATCATGATGCAGTGCATTAACTTGGTTGACATCATCAGAGTGCACCACACCTACAACCATTGAAAACAAAGAGAATTAGCAACCATTTCAAAAATCCGAAAGTTACAATCCTACAAAATTTAATAAGGTTTTAGAGGATACTTTTGGGACGACTTCCACAATGAATTAAAAAAATGGATTGTTATTAAACGATAAGAGATACATATATATACTACCTATAATTTACAATTGATCTTGATGTTCATGATGTTGAAATACATTTAAAATGTGTTATCAAACACAATTATTGAATAAGAAGAAAATCAATTTTAAAAGGGTTTAAGAAAATATGTTATAAGATCTTGAATGAGATGGTTTATGACACTAATTATACAATAAACTTATTATGGAATAACTGTCATAGAAATTTTTTAGTTAATTCAAATTTTATGAAGCACGGACACCTCTAGAAAAATGTGTGTCGCAGTGTTCTACACGTATCAGTGTTTAACACTTGTATGTCATTCGTATAACACGTGTCAAAAAAAAGTCAAATAAATGTTAAAAAAATCAGACAAATGTCTCCCTAAAAATATGTTTTTTTCTTTTCTTTGACACTTTTTGAATAAGTGTCCTACACCCGAATGAAACCCTATAATATGTGTCGGACAATTCAGACCAATGTATCAAAAATAAATTGTTTTTCTCTATACTTTCAACACACCTTATGCTATTCTTGAACAAATTTCACACCTATATAAAAGAATTAAATACATTAAATTTGATTAGAATATTTTTAATTTTTTAAATAATAGATAAATAAATAAAATTCAAATAATATTGTATCTATAACAATGTCCGGTGTTCTTTGTTTTCACATTATCAATATTAGAGTATTCGCATCCGTGTTCGTGTCGTGTTATAGTGTCCCAGTAAAGTTCATGATGCTTCATAGTTCAAATTGTTTAGATAATAAAATTACTGTTTACAACAGCATTCTCTAACAACAGTCTTATTGTTTAGACAAACTTGGTTACACGAACAAACAAGATCCAACAAAATTTTAGAATAACAGGCATCAACACATTTTGAGTTCCTCGAGTGAATTGCTTCAAAGTTACTCTCATCCCCGTACAAGAAGACGTTACCAATGTTTCACATTACTCAATAAAGCAAAGTAGTTGTAACTCATACACATAGACACATCCATCATTGACATGTCAAAAAAAGCATACATCATTGATTTTGCCGCAATGCTGGAAGTGGTACGATGGTTTGAAGTTTGAACACCAAAGAAAAACAATTCATGTTGTCCAACAAAAGCATGCAATGGCTATAGCCTATACCAAATATGTTAACTTTTGTTATCATACCTTTGAATGTCTTTTTATTCTTTTTTGCACTATTGTTTACTGTCATTGCTCTGTCTTTTTGCAACAACATAAAAGATTGGTATCATTTCAAATTGGCTTATAATTATGTTACTGTTCCCTTTCGTCGGTATCATAATAACTTAACATCTCCTTAAAGGTCATTAGTAGTTTCCACAGTTAATCTCTCAACCACCTTCCTTTCTTCAGCATTTAATAGTATGAGATTGTGATGTGAAGATAGGTAGGTATAGTTACATTAATATACCATAACATCTAGATCTTTTATTATTTGTGGGGATATGTGAATCTTAATAACAAATTAGTATTAAAAATATGATAGGTTATGGTGTTTATTCACTTGTAGCATTGGTATGTTTATTTCAAAGTATTACCTCTCACTCCTAATAAATGTCATATTTGATATGTGTGCAATTTTTAAAAAAATGATTAGATATGTTAATTTTAATAATAAAATTAATATTTTTTATTAAAATATTTTTATTTATTATAGTTAGTGGAGTAGTTGAAAAACGTAAAAATTAATGAATAAGGATATAGTAATGAAAAATAATAATAAACGTTGTATTGGTATTCTAAAAAGACATTTATTTTATAACATAAAAAAATACAAATGAGACACTTTTTATGAGACGGAGTGAGTAGCTTATTAAGTTGTGAAAGCGTTTATCAAATGAAATCAAGAAGTTAATATGGTAAAATAGGTTAATGAATGCATTGTCTATCATAATTTCTTAGATATGAGAATTAAAAGCATTGAATACTTGAACATACTAAAGCCACATTTGTGGGAGTTTGGCTTCAACACTAATTTTAGGAGAGTTCGTGAAAATGCACTATGTTTGGTACAAATAGTTGGAGTTTGTTGAAAATATATATATTGAAAAAGTCTCGCATCATTTAGTTTTGTGAATAAAAAAAGAGTGCAAAACTATATATAAGATAAACGTTTTTTGAAATTTCACATCGCTTAGTTTTGTAAAAGAATAGGGAATCCAAGACTTTATATAGGATTCAAGTTCATACACCAGTCAAAAACACTTTAACTTTGTATTTGACTTTCTTTGTTCTCTTATACTTTTGTATATAGTGTTGTGAGATATAGTTAAATATTTGTTTTGGAGAATGTTTGTACTGGGGGCCTGAGTTAGTTGATGGTATATTATGTGTTGTAACAATTTTCACATAGTGTTATTTTCTGGTTGTTATTGCCAACAGTCGTGGTTTTTTCTTTATCTCTAATTTTGGGGTTTCCACGTTATGTTCTTGTGTTGCGATTGTGTTCAATTTTTTCTCTATGCTTTGTTTGTTTTTTCCCCTAAAACTGGTATAACAGCTTTTGGTTCGATCCGGAGATAAGTGTTTTAGTATGCTCTATGGTTGCAGTTTTTTCTGATCTTCCACATCAAAAAAGAAGGGTAATGTTGTGAAAGAGTTGTTGAGCTGCAGTCACAAATTTTTTTGTGCAGTTTGCGCTATAGAAATTTGATGGAATAATTTTTTTTACTTGTGGAAAGTTCAAGTTATAGATGTGTTGATACAATCAAAATTACACAAGGTACAAGATTATGTCGGTGGTTGAAGAACTTCCTACCAACAAGGAAGTTGCACCATAAGTTTTCAACTTAATTTTTGAGTTGTAAAATTCTTTGAGTGGTTTAACTTCAAGTGAAATTTATTCTTCATGATAAAGTATATGATTGTCGATGATGACAATGTAAATTTTTTGAAGTGGTTTATCTTTAATTGAAATATATTCTTCATGAGAGAGTATGATGAATTTTTAAAACTATGATTGTCGGTAAAGACAATGTGAAAATTCTTGGAATGGTGTAGCTTCAAGTGATTATACACTTTATGATGGAGTATGATTGTCGGTAAAGACAATGAAAGTTGATATATTATTATCAATCAAGGTGGAGATTATTGATATTAATTGAAAACATACATGTTGATACTCTTTATGATGGAGTATGATTGTCGGTGAAAATAATGAAAACTTATGTATTATTTTCAATCAAGGTAGAGATTATTGGGGTTGGTTGAAAATATACATGTTAAAAAAGTCCTACATCGCTTAGTTTTGTTAATGAAAAGAAAGTCCAAGGCTATATATATGATCAAGTTCTTTGAATTCCCACATCGCTTAGTTTTACGATAGAAGAGAGGGTTCAAGGCTGTAAATAAGATACAGGGTTTTTGAAGAGTCACATCGCTTAGTTTTGTGAAGGAAGAGGGAGTACAAGCCTTTATACAGGATTCAAGTTCTTCATTCTAAAATGCATCAGTCAAAAGCACTTTAAGCTTCTATTTGAATTTCTTTGTTCTCTTATAATCTTGTATTAGAATGTTACGAGATGTAGTTAAATATTTATTTTGAAGAATGTGGGTGTACTGGGGGTCTGGGTTAGTTAATGGTATATTATGTGTTGTAAAAAATTTCAAATTGTGTTATTCTTTAATTGTCTATTGACAAGGGTCGTGTTTTTTCTCCAATTCTGAAATTTCCACATCATGTTCTTGTGTTGTGATTTTGTTCAAGCCTTAGACTCCTTATTCTTTCACAAAACTAAGTGACGAGGGACTTCAAAGAACTTGTATCTTATATACAGTCTTGGATTCTCTCTTAATTCACAAAACTAAGCAATTTGGAACTTCTTCAACATATATATGTTCAACAAACCCCAACATAAACACAGTGTGTTCTAGGAGCACAATGCGTCTAGGGCATAGTCTATTCATGTGTTCTTATAGAAACGGGTTGCGTTTAGGGAAATGCAATGTGTTTCCCCTTTCACCTATAAAATGTGTTTTTCGGTCATTTATGTCTACGCAAGTCATTGAGATTCAATTCTAGTGATAGAAACTTAGAGATATAAATGGAGAAATTTTTAGGATTGAATACTAAGAATTTAAAGACCTTCGAAGGTATCTAAATGGATAGAGAAACACTTATAAGAACCTTAAATTTGTGTGATACATATAGAGAGTTGAAGAGATTGAGAAATAGTTAGGTAGAAAATAGAGATGTTCTTGGAAACTTGGAAGGTTATTTTCTCGTAACTCATTAGTTATTTTTTTGTAACAACTTTAGAGTATACTGAGTTGGAAATCTTCTCTGTCTCCCATAGTGAATCGGTTTGATCGAACAAAGTAAACAAACATTTTGTGCACTCGTCATTTTATCTTGCTTTTCTTACTCGTGTGGATTTGCTAGTACTCTTATGTGTTCATATTAATTTTGCTTAAGGTCGTTTATTTTGGTTATCTTTATTCTTGGTCCTACACCTCAAAAAGGTCTTAGTGTAGTTAAATATTTCAATTTCACAACAAGTGGTGCCCACTGTGGGGAAAATATGTCAAGTTTGCATGTAATACAAGTTATATTAATAAGTTTTTTGGAGACAACGATTTTGGTTTGTGAAAAGTGAAGTTGCATGCAATATTAACTCATTCAAAGGGTAAGGCATTGATGCATGCATACAGAACACACATAAAGTATATCAGGATGACGAATAAGGTTATATGGGTCATTATATTGTACCTCTAAGGTAAAGCTTTATATGAAGTCACTAGAAACAATACTACAATCTTGATGTGAGAAAAACTTGAATCATTGTATATGACCAAATCTTTTGCTCAGACATTGTGTTATAAATAAGTCTACAATTAAGCCATTAACAGGAATTCACAAGATCATTGATGACTTGGAGAACATTAAGGTGAAGATTGATGATGAAAACATGTTTATACTCATGTTAATATCATTACTCAGATCCTTTGAGCACTTCAAAGATATCCCCTTTTATGGTACAGATGTTACTATTACTTTGGATGAAGTCCATATGGTTGTGAAATCCAGGTGAATTATTCTTCTTGGTTATCTTTATCCATTGTCATCAAAATATTCACTTCAAGAAGAAGTGTCCCGAAAGGGAGGTTAATGACAATTTTATTCATATTCTAGTTTCCTTACACGAGGATGGTGTGGTTTTGATATTTGAGACTAAAAAGAATTAGGTTGTAGACTCAGGATAATCTTACCACATATGCTCAAGGAAATAAAACTTTGAGACTTTTAAGCTAGAATAAGACAGAATTGTTCAACTCGGTGATGATAAGGATCTTTCATTGTATTGGTATTGTCATACTTAAGATGTTCAATGATATTGAGTTACTTCTACGTAATGTGAGATATGTGAAGTTGATAAAAATAAAAGAAATGAAGGTTTGAATCATGTTGGTCTTAAAAAAATTGATGTTCTAAAAAACAAAGAGTAATGGACCTAAAATTAAAGAGAATAAGTGAAATTCTGGTATGCAGATCACATGTGTTCCAAGAACATTGATCTCTGCTCAACAAGGATGAGGACAGACCATGGTCAATTTAAATTTCTTTAAATTGTCCCAATGTCACGACCTCTGTTGTGACATCTGCGGTCTGTCATGCTATTTATCTAACCATTTAAAGTACAGAATTGTAAATGCAGAAAGATAAATAACACAGTAATTGTTCACCAAGTTCGGTATCAACAACACCTACATCTGGGGGCTACCGAGCCAGGGAGGAAATTCACTATTAGTATAATCAATTCAAAGTCAAACCTCCAGTTTGCACTTCTCACTTAATCTCTACCCAATGACACTTCAGCCTAGTGACACTCTAGTACCTGAGTATACCCACTCACTCCCCCACTATCACGCAACAGTGATATCAAACAATTACAAAAACAGTATGAAGAGACACTTCATACACACCTTAATCTTGCTTCACAGCTTTGATCAAGGAACTCACACACTCTTGCTTCACAACTTCGAGTGAGACACAGCCTAGAATATACCTAACCAAAACAATTATCCACCAGACAATTGCTTGGATTACAAGTATTCCTAAACAGACTTTACAAGTGAAGACTAGCCTTCTTCACTTACAAATATGTCTACCTCAATGTATAAAAAAGATACAAAGGGTGACTTACACACAAGGGACTCTCAACCCTAGACCTCTATTTTACACTCTGATTTTTCTTGATGTGAGTGCCTTTTTTTTCTTCTGCTTCTGCTCCTCCTTTTATAGTCGTGCAGACTGGGCTTGGGCTGTGCAGAAGTAACAAATATTAGTTTTAACAAAATAAAACTAATTTCCACAATTCAAGGTGTTGTCCAATTAGGTCATGGCATGGCCAGCATTGCCTTGAATCTCTCCTTATATAACTCAGGGGTCATAACAAGTCTTCCTGAAATCTAGCCTAAGATAACAGAAAACCAACATGCCTGTACGACTGATGTCATACGATCAATGTCATGACATTCAGTATGACATCCATTCTTCTGCAGATTTTTCTTTACACCAGACCTGGCTTCACCCAATCTTCTGCAGAATAACATTAGAAACAAGTATGTTAAAGTTTCCTAAAAGGTCTCCAAGATCCCTTTATGATTACCAATACAATCTGTTCTTGTTCCTAATAAATCTCTTTGACATATTTACTGATGAGGTATTTTCAACATGGTCTCATCAATCCAAACCAATTCTGTCAAGAGATGTACACTAGCAGCTCCTTTTATTGTCATGCAACGATGTCCTGCTTAAGACACATGACAGCACACCTCACTCACTACCTGTGAGGAACTTCATCACAACTTAACCTGTTGTGGCTGCACACCTCACACTGCCTGTGAGGAACTAGGCTACTGCTAACCCATAGCAGTGCCTGTTGTACCAGACAGCTATGTCATTACTTTGGTAATGACATCCATGACAGCAGTCCTTTCTTCAGCCTCTGCTAGCTCCTGCTTGCTCTTGCTGCACTTGACCTTGATGTCAGCCTCTGCTAGCTCCTGTTGCACATAGCTCCTGCTGTATCCATGACAACAGTTATGTCATCTTCTTTTGTTAGCTCCTGCTACACAAAGATCCTGCTGCACCAGATGTCAACACAAGACAACAGTTCTGTTATCAACTCCTGCTAGCTCCTTTAGCGATGTCATAACTATGGTAATGACATACTGCTTAACATTAGTGCAGAGTCATGTTTTACCATAATTTAGCCAATCATAGAACCATGGACAATTCTATATCATAGAACCATGGAACTAACAAACTCCCCATTTGGCAAATTTTGGATAAAACAACTTATCACGACATTCAACAGCAGTTTACACAAACTATCATGCTCCCCCTTGATAGTTGCATCCAGCATGGCATCAACAATGCTTTTTCTCATCAGCAACAGTAGTTTTTCTTTTCTCCCCCTTGGTTTAGTCAAAACTTTGACAACAAATGAAGTACTTGTACATACATAAGCTCAACACAAACTGTACATACAGTCATCTCACCATCTCCCAAGAAATACACAAGCTGCTTGACCTCTAATAAGGACTGCACCACTTCAGCAGCTACACACCAGACAGATACACATCTTCCCCTGTCAGCATAAGCATAGCTCCCCCTGAAAGAGAGAACCCAAGCACATGAAGAATTACTTCAACATCTTCATACAGGCAGCTTTACACCCCTTGATTCACAACCCATACTGGATCAAATAGCATAGGCAGTTGCAGGATTCCTATTTGGAAGATTTCTCAGATTTCAGCTTTGATAGAAAATCTCCAAGATGTCAGAGTGGAAATCCTTCCATATGCACAAGATCAAGGTTGATGGTGTCTTGATCTTCATCTTCACCATTCATATAGTACTTGGATAGAGGCCCAAATACCTGACTTGATCCCTTGTCACCTAATGACAGACCCAACAGGACTACCTTGTCCTCTTCACCTTGAGCTTGGAGCAGTAACCCAATGTCACAACATCTTATCTGACATTCTGCCTTCATCAAGTTCCAAATTTGTTTGAAACCACAAACAATCTTGACACATAACTGCACTCTTGTAGCAATAGATCCTGGAGAGAAGTATAACTCTCCCATATCAATGGTAACCAGTGCACATGAATGGAAAACACAAGACGCATCTTCATGTCTTCAAGAACTCATTCTCTGTTCAACACACATGTTGAACGCATTCACTTACTGCTTGAACCACAAGCAAGTAGTACACCCATCAAATAGAAGCTCTCCCCCTATCTTTGATAACAGCTGCTCCAAGGTCCCCATATTATCTCTCATGACCAACTTCATGCTCATACAGAGAGAAGGCACCAAACTGATTCACCTCTTCCTAGAGTTACTTGTAGCAGAAGAGACCACTTCTCCACAAGTGTTCTGGCCTTAGACTGAGTACAAGATAGACACCGCATATGGACTTTATCACATCACAATGCACTCAATACCTTCACATCATACTCCAAGACAGTCCTTTTACCTTATCATTCTCCCGTATGACAAGATAGAGTACTTCTTAGCCAAGAAGTGAATCACAAGTTCCACAAGAGATCTTCACATATCAGATGATTTACATCACAGACACACCATCCCATGGTTCTTTATGTGCCCATACTGGACTTACTGCTGCCTAGTAATCCAACTGAAGATCTTCATAGCTCCACCAGCTTGATCAAATACATCTCCACAAGAAGGTAATCTTCTATACACAGCTTAGGGCTTCTACCACAGGCTCCAATTTGTGAACAGAAACAAATCTTCCTTTGGTCTTCAACCAATTACCCCTCTGCACCAGAGTAATTAGTTCCAAGCATGAATAGACACAACACCTTCTTTGGTCTTCAACTACTACCCTTCTGCACAAGAGTAGTTTTCTGAGGTACACTGCTTACATAACCAAATGCCATTGTTTGGTTACTCAGCATCTTTCACCAGGCCACTTTGATCTTCAAGTCTCAACCTCTTCTTGCTTCAAGGCAATGCATCTACTCCTTCACACAGCTCCCGCAAACTGCATGATAGGAAGCATTAATTCCATTCATACCTGAGAAGATCAACTTATCATCAAATGATATGCCACAACATCACTTGAGGCCTTGAAGGTTTTGCTTTATGTCACAACTTTGGTTAAGACATTCAGTTGGAGAGTTCAGGCTTTCATTCTGCCACTTAGAAGATTCTCTTTACTCAATTAGAACAAGAGTACATAGGCTTGATATCCAGTTGGATTAGACAACCTCAGTCCTGCTTTGTTGTACCACAACAATTACCTTGCAGTGCATTTGCTTCATGAAACTCCTCTTTAGAGAAACCAAACATGCCAAAGCTTGATTCTTTTAGGGAGGAAGGATCACACAAGTCTTTACAAAAGGATTCTCGCTTTCCTTAAGTATAGACTTCTTTAGAAAGTCAGAGATAACTGTCACTTATCCTTGACATCCAATATGACCAGGGTCATATGCTCCTATGCACTTAGATCAGAAATAAACTGACCTAAGCAGTGTTATCACCAACACCATCTTCTAGACAAGTTTCTTGCCCGGAAACTTTCTAGCTAATAGATCAGGTGCTTCTAGTAGAAACTAGAACACAAGTGTTGCACTCCAATACTCTTATAGAGCAGATTGTCTTCATCTTCATTCCCATCAGCACTCCATTCTAGCCTTACCTGCTGCACTCTAATGGGCTGATTCAAGAGACTGTCTTCATCTCTACTTCCATCAGTACTACATTCTAGTCTTAGTTTCTTGTCAAGAACCCTACTAGAATAAGGTTAGATTCAGCTTTATCTTCATTGACCTAGTGATTTACTCCTTGAATCAACAGAGTTCTGGAATGCTTCAACATCTAGTTGAACATTAGATCCTCGAAGTAAACCAAGCAGATCAGGGCTTGATGCTTGTGCAACAACTGAGGAGACAATTTGATCATCAACTAAGGATAATTCATTAAATATTTGAGAATATCTCAAGTAGCCAAGAATCTTAAATCCTTATAATGAATCCTTCTCTGAACTTTATGGATAACCAATTAAATACGTGTGTAGTCCATAAATAGCAATTGGTCTTAAATCCACCCAACTTTAGGAATACCAGGGTTGGGGCACCCTTGACTTAACCTGCCTATGTCTTCTTCTGCTGATAGCATCCTTGCAATTCATGAGTGGTGAAAATAAATCACCTCCCACTATCATCTCTACATAGCTTCCAGCAAACTATAGAACACAACAGAACAGTCCATGCACACAACCAAACACAGCTGCAGGCACCATCTTCCAATCATCTACACAACTGCCACTGTCATGCATCACACAGAAAATAGGCCAATCTTCTTCCAGGGGCATCAGAGTTCTTTTATCAGAGAAATATGCAGCGGAACCACCAAAAGAACATGCCCTACACAAGATGTTTGATCATCCAACATGCCATAAGATAGAAGTAGCCACTCTTCCTTTGGCATAACATATAGCTGGTCATAAGGCTCCTATATCAGAGGGTGCAACAGCAATTACAAGCTTCTCTTTAGCTCCACAAGCAGTAGCTCAAACATTCAGCAAGATCAGCAACTCATCTACAGCTTCTCCTTGTTCAAAACACCAGAAAGTATCTCCCAAGATCTCATCCAGAACAGACAGGATGCCTGCTCTGATACCAATTGAAATTCTGGTATGCAGATCACATGTGTTCCAAGAACATTGATCTCTGCTCAACAAGGATGAGGACAGACCATGGTCAATTTAAATTTCTTTAAATTGTCCCAATGTCATGACCAATGTCACGACCTCTGTTGTGACATCTGTAGTTTGTCATGTTATTTATCTAACCATTTAAAGTACATAATTGTAAATGCAGAAAGATAAATAACACAGTAATTGTTCACCTAGTTCGGTATCAACAACACCTACATCTGGGGGCTACCAAGCCAGGGAGGAAATTCACTATTAGTAGAATCAATTCAAAGTCAAACCTCCAGTTTGCACTTCTCACTTAATCTCTACCCAATGACACTTCAGCATAGAGACACTCTAGTACCTGAGTATACCCACTCACTCCCCCACTATCACACAACAGTGATATCAAACAATTACAAAAACATTATGAAGAGACACTTTATACACACCTTGATCTTGCTTCACAGCTTTGATCAAGGAACTCACACACTCTTGCTTCACAACTTCAAGTGAGACACAGCCTAAAATCTACCTAACCAAAACAATTATCCACCAGACAATTGCTTGGATTCCAAGTATTCCTAAACAGACTTTACAAGTGAAGACTAGCCTTCTTCACTTACAAATATGTCTACCTCAATGTATCAAAAAGATACAAAGGGTGACTTACACACAAGGGACTCTCAACCTTAGACCTCTATTTTACACTCTGATTTTTCTTGATGTGAGTGCCTTTTTTTTCTTCTGCTTCTGCTCCTCCTTTTATAGTCGTGCAGACTGGGCTTGGGCTGTGCAGAAGTAACAAATATTAGTTTTAACAAAATAAAACTAATTTCCACAATTCAAGGTGTTGTCCAATTAGGTCATGGCATGGTCAGCATTTCCTTGAATCTCTCCTGATATAACTCAGGGGTCATAACAAGTCTTCCTGAAATCTAGCCTGAGATAACAGAAAACCAACATGCCTGTACGACTGATGTCATACGATCAATGTCATGACATTCAGTATAACATCCATTCTTCTGCAGATTTTTCTTTACACCAGACCTGGCTTCACCCAATCTTCTGCAGAATAAGATTAGATACAAGTATATTAAAGTTTCCTACAAGGTCTCCAAGATCCCTTTATGAATACCAATACAATCTGTTCTTGTTCCTAATAAATCTCCTTGACATATTTACTGATGAGGTATTTTCAACATGGTCTCATCAATCCAAACAAATTTTGTCAAGAGATGTACACTAGCAGCTCCTTCTGTTGTCATACAATGATATCCTGCTTAAGACACATGACAGCACACCTCACTCACTACCTGTGAGGAACTTCATCACAACTTAACCTGTTGTGGCTGCACACCTCACACTGCCTGTGAGGAACTAGGCTACTGCTAACCCATAGCAGTGCCTGTTGTGCCAGACAGCTATGTCATTACTTTGGTAATGACATCCATGACAGCAGTCCTTTCTTCAGCCTCTGCTAGCTCCTGCTTGCTCTTGCTGCACTCGACCTTGATGTCAGCCTCTACTAGCTCCTATTGCACATAGCTCCTGCTGCATCCATGACAACAGTTATGTCATCTGCTTTTGTTAGCTCCTATTGCACAGAGATCCTACTGCACCAGATGTCAACACAAGACAGCAGTTCTGTTATCAACTCATGCTAGCTCCTTTAGCGATGTCATAACTGTGGTAATGACACCCTGCTTAACATTAGTGCGGAGTCATGTTTTACCACAATTTAGATAATCATAGAACCATGGACAATTCTATATCATAGAACCATGGAACTAACAATAAGGAAGAGAATCACACATAGAATTTATATTGGTTCACCTCGTTAACTTCTATGCTAATTCAGTCCCCTTACACTAAAGAGATTTTCGCTATAATCATAATGATTATTTATAACCAATAAGACAACCTAGTCTTAGATTTCAATGTCTTACACTAGATGAATTCCTTGCCTTACAACTTGTAAGGACTTTCTTGTCTCCCACTAGAGTACTTCTTTACCTTAAATCTTTAAGGGGTTGTCTGCCTCACAATAGAGGACTTTGGAAAAATTACAAAGTGATTTGTTTGCATAAACTCACAAAGAGTGGTAAGCCTAATGCAATGTAGTTACAACAATTTAACTTTCCTAAGAATGAATAATGAATAAAATAACACTGGTGTCTTGGTGTTTTTTCTTTGCTAATATGACAGTGTTTGGAAAATCTTAACAAATTCATATTGTTTCAATGACATAACAAAAAAAGAGTTCTTAGTCGTGGTAGAGTATGAAACCTTCAACATTTGAAGTTGTCCTTTATTAAGGATCTGAAAATTCCGAGCTGCCATACCAATTTTCCTTTCAAATAATTTGTTTTTTAGGAATGGATTCGTTGAAATTGTATTATATGTATACAGTCTTATCTGTTAATTTCTAGTATTAATCGTTGTCTTTTTATTCTTTTGATTTATACAATTATAATTATGTAACTTTTGAGGACATTTTATGGTGACATAGCTCAACTAGTCTTCGTTATTAAGGCATATGTGATTAGTTTATATTTTAGGCATAAGTGATCACTTGTGCAAGTGCAGATGATCATGTTTATCTGGGTACATATGATCAGTCTTTTCTTGAGGTGTAAATGGTCGTGTTATCTAGATACAAATGGTCAACCTTTTTGACTTAAGCACTTATGATCCTTCCTTTTCTTTGAGAAATATGAACATTTTTTCTAACTAGGTGTAATTGATCATCTACGCAATCTTATTTACTCTAGTACAAATAATGACTTCTTTTTGTTTGGGTGCGATGATCATTTAGAGTTAAGTTCTAAGTGGTCAAACTTGTTGACTCTAATACAAATGATCATTTCTTTTATATATGATAATGGCTATATTTCTTGAAAATGATTGCAACTTGTTCTACACACAGAAAAAAACACATCAGAGTATTGATTATTCTTCGTTATAGTGTTATAATCAAAACTTTACAAATAAAAGTTATTGTTCGTAAAACCATATTGGGTTCAACAATATATTCATAAGCTCAGGTGAATTGTTTTGTCCATAATCATGTTTAAATATCTATGATACTGCATTGAAGTTGAACAAGGGGTGTTGAATATTTTGCATGGGGTGGTGATAATCGTAAATGGTATAAAATATGTCGATTATATAAGTTAGATGGTTTCATTATTAACTAGTGAAGAATTTCATGACAAGAACAATTTAGAGCAATCGAGATCAAAACATGTTAGTGAAATTAAAAATACTTATTGGGTATTTTAAAGTGTTATCACAGATGGATTGACTTATTTTTATAGGCAAAATGTCAAATAGGATGTTTTCAAAGTTGTTGAGCACATATTAGCTCCATGTTTCTCTAACGCACTATTTTTTGAAAATTTCATTTTGGATCATTTGATTTTGTAGTTGATTCCATATAATATGATCTAGTAATGGTTAATTTATTCAAGATTGTACATATTTATTTTGAAAAGGTTTTGGCTGAAAGAGGTTTAAGTGCTAGTTAAAAATATTTAATTGGATTTAAATTGATTAAAAAATTTAATTGAATATACTTTGAAAGAAATATTTAATTGGTTATGCTTTTAAGAAAAGATTTATCTCATTTGTTTAGTCCAAGATTTTGCTGAAGTTGGTTTGGAATGATTTTGATTGGAAAAAATTTAATTAAAAAAATCATGCATGAAGATATTTAGTTGGATTTTCTATAAATGCAAGATTTGATTTGATTCGGTTGGATTTGGAATGTACCCTAATGGGCTTTTGGATGGACCGTAATCTCTATATAAAGAGATAGTTATCCATATTTTAAGATATAATTTTAGAAAGGATATCTACTCATTTGGAGACTTTTGTTTATTCGGGCTTTTGTATATTGTTTCTTTTATAATACTCTATCTAAAAGAGTCTTTCATGTTTTAATAAAATGACAATGAAATGGAAGAGTTCATATGAAACTGTTGTATACTATTAACTATTGAATTAGTGATTTTGTTTCATTTGGTTGATGCCTTCCAAACATAGATGATGTTGCACCAAACTAGGTTAACATTTATATGTGTTATTTATTTTGTTTATTTGTTTGTCATTATTTTTAAGTAATGTTGCCTTATTCATTATCTCAAAATTATGTGTGACATTCGGCCACTGATCAAACATAATTTCAATTGACATCAGAACAAACACCTTATTCTTGATTGGGTGGCTCCATGGGTTTATTTTATTTTTCTTTTACATGGTTGTTTTTATTAAGTTAATTCACAACAAGACATGGAAAATAGTTATAAAAGGATAGACTTCACTAAAGATTATAGTTGAAGACAAAATTGAAATTATAAAGCTAAAAAAGGATTGGTCTGTTGCTGAAGACAAATATACACTTGGAAATTATCGTGCTCTTAATTCTATCTATAGTCGAGTTGCTAAGCATATTTTTTAGATCATAAATTCTTTCACTAGTGCTAAGGAGGCTTGGGAGACTCTTAAAGTTGCTCATGAAGGTACATCCAAAGTTCATATGTCAAGACTAAATTTCTTATAACAAAATTTGAAAACCTAAAGATATGAGAGGATGAAACTATCTTCTAATTCAATGTTTGACTCTATGACATTGCTAATAACCCATTTCCTCTCGGTGAAAAGATGTTTGAAGAAAAGCTTGTTGTTGCACCTCAAAATTTGCCCAACCTCTTTTCTTACTTGGTTTATGTTTCATTGCATTAACATTTGCATAGTTATATCATTTGCATATCATGATATCATTCATATAGAAGGGGATCAAGTGTGATTCTTATCAAGAGGAGCCTAGCTAGAGGTCTTATTCAAGCTTGAGAAGTTATCAAGGTCATCAGGAAGTGGTTTGAGTGTCTAAGAGTTTAGATGCTTGCATGTGGATTTTCTCCTAGCTTGAGGATCAATTGAAGACCATCAGAGGGATGTGAAGTCTTGAATAAGTAGAGGATATATATGGAGCTTATAGAATACCTAGAGGGTCATGGGAGAGCCCAATCAAGTCATTGGGTCAAATGCAAGAGCCACAGTTGAAGTGCAAGCAATTAGGGTTTCATCTGGGTCAATCCTATGTCAACTGTGCAATTGAAGATTATCAAAGCCTACTTTTAGGTCATGGAGTTCATGAAATGATATGTTGAGACATTTGTGGTGTTGTGCCAAGATCAAGTCAAGAAGAGTCAAGAGTGTGGGAAATTGCTAAATTAGGGTTTCAGTGTAAAATCCCTTGTTTAGTGCCTAACTTCAAGACCACATAAGTAAAGATACAAGTTTCAAATGGATCGTTGGCCAACATGAAACTTGTAGAGAATCTCAATACCTTTAATTTGAGTACTAGAAGTCCTCAAGGGGATTTATAGAACTCAAGTTATGGTCCAGACAAGTTACAGGTTCTCAGATGTCTCTGAAATTTGTCTGTGAAAATCATCTGACTTCAAACCTATTTTTGACCTAGAAGGAGGTTTCACCTGAACTTTTGACCAACATGAAAGTTGTTCCTCATGATCTTAGCTTTCTAAATTGTATTATAAGTATTCCATATGATTTGTAGAACTCAAGTTATGAGGTTTACAAGTTAGGGGTATTTTGGGAAAGTGAGATTATAGGCCATTTTCAATCATAGGTCAAAATATCCAACTTGCACTTGTCAAATGGATTTTTGTTCAACATGGAACTTGTTCAAAATGTGGTTTTTAGGCTAACAAATAAGTCATGGTGAATTGATTTGACTCATATCAAGATTTGGTTTGAAATGGCTTAAAAAAGAAGATTTTAAAAGGATTTAAAGTTGAAAATTTCAAATTAATGGTTAAGTGACCAAAACATGTCAAGTAAATACTCATTTTAAATGGAAATATCATTTCAAACACAATGACATTGGTAGATTTTTGAGTTGGGGCAGAATTTCACAAGTTATCATTTGGTTTCTTCATATGCAAGTTACATGACCAAATCACTCACCAAGGCAATTCAAGTGTTCCTTTTGATCCAACACAAGTGATTATGCAAGCAAAAGGAAGCTTCTAGAGCAAGCTACATGGCCAAATTTGCGACTGTCACATGGAAATTTTGAAGAGAAAACAGAAAATTAGAACTACTGATTTGGGCTTGGATTGGACTCAAAAAGCCCATAGACACACTCTATATAAGTCATTTGATGATTTCAGACTCAGGTTGGTGCTCATTTCGTGGTAGAAGCAGAGAGAGAAAGTGAATTTGCAAGCAAGCAAGTGCAGATCGGGTTTTGAGTTCAAGGCAAGTTCAGATCAAATTGAAGGATCAAATAGCTTCCTCTTGCATCCTTGAGTGTTTCTGGAGAGTTTTGAAGGCTGAATCGAGCTCTTGATACCTCTGTTAGTGGATCTACACCAAGTATGTAACCTTCAAATTTCTCACAATTCTAGGAAGATGTAGTTCATGTTGTGCATGTGGTTAGGATCTAGTTGAAGTGTAGATCGTTTCTGGTTAAGAATTGGAGCAATTAGAGACAAACTTAGGTGACTTGTGATTTCTGTTTGAGCACGATTTGATCTGGTCATAAGGAAGTAAGGGAAATTGGATAGATCAGGATAATGTATGAAGCATGAGGATCATTCTTATGATTTTAGATTTGAGTTTAGTGATGATCAATATTGAGGTAGCATTTCTGTTTGCCTTCGAATTTCAAAACCTAGCCTGATCTAGAGAAATTGGAGATGATATTTGAGATCCTCGTGAATTTCTGAGTGAGATGATGTTAGGTTTGATGAGTTTTGGTTATCTGTGAACACCTGCTCACCGGAGAAGACAACCAGAGGTCTTCTCCGGCCACCACACCTGGCTTCCCTCCATCTGAGGATTCAAATTGGGGACGATGACTGATGACCATCAAATCTTGTTGAAGATTGACTTGTTATGTGCATCGTGTGGCTTGCATTTGATCTGAGGATTTGCCTCCAAAACCAAAACGCAGCGTTTCATTAATCCCAGTCAGCGTGTGACTGGGATGCTTGCGTGGACGCGCTCATTGCTCTTGGATCTGATTAATTTGTCAAACAATCCAACGCTCATGACATTTTCCTGGTTTTTAATTTCTTTTATTTCATTTTTGTATTATTTTAAATGCATATTGATTCCAAAAATCATAATAATTTCATCTTTAATCTGAAAAATATTTTAAAAATATGTCCATGCTCCTGATTAAATTTGTGATTTTTTGGAATCAATAAATTGCATTTTCATGCATTTTTCAATTTAATTTGCATTTTTCTCTTTTATGTTATTTCTTTAATTTTGCATAATTGCCTATCTGTTTTGTTGATTTTGGTTTGATCATTTGGTTTGGATTCTGATTCTGATTTTTGAGTATGTTGTAGGTTAGATGTGTATGCTCCCTTAGGATTTTTATTAGATTTTTTTAACAATTGTAGGTTCTGTTTTAGGTGAGATGTTTAGAGCTTTCCCAACTTATGGTTTATCTTGACACAATTCAACTTAGGATTTATTTAGTGGACCTAGAAATTGATTTAGGCTTTGATATTTGAACCCTAGAATGTTAAAACATGCGTGTTCCCTTAGGAAATTTCTTAGATTTTTAAAACTTAGTTTTCTATTTTAGATTTATTTCACAAGTAGGTGTTGCTTTTGGTGTTCCTTCTTTGGTGCCTTGCCTTGTTTGATCTTGTTGGTGGCTTTGGAGCTGGAAGAGCTTGGTTTCCTTTTTGGAGGAGGTGTTGGACATCTTGTAGCTGCTGTGGGTTGGCTTGTGGAGCTTAGCTTGAATCTTTCTTTCTCTTTTAGGAGCTTTTTAGAAGCTTATAGGATTAGGGTTTTAGGAAGAGCCCTTAGAACTAGTTCTTTTCTTTTCATCAAAAATAGAATGCATTGTTTACTTCTATCCTCATCCTAGGATGCAAAGTCCTCTTAAGGAAGCCTCATCTCTCCTTTGGAGGGATAAATGGCATGCCTTAATGAGTAGAACTTTTGAGGATGCACTTTCTTTCCAATGTTGGTTCCTGATGAATTCCTTTGGTCTTCATCAGGTTTCCTAGCATTGTAACTTGATCTCAATGATAATTTCTCTTCTTGTGGAGCTTGCTAGAGTTTGAAGATGAAGATTGAAGAAGCTTGAAGATAGGAGCTAGCTTGAAGATGAAGAATCTTTGCTGTCAACTTTGCTGTCAATTCAACTTTGCTGACAAGAGCTGTTGTTAAAGGTTGAAGTTGTTGTCTATAGAAGATTGTTGCTACTGCTTGGGCTGCTTCCTCTGTGTTTCTTTTGCTGTGTTGTCTGCTTGCTTGTGTTGCTTGCCTTTAGGTTTGAGGTGGATCTTGTCTCCCCTTGCCTGTTGTTTTCTTAGGTTTGAGGTTGAGCAGGACCCCCTTGCCTCGCTTGTACTGTTGCATAGCATGCATTTTACTGTTTACTGTTTACTGCTTGCTTTCTTTTGCTGTTTTCCCCTAGGATCTCTGATTTCCTCTGTGCAAGAGGGAATTATGACAGACATTAGGTTTCTAAACCATGCATGATAACAGTAGGTAGATTCCCTTTCAACCATAGTCTTAGGGTGTCTTTCTCTTCTCATCTCAAAACAATTCAAAAATACAGTAATAAGGTTAATTGAAGTCGTACGTTACGAGTCTTAAGCTATCTGGGAAAAGATTGGTGGAGGGAGTCTTTCCAGTAATCTGGATGTTTAGTGTGGTACCCTTTGGGTGACATGTGAAGCATTCACTCCTAGTTCATAGTCTCTAGTGCGACGGAGATTGCGAACATCCTAAAAAACAGTTCTTTCGTAAAAGATTCAAACAAACATTCAAACTCTGTTTTTGTCCTCTTGGACTCTTAATCTGGAAAACCCTTTCATAAGGAGATAAAAAACTGTCAAACAAACTTGTGTATTCCGTAGCCCGAACTACGTTTGCTCTGATCTTTCATGTCGTATGAAAGTATGTAGGCACGAGATGCGACATCTCAGCGAGCAACCTTCCCCCTTCCCCCGTAGTTAGGCGAACTACGTTGACTCTGATTTCTCGTTCCAGACGGGAATACGTAGGCATAAAGTGCGATACTTTGCCGATTCATTTTCTTTTTGTTTTAGACCATACCTTTAGAGTAGATAGATAAACACACCCTTAGATAGAAAACAAGCGTGGATCCCGTCGAGTACAACGGACGTGAGGGGTGCTAATACCTTCCCCTTGCGTAACCGACTCCCGAATCCAGGATTTGGTTACGATGATCATTCCTTTCCCTCTTTGCGTTAGGTTTTCTCTGAGCGTTTCCTTTCCCTCTTTTGGGATAAATAACGCACGGTGGCGACTCTTCTGTCATTGTCGGTGCCGATTTTCGCAGTAGCGACAACTGGAGACTCTGCTGGGGATTCTAACGATTCCCTATGCGAGTCAATCCTAGCATTTGCTTTCCCGTTTGGGGTTTTGTATGTATTTATCTTTCTGTCTTTACTTTCAGTATTATATATTATTGTTGTTATGCTGTGGGTAAAGGGGTTAGTGTGAGAGATAAGTCGGACCTGGGCTTGACATAGACTTAGAAGTAGAAAGTAGTGGTTAGCCTGCTTGCTTTGCTCGCACCAGCTAGCTATGAAATCTGCACTCAGACGAGATTCTCTTTGGTGGCATCTTGCCTGGCCCTTTGGGCTCGACAGGTTGTTGGATTTGAGGGTTGTCGACTCTGGGGACCTATCATTTGGGATTCGGCTAAGTGAGGCATCTTCAAGGGACGATGATGCCACACCTTCTGGGTATCGTATCATCGCTCTTGAAAGTCTGTGACGCTGATGACCACATAGGATGTCGTACCTCGTCTGCGAGTTAAGTACATACCTGTGAGGGGTAGGTGGGTCTTTTTGCAGGAAAACTCTGGCCTCAGAACACCTGGTTTGTCTCTGTCAGTGAGAATTGGTTGTGAGGGTTCTTTTGTGGTTGGTTTGGTTTGAGGAGAAGATCTGATAGTTCTCAAGCTTCAGTACAGCACAACACAGTTCTTCATCATTGCACTTGATCCCCTGTTTGCATATGCATTTGCATTTTCATGTTTGCATTTCATTAACGTGTATTTATGTTGCAGGTGTGCTTTTTCCCCTCAGATTCTAGTGTTCTTCTTGCCAGACATGGAGTCCATGAAGAGGACAGTTGCTTACAGGTTGCCTTCTCCCGATGTCAGTTCCTTGTTGCAGTTGGTTGCTCTAGCAGATCAGAGAGTAAGGGCTGAGTTTAGAAAGTCTTATGGGAAACTGCTCAGTTTGGTGTGCAGGCCTTCTGTGTTTGAGATGACTGGATTGTATACCTTGATGCAGTTTTACGAGCCTCAGTGGAGATGCTTCTTGTTCCCTGATTTTATTTTGGCCCCCACTTTGGAGGAATGTTCTGATATGCTAGGAGCTCCTGTGTTAAATCAGATGCCTTTTATTCACGAGGATATTGAGCCTGAGTTGGATAAGCTTGCTAAGATTGTCAGTTTAGATGCTTCTGAGTTCCCCGGAGGTTTGGTCAAGCTGAATGGATTTTATGGTTTTCATCTTTCTTGCTTGGTTGAGAAGGCTACGCAGTGTGCGAAGGATGGATGTTGGATTGTCTTCAATGTTATTCTCGTTGTTGGCATTTATGGGATTGTCTTGTTCCCCAACTTGCCTGATTTTGTTGACTCAGATGCTTTCTTTATTCTTGCCTCGAAGAATCTGGTGCCTACTCTCTTGGGTGACGTTTATCATTCTATTCACTATAAGAATGAGAAGCGTCGGGGAAAGAATGTTTCTTGTTGTGTACCTCTTCTATACAGGTGGTTTCAGGGACATCTTCCTAAGACGGGACCTTTTGTTGATACGGCTGGTACTTTAGATTGGTCTTCCCGATTGATGGGATTGTGTGCTAAGAACATTGTTTGGTTTGATCGGAACCTGCTTGGAACGGATATTATATATAGTTGTAGTGGCTTTCCGAACATTCCTTTGATTGGACGGAAAGGTTGTATTAACTATAACCCCTCTCTGCTTGTGAGACAGTTTGGCTATGCTTTGAGGGATTCTCCGGTTGAAGACGAGATACAGGAATCTCTGTATCTCACGGGTTTATTAGACTGAGATGTTTTGGTCAGATTGAGGTATGCTTGGGGTAATATTCACAGAAGAGGAAAGACATTGCTTGGCAAGAGTGACAGTCGAGCTTATAATCCTTATCGGCTCTGGATCCATGAAAGAGTTGAAAAGTCTTTGATGTCGTTTCCTGCTGCAGAATCTTTATATCCTCTGGTGATTGAGAAACCTACTTCAGTAGAGATTGAGAAGTATAACAAGCTGCCGGATGAAAAGGAAGAATTGCGAAGAGCAAATGAAGAGTTAGAGAAAGAGATTTTCCATCTTCGGCATGAGAAGAGTGAGGCAACCTTCACTTTGAAGAAGCAGACTGAGATGATTAATAGGTTGGGTTCAGATTTGACTGAAGAGACCAGCAGGAGAGAGAAGGTGGGAGTAGCCTTGAATGGGGTTAGTAGTGTGCTTCCTAATAAGAAAGAGCTTCTGAACAAGGCTTATTCCCGACTATCCAAATGGGAATTTTTGTGGAATGCCACGCTTACTAGCCGAAAGGAGCGTGAAGATGAGTTAAAGCTGCAGATTTCCCGGTTAGAGGAGCAGCTCAGCGCTAAGGATGCGAAGATTGCTGAAGAGGCATCTCTTAGACGTGACGCTGAGTTTAGAGTGAGCAACATGGTCAAAGAAAGGAGGGGTTGTGAACTAAAGGTTGGCTTCAAGAAATGCAGGCTTGATGAGTGTTTTGGCAAGGGAGCCTGTGTAGAGGATGCCAAAAAGTTGAGATCCACTGTTAGGCGACACGCATTACTGATACAGGAACTGCTCTCCAGAACGGTCATCCGGAGACGTTGAGGCTATTGGGGGATGTCTGGGCGCGCCATCCGTCCTGATTTATCTTTGTTTTCTTTTGTAGTATGTTATTCGTGCTTGTATTTTGACCATCGCCAGGCTTGTTGGCCGAGGTCTTTTCAGTTTTATTCGGTTTTGCCTTTGTACTCTGCCTCTTGGCATTTGTTTATGTATGAGGTTTCTGATTCTGTGCTTGCTTACTTGGGACTCCATTGTCGTTATGGCTTCTTCTCTGGAACTAGAATCGGGGGGGAAATTAACCTGTTGCGTATTTACATGTGTGCATCTGCATATTCATATTGCATGGCAGGTACCTTTTTGAGCTCAAATCTTATCTCCTGCATCTTTCAGGTTGTTTCAAGATTGACGAATAGAAAACTCACTGGTACGCTACAAGAAGCAACTGTAAGAAGATAATGGACCAGGTACAAGCTGAGATGCAGGAGATCCGGGATAGGTTTGCCCAATTCATGCAGGCTATGGAGGTTGTGGCCAAGGGCTAGGAACATCTTCAAACTCTGGTGCAGCCGCTGCTGGCGCGAGCGGCTGGTAATACTGAATATAACTCTGTTCTTGTTGAGACCCCCCGCAGGGAGGAACTGATACCAAATGCTGGTGAGACTGGTACCGGCAATGGCAACGGCAACGGCAACGCTGGTAACGGAAATGCTGATAATGGCATTTGGAACGTGGAAATCAACAGGAATGTTGGTATCAATACTGGTTTCGGTGACAACAATCAGGGTTTTGGATTTGGCAATCAGGATGACAATGATGGCTTTAATAATCAGGGTTTCGGCAACGGAGGGTTTAGCGATAACAATCAAGGTTACGGTAATAATGGCTACGGCAATGCTGGGTTTGGCAATGTGAATACCAATGGTGCTGGGATGGGTCCTTTCAATGCTAGTTTCGGACCAGGCGGGGCTAATCAAGGATTTGGTAATAGAGGACGTGGTCCTAACTTTAATCAACAAGGATATGGTCGTAATGCTGCTTATGACGGGTATGGTAATGAGGGTCCGTATTGGGACAGAGATCGTCAGGAAGATGCCTTTTCTGGGCAAGGCATGGGTTTTGAAGGTCTCACTGATAATGATCAGAGGATTAAAATGTTGGAAGAATAGATAAGAGGTATAGCCAATCAAAATTCTGCAGGTTTGGACATGGCTACCATGGGGCTGGTTCCTGGGCTGATGGTGCCATTGAAGTTCAAAGCTCCTACTTCCGATAAATATAAAGGGGATACATGCCCACGGGTTCATGTGCGTTCATATTACCGGAGGATGTCTGCTTACTCTGATTATGAGAAGATGCTTATGCATTTTTTACAAGATAGTTTGTCGGGACCATCGCTGGAATGGTACATGGGACTAGAGCCTGCACAGATCGGAAGTTGGAAAGAGTTGGCGGATGCTTTCGTCAGACACTACCAATACAACAGTGACCTTGCGCCAAATAGGGTCCAGCTTCAAAGTCTTTCTCAGAAGAACGGGGAGAGTTTCAAGGAGTACGCTCAGCATTGGCGTGATCTTGCGGCAAGGGTACATCCACCTATGGTTGAAAGGGAATTGATTGATATTTTTGTTGGAACATTCTCTGGGATGTATTATGATAAATTGCTCAATTGCTCGATGGGTAGTTTCTCCGACATGATACTCATGGGAGAACGGATTGAAAATGGCATTAAAATTGGTAAGATTCAAGCCGGTGAATCGACCTCAGCTGGAGGTGCAAAAAAGGTCTTTGGTGGTAGAAGACAAAGAGACGCTAGTGCAGTGTATGGTGGTCGAGGACGAGGTAGAGGTAGGAGTCAGTATATTCAACAATAGGTTGCTAGTGTGACGATTCCTATACCTCAACAACCACAACAACAGCAGCAACAACAACAAAGGCATAATCCTGCTCAGAGAAGGATTCAGAATGGGAAGCCGAAGAGGGTATTTGATGCACCTCCGTCAATGTATGCAGAACTGCTTCAAACGCTGTTAGGGTTGAATCTGGTTGAAAAGAGAACATTGGACCCCCCCACAGAAGCGCTTCCTTACGGGTATGATACTAGTAAGTGTTCCACCCTAATTTTTGACTGTAGGATCCTACCTCTTTTTGCGCTTTTAATATTATTATTTGACTTTATTTTAATATTTTATATCTATGTGACTAACCAATTTGTGCAGAAGCAGTAATATCGAGTGGAGATAACATTCATTCTCATAGTCAATCATTATGCAGAGCTAACCGTTTTAACCAATTTGCCTGTTTTGTCTTGTGAAGTTAGGTTTACTGCTAAAAGTTCGGGAAGTCATAAAAGTTTTACGTGTACCCCTTATCCACCATAGGTCATACTGAATTACTATGGAAAATCTTACCCTCACTCTTATGGTCTCATATGTCAACACGAGGTTTGCATTCCAAGAGCTCTTAGAGGTTTCTCACTTGTGGGTTGTGAGTTTGAGCTTCAAAAAAAACAAAGGGAGTATGTTCATGACAAGCTTGCTTTATGAAGAGGATTTATCTAAAAATATGTTGAGGAGTCCATCTAATGAGACGTATTCATGAACTTGTTAAAAGTATTACAAGTGACACTTGATAATAAGTTTTTGAATACAAAGTCTTTGAAGTAATTTTATGCTGGGCCAAAGGTTTATTGTGTGATTATTCCGAAATGTTATTACAATATGTGTTTGAAATACTCAGTTGGATAATGCACACCAAAAGTACGTTTTGAAATGAACTGAAGGATAAATTGACATAGTTACATTTTTCAACAAATTCAAAAAGTACACAGGATCCTTCATTTTCTTGCATAATACAGTTGTTACAGCAAACCAGAGTGAAGTTCACTTTTCCCCACATTAGCATTGGTTTCAACTTTTGTTACATGATCCTACAAGCTACCTTATTAGTTCTACACAGCTCAGAACCACCATAACATGCCATCAATTTGTAAAATGCAAGCAATCTGGGATTTCGCAGCATCGCACGTTTTATCATCTAAATGCATTAAGACACCAAACAATGCTAATTTGCCCAAACACAATGAGCTTGCAACAGAGCTGAGCATATTTAGTTTGAATGAGCGAACCGTCTACTGAAAAAAAACTGCTTTTGCTAATCTTCGACTTCGCCGGACAAGCTGCAGGTGCATACCGAGAATGTGGAAATCCTACATCAGAAAAGCCACATAACAAAATAAGATCAACCAAAATCAGGAAATTGAACCGTTTCAGATTCAAGAAATGGATCAAAAGGAGGGCATCAAAGAAAGGAAAGTCAGGAAGTAAAATCACAGGATAATCTAAGAAGGAAATATCATCACAGCTAATAGAGCTTCAAAAGAGAGAGGGTCTCTATACCTTGTCTTCCCCGTCATACCATACGCATCCAACATGGGAAATGATTCAAACGTTAGAAATCATCAGAAAAACAAACGTACACTATGCCATACATGAGGAGGAAACAATAGATGATTCAGAGTTTGAGAAGGATGTTACTGATGAAAAATCTACTGCAGACTCGGAAAAGAATGATAGTCTATCTGCAGGTTTACTCGTACTCCCAACGCAAGATGTTCTTAAAGACTCTCCTCAAAATGGTTCGCCTACAACAATTAATGCCAAAACTGATGTCTCAGATGATTTCTCTGCTAAAGACTCAAGTACAACGAATACGCTTGACAGTGAGAAATCATCCGACATTGGTGGGAATGGTTTGGTGTCTGTCTCCCCTCAACTTGAAGAACTTATTGATCGAACTTTGGGCCTTGGATCTGTTGCCAAATCAAATAAAGGTTATGCAGCTGAAAACTCTCAGGTTGACTTAAGCATTGAACACTATCTTGAACCAAGAAAACCTGCGGTAAGGGATGGACCATATTGGTTTGTCATGCCACCAGTTTTTGTATACGCCCTGCAATTACATACTTCATCAATTGAATGAATTAGGAGACGAACAAGTAAATTACATGTTAACTCCAGCAAAATCAGACGGAGTACTTGAAGTATACGTCCTCTACCTGAGCAAAGCTGCATCAAGCTTCAAAATCAACAACACAATATTGCTAGCTGCAAACACCGAATGCATCAGTCGCAAAAAGACTTCTTTGCACCAGCTACTTGGAATTCGCTCTGGGCTGTTAGCTTTCTGTGGCCCAAAGTCATTGCTATCCACACCTGCCAAAGTCACGAATTCAGAGTTAATAACTCATTGAAGAATATTCCACAAAGATTCAAAGAATATCCAAATCAAAGATGTGATTTCCGTTCAAACAGACAATTAAGGGGTTTGAGACGAAAAAGGAAATCGTTTCAAATCTTATTAGAACGGAATTGGAAAATCCCAATCTACAATCAATCAAGCATTCAAGACCTTTAATCAGATTTTAAAACGCAAATCTCAGTAAAGCCTATATAAGATGGAGGGATTTGATATGAAAAGGAGGGGAGAAGCCATCGAGAATCATCACAAAAATCAATTTCGAAAACCTAAGAAGAGAAGAGAACTTATCTTCTCAACCGACAAAACCATCACCCACCGCAAATCGCCGAGAACTCAATCCGCTATCTCACCCGCCGCCGCTATTATTCAAACCTTCGGTAATCCCTCATTCTTTATCCATGCTATTGCACGATTGATGTTCTGTTTGTGGTTTCAGGTCCAAACTAACGATGAACAAAAACGGGACCGTGATCGTGAAGGAGGAGAGAGACGAGAGAGATGCTACCGGAGTCGTTGAATCGTAAAAAGGGGAAACCGAGGGGGATTAGGGTTCTTTTCCTGTTCGTTTTATTTTTTTATTTGTTTGTTTGCTTATTTGTTATAATATAATTAAATACACTAACACTAACACACACTAATCACACCACACCACCCGTTAATCCCTTGCTTTAACCATTAACCTAGTTGTTTAAATTAACTAATAATGAACTTTTTTTAATCAGTTTTTTATTAAACAAATAACAATAGCTTTCTACTTGACCTATTGATTAAATTAATTAACCATCTTATATAATAAGAAAATCATTTCCATAATTTAAATAACTTAAATTCACTTGTTAATAATAAGTAAAACTCCTTTTAAAAAAATCCTATTAATTCACATTTGAAATCTTTTTGCCAATTAAATTTAAATTAACCTTTTTTTAAATCAACTTAATAATATTTTAATTACATGCTTATTCACTAAAGAAAACTTTTTATAAATAACTTACATTTAATTGTCATTTTTAACATTAAAATCTGTTAGAAACAATAATATAACTTTCCCAATAAATTCAACTCTTCTTAAAAAATAAATTAATCTCCTCTTTAAATAATATTAACTTTTTCAAACCTCCTCTAAAATCAATTCACAGTATAACAAAACAACTTAATCAATTTCAACTATAAAATCAATCGTGCACACCCACTTCACAACACATGCACCTACACTTAGCGCTTTCATGCGTATATATTATTTATCTTTATCTGCTTTTATCTTATTCACAATACACACACTCACCTAGCGCTTTCATGCGTATGTGTATGATTTATCTTTCCGCAATTTACTTTACAATCATTTAATATTATCATATTTATACTTATGCATCGCATTTCGTCCAAAGGAAAAACCTACACATGAGTCAACACTTGTGTGTAGTGCATATCATCTACATCATTCTCCCCACGATCCTTGATCCCATTCAAGTCGATCATTTAAGATTAGGACCTACCCCATAGGAAGGACATTGTCTTTATCTTTACAACATAGAAACAAAACAATACAAGCAACAATACAACTTTTCAAACACAAATAGAGAATAGATGTTAATCATCTTAAGTGAGATATAATCTCCACTTCCACAACAATACAATCAAACATGTAGGAACTTTGCCTTAAGAGCGATAAAGGCATACTTGGCGACCATCCGAGTACTTAAGCCCTTTTCTTAAGACGATTCAAAGACCATTTCCTATAACCCCTTTTTACATTTGTGGTGGTTATCTCTCCCTTAACATGAAGACTCATCTCTTCTCCTAAACCTAATCAAAACAACTATCCTAAACCCATAGGAACTTTGACCACAGTCAAAGGTCTCCTCAAACCCTTTAGGGTGAACTACAAAATACTCTGATTCCACTCCCGTAAGGATATGTAGGCATAAGATGTGACATCTTATCGAGTATACTTAGAAATAAACCACTAGGGTCTTTTCAACCATTAAGCAGATAACACATAGCAGTAAACAAACATTAAAACAAGAGGTTCCTGTAGAGTACTACAGAAACTTAGGATGCTAGTACCTTCCCTAAGTTTAACCAACCCCCGAACCTATAACTCTCTAAACCTTGCATTTGCATTGCATTGTGGGAATTTCGATCTTTATCCCTTCCTTTGGACAAATCAAAGTTCGGTTGCAAAATGAATTAAAGATTCAAACTAATCAATAGTTTGGTATCCAAATTTCACCGCGACAGAAATGGCGACTTCACTGGGGAACATCTAGTGGGTTTCCCTATCTTATTTTATTTTGTTTACTGCTTTACATATCTGCCTACTTGATTAATTGTTTACATGCTTTCTCTTGTTTTTCTTTTTGGGATTATTGTTCTTGAGTGGTGAGATAAAGTTCTACACCCGAACTTGAGAGAAATTAAGATAGGATGGTGATATAGTCGAGGAGGCTTATAGGGAGTTGAATCCCTACTAAGTTGAATCGAGAATCCCGCTCAGTTGAGGCCCTTTTCGAAATAGTACTGTTGAACGAGCAATCGTGAAGACACACACTACTTTCGACTTTGGAGCCTATGATATTGAGGACTGTAGTTACCTTAACCCAACTTTGGCCTTTATTAGGACGTAGTGCGAGACTATGAGGAAGTACTTCCGAAATAGTGCTACGCGAAGCTACACTCAAAAGAAGTTCTCTTGAGAATATTATTAATCCTCGAGTAATTGGGAAATTGATAATATTCGATAGATGGGCTGATGATTCTGAGTCCCTTTAGAACCTTGTTCTGCAGGTACAAAACAACCTTTAGTCCTTAAACCTTTGGGAAGGGTACACCTTTACTCCATGCTCGTTGCAAACCTAGGGCGCCCCTTGTTTGTTTATCTTTATGTCCTTATGTGAATACTTGTGTTTGCTGCATTCATATAGCATCATTCTGCATTGGACTTCATGGGATTTACCTTTGTTTATGAATATTGTAGGTCACCATGACTTCAAATAAAAGACATACTGTGAAATATACTTTTAAGAGTCCCAAATTGGACGACCTAAAGAAGTTGTGGGGTTTCATCAAAGATCAAGAAGAATTCAAGAACAAGTATGGAAAGCTGATATCTTTGTTGGGTTGCTCAGTGAATGAAGGACTTCTTGCCACTTTGCTACAATTCTATGATCCTCTTTACCATTGTTTCACCTTTCCAGACTTTCAGTTGTTACCTACATTGGAAGAGTATTCTTTTTTGGTTGGTCTGCCTGTTCTAGAAGAATCTCCTTTTCCCTTCTTGGAAAAGGACCCCGATGAGAAAGATATTGCTAAAGCCCTCCGTTTGAAGGTGTCCGACGTCAAAGCCAACCTAGTTACTAAGGATGGAATTCTTGGTTTAAAGACAGGTTTCCTAATCGAGAAGGCTTCATTCTATGCTGATTATTCTAATAAGGCTCCGTTTGAGGCAATTTTTGCTCTGCTCGTTTATGGGTTGTTCCTATTCCCAAGTTTCGAAGGTTTCATCGATCTCAAAGCATTCAAGATCTTTATGAGGAACAACCCAGTGCCAACTCTGTTGGGAAATGCATATCACTCTGTACATCTCCGAAACCTTCGTGGTGGAGGGATGATTACTTGTTGTGTACCTTTACTTTACAAGTGGTTTATTTTGCACTTGCCGAAGTCTAGCTCTTTTACAAACATTGGCAAAGAGCATTGGTCTCCAAGGGTTATGGCTTTGACCCATTCCGACATTGATTGGTACAACCGAGTGTATGATGGAGTATTAATCGTTGATAGTTGTGGTGACTTTGCTAATGTACCATTGCTCAGCTTTGATGGAGGAATCAGCTACAATCCTATTTTAGCTCGCCGACAGTAGGGATACCCGTTGAAGGAACCTCCCAAGAGTGTTCAAGTAGAGGGTATGTTCTTCAAAGATGATATGGAACTCCGAGGAAAGATTCTACATGCATGGCGTAGTGTACACAAAAAAGGGAAGAGAAGTCTAGGGAAGCTTAACTGTGTATCTTTAGAACCATACCTCCAGTGGGTCAGAAAAAGGGCAACCAAGCTAAAGATGCCCTATTCCCGTCAAGATCCCATAGCTCCAAGGAGAGAGCCCACTTATGTCTTTATGTCTAAAGCCGAGGAGTTAGGGGTGTCCTTAAGGAAGTCTCAACATGAGCTGGAATCTTGGAAGAACAAGTACCATGTAGCAGTGGCAGAAAATGATGAGTGTCAGAAGCAGAAGGCTGAACTTCAAAAGCAGAAGGCTGAACTTCAAAAGCAGAAGGCTGAACTTCAAAAAGAGAGGGATGAACTTCGGAAACAGCTACAATTGAAGGATGAAGAGCTACTCCCCTGCAAGAAGAGGAAAGTCATGGAGGATCTATTTTTCTCCGACCCACAATGCACTATTTGGAAAATAATTGTGGACAACCTTATCCGTGAGAAGGCGCAACTAGAAGAGCAGCTCAAGCAGCAGCATTCAAAGCTTCTTTAGTGTCTTTACTAGCTTTTATTTAGCTTTTATTTGGGACTCTTTAAAAGAATATTTATGTAGTCCGTTTCAAATTTAATAAAGCATTTCCTTTTACCGCAATGCCCATAAATAAGAGGAATCCCATGAAGTCCTAATCATCTTGCATTGCATTTTTTTCCATTGTTCACTTCAAGAAACTTAATTTCGTTCTGAAGGTGTTGTAATCATGGATTTCAGAAGAGAAACCCTGAAGTACACTTTTCAGAGTCCCAACCTCGAAAGCTTGAGAGAACTAGCCGAACTCGTCGAGGATCGCTTTGCCTTCGCAGCAAAATATGGAGGAGTTTTCCGTTTCCTCGAGCTAAGGATGAAAGAAGGATTGTTGGAAACATTGGTTCAATTTCATGACCCGATGTATCACTGCTTCACTTTTCCGGACTACCAATTGATGCCGACCTTGGAAGAGTACTCAGAGCTCTTGAGGATGCCTGTGACCGTTCGACCTCTATTCACCGGAAGGGAAGACACGCCTAGTCACCAAGAAATTGCAAATGCCACTCATCTTAGCCTTGAAGATGTTCAAGCACACCTGATCACCAAGGAAGGAGTCCTTGGGTTCCCCGCTGACTTTTTGATTGAAAAAGTCCGTTACCATGCTGAAAGAAAGGAGGCTCTCATCTTGGAAGCCAATTTTGCTCTGTTGGTCTATGGGACTTTTTGGTTCCCCAAAATTGACAATTTTGTTGATATGGATACAATCAAGCTCTTCATACTCAAGAATCCAGTACCCACCTTGCTTGCTGATACGTACTTTTCGATTCACTCGAGGAATGCTGAAGGAGGAGGACACATTGTATGTTGTACCGCCTTGCTGTACTCATGGTTCATCGCTCGTTTAACTTGGTATCCGTCCCTTTGGGATGAAGTAGCAACACCTCGATGGTCCGAGATACTTATGGCCCTCACCCATTCGGACATTGTTTGGTATGATCCCACCTATGGAGGCATGCCTATGATTCCTAGCATCGGAGGATTCCCTAACGTACCGCTTATTGGAAGAGAGGGATGTATAAGTTACAATCCCGCTTTGGCCCGTAGACAGTTTGGACACCCTATGATCCAAATACCTGACCCAGTTTCGTTGGAAGATATCTATTTCAAAGGAGAAGAGGACCTAGATCTCAGGACTGCCATCATTTATGCATGGAAATACATTGATATGGAAGGAACAGCTGCTTCAGGATACCCCAACTGTGCTGTTTCCGAGGATTATCTGCATTGGGTGCGAGAAAAGGCTCTCGATCTCAAAATGCCTTTTCCTTTCCATGAACCTATGGTATTATCTCCTCATGACCCCGACTGGTTCGAGGAAGAGGAATTAGAACAAGTAAAAATTGCTTTAGATGAAGCCCGGAAATTGAGGACTGCTTGGAAGAATAAGTTCTTCACCCTCAAGGTAGAGAAGGAAAGACTTCAAAAGACTTCGGAAATAGAAGTTGCCAGAAAGAGAAAGGCGCAAGGAGATTTATTTTCTCCTCATGCCTCTTCAAGTGTTGTCACCAGTGATGATCTCCCCTCAACTACCATGGCTTGGAAGGAGTGTGTGGAACGACTCATCATCGAGAAAGCGGCGCTGCAGGAGCGTATTGATCAGCTAACTGAGGAGCTCCGTACAAAGGAGAAGACCGTGGAGTAAAGTTCTAAGTTTTCTTTTGCTTTCGTTGTAATAAACTCTTAAAAGAGTACTTCGCTTTACAGTGTTTCTCAAGAATAAAAAGTTTTTCAATTATCCTACATTATAACTCTGAAAAACACTTTGGGTTTCTTGAAGTCTCCTCTTGCATCTGCATTTTCGCATTAGCATTCTGCATTTAGCATGGCATTTTACATTTGTGCATGTGTCTTTCTTTTGTTGTGGCTCATTTCGGTTTTCCATCTTTTGCTGTCAATCGACGTCTCGACCATCTGACCAAGCCGGAAGTATCATTAAAGGATAGTGAGGAGAACAAAGACATGGATCGCATGACTAGCTTCAGAGTAAGGTCTAAGCCGACATTTCGCCGCCCCTCCGACGACTTTGTTCCTGCGCCACTACCTATGCAAGAAAAATCGTTTGCTGACTTGCGGAATATTCATGCTAAGAAAAAAGTGGACAACCATGGGCTTATAGCATTTGAGAATGAGTTTCGTGACTTCAAGGAACGATGGAAAATGATGAAGAGGAACCATGCGCCTGATTTTCGTGCTCGTGACCTGCGCCTAGTTCCAAACCTAGTTGTCCCCCCAGGATTCCAGATGCCCGCCTTCAAAGTGTACAAAGGTACAATTTGTCCAAGGTATCACTTAATGATGTTTTGTCAGAAGATGACCGCCTATCTTGGGAACGACCAACTATTGATTCACTGCTTCCAAGAAAGTTTGTGTGGAACACCATTAACATGGTATATGAAGCTACAAAGGAATCACATTCAGTCTTGGGAAGACTTAACTTTTGCTTTTGTGAAGCAATATCATCATAACTTGGGTATAGCCCCAAACAATAAAGATGACTGGGGACCTTCCAGAGAATTCATAGCTCCGGTACCCCATCCTCAGCACCAGTACGTGATGCCCGCTCAGCGTGAACAACAACCATCTCCTAGACAAAGGTTGGCCTCTCCAGATCAACCACAGAATCGATGATTTCGGAAAAGGTATCAAAGGATGCCTCTGGATACTCCAAGAGAAGCAATTCATCAGTTTGATCTCATCCCTGTGAAGTATGCTGATTTGTTTCCATCTCTAATTCAAAGAGGGCATATCCAGACAAGAGCCCCACCTAAGGTACCTAAGAAGTTTCCATACTGGTACAAAGCCAACAAATTTTGCCTGTATCATCAAGGTGCTCCGGGGCACGACATTGAGAGCTGTTACGGTATGAAGGCGGACATTCAAAATTTGGTCAAAAGTGGAGTCTTATTCTTTGAGGGTTCCGTCCCTTATGTGCGAGATAGCCCCATATCTCGACAAGGTTCGTCCTCCCCAGGCATGATTCAAGGTCGTCAACGCCGTGTCTGAAAGCTGCGCACCAGACATTTCTGCATGTCTTTCCCGTCTACATGAAAGCACAATAAAGATCCTGGAAAGGACTCTCCGAAGAAGTTTATTTCATTTTGTGCATGTTTATTTCTTTGATTGAAAGCATATTTGGCATGTAAGAACTTTCTGTTTTGAATAAGTAATGCAATAACTGTTTGTCTTGAAGAAATCCATTCGTTTTCACTCAAATAGTTTTCAAAATTATTTATAATGCCGACTTTTACCCGATCTCTCGCTCTGACAGAGAATTGGAAGGAGGATGATGAAGTAAAACATATGGTCTCTTGTTGTATGCTTCGAATAAAAACCCTACTGATGATGTAAGTGTCGCTACTGCGAAAATCGGCGCCGGCTGAACAGAAGAGTCGCCACCGTGCGTTATTTATCCCACGGGAGGGAAAGGAAACGCTCAGAGTAAACCTCGCACAATACGGGAAAGGTATGGTCATCGCAACCAAAACCTGGGTTCGGGAGTCGGTTACGCAAGGGGAAGGTATTAGCACCCCTCACGTCCGTCGTACTCGACGGGATCCACGCTTGTTTTCGGGTATGGATTGTTATTCTATCTAAACTATAGGTCAAGGGTGAAAAAGAAAATAAAATGAAAAATAAAAATGACTCGGCAAAGTATCGCACTTTATGCCTACGTATTCCCGCCGGGAACGAGAAATCAGAGTCAACGTAGTTCGCCTACCTACGGGAAAGGAGGGAAAGGTTGCTCGCTAGGATATCGCATCCTATGCCTACGTACTTCCACACAACATGGAAGATCAGAGCAAACGTAGTTCGGGCCACGTACGACACAAGTCTGCCTTGGTTGATTTTATTCCTTCTGAAAAAGGTTTTTCTGATTAACAGTCCAAGAGGACAAAAATGACGTTTTGATGAGTTCACATTCTTTTACGGAAGAAGTGTCTTTTATTGCGTTTGAAATCTTTATGTGTTTTTCTGTTTGTTTTGAGAAAGAAAGAGACAGAACTCTAACCTACGGTTGCGAAGGGAAACAAGCTATCCTAATGTTATCATGCATGGGTTGAGACCTAGTGTCTATCATGCTCCTCTCTTGCACAGAGAGAAACAGAGATCCTACGGGATAGGCAGAAACAGAAACAATATCAGATATACACAGCAAAACAGTAAAATGCATGGATGCAACAATACAAGCGAGGCAAAGGAGTCCCACTCAACCTCGAACCTAGAAAACAATAGGCAAAAGTGAACAGGCTTCACTTTCAACCCAGCAGGGTAAACAGCAAACAATACAGTTCAGAAAACCAATCAATACATCAACAAATGAAATACAGCAATAAAACAAACAGCTTCAGCAGCTCTGATTCAACAACTGACTTCAAGCAATCTCCAATCAACTACAGGCTTCAACAAGCATCAATCTCCATCTTCATGGCCTTCAGACAAGGGCTTTGATCATCAGTCTTCCATCTGCAATGGCTTTTCTTCGAGCTCAAACCTCCAGGATGAGGGATCAGTCACAAGAGTGAATTGAGTGTTAAGCAATCAGCTGACTACCAAAGGTGGTGAACAGACTGCTTCTAACACAAGAGGCATTTTCTCTCAAGAGTTCTATCTCATAGACACTATCACCAAGCCTTCCAAAGGAAGGGGGTGAGTGTCTTAGAGAGACTCTGAATCACAGAGAAGAATGGATGCAGACAAGGCCATCCATGTTTGAGAAACAATCATTCTAATCTAGAGCTCTGCCTAGCTCCTAAACCCTAGTCTCCTCAGCATCTGCCAGCAAGAAACTCCTCCTCAACTCTGACAGTTGATCTTCAATCTTTTGACTCTTTAATGGCTTCAGCTCCACAAATCTTCAGCTTCCCCAGGGCCCCAGACAAACCCAATACCCAAACAAACAATCAATAAACCCCAGAGGGCACACCACACCAGACAGCAGATATACAGACAGTAATAATAGCAGTAGGGGGAATCCTAACTTTTCTCTAATGGATCTAATAACTACCCATAGCCCCTATAGTCCCATAACTAAACTAGTCAAACCCTAAGTCCTAAGGGAAAAAATTGAACTTCCTAAGTTGTCACTTAAAACCCTAGTTTTGTACATGATGTTCAAGCATTTATTAATCACCTAAAACTAGCCTCTAAAAATGGGAACTAAAATATTTCTACAAGCTTAATATCTTATCTAAACAATATGAAAAGAGTGATCAAAAAATATTAAAGCATGTGAGAGAACAAAAATCATAAAAATAATGCATGAAATGTATCTATTTATTATGACATTTATTTAGAAAATATGAAAAAAATATGAAATAAAACTAAAAATGAAAATTTATTTTCCTATAATATTCTAGACATTTTAATGAAAACATGGTAAAAAGAATGAATTAAAAAGCATTTTTTATGAATTATTTATGAATTTATGAAAATTGGTGAAAAATTAAAATGAAATAAGAAAAATAAAATGAATTAAATGAGCCAGAGGGGGTGCATCCAGTAGGTGCGCTCAGTTCATTATTGGATGGGCCAGACAGGGTAGGGTGCTGTTAGCAAAAGGACTAAGGCCCAGAGTCACTCAGAATAACAACAACGCGCTGGGGGTGAAGGAAGTAATAAAGTCACGTTGAAATATTGGTTTTGGGCTCACACGGGGGTGGGAATAACAATCCAACTCAGGCCCGCCCGTTTCAATTAATGAAACGGTGCGTTTAGGGCCAGGGCAATCTCCCTCCAATTTCAGATTGAATATAGGCCATTGGATCATTCTAAAAGTCAAGAGTCTTACACCAAACGAATGGCCACGATTATTTCTTCTCCAAACGACCTGCAACCTAGGGTTTCAGCTCCACCATGGCAGCCATGCACGAGCAAGGTTCCACCTCTCTGCTCTCCATCTACACGCAACCAATCCACACGATGTGAACATGAAATCTGCTCCAAATCTCTCCCTCTACAAGCTTAGGGTATCAATTCGTCTTGAAACTCACCACAACAACAAACATGATTGGATCAACATTCGGCCTCCATTGAAATGCACTGATATGGACCATCACCAATCCTCCTCAAACCTAGCCTAAATTAAACTACATCTAATGGAGATTAACCTATGCTATCAAGTTGCAATTATAACACATTCATCCAAGAGATTCGAACACAAACAGATTATGGCACCTGTTAACAAACCTCACCAAATCGTTCCAAACTCACCTAAACTAATCTCCTAACCACCTAGATTGCATCTAAACTAACAACATCATGCCAAATTAACTAGATCAAGCAGTTTGAATGAAAACTTACCTAGTAAGAAATCTTGAGAAACAGCTATGGAGGATGTGGATCTGAAGCTTTTAAGTGTTGAATCTTGATCAATCCTTGAGGAACTTAATTCTGTATGCACAAACTTGGAGGTTCCTTGCTTGAATCATGCAATCCACTTGAACTTGTGATTTTGATGATCTTGAGAAAAGCACTCGAAAATGGATGATAACTACCAGAAACTTGCTTCAATTATGATCTATGATGATGATGGAGTGAAATTGAATTGATTATGATGAAGATTGATAAAGAATTTGAGATATTTGGAATGAAACTTTTATGAAAAAGTGTGAGAAATCTTGTGAAATTCTTGGTGCAAATGAGGCCAACCCTTGCCAAATTCTCCTTTCATGAATATATAGACCCCAAATGAACATTCTAGATCCATCTTGCACATTCCCTTGTTTTCAAATTTTGATCCATTTTTGATTATGTTTCTTAAATGATAAGCAACCATGGATAACTTCATTTTTTCCTTCTAAACTCAAAAAAGTGGGTGAACCATTGTTCTTAGAATTGTTTTTCCATTCAAAATCATATATTGGAAGTCTCCATTTGGACTTGTAAATCTCCCAAACCATTTTCCAACTTGAAATTATTCACTTTATAAGCCTTTTTAGTTCATATTTTGACCTATCATGCAACTCCATGCTATGGGCTTCTCCAATAACTTGTGACCTTCTTTCTAGACTTAAAATCCCATTTGGAGCAAGTTTGATGTTGTAAGTTTTTCCATTTGAGGCCTCCTTGTATGAGTTTTGGGCATAGGTTAAAATGACCTGTAATTCACAAATGCCCAAAATACCCTTTGCTTGTCAAGACCATAAGTTGAGTTCTCCACATCATATGAAGGCATGCCATACCATTCTAGAAAGCTAAGACAATGAGGAACAATTCTTATGTTGACCAAGAATTCATTTGAAATCTCCTTGAGGGGCAAAACTAGCTTGGAAGTCAAGTCACTTTCACAGACAAAAATTCAGACACCCCAGATGACCTGTAACTTGTAAGGACCATAACTTGAGTTCTATAAATCTCCTTGAGGTCTTCCACCACTCAAATTAAAGGTCTTGAGATCCTCTACAAGTTTCATGTTGGCCAAGAAGCCATTTGAAGTTAATATTTTGACTTATCTTGCTTGGAAGTTTGACCTAAACTAGGGGATTTTACAGAGAAACCCTAATTTAGTAACTCCTCTTCTCCTTGGTTTCTCTTGAATTCTCCTTGTCATATCTCCATATCCTTCTTCATATGTTCAATATTGATCCCCACATCTCTCCAATAACCTTGAATGCCCTTTTAAGTCAGTCAATTGACCTAGGGTTGACCTAGGGTTGACCCAGATGAAACCCTAGTTGACTGTCTTCAACTATAGCTCTTGTGCCTTCATCAATGACTTGTTTTCTTCTCCAAATGACTTTGTAAGTCTCTCAAGATGTCTAGATGCTCTCCATACCTTCAATCCACAGCTCATAACCCTCTTGTTGACCCTCAGATACCCTCAGCTAGGAGATAGACTCAAGGCTTGATCTGCTGAACTCTTTGCTTTCAAATTCTTTCCTGATGACTTGAATGAGATTGAATTGGGATAATAACCTCTTGCTAGGCCTCTAGAGATGAAAATAATGATTGGTCCCCTGGTGAATGACTTGCTATGCTTATGCTATGCAGATGGTTAGTCTATGTACATGACTCTATATGCAAATGCTAATGATGATGAAACATAAATCCAAGGAATAAGGTTGAGCAAATTTTAGGGTGCAACAGCTGCCCCTATTCAAGCGACTTGGACCCGATTGGATGAAGAGCCCGGAGCCTTCAGACATTCGCGGTACGAGGCGGTTGAATACTAGTGAAACCAGAAATTTGCCAACCGCAGAAATAAACTGCGCTCCTGCTTGAGGAATGACATTCGTCAGCTGAATCTGACTGTTAGAGTAACCCACTGATCTCGCACGACCGTGCTGGGGATTGTCTTCATCGTTCTGAAGAGGATTCTGTCATAACAGATTGCTTGCTTGTCCACGTTGGGACTCTGTCTGTTATCAACACGAAGGAATCTCAACTGAACTTGTCCACGTTAGGACTCCACTTACTGTCAACCCAGGAAAATCTCGGCAACTCCGCTGGGGATAATTCACCTGCATTTCCGTAAACTGAATCGTCCACGTCAGGAATAACACTCTTCCACGTTAGGAGTAACACCAGTCCACGTTAGGAATCACATCGTCCACGTTAGGAGCAACGCTTTTATCTTTCCACGTTATGAAGCAATCTTCTTTCCACGTAAAGAGAACTACATCAATCTGTCCACGTAAGGACTCCAATACCATTTGACGTGTCCGCGTCAGGACTCCGATCTTTCCACGTAAGGAATTCCACTTTGGTGCTGAACCTGTCCACGTCAGGACTCAATTTCTCGAATCTGTCCACGTCAGGGCTAAACTTTCCACGTTAGGAATGCACTTGTCTCCCCGTAAGGAATCCATCTCGATATGCCCGCGTAAGGACTCAATCTTTCCACGTTAGGAATACCAACTTCTTTCTGATTTGTCCGCGTCAGGACTCAATTTTCCACGTAAGGAACGCCATCTTAATTTGTCCACGTAAGGACTCTCTTTTTCCACGTTAGGAATACTGTTATTTCCACGTAAGGAAACTATCTTCTGATATGTCCGCGTATGGACTACATCTTTCCCGCGTTAGGAATAATAATCTCTTTGATCTGTCCACGTCAGGACACCTATCTTGTCTTGATTTGTCCACGTTAGGACTCAGGCGTCTTCGACTCACTGAGGAAATAAGACTTGTCCACGTAAGGACTCACACGTCTTCGACTTGCCGGGGAATATCCGCGTTAGGACTTACACTTTGCCAACAACACGAAGAAGGATAAATTTGTCCGCGTCAGGACTCTTGTATCTTGTCATCACAAAGAACTACAAACTTGTCCACGTCAGGACGCACATTTCACCATTACAAATAAAGATATCTGCCGAAAACAAAATGATCCACGTCAGGATACCAACACGAAGAGTAACCAATCTTTTGTCAACGTCATGACCTCCCTTTCTCCAAATTTCAAAAGACCGAATCTATCCACGTCAGGATTAACACACCTTACCAATCCGGTAAAACAAACCTGTCCACGTTAGGACGCCCACTTCTGAAGAAACCCCGTCATTCTAGGAGTAAATGGTCCACGTCAGGACTTAATTCTTCAATGATCCTTTCCCACAAACTGCTCAGCACTGACGTGACAGCGACTTCGAGACGAACTCTACTGGGGATGTCTGAAAACCAACTATCGGACACCTGCTCTGATAACCGGCGGTGGCCTCTGAAATTCTGATTCATGCGACCCGTTGATGACAAACAAACTCTGCTTGGGGATTAAGGAGATTCTTATCCTGGCCACTCTGGCTGGGGAAGATAAGGTGCATTTGCATAAATGACTTTGCTGGAGACAAAGAGAATTTTATCATGATAACTCTGTGGGGAATACCGCCGAAACTGACATTATTATTGAATATCTCCTGCCGAGATCTTGACTGTTTGGTGATTTATTTGAGCAAGAGCTCTCTCCACCTGAACTACTGGAGTACAGAAACTACTTCAGCAAAATAAATGCTGGAAGGGTAACGCCGACTCGCCGGGGATAGCCTGATGCTACAAAGTTATTCCAGCAAAATAAATGCTGGTAGGATGAAGTCGACCCTGCTGGGAATTTGGGAACTCAAACCACCCGTCTTGTTGAAGTAACCCTCTGCTGGGGAATATAACTCTGCTGGGGAATAGCAGATGCGCCTGATATGATTGAGCCCCTGCTGGAGAGTGAACTAATATCACACGGTATCTCTGACAAAATAAATGACAGGACCCACCATCAACTCTGCTTTGGAGAGTCTTGACCTTCGAATTCCACTGGAAGGAAAGAACACTCGCTGAAAAGAGAACTCCGCTGGGGATGGCTGGATTCTCTCGGGGAAAATTTACTGACTCCGCCGGGGGAGAATGCAGGACCCTGCGGGGGGAGATGAACCTGTCTGAATACAGCCTTACGATCCCGGAATCACCAAACTCTGCTGAGGACGAGTAACTTCTCTGGAGCACGTCCTTTGGATAAGCTACGGCTAGCTGGAGAATTCTATCCTTCTTCAGGAAGAACATGCATGACCTGCGTGGGGATCAAGCCCTTCACTATTGCAATCTTTTGATCACCTTCCTCGTACGGTTATGAAACCTGCAACAACACAAACAAGACACGACAAGCCTATGCAATCCACATCGATTCAGGTTAGTGACTGTTACACTCAGTTAATTCAAAGCTTTAACGATTGCTGGCAAGGGCCAGTGATGTTATACTCATGCTAGCTTCATCAAACTTAGGCGTTTTATCGTGCGCAAAACAGTAAAGAACAGGCATCAAGTACTGAATAACACATTTTCATTGATTGGGCCCCTGAATGGGCGGAGTTTTTGTACACGGGATGTAACTCCTGAAAAGAGGAAGCTATGCAAAGCAAATATACAAGTATGCAAGTATTCACAAGAAGCATAAATATTGACAAATTAAATTTTGTACACATGTCGGCAACTGGATGCAGATGAACATCACGAACTGATCCTCCCATGACTCGTCCGACTCTAATGCTTTCCCGGTATCCGTCTTCTGAAGAGGTTGTATCCGATAACTAATTCCTCAAATATATTCTCCCGCACTGATGCTCATTGAATACCAAATTCGGACCGCAGTCATTTGCTTTTCTCATCCCTAACTTTTGCGTGAACCGCCCTTTACGGGTTTTCAGTTCACCGGGATACCCCTTTTTGCCGAAGCCGCCCAGTGTAGGTTTTCAACTTCGCGGGTGTACATTTTTTCAATTTTATCCCTAACTTTTGCCCGAACCTTTCATTCTGTTTTTGGTTCGCCAGGATGCCCCATTTTTGCCTGGACTCTCTTTTTTCTGTCCAGCGGGTCTATTTTAAGCAAAGTATTTTTTAACTGCGTCCGAATTCACAGGTGATGCAAAGTCTTCCCCGTCCATGGTGGACAACAATAAAGCTCCTCCTGAAAAGACCTTCTTGACAACGTATGGCCCTTCGTAGTTGGGGGTCCACTTGCCCCTGTGATCTGCTTGCGGCGGGAGAATCCTTTTCAGCACAAGGTCGCCCGTCTGAAAGCTTCGCGGAAGTATTTTCTTGTCGTACGCTTTCTTCATTCGTCTTTGATACAAACGACCGTATGCCAGAGAAGCTAGCCTCTTCTCATCCATCAAACTCAGTTGGTTCAATCTGTTCGTTACCCATTCTGCCTCGTCCAGCTGAACGTCTCGCAATACCCTCAGAGAAGGGATCTCCACCTCCAATGGTAACACCGCTTCCATTCCGTATACCAACGAGAACGGAGTTGCCCCGGTTGATGTGCGTACCGTCGTACGATAACCGTGCAAAGCGAAAGGTAGCATTTCATGCCAATCTTTATACGTCACCACCATTTTCTGGACGATCTTCTTGATATTCTTATTGGCCGCTTCGACAGCGCCATTCATCTTGGGTCGGTAAGGGGAGGAGTTGTGATGTTCGATCTTGAAATTCTGACAGAGCTCCTTCATCATTTTGTTGTTCAGATTAGAACCATTATCCGTGATTATCCGCTCGAGAATCCCGTATCGGCAAATGATATCTCTCTTGATGAATCTAGCCACCACTTGCTTCGTTACATTTGCGTAAGACGCTGCTTCCACCCACTTGGTGAAATAATCGATTGCTACGAGGATGAACCGATGCCCGTTAGAAGCCGTCGGCTCAATCTTTCCAATCATATCGATTCCCCACATTGAGAATGGCCATGGAGATGACATCACATTCAGAGGATTCGGAGGCACATGTATTTTGTCAGCATAAATTTGGCATTTGTGGCACCTTCTTGCAAATTTGAAACAATCAGTTTCCATCGTCAGCCAAAAATAACCTGCCCGCAGCAGTTTTCTCGTCATAGCATGCCCACCAGCATGCGTGCCAAATGCACCTTCGTGAATTTCCTCCATGAGAAGTTTTGCCTCCTTCTCGTCTACACAACGCAACAACACCAAATCGTGGTTTCTTCTGTACAAGACGCCATCCGGGTTCAAGTAGAAATTACCCGCTAATCTCCTGAGAGTTTTCTGATCTTGACTGGATGCCCCAGCCGGATACTCTTTGTTCTTCAGGAAAGTAAGGATATCAAAATACCACGGTTTGCCATCAGACGCTTCATCAATAGCAAATACATAAGCTGGCCTGTCCAACCGAGAGATAGTGATCTGGGGAGCTTCGTTCCAGAAATTGACCTTGTACATGGAAGACAAAGTGGCAAGGGCGTCAGCCATTTGATTTTCTGCCCGTGGCACGTGATGCAATTCAACTTTGTCGAAGAAAGGCAACAATCTCCTTGCATAATTCATATAATGTATCAAATTGGGCTGCCGTGTCTCCCATTCCCCTTTGATCTGATTCACCACCAGAGCTGAGTCTCCGTATACGTCTAAATGTTTGATTCGCAAATCAATGGCTTCTTCAAGCCCCATTATACAAGCTTCATATTCGGCCTCATTGTTGGTAACGGCAAAGGTCAATCGGGCAGTAAACGGGATGTGCGACCCGTGCGGCGTAGTGATAATTGCCCCTATTCCGCTACCGTAAGCATTCACAGCTCCATCAAATATCATCTGCCATTTGGACCCCGGCTCTGGTCCTTCGTCTGGTAACGGCTCTTCACAATCCTTCATCTTGAGATACATGATATCCTCGTCAGGAAAGTCAAATCTCATTGATTGATACTCTTCAATAGGCTGCTCCGCCAGATACTCGGACAACACACTCCCCTTTATTGCCTTTTGCGAGACGTATTGAATATCGTATTCGGTCAAGATCATCTGCCACCTGGCAATCCTACCTGACAACGCCTGCTTTTCAAATATATATTTGATTGGATCCATCTTCGAGATGAGCATGGTTGTATGATTCAGCATGTACTGCCTCAGACGCTTGGCGGCCCAGGCTAGCGCGCAACAAGTTTTCTCCAGCATTGAGTATCGAGATTCACAGTCTGTAAATTTCTTACTCAAATAGTAGATTGCATGCTCTTTTCTCCCCGTCTCGTCGTGCTGACCGAGAACACAACCCATGCTTCCCTCAAGAACCGTCAAATACATTATCAAGGGTCTCCCTGCCACTGGGGGTATCAAAATAGGAGGCTCCTGCAGATACTTCTTTATTTTGTCGAACGCCTTTTGACAATTATCGTTCCACGTTACAGCTTGATCTTTCTTTAGCAACTTGAATAATGGTTCGCACGTAGCAGTCAGGTGAGATATGAACCGAGCAATGTAGTTCAACCTCCCTAAAAACCCGCGCACCTCTTTCTCTGTTTTAGGCGTCGGCATTTCTTGAATCGCTTTTATTTTAGCAGGATCGACCTCTATTCCTCTTTCGCTTACTATGAACCCCAGGAGCTTACCCGATCTCACCCCGAAGGTGCATTTGTTAGGGTTCAGCCTCAGCCTGAACTTCCTAAGCCTTTTAAACAACTTCAACAGATTCACCAGATGCTCTTCCTCCGTCTGGGATTTAGCAATCATATCGTCAACATAAACTTCAATCTCTTTATGCATCATGTCATGAAAGAGAGTTGTCATCGCACGCTGATATGTTGCCCCAGCATTTTTCAAACCAAAGGGCATCACTTTATAGCAAAATGTTCCCCAAGGCGTTATGAAAGTAGTCTTCTCCATATCCTCTGGCGCCATTTTAATTTGATTATAGCCTGAAAAGCCATCCATGAAGGAGAATACAGAGTATTGAGCAGTATTATCAACTAACACGTCAATATGAGGAAGTGGAAAATCGTCTTTTGGGCTTGCTTTATTTAAATCTCTATAATCCACGCACATTCGAACCTTGCCATCTTTCTTTGGCACTGGTACGATGTTAGCAACCCATGAGGGATACTTCGTCACAGCCAGGAACCCAGCGTCCCACTGTTTCTGAACCTCCTCTTTGATCTTCATTGCCATATCTGGTCGAGTTCTGCGAAGCTTTTGTTTGACAGGCGGGCAGTCTTCTTTCAGTGGCAGGCGATGCACAACCATATCTGTATCGAGCCCTGGCATATCTTGATACGACCAAGCGAATACATCATTATACTCTCGGAGCATTTCAACCAGTTTTCGCTTGATATCACTCTGCAGTGCGGCTCCGATACGAATATTTTTCTCAACCCCTTCCGACCCCAAGTTGATAATCTCGATAACCTCGTCGTGAGGCAGAATGGCTCTTTCCTCTTGCTTCACCAACCAAGACAGTTCTTCCGGAACGTCGCTATCTTCAACAACCTCTTCTTCGGTCTGGAATACCGGGTGCTCGAAGTCGGGACGAGTCATAGGTGGTTCAAGGATGTCATCTGAAAATGTTATCCTGCAAAAGAAAGGGTTAAGTGCTTCAAAATGCGTATAAAGCGGATAACCACGTTGCCATTTTATTGAAAAATACAAAACAAGAAAGACAGGGATTACGGTATTTACACATGAAAAAACGCCATTTATTTAATGATTAACGAAACAATGTTTATAACAACACAGCCCTAAGCAAATCCTGATGCCCCGGGCAAGACATCAGATTATTCAACAATTAATAAAGCAAAGCATTACTGTTTAAAAGTCACAGGAACAAGCTCCTGAATGGACCAGTTGCACAGTCCTTGTCCTGGCGTGCTTGGCTGAATCCAGGCATCCATATCACAGTCGCTGTCCCCTTCATCGGATTCTGAAGCAGCATTGACAGATTCATGGCATACTCCACTGGCAGAGATGGTGATTGACTTTCTGAAATGAGGGGCCCCCACAGAAGGAGTTGATGACGATGGTCGGTACCCCAGTCCGAACCGGTCCATTTTCACAGGAATGTCCAATACTTTGCCCCAGCCTTTGGCTTCTCCTGCCTTCACTAGCGCTTGAGCCTCTTTATACGAAGAAACAGCTATCTCTGGCACTTTGCTTGGCCCGGGACTCTTGTCCTTTATGCGCAAACCTTCGAATGCCTGGCATGGCGTTTCGTGGATCTCCCCGTCGACTTCCACATATTTAAACGAAGATAGATGACTGACCAGGATGTCTTCTTCTCCGCACACGGTGACTACACTGTCTCCGACCATATACTTTAACTTCTGATGCAGGGTTGACGTGACTGCCCCTGCCCCGTGAATCCAAGGTCTTCCCAGCAAGCAGCTGTACGCAGGCTGTATATCCATGATATAAAACTCCGTTGCAAACACTTCCGGCCCCACTTGCAGAGGCAATGTGATCGATCCGAAGACTGTTCTCCGCGTGCCGTCAAACGCTCTGACCACCAAATCACTTGGTGTGCACAAAATTCCTCGAACATCCAGCTTCATCATAGCCTTCTTAGGCAGCACATTCAAAGACGACCCGGTGTCAACCAATACGTGCGACATTGTCGACCCTCTGCACTCAACAGATACATGTAATGCCATGTTATGATCCCTTCCTTTCGGAGTCAAGTCGAAATCAGTAAAGCCCAGACTGTGGCCTGCATTCACATGTGCTAATACTCCTTCTAGCTGGTTCACGGAGACATCCTGGGGTACAAAAGAAGTGTCCAGGACTTTCAGCAAAGCGTTTCGGTGAGCCTCCGAACATAACAGCAATGACAGAATAGATATTTTGGATGGCGTTTGCTGCAGATGCTCCACGATTTTATAGTCGCTCTTCCGAATTAAGCGCATGAATTCTTCGACATCCTTAGATGCTGCTTCTTTTTCATTTGCTTGAACCGGAACATTTTCCACCGCTTTCCCTTTTCCTTTCGCTAGCCTTTCGGCCTCTACTTCAGGAGATATAAAGATCCTGCCGCTTCTCGTCATGCCTCCTGAGCCCACAACATTATCCACAACCTCCGCTGACTGCTTGTTGACATCGATTTTAATCCCGTCACAATACACCTCTAGCCCATATGACCATGGGACCGCTTTCGTGCTCTCATACGGGATTGGCCCGGCTTTAGTTATAGTAATCGGTGGCCGCTGAGCTGGTGCTGAAATAGTGATCGTCTTCCTAGGAATTGTCACTGTGGCAACATCACTCCGATTATCCACTACTGCCCCTGCCGGCTCATCAGTTGCTGTTCTATCAAATTGCAATACACCTTCATCAATTAAGGCCTGGATGCCTTTCTTCAAATCCTCACACCCCCCAGACAGGGCCCAACAATCTAAGCAGTACTCATTACAACCCGGGTAAACACCTCCTTGCAACAGTCGGCTTTTTATTTCGCTCAGCGGCGTCTTTAAATCCTCAACATTCATAATCAGATTCAGACCTTCCTCAGTCAGCACGGCATTCGCCCCATGATTAGGCATGGGTTTCTGGACTATATTCGCACCGGTCGTTCCGAAGTTGATAGACTTGTTGTCCAAGAGATCCTGCACAACGTGCTTAAAAGCATGACAACCTTCAATATCATGGCCCGGGGCCCCAGAATGAAACTCGCAGCGCCTATTTGCATCATAGCCGAACGGGGGAGTTCCCGTTATCGGTGCCAAGGTTCTTTTCTCCACCAGATTCAATCCCAACAAGGTCTGCAATAAATCAGCATAGTTAGAGGGAGGTTTCTCGAACACCCTTCTCGGCTTACCACCCTGGAATTTTCTCTGAGCTTGCTGTGCCCCCTGCTGAGGCTGCTGCTGCTGTGGCATTGGTTGCTGCTGAACCTGTTGTTGTTGCTGGATTGGCTGCTGTTGATACGGGATAGTGACACTCGACACTTGCTGCTGCTGACGATATTGATTTCTTCCCCTGCCTCGGCCTCGGCCTCGGCCTCCAAATACCGCGCTAGCTTCGCCCTGACGGCGCCCACCATAAGCTTTCCTATTACTGCCAGATGCAGTTGATTCATCGACTTGGAACTTGCCTTGCTTAATGTTCCGCTCAATCTTTTCACCCATCAAAATCAGATCTGAAAAACTAGCCAGAGACGTATGAAACAGCATATCATGAAACAGCCCGGTGAATGTGCCAACAAACATGTCGTTCATTTCTTTATCTTCCACAGGAGGACGAACCCTGGCAGCCATATCGCGCCACCTTTGCGCGTATTCTTTAAAACTCTCTCCCTTTTTCTGCGAAAGCCCGGCCAACTGGACCCGATTGGGTGCCAGGTCACTGTTATATTTGTAATGGGCTACGAACGCCTCTGCTAATTGCTTCCAAGTCTTGATATCAGTGGGCTCCAACCCCATGTACCATTCTAAGGAAGGACCCGATAGGCTATCCTGAAAGAAATGCATGAGCATTCTTTCGTCAGTGGAGTATGCAGACATCTTTCTGTAATAAGCTCGTACATGCACTTTCGGACATGTATCTCCTTTGTACTTATCGAACGCAGGCGCTTTGAACTTGATTGGCACCCTCAGCCCAGGTACCAAGCCCATTGTTGCCATGTCCAGACCCACAGCACTCTGGTTTAGGACTCCCTTCATTTGCTCTTCCAGCATTCTAATCTTTTGAGAATCATCCATCGGCCCTTCAAAGCCCCCTCCAGAGAAGGCGTCTTCCTGTTGATCCTCTTGCCACATACCGTTTCCAGCCCCGTATCCATCATATGCATTATTACGTCCAGCTCTGACCTGATTCATCCCTGGAACTCGGCCTCTGTTGCCATACCCTTGAACACCTCCAGCAGGACCACCAGCCATAAAACCAGCACCGTTTCCGTTTCCAAAACCTCCGTAGCCCGGATTGACCATACCATAACCATCTTGCCCAAAGCCTTGAGCATTAAAGCCATACTTGCCGGTATTGTCGAATCCCTGATCGTTGAATCCGAACCCAGCGTTGACAAAGCCATTGCCTCCGAGATTATCTCCCACATTGACATCACCCAGCCCAGCGTTGTGGACAGCAGTTTCATTCCCAACTCCGACGTTACCATTCACAGCAGCGGTAGCGTTGTTGACGTTAGCAGCATTCACATTGACGACAGGCGGAGCCACTGGCGTGGGAGTGCCGTCTCCATGAGCAGTATCAACCCGGACAGACTGATGATCTTCGTTACCATGACCAGCGTTGCGAGCCAACAGAGGCTGGACCATGGCCTGCAAATTCTCTTGCCCTTTTGCTATAGCCTCCATGGTCTGCATGAAGAGGGCGAGCTTCTCGCGTACATCCTGCATCTCATTCTGAATCTGGTCCATGACTTTCCGACAATTGGATCGTGTAGAATAGCGGTGCGGATGTTGATCTGGAATCCTGTTAAGTACCTGAATCAAAGCAGGAGATAAGACACCATTCAAAGATTACCTGTTATGCAAGATGAATATGAATGCAATGCAATGTGTCTGTGCATTAGGGAAGTTCATTCCCCCAGTTCTAGTGCGAGGGTGCCGGTGCAGTGACAGTGTTGACAATAAGAATACCGGAGCTGAATCATAGAAAGCCTCGTATATAACAGAGAGAATCAATAAGCCCAGGGTACAATATCACTGAGAGTACAAAGATGGCATGACCTCAACCAACAATCCTGGTGATGGTCAGCACTATGCAAATGAAGCCTACAAATAATGGAATAATCAGATCCTCCCAAAAGTCTGGTACTCCTCTATCAACTTCTTGGTCTCCGGATGGCTTGGTCGATCGAGCAGCCCTTCAACAAGCTGGTTTCTCTTCTTAAGGACACGGCGTACATCTTCAGCAGTTTCTTCCCATGTTGCTTCTCCGAAGCAATCTTCTAACTTTCGCTTCTGGGACACTGCTTCATCTCTGGATTTGATTGCCTTGTTCAGTGCATGCTGGACACTATACCGGTTCATCACTTCCTCCTCACACTTCTTGATGCTAGACTTCAACCTCTCTTCGAGGTCGGAAATTTGCTGCTTTAGCTTATCTTCCCTCTTCTTGTTGTTGGTGAGTGTAGCATTCCAAGTCTTATTGCAAGAAGATATCTCTCGGTGTGCTGCGTCAAGCGCTTTCTTTTTGGCTTCCAGCATGTCATGGGAGCTTCTGAACTCTTGCCCCAGACGTTCGCGCTTCTTCTTTTCCTCGGTCAACTCAGCTCCTAACCTGTTTACCAGCTCAATCTGTTGTTGGAAAGCATACACGGCCTTGTTTTTCTCACTGCGTACCTGGGCTAACTCTTGCTCTAACCCTTCGTTAATCTTCGTCAAGGCTTCTTTCTCCCTCACAACCTGTTCATATGCTTCCCTAGAAACAGTGGTCGGTTCTTCTACCGGAATAGGATCAAGAATTGGTGCATCTGGAAACGGCATCTTCAACTGACTAGCCCTCTCTTGAATCCAAGCTCTATAAGGTGCATAGGCCTGACAGTCATTCTTTCCCAACAACGGCTTCCCTTTGCGGTTACTACTCGTCCAAGCATGTCGCAACTTGGCTAATAACTCCCCCTTTACGTCACCGGTGAAGTACAGAGATTCCTGTACTTCTTCCTCTTGAGGTGGATTCTTCAGCGCATATCCGAACTGGCGAATGAATAGAGAAGGGTTGTAATTGATACACCCTTTTCTTCCTATCAATGGCACATTAGGGTACCCAGCACAGCTAAAGATGAGCTCAGATCCCAACAGGTCTCTATCAAACCACTCCATATCTTCCGACGATAGCCTCATCAGACGCTCTGGCCAACCAACTGGAACTGTAGTCTCTGCAGTAGATCCTCTCTTAGGAAGGTGACTCTCAAACCACATACTCAACAAGGGTACACACAAATGAACATTCTTCCCTCTTCCCTTCTCATTCTTGTAATGCAGTGAATGGTAGAGATCTCCGAGTAAGGTAGGTACAGGATTACCAGCGGCAAACAAGTAGAAAGCATCGAAGTCCACAAAATCCGGTATATTGGGGAATAGTACTATGCCATAAATGCACAAGGCCAACACAGCATTGAAAGCAACCCAGCACCCATTCTTGGCGTACTCTTGGGCTTTACCAACTAAGAACTGAAATGAGAAGCCTGGAACTCCACGGGAAACAGTAGTCACAAGTTCAGAAGCATCAACATGCAAGGCTTTTGCCAATTCCTCCGGCTTGGGTTTGGCATCATAATGAATGAATGGAACCTGGTTCTGCACGGGCAGCTCAACATACTCAGCGTATTCCTCCAGGGTTGGTCCCATAATAAAGTCAGAGAACGTAAAGCACCTCAAAGCAGGGTCATAGAATTGCATCAGAGCATACAACCCATCCAACTCTACCTCTGTAGGTTTGCACACCAATCTCAGTAATCTACCATAACTCATCCGGAAACTCCTACGAACACCCTCATCAGCAAGAGAGATCAATCCCAGTAAAGGAACAATATCAGGCGTAGGCAATTTGTAAGCAACCGTTCTCCGTAGGCTAGTCATGATCAAACACTCAGAAGTCTGGGCACTAGAACTAGGGAAATGCAAATGCACCTGCAGCACAGACACACGTTAGTGAAATGCAAATGATAATGGATATGCAAGGATGCAATGCAAGTAACATTCAACAGGGACCAAAGCTGCAGCTGAATAGCCTAAACCCAATCAAGAAAGGTCTCAGATAGACCATCCAGAAGTCATCAACCCTGGTCTCAGATAGACCTAAAATAGAACTCCAACACTGGTCTCTGACAGACCTCAAACCATAACTCACTGGTCTCTGATAGACCTCAAATCCCATCCATAATTGGTCTCTGACAGACCTCAAAACACCTCTCAAATGGTCTCTGACAGACCTCAGAATAAATCTCCAAATGGTCTCTGACAGACCTCAGAATACATCTCCACATGGTCTCTGGCAGACCTCATAACTCTCCATAAATAACCAGGATCTCTGATCAAGAAATAACCGGTAGTCTGGAGGTCTAGTTACCTGCATAACCCTGAATCCCCTCACAGGTGGGCGGCCCTATAACTGGCACAAGGTACGGCATCCTATGCGGTCGTCGGCGTCACAGACTTTCAGGGTTGATGATACGATTCCCAGAAGGAGTGGCATCATCAATTCCTGAAGAGGCCTCACTCAGCCAACTTCCAAATGATCGGTCCCCAGAGTCGACAATCCAACTAACCAGCAACCCACGCCAACCAAAGGAAGGGGCAGGAGGCCAACCAGAGGAACCTCGTCTGAGTGTAGATTTCATGGGACACCAAAGCAAGCAAAGCAAGCGGGCGCCCACTAATTTCTACTCTAATTCTAGGTGCACTCAAGCCCAGGTCCGGCTTATCTCTCAATATCAGAACACCCGTCACACCCCAATACAGCAATAATAAACAATAGATATAAAGCTGAAAAATACAGGGTTAGAAATATACAATAACTCCATACAAAATCCTCGACGGGAAAACAAGCGTTAGGATTGACTCTCTCAAGGGACGTTGGATCCCAAATGCGTAAGAACCATCGCAGTCCTTAGCAGCCAGGGGACGTTGGATCCCCAGCAGAGTCGCCAGCTGTCGCTACTGCGAAAATCGGCGCCGGCTGAACAGAAGAGTCGCCACCGTGCGTTATTTATCCCACGGGAGGGAAAGGAAACGCTCAGAGTAAACCTCGCACAATACGGGAAAGGTATGGTCATCGCAACCAAAACCTGGGTTCGGGAGTCGGTTACGCAAGGGGAAGGTATTAGCACCCCTCACGTCCGTCGTACTCGACGGGATCCACGCTTGTTTTCGGGTATGGATTGTTATTCTATCTAAACTATAGGTCAAGGGTGAAAAAGAAAATAAAATGAAAAATAAAAATGACTCGGCAAAGTATCGCACTTTATGCCTACGTATTCCCGCCGGGAACGAGAAATCAGAGTCAACGTAGTTCGCCTACCTACGGGAAAGGAGGGAAAGGTTGCTCGCTAGGATATCGCATCCTATGCCTACGTACTTCCACACAACATGGAAGATCAGAGCAAACGTAGTTCGGGCCACGTACGACACAAGTCTGCCTTGGTTGATTTTATTCCTTCTGAAAAAGGTTTTTCTGATTAACAGTCCAAGAGGACAAAAATGACGTTTTGATGAGTTCACATTCTTTTACGGAAGAAGTGTCTTTTATTGCGTTTGAAATCTTTATGTGTTTTTCTGTTTGTTTTGAGAAAGAAAGAGACAGAACTCTAACCTACGGTTGCGAAGGGAAACAAGCTATCCTAATGTTATCATGCATGGGTTGAGACCTAGTGTCTATCATGCTCCTCTCTTGCACAGAGAGAAACAGAGATCCTACGGGATAGGCAGAAACAGAAACAATATCAGATATACACAGCAAAACAGTAAAATGCATGGATGCAACAATACAAGCGAGGCAAAGGAGTCCCACTCAACCTCGAACCTAGAAAACAATAGGCAAAAGTGAACAGGCTTCACTTTCAACCCAGCAGGGTAAACAGCAAACAATACAGTTCAGAAAACCAATCAATACATCAACAAATGAAATACAGCAATAAAACAAACAGCTTCAGCAGCTCTGATTCAACAACTGACTTCAAGCAATCTCCAATCAACTACAGGCTTCAACAAGCATCAATCTCCATCTTCATGGCCTTCAGACAAGGGCTTTGATCATCAGTCTTCCATCTGCAATGGCTTTTCTTCGAGCTCAAACCTCCAGGATGAGGGATCAGTCACAAGAGTGAATTGAGTGTTAAGCAATCAGCTGACTACCAAAGGTGGTGAACAGACTGCTTCTAACACAAGAGGCATTTTCTCTCAAGAGTTCTATCTCATAGACACTATCACCAAGCCTTCCAAAGGAAGGGGGTGAGTGTCTTAGAGAGACTCTGAATCACAGAGAAGAATGGATGCAGACAAGGCCATCCATGTTTGAGAAACAATCATTCTAATCTAGAGCTCTGCCTAGCTCCTAAACCCTAGTCTCCTCAGCATCTGCCAGCAAGAAACTCCTCCTCAACTCTGACAGTTGATCTTCAATCTTTTGACTCTTTAATGGCTTCAGCTCCACAAATCTTCAGCTTCCCCAGGGCCCCAGACAAACCCAATACCCAAACAAACAATCAATAAACCCCAGAGGGCACACCACACCAGACAGCAGATATACAGACAGTAATAATAGCAGTAGGGGGAATCCTAACTTTTCTCTAAGGGATCTAATAACTACCCATAGCCCCTATAGTCCCATAACTAAACTAGTCAAACCCTAAGTCCTAAGGGAAAAAATTGAACTTCCTAAGTTGTCACTTAAAACCCTAGTTTTGTACATGATGTTCAAGCATTTATTAATCACCTAAAACTAGCCTCTAAAAATGGGAACTAAAATATTTCTACAAGCTTAATATCTTATCTAAACAATATGAAAAGAGTGATCAAAAAATATTAAAGCATGTGAGAGAACAAAAATCATAAAAATAATGCATGAAATGTATCTATTTATTATGACATTTATTTAGAAAATATGAAAAAAATATGAAATAAAACTAAAAATGAAAATTTATTTTCCTATAATATTCTAGACATTTTAATGAAAACATGGTAAAAAGAATGAATTAAAAAGCATTTTTTATGAATTATTTATGAATTTATGAAAATTGGTGAAAAATTAAAATGAAATAAGAAAAATAAAATGAATTAAATGAGCCAGAGGGGGTGCATCCAGTAGGTGCGCTCAGTTCATTATTGGATGGGCCAGACAGGGTAGGGTGCTGTTAGCAAAAGGACTAAGGCCCAGAGTCACTCAGAATAACAACAACGCGCTGGGGGTGAAGGAAGTAATAAAGTCACGTTGAAATATTGGTTTTGGGCTCACACGGGGGTGGGAATAACAATCCAACTCAGGCCCGCCCGTTTCAATTAATGAAACGGTGCGTTTAGGGCCAGGGCAATCTCCCTCCAATTTCAGATTGAATATAGGCCATTGGATCATTCTAAAAGTCAAGAGTCTTACACCAAACGAATGGCCACGATTATTTCTTCTCCAAACGACCTGCAACCTAGGGTTTCAGCTCCACCATGGCAGCCATGCACGAGCAAGGTTCCACCTCTCTGCTCTCCATCTACACGCAACCAATCCACACGATGTGAACATGAAATCTGCTCCAAATCTCTCCCTCTACAAGCTTAGGGTATCAATTCGTCTTGAAACTCACCACAACAACAAACATGATTGGATCAACATTCGGCCTCCATTGAAATGCACTGATATGGACCATCACCAATCCTCCTCAAACCTAGCCTAAATTAAACTACATCTAATGGAGATTAACCTATGCTATCAAGTTGCAATTATAACACATTCATCCAAGAGATTCGAACACAAACAGATTATGGCACCTGTTAACAAACCTCACCAAATCGTTCCAAACTCACCTAAACTAATCTCCTAACCACCTAGATTGCATCTAAACTAACAACATCATGCCAAATTAACTAGATCAAGCAGTTTGAATGAAAACTTACCTAGTAAGAAATCTTGAGAAACAGCTATGGAGGATGTGGATCTGAAGCTTTTAAGTGTTGAATCTTGATCAATCCTTGAGGAACTTAATTCTGTATGCACAAACTTGGAGGTTCCTTGCTTGAATCATGCAATCCACTTGAACTTGTGATTTTGATGATCTTGAGAAAAGCACTCGAAAATGGATGATAACTACCAGAAACTTGCTTCAATTATGATCTATGATGATGATGGAGTGAAATTGAATTGATTATGATGAAGATTGATAAAGAATTTGAGATATTTGGAATGAAACTTTTATGAAAAAGTGTGAGAAATCTTGTGAAATTCTTGGTGCAAATGAGGCCAACCCTTGCCAAATTCTCCTTTCATGAATATATAGACCCCAAATGAACATTCTAGATCCATCTTGCACATTCCCTTGTTTTCAAATTTTGATCCATTTTTGATTATGTTTCTTAAATGATAAGCAACCATGGATAACTTCATTTTTTCCTTCTAAACTCAAAAAAGTGGGTGAACCATTGTTCTTAGAATTGTTTTTCCATTCAAAATCATATATTGGAAGTCTCCATTTGGACTTGTAAATCTCCCAAACCATTTTCCAACTTGAAATTATTCACTTTATAAGCCTTTTTAGTTCATATTTTGACCTATCATGCAACTCCATGCTATGGGCTTCTCCAATAACTTGTGACCTTCTTTCTAGACTTAAAATCCCATTTGGAGCAAGTTTGATGTTGTAAGTTTTTCCATTTGAGGCCTCCTTGTATGAGTTTTGGGCATAGGTTAAAATGACCTGTAATTCACAAATGCCCAAAATACCCTTTGCTTGTCAAGACCATAAGTTGAGTTCTCCACATCATATGAAGGCATTCCATACCATTCTAGAAAGCTAAGACAATGAGGAACAATTCTTATGTTGACCAAGAATTCATTTGAAATCTCCTTGAGGGGCAAAACTAGCTTGGAAGTCAAGTCACTTTCACAGACAAAAATTCAGACACCCCAGATGACCTGTAACTTGTAAGGACCATAACTTGAGTTCTATAAATCTCCTTGAGGTCTTCCACCACTCAAATTAAAGGTCTTGAGATCCTCTACAAGTTTCATGTTGGCCAAGAAGCCATTTGAAGTTAATATTTTGACTTATCTTGCTTGGAAGTTTGACCTAAACTAGGGGATTTTACAGAGAAACCCTAATTTAGTAACTCCTCTTCTCCTTGGTTTCTCTTGAATTCTCCTTGTCATATCTCCATATCCTTCTTCATATGTTCAATATTGATCCCCACATCTCTCCAATAACCTTGAATGCCCTTTTAAGTCAGTCAATTGACCTAGGGTTGACCTAGGGTTGACCCAGATGAAACCCTAGTTGACTGTCTTCAACTATAGCTCTTGTGCCTTCATCAATGACTTGTTTTCTTCTCCAAATGACTTTGTAAGTCTCTCAAGATGTCTAGATGCTCTCCATACCTTCAATCCACAGCTCATAACCCTCTTGTTGACCCTCAGATACCCTCAGCTAGGAGATAGACTCAAGGCTTGATCTGCTGAACTCTTTGCTTTCAAATTCTTTCCTGATGACTTGAATGAGATTGAATTGGGATAATAACCTCTTGCTAGGCCTCTAGAGATGAAAATAATGATTGGTCCCCTGGTGAATGACTTGCTATGCTTATGCTATGCAGATGGTTAGTCTATGTACATGACTCTATATGCAAATGCTAATGATGATGAAACATAAATCCAAGGAATAAGGTTGAGCAAATTTTAGGGTGCAACAGTAAGGCATTATTTTAAACCTCCTAAACGCCAAAATAATCAGCCCTTTCCTTTTAAAACCTTGATTGAGGATCCGTTCTCTTTCTCCCAAACCCTTTCCAACCTCATTTTCTTAACCTGGGGCAGGGTAATATCAAAAATAATGAACATCTTCAAAAATTGGGTGGGCACAAATATACTAACCCTTTCTCCCTCCATTCTACAAGTCACAAATTAAGCCCATATACAACCTTCAAAGTCCTAATTGAAGTAAGGTTTAGTTCGAAAGCATACTCGATGAGATATTGTTTCCTGACTCCTTGAGCTATGCTCAAATTTAAATCGGCTTTATAAATAATGATTCAATTTGTATCCTAACTAGTGGTTTCGATCACCAGTTATTGCGATACCCCTTTTCAAAACTTCAAGACAAACGCGTGTTGCATTAACCATTTCAAAATGGATATTTCAAACGTGCTAAATACGCTTGACATCTTAGAAAGACCACATACAGACATTGATGATGATATTTGAAGACTTTGCTGACTTGGGGCAAGTCATTCTTCCCAAGAAAATTTCATCCGCGCAAGTCTTGGGTCCAACTAGAAGAAATTCAAGGATTCACTTACCGCCAATCAGGGGCAGTTACGTCGAGAGTTTGAAAACAGTGGGGCATTTAGACATCATGTTTTCTATAAAATCCTCTCAAGATGTTTTTTCTCTTAACTATGTGACTTGGGGCATTTGAAGATTGGAGCAAAAAAAAATGTATATTTCATCCTCAGGAAGCTCGACCCCAACATGTTCAACAACTACGACGACCCAGGATATTTATTTTATCCCCTATGAAACTTCGGTTTGGGTACCTCCGTCTACAATTTCATACAACACGCCAAACTTATCAAGATGTTACATCCCCAAGTGGATTGATCACTTTTCCTCAAGAGAAATTTTGAAGTTTTGAAGCAGTATTGGGACCCTACATTCGGTTCTCCATCTACCCTTAGTGGTACTTCTATCTTTGAAGATTGGTCGGATGTTTGTTTCGAGACGTTTATCCCGTATTCGGTCATTGCTTTCGTCTGTCTTGTCAGCATAAGCATACTCGTATCATATAAGTAGATAACATACTCATTTGCATTTGTGCATCCTTTGTATGTTTTACTCTATCTCTTCGATCACGTTTACCCTTGGGTATTTGGGCGTGTCTTTTTCCTTCCAAATAGAGTTGTCAGCCCTAAGCAGAAAAAACTCAATATTTCTATTTCCCCACGAAGTTCGATCCTCGTGGAAAACAGTTATTTCAGTACATTCCCATTGGAGTTTATACCTCAATGGTTGAGTCTTGCTTGACAGTTTCGCTTCGGCTATTTCCCGAATTGAACTTCGGTATTTGACAATCACACTATGAACATCTCCAGCGTTTGAGCATGGATCAAGAGTGCATTTATTTTGCACTTTGACATTATGAGGATCACCGTTGAAGACGTGGTACTTCTCCAGCAATACTACAAGATCCACTCAACAACTTACAGCTGAAAGACAGAAGATCTCTTTATTTGAGCAACTCGTTTTGAACAGATTTTTTCTCAAAACGACAAACAACAATTTCCTCAAGACAACCTGTCCTTCCCCAGTGGATTATTTCAAGATTATCAAGGCAGAGCAAAGTACATTACAGATACTTCCCCACTTGAGGACTTCTGCTACAACAAATTCACATATTTTTTACAATTACAGCAAAGATATTCCTCAGAAACGATCTTCCTCAGAGAGTTCATTATGAGTACTACCAATGACATATCTCCTTACAAGAGGACACTCCACAGATCAACCGGCTTACAGCTCCTCTGAAGATCCCCGGTGCACATTCTACAAATTGCCAATACAATACAAACTCTACATCTACAAGATCACATCTACAAAATTCTACAATTACAGATTACACAACATTTACATCAACAATTCTACAGTGTTACAATTTACAACCTACAATCTACAATGACACTATGACTCACAGCCGAACATCTACATCAACATTACAATTTACAACTACATTTACAATCTACAAATCACAACCCTCTATGAAGGTGCTCTCACGAGTTCTCATCATTTCGGGAAGGAACCGAGACCAGCTCATGGTTCCCATACCATGGTGCAAGGGGAAGTTCGACATCAGGAACCGAGACCAGCTCATGGTTCCCATACCATGGTGCAAGGGGAAGTTCGACATCAGAGACCGAGACCAGCTCATGACTCCCATATCATGATGCTCGGGGAAGCTCTACCACTACAACATCTACAACGACATTTACATCTACAGTGATTACATCTACATCTACAAAGTTTTGACATTTCAGACAGAGACCGAGACCAGCTCATGGTATCCTTATCATGATGCTCGGGGAAGTCATACATTTTATTATTTCAAGTTGAGTTCCAAAAGAAAAGATATACAGAAAAACAAAAAAAAGAGAAAAAGAAAAAAATAAGGATGAACCATCAACTCAATTCATCTGGATTATTACCAACCACAACATTATGATAATAAACATATCCTTCGACTAAAGGTTTATTTCCCATCACCATGTCCTTGGTGTATGAGATACTGTTTTACTTCCGAGTATTCCCCAGTGATGTTGGTTTCCCATCCCCGCGGAGTCTTGTTGTGTCTATTTGTTCCCCTGTGACATCATGTCTCCACAGGACCGTCTGTCTTGCATTCTTCATGTCATTGCACATCATATGCATCCAGTGGCATCTTAGGGCCAAAAATTTGTGCAATGTTTGTATTTAAGTCCCTCCTATCTCGTCGAGACGGAGATTTCAATCTCCATGTCTCCGGATAGGAGTAACTTAAATAGGGGCATCTGTTGCACCCTAATTTTTGACCGTAGGATCCTACCTCTTTTTGCGCTTTTTATATTATTATTTGACTTTATTTTAATATTTTATATCTATGTGACTAACCAATTTGTGCAGAAGCAGTAATATCGAGTGGAGATAACATTCATTCTCATAGTCAATCATTATGCAGAGCTAACCGTTTTAACCAATTTGCCTGTTTTGTCTTGTGAAGTTAGGTTTACTGCTAAAAGTTCGGGAAGTCATAAAAGTTTTACGTGTACCCCTTATCCACCATAGGTCATACTGAATTACTATGGAAAATCTTACCCTCACTCTTATGGTCTCATATGTCAACACGAGGTTTGCATTCCAAGAGCTCTTAGAGGTTTCTCACTTGTGGGTTGTGAGTTTGAGCTTCAAAAAAAACAAAGGGAGTATGTTCATGACAAGCTTGCTTTATGAAGAGGATTTATCTAAAAATATGTTGAGGAGTCCATCTAATGAGACGTATTCATGAACTTGTTAAAAGGATTACAAGTGACACTTGATAATAAGTTTTTGAATACAAAGTCTTTGAAGTAATTTTATGCTGGGCCAAAGGGTTATTGTGTGATTATTCCGAAATGTTATTACAATATGTGTTTGAAATACTCAGTTGGATAATGCACACCAAAAGTACGTTTTGAAATGAACTGAAGGATAAATTGACATACTTACATTTTTCAACAAATTCAAAAAGTACACAGGATCCTTCATTTTCTTGCATAATACAGTTGTTACAGCAAACCAGAGTGAAGTTCACTTTTCCCCACATTAGCATTGGTTTCAACTTTTGTTACATGATCCTACAAGCTACCTTATTAGTTCTACACAGCTCAGAACCACCATAACATACCATCAATTTGTAAAATGCAAGCAATCTGGGATTTCGCAGCATCGCACGTTTTATCATCTAAATGCATTAAGACACCCAACAATGCTAATTTGCCCAAACACAATGAGCTTGCAACAGAGCTGAGCATATTTAGTTTGAATGAGCGAACCGTCTACTGAAAAAAACTGCTTTTGCTAATCTTCGACTTCGCCGAACAAGCTGCAGGTGCATACCGGGAATGTGGAAATCCTACATCAGAAAAGCCACATAACAAAATAAGATCAACCAAAATCAGGAAATTGAACCATTTCAGATTCAAGAAATGGATCAAAAGAAGGGCAGCAAAGAAAGGAAAGTCAGGAAGTAAAATCACAGGATAATCTAAGAAGGAAATATCATCACAGCTAATAGAGCTTCAAAAGAGAGAGGGTCTCTATACCTTGTCTTCCCCGTCATACCATACGCATCCAACATGGGAAATGATTCAAACGTTAGAAATCAGCAGAAAAACAAACGTACACTATGCCATACATGAGGAGGAAACAATAGATGATTCAGAGTTTGAGAAGGATGTTACTGATGAAAAATCTACTGCAGACTCGGAAAAGAATGATAGTCTATCTGCAGGTTTACTCGTACTCCCAACGCAAGATGTTCTTAAAGACTCTCCTCAAAATGGTTCGCCTACAACAATTAATGCCAAAACTGATGTCTCAGATGATTTCTCTGCTAAAGACTCAAGTACAACGAATACGCTTGATAGTGAGAAATCATCCGACATTGGTGGGAATGGTTTGGTGTCTGTCTCCCCTCAACTTGAAGAACTTATTGATCGAACTTTGGGCCTTGGATCTGTTGCCAAATCAAATAAAGGTTATGCAGCTGAAAACTCTCAGGTTGACTTAAGCATTGAACACTATCTTGAACCAAGAAAACCTGCGGTAAGGGATGAACCATATTGGTTTGTCATGCCACCAGTTTTTGTATACGCCCTGCAATTACATACTTCATCAATTGAATGAATTAGGAGACGAACAAGTAAATTACATGTTAACTCCAGCAAAATCAGACGGAGTACTTGAAGTATACGTCCTCTACCTGAGCAAAGCTGCATCAAGCTTCAAAATCAACAACACAATATTGCTAGCTGCAAACACCGAATGCATCAGTCGCAAAAAGACTTCTTTGCACCAGCTACTTGGAATTCGCTCTGGGCTGTTAACTTTCTGTGGCCCAAAGTCATTGCTATCCACACCTGCCAAAGTCACGAATTCAGAGTTAATAACTCATTGAAGAATATTCCACAAAGATTCAAAGAATATCCAAATCAAAGATGTGATTTCCGTTCAAACAGACAATTAAGGGGTTTGAGACGAAAAAGGAAATCGTTTCAAATCTTATTAGAACGGAATTGGAAAATCCCAATCTACAATCAATCAAGCATTCAAGACCTTTAATCAGATTTTAAAACGCAAATCTCAGTAAAGCCTATATAAGATGGAGGGATTTGATATGAAAAGGAGGGGAGAAGCCATCGAGAATCATCACAAAAATCAATTTCGAAAACCTAAGAAGAGAAGAGAACTTATCTTCTCAGCCGACAAAACCATCACCCACCACAAATCGCCGAGAACTCAATCCGCTATCTCACCCGCCGCCGCTATTATTCAAACCTTCAGTAATCCCTCATTCTTTATCCATGCTATTGCACGATTGATGTTCTGTTTGTGGTTTCAGGTCCAAACTAACGATGAACAAAAACGGGACCGCGATCGTGAAGGAGGAGAGAGACGAGAGAGATGCTACCGGAGTCGTTGAATCGTGAAAAGGGGAAACCGGGGGGGATTAGGGTTCTTTTCCTGTTCGTTTTATTTTTTTATTTTTTTGTTTGCTTATTTGTTATAATATAATTAACTACACTAACACTAACACACACTAATCACACCACACCACCCGTTAATCCCTTGCTTTAACCATTAACCTAGTTGTTTAAATTAACTAATAATGAACTTTTTTTAATCTGTTTTTTATTAAACAAATAACAATAGCTTTCTACTTGACCTATTGATTAAATTAATTAACCTTCTTATATAATAAGAAAATCATTTCCATAATTTAAATAACTTAAATTCACTTGTTAATAATAAGTAAAACTCCTTTTAAAAAAATCCTATTAATTCACATTTGAAATCTTTTTGCCAATTAAATTTAAATTAACCTTTTTTTAAATCAACTTAATAATATTTTAATTACATGCTTATTCACTAAAGAAAACTTTTTATAAATAACTTACATTTAATTGTCATTTTTAACATTAAAATCTGTTAGAAACAATAATATAACTTTCCCAATAAATTCAACTCTTCTTAAAAAATAAATTAATCTCCTCTTTAAATAATATTAACTTTTTCAAACCTCCTCTAAAATCAATTCACAGTATAACAAAACAACTTAATCAATTTCAACTATAAAATCAATCATGCACACCCACTTCACAACACATGCACCTACACTTAGCGCTTTCATGCGTATATATTATTTATCTTTATCTGCTTTTATCTTATTCACAATACACACACTCACCTAGCGCTTTCATGCGTATGTGTATGATTTATCTTTCCGCAATTTACTTTACAGTCATTTAATATTATCATATTTATACTTATGCATCGCATTTCGTCCAAAGGAAAAACCTACACATGAGTCAACACTTGTGTGTAGTGCATATCATCTACATCATTCTCCCCACGATCCTTGATCCCATTCAGGTCGATCATTTAAGATTAGGACCTACCCCATAGGAAGGACATTGTCTTTATCTTTACAACATAGAAACAAAACAATACAAGCAACAATACAACTTTTCAAACACAAATAGAGAATAGATGTTAATCATCTTAAGTGAGATATAATCTCCACTTCCACAACAATACAATCAAACATGTAGGAACTTTGCCTTAAGAGCGATAAAGGCATACTTGGCGACCATCCGAGTACTTAAGCCCTTTTCTTAAGACGATGCAAAGACCATTTCCTATAACCCCTTTTTACATTTGTGGTGGTTATCTCTCCCTTAACATGAAGACTCATCTCTTCTCCTAAACCTAATCAAAACAACTACCCTAAACCCATAGGAACTTTGACCACAGTCAAAGGTCTCCTTAAACCCTTTAGGGTGAACTACAAAATACTCTGATTCCACTCCCGTAAGGATATGTAGGCATAAGATGCGACATCTTATCGAGTATACTTAGAAATAAACCACTGGGGTCTTTTCAACCATTAAGCAGATAACACATAGCAGTAAACAAACATTAAAACAAGAGGTTCCTGTAGAGTACTACAGAAATTTAGGATGTTAGTACCTTCCCTAAGTTTAACCAACCCCCGAACCTATAACTCTCTAAACCTTGCATTTGCATTGCATTGTGGGAATTTCGATCTTTATCCCTTCCTTTGGACAAATCAAAGTTCGGTTGCAAAATGAATTAAAGATTCAAACTAATCAATAGTTTGGTATCCAAATTTCACCGCGACAGTAAGCATTGTGAATTTCATTCTGGGGCACCCGGACATGATATCGAGAGTTGTCATGCTTTTAAACACAAAGTCCAAGATTTGATTGATAGTAAAGTCATTAACTTCAGTCATGATGGTCCCAACATTGTACAGCAACCAATGCCGAATCATGGAGCGAATGCTATTCTGACAGAGGAAGATTTGGATTTGGTTGTGGACGTAAATAATCTGAAGACGCCTTTAAGCTATGTTAAAAGCAGATTGTTGAAAGGGGGGTCTTCCCTGGGTGTGATGAGTACTGTTTGGATTGTTGGACCCGACCAGAGGGCTGTGTTGATTTGAAGAAAGGTATTCAGGCCATGATTTATGAGGGAACTTTGCAATTCGACCGTACTGCTGTTGAGGAGCCTGTTGAGGCAAGATTTGAAAAGCAGTGTGAGGTCGCAACAATTACAATTCCACGAAAGACTATTACGATATCAGCGCCCGCCAAGCGGCCAACTATCACGATAACAAAAGCAGGGCCCATTCCTTATGAAAGTACGAAAGCTATTCCGTGGAATTATGGGTTGGAAGCTTTTTGTAATGGGGAAAAGATTAAGGTGGATAGCCAGCCGGCAGGGGCAGTGGGCAATCTTGTTGGAGCGGGAGGCATGACCCGCAGTGGTAGAATTTTCACTTCACCTGAAATTGAGTCTGAGAGGATTGCTAAAGGCAAAGCCAAAGTGAATGAAGAAGGACCTTCCCAGGCGAGAGAGAAGGAAACATCAATCAAGGATACAGAAGAGTTTATGAGGTTAATTCGCAAAAACGACTATAAAATTGTGGAGCACTTGCAGCAAACTCCCTCCAAAATTTCAATCCTATCCTTGTTGCTTTGTTCCGAGGCTCATCGGAATGCCTTGTTGAAAATCTTGGACACATCTTTTGTACCTCAGGAAGTATCTGTTAATCAGCTTGAGGGGGTACTGACGCATGTGAATACCGGACACAACCTGGGATTTACTGACTTTGATTTGACGCCTAGAGGTCGGGATCATAATATGGCTTTGCACATTTCAGTGGAATGTCGGGGCACTGTTATGTCGCACGTTCTTGTAGACACTGGATCATCTTTGAATGTGTTGCCTAAGAAGGCTATGATGAAGCTAGATATTTGAGGAATTATATGCACGCCAAGTGACTTGGTCGTGAGAGCTTTTGATGGGACCAGAAGGTCGGTGTTTGGGTCCATAACGTTGCCACTCCAGGTCGGGCCAGAAGTGTTTGACACTGTGTTCTACATCATGGACATACATCCAGCTTACAGTTGTTTACTTGGGCGACCATGGATACATTCTGCAGGGGTTGTGACGTCCACGCTGAATCAGAAGCTTAAGTTCATGGTCGGTGATAGTGTTGTTACTATTTGCGGACAGGAGGACATTTTGGTTAGTCATCTTTCGTCATTCAAGTACGTCGAAGTGGATGGGGAGATCCACGAGACGCCATGCCAAGCCTTTGAAGGGTTGCAGATCAAGGACAAGTCTCATGTCCCCAGCAAAGGGACAGAGGTGGCCATGTCTTCATACAAAGATGCTCAGGCAGTGGTTCAGGCCGGAGAAACTAAAGGATGGGGCCAAGTCTTGGAAATTCCTGTTAAGATGGACAAGTTTGGGTTGGGGTATCGCCCGACGTCGTCATCTTCTGCATCAGGCGTGTCAAAGTTCAAAGGCTAGTGGTGATCACTCCAAGTGGAGTTCGTTATGAAACGATTAATGTTGTTTCCGATGCCGAAGACGGAGATAGTGATTGCGATATGGATTCGTGGATCAAGCCCAGCGTGCCAGGACAGAGCCTATGCAACTGGTCTATCCAGGAACTTGTCCAAGTGACTACAAAACAGTAATGATTTGTTTTCTCGATTATTGTATAATCCTGTGTCCTACCCGGGGCATAGTGATTCTGTTTTCAGGGCTACCTGCTTATGTGTGTACTTTGTTTAATCATTAAATAAAGGCATTTTTCGCATGCAAATTTTGTGATCCTTGTTTTTCCTGTTTTTGCTTTAATAATAAAATGGCAACGTGGTTATGTATTTTGTTTGCATTATTTGAAGCATTTAACCATTCTCATTGCAGGATTCATATTTCAGACGACACTGATCACGAACTTCCTATGACTCGCTTCGACTTCGAGCACCCGATATTTCAAGCAGAAGAAGAGATTGTTGAGGATGGTGACTTATCAGAAGAGCTGACTCGACTTTTGAAACAAGAAGAGAGAATCATTCTGCCTCATCAGGAGGAAATTGAAATTATCAACATGGGGTCCGAAGAGGTTGTCAGGAATATCCGGATAGGGGCTGCACTGCAAAGCGATATCAAGCAAAGTTTGATTGAGATACTGCGAAAGTATAGTGATATCTTTGCTTGGTCTTACGAAGACATGCCTGGGTTGGATACTGATATGGTGGTTCACCGTTTGCCATTGCGTGAGGAATGTCCGCCGGTTAAGCAAAAACTCAGAAGAACTAGACCAGATATGGCCGTGAAAATTAAAGAGGAAGTTCAGAAACAGTGGGACACCGGTTTTCTGGCTGTTACAACTTATCCCTCATGGGTCGCCAATATAGCGGTTGTACCAAAGAAAGATGGTAAGGTGCGGATGTGTGTGGACTATCGAGATTTGAATAGGGCGAGCCTAAAAGACGACTTTCCGCTTCCTCATATTGATGTGTTGGTCGACAGCACCGCTCAATTCTCCGTGTTTTCCTTCATGGACGGCTTTTCGGGCTATAATCAGATAAAGATGGCGCCGGAGGATATGGAGAAAACAACTTTTATTACCTCGTGGGGAACGTTCTGCTACAAAGTGATGCCCTTTGGTTTGAAGAACGCCGGGGCAACATATCAGCGTGCTATGACAACACTCTTTCATGACATGATGCATAAAGAGATCGAAGTTTATGTTGACGATATGATTTCCAAATCCCAGACGGAGGAAGAGCATCTGGTCAATCTTCTGAAATTGTTCAAGAGGCTTAGGAAATTCAGGCTGAGGCTGAATCCTAACAAGTGCACCTTTGGGTGAGATCTGGTAAGCTATTGGGGTTTATTGTTAGCGAAAAAGGAATTAAGGTTGATCCTGCTAAGATAAAAGCAATACAAGAAATGCCAACGCCGAAAACAGAAAAAGAGGTTCGTGGTTTTTTAGGGAGATTGAATTACATTGCTCGGTTCATATCTCATCCAACGGCCACGTGCGAGCGATTATTCAAGTTATTGAAAAAAGATCAAGCTGTGACCTGGAATGAAGATTGTCAAAAGGCGTTTGAAAAAATAAAAGAATATTTACAGGAGCCTCCAATATTGATACCCCCAGTAGCTGAGAGACCATTGATTATGTATTTGACGGTTCTTGAGAAAAGCATGGGTTGTGTTCTCGGTCAACATGACGAGACTGGACGTAAAGAGCATGCGATTTATTACTTGAGTAAAAAGTTCACAGATTATGAGTCCCTTTACTCAATGCTCGAAAAGACGTGTTGTGCACTAGCCTGGGCTGCCAAACGTTTGAGGCAATACATGCTAAATCATACAACCATGCTAATTTCAAAGATGGATCCGATCAAATATGTGTTTGAAAAGCAAGCACTTTCCGGAAGGATTTCCCGATGGCAGATGGTACTGACTGAATACGATATTCAGTATGTTTCTCAAAAGGCTATTAAAGGTAGCGTTCTGTCAAAGTACCTAGCTGAGCAGCCAATTGATGATTACCAGTCGATGAGGTTTGATTTTCCAGACGAGGATATCATGTACTTAAAAATGAAGGATTGTGAAGAGCCGTTGCCTGATGAAGGTCCAGAGTTGGGTTCCAAATGGCAATTGATATTTGACGGTGCCGTTAATTCGTATGGAAGTGGAATAGGGGAAATCATTACTACTCCCCATGGGTCGCACATCCCATTCACTGCCAGATTGACCTTTCCAGTCACCAACAATGAGGCTGAATATGAAGCATGCATTATGGGTCTCGAAGAAGCTATTGATCTGAGAATTAAAAATCTTGATGTGTACGGGGACTCTGCTCTAGTTGTGAACCAGATCAAGGGAGAGTGGGAGACTCGTCAGCCCAATCTGATACCTTATATGAATTATGCAAGGAGGTTATTACCTTTCTTTGACAAGGTGGAATTGCACCATGTACGACGAGCAGAAAATCAGATGGCAGACGCTCTCGCGACGTTGTCTTCAATGTATAAAGTTAACTTCTGGAATGAGGCTCCCAGGATAGTTATCTCTCGCCTTGATAGGCCCGCTTTCATATTCGCCATTGAGGAAGCTTCCGATGGCGAACCGTGGTATCATGATATCCAGAATTTCCTGAAGAACCAAGAGTATCCAGCTGGGGCATCCAGTCGTGATCAGAAGACTCTTAGGAGATTGGCTGGTAATTTCTATTTGAATCCGGATGGTGTTTTGTACAAGAAAAACCATGACTTTGTGTTGTTGCGGTGTGTGGACGAGAAAGAGGCTAAGTTACTCATGGAAGAGATCCACGAGGGTACATTTGGTACGCATGCCGGCGGACATGCAATGACGAGAAAGTTATTACGAGCGGGGTATTATTGGCTGACGATGGAAACAGATTGTTTCAAGTTTGCAAAGAGGTGTCATAAATGCCAGATTTATGCGGACAAGATTCATGTGCCTCCGAGCCCTCTGAATATTATGTCATCACCTTAGCCTTTTTCCATGTGGGGAATTGATGTGATTGGCAAGATCGAGCCCACGACATCCAACGGACATCGTTTTATCTTGGTAGCTATTGATTACTTCACCAAATGGGTTGAAGCGGCATCGTATGCTAATGTTACCAAGCAGGTGGTAGCCAGATTTATCAAGAAGGATATTATCTGCAGATATGGAATTCCGGAGCGGATTATCACTGACAACGGTTCGAATCTGAATAATAAGATGATGAAGGAATTGTGCCAGAATTTCAAGATTGAACATCACAACTATTCTCCTTATCGGCCCAAGATGAATGGTGTTGTTCAAGCGGCCAATAAAAACATAAAGAAGATTATTCAGAAGATGGTTGTGACCTACAAGGATTGGCATGAGATGTTGCCTTTTGCTTTGCACGGTTATCGTATGACGGTACGCACATCAACCGGGGAAACTCCTTTTTCACTGGTATATGGTATGGAAGATGTCCTACCATTGGAGGTTGAGATTCCTTCTTTGAAGGTTTTACGCGATGTCCAACTTGATGAGGCGGAATGGGTAAAAGATAGACTAAATCAGCTCAGTTTGATGGATGATAAGAGATTGGCTTCTCTAGCATATGGTCGGCTGTATCAAAGCTGGATGAAGAAAGCTTATGATAAGAAGGTGTGTCCTCGAAGCTTTCAGACGGGCGATCTTGTGCTGAAAAAGATTCTCCCACCACAGTCAGATCACAGGGGCAAATGGACTCCCAACTATGAAGGTCCATATGTCGTTAGAAAGGTTTTCTCTGGAGGAGCCTTATTGTTATCCACCATGGATGGTGAGGATTTTACATCCCCTGTGAACTCATACGCGGTTAAAAAATACTTTGCTTAAAGAGACCCGTTGGACAGAAAAAAGAGAGTCCAGGCAAAAATGGGGCATCCCGGCGAACCATAAAAAGAATAAAGGTTCTGGCAAAAGTTAGAGATAAAATTGAAAAAAGATGTACACCCGCAAAGTTGAAAACCTGAAAAGGGCAACTTCGGCAAAAAAGGGTATCCCGGTGAATTGAAAACCCGCAAAGGGCGGTTCACGCAAAAGTTAGGGATTTGAAAAAGCAAATGACTGCGGTCCGAGTTTGATACTGCGTTGCTTAGTGGTTTGGGAGTACCTGAGGATCGTATATCTAAAACAATCTCTTCCGAAGATCGAGTATAGGGAAAGCGTCAGATTCAGGCGAGTCATAGGAGGATCGGCTCATGGTGTTCGTCTGTACCACGTTGCCAACATGTATACAAATTTTCGTTGTACTTATGTGATATTTGTATTTTGCTTGTGCTTAACTTCCTCTTTTCAGGAGTTGCATCCAATGTACAAAATTTTTCCTATTTACAGGCCTGTTGTCAATAAAGAATGTTATTCAGTATTTGATGTTTGTTCTTTACTGTTTTGTTTGTGAAAAACGCCGATGTTTTGATGAACTTGCATGTACATAAACTTGCTGGCCCTTCCCAATAATTGTTAGAACTTCGAATTGACTGAACGAATGTCACGGATATTAACCGGGATAGATCTTGTTGTGTAGATTTGTTTTGTCTCATTTGTGTTTTGCAGGGTTCTCACCTTTGAAGCAAACAATTAGGGAATTCATGTTTCCCCAGCCAGAGTCCCGTGACATAGTGATTGTATCACTTCTCAGCAGATGGAAGTCACATCTTGTCCCAGAGAGTTGAGATGGCACTTATCCCTACTGGATGAAGGATTTGTCCTCCCCAAAAGAGTATCCCTAGGAAAGTTGCCAAGAGAGTATCCTCAGTGGATCTTGATGTCCCCAACAGGAGGTGCATTCCCAACAGTGAGTATGTACATAATTAATCTCCAGCATGGGTAACTCCCGCAGAATATAACCAAGTCGTCTTTGGTTCAAAAGGGTTATCTCCGCGCAGGACTGTTTTTTTCCTTCTCCCCAGCAGGTTGTCATTCTTTCGTCAGGATGATCATCCTTAGCAGAGTTTGTAACTCCGAGTTTGTGAGCTTTTCCCAGCAGGATTTTGTTTTCTTCCTTCCAGTGGAAGTTGTTCTCACCTTTCCAGCATTTATTTTGCTGGAATAATTCTGTGATGTCTGGTCTTTCCCTGACAGAGTTAACTTGGCTCCCGAAATTTATTTTGCTGGAATACTTTGTGATACCCGTTTATTCCCAGCGGATTTGGTTTTGTCTTCAGAATTTATTTTGCTGAAGCGCCTCTTGGCATCTTTGCATTGTGCATATATCATCATATTTGCATATACCCAAACGCGTAGCATTTCCATGTTGTATGGAGCATTACGCCATTGTCAAACATACGCATTTTGAAACATAAGCCAGGTTGATTACCTCTTTGTTTTCAGGTGTTATTCCCTGCAGAGGAGTGAGATTCTTGCTCGGAAGGATTTCTAGATATTCAAATGCTCGACGTGAGATAGGTGATGATAATGTTCGTCCCTAACAAAGTTACTTGGATAAGTTTCTTTTCTTCCCCAGCGGAATTTTTCTCAGGTTGCTGTTACGTCAGCGTTAAAAGATTTCATAGCTTAAACTTTTGGAGTTATCACTAGTGATTTCCCCAGTAGAGTTTTTCCCCACAGAGTTGTTTGGTTAGGTTTCTCGTATTCCCCAGCAAAGCATTCTTCAGACTGTCGTACAACGGTTTTGAAAATCTTGAAGATTATTATCCGTGTTGACGAAGTTGTTACCTGTGTTGATAGTGATCGTTATCCGTGTTGACGGAATTGTTACCTGTGTTGACAGTGATTGTTATCCGTGTTGACGGAGTCGTTACCTGTTATTGACAGAAATTGTTATTCGTGTTGACGAATTTAGTCCAGTTGTGGATGGAGTTGTTTCTTACAAAGTTAATTCGATGCCTGTGGCGTCACACGGGGGGTTGATGTTGAAATCAAAGTGTTATCAGATGATTGATCAGTTGTTGCCGTAACAACTGGTTTCAATGTAACGGATGTTGTTCCCCTAAGCAGTTTTCGCAGTTTATTTCTGTGGTTGGCAAATTTTCGAGTTTCTTGGTATTCAACCGACTTCTACCTCGATTCTTTGAAAGTCGTTCGCTCTTCACCCAGTCGGGTCCAATCCGTTTGAATAGGGGCAGCTGTTGCACCCCAAAATTTGCCCAACCTCTTTTCTTACTTGGTTTATGTTTCATTGCATTAACATTTGCATAGTTATATCATTTGCATATCGTGATATCATTCATATAGAAGGGGATCAAGTGTGATTCTTATCAAGAGGAGCCTAGCTAGAGATCTTACTCAAGCTTGAGAAGTTATCAAGGTCATCAGGAAGTGATTTGAGTGTCTAAGAGTTTAGATGCTTGCATGTGGATTTTCTCCTAGCTTGAGGATCAATTGAAGACCATCAGAGGGATGTGAAGTCTTGAATAAGTAGAGGATATTTATGGAGCTCATAGAATACCTAGAGGGTCATGGGAGAGCTCAATCAAGTCATTGGGTCAAATGCAAGAACCACAGTTGAAGTGCAAGCAATTAGGGTTTCATCTAGGTCAATCCTAGGTCAAATGTGCAGTTGAAGAGTATCAAAGCCTACTTTTAGGTCATGGAGTTCATGAAATGATATGTTGAGACATTTGTGGTGTTGTGCCAAGATCAAGTCAAGAAGATTCAAGAGTGTGGGAAGTTGCTAAATTAGGGTTTCAGTGTAAAATCCCCTGTTTAGTGCCTAACTTCAAGACCATATAAGTCAAGATACAAGTTTCAAATGGATCTTTGTCCAACATGAAACTTGTATAGCATCTCAATACCTTTAATTTGAGTACTAGAAGTCCTTAAGGGGATTTATAGAACTCAAGTTATGGTCCAGACAAGTTACAGACTCTCAGATGTCTCTGAAATTTGTCTGTGAAAATCATCTGACTTCAAAGCTATTTTTGACCTAGAAGGAGGTTTCACCTGAACTTTTTACCAACATGAAAGTTGTTCCTCATGATCTTAGATTTCTAAATTGTATTAGAAGTATTCCATATGATTTGTAGAACTCAAGTTATGAGGTTTACAAGTTAGGGGTATTTTGGGAAAATGAGATTATAGGCCATTTTCAATCATAGGTCAAAATATCCAACTTGCACTTGTCAAATGGATTTTTGTTCAACATGGAACTTGTTCAAAATGTGGTTTTTTAGGCTAACCAAGAAGTCATGGTGAATTGATTTGGCTCATATCAAGATTTGGTTTGAAATGGCTTAAAAAAGAAGATTTTAAAAGGGTTTAAAGTTGAAAAATTCAAATTAATGGTTAAGTGACCAAAACATGTCAAGTAAATACTCATTTTGAATGGAAATATCATTTCAAACACAATGACATTGGTAGATTGTTGAGTTGGGGCAGAATTTCACAAGTTATCATTTGGTTTCTTCATATGCAAGTTACATGACCAAATCACTCACCAAGGCAATTCAAGTGTTCCTTTTGATCCAAACTCGTTCACAAGTGATTATGCAAGCAAAAAGAAGCTTCTAGAGCAAGCTACACGGCCAAATTCGCGACTGTCACATGGAAATTTTGAAGAGAAAACAGAAAATTGGAACTACTGATTTGGGCTTGGATTGGACTCAAAAGGCCCATAGACACACTCTATATAAGTCATTTGATGATTTCAGACTCAGGTTGGTGCTCATTTCGTGGTAGAAGCAGAGAGAGAAAGTGAATTTGCAAGCAAGCAAGTGCAGATCGGGTTTTGAGTTCAAGGCAAGTTCATATCAAATTGAAGGATCAAATAGCTTCCTCTTGCATCCTTGAGTGTTTCTGGAGAGTTTTGAAGGCTGAATCGAGCTCTTGATACCTCTGTTAGTGGATCTACACCAGGTATGTTACCTTCAAATTTCTCACAATTCTAGGAAGATGTAGTTCATGTTGTGCATGTGGTTAGGATCTAGTTGAAGTGTAGATCGTTTCTGGTTAAGAATTGGAGCAATTAGAGACAAACTTAGGTGACTTGTGATTTCTGTTTGAGCACGATTTGATCTGGTCATAAGGAAGTAAGGGAAATTGGATAGATCAGGATAATGTATGAAGCATGAGGATCATTCTTATGATTTTAGATTTGAGTTTAGTGATTATCAATATTGAGGTAGCATTTCTGTTTGCCTTCGAATTTCAAAACCTAGCCTGATCTAGAGAAATTGGAGATGATATTTGAGATCCTCGTGAATTTCTGTGTGAGATGATGTTAGGTTTGATGAATTTTGGTTATCTGTGAACACCTGCTCACCGGAGAAGACAACCGGAGGTCTTCTCCGGCCACCACACTTGGCTTCCCTCCATTTGAGGATTCAAATTGGGGACGATGACTGATGACCATCAGATCTTGTTGAAGATTGACTTGTTATGTGCATCGTGTGGCTTGCATTTGATCTGAGGATTTGCTTCCAAAACCAAAATGCAGCGTTTCATTAATCCCAGTCAGCGTGTGACTGGGATGCTTGCGTGGACACGCTCATTGCTCTTGCATCTGATTAATTTGTCAAACAATCCAACGCTCATGACATTTTCCTGGTTTTTAATTTCTTTTATTTCATTTTTGTATTATTTTAAATGCATATTGATTCCAAAAATCATAATAATTTCATCTTTAATCTGAAAAATATTTTAAAAATATGTCCATGCTCCTGATTAAATTTGTGATTTTTTGGAATCAATAAATTGCATTTTCATGCATTTTTCAATTTAATTTGCATTTTTCTCTTTTATGTTATTTCTTTAATTTTGCATAATTGCCTATCTGTTTTGTTGATTTTGGTTTGATTATTTGGTTTGGATTTTGATTCTGATTTTTGAGTATGTTGTAGGTTCGATGTGTATGCTACCTTAGGATTTTTATTATATTTTTTTAACAATTGTAGGTTCTGTTTTAGGTGAGATGTTTAGAGCTTTCCCAACTTATGGTTTATCTTGACACAATTCAACTTAGGATTTATTTAGTGGACCTAGATGTTGATTTAGGATTTGATATTTGAACCCTAGAATGTTAAAACATGCATGTTCCCTTAGTAAATTTCTTAGATTTTTAAAACTTAGTTTTCTATTTTAGATTTATTTCACAAGTAGGTGTTGCTTTTGATGTTCCTTCTTTGGTGCCTTGCCTTGTTTGATCTTGTTGGTGGCTTTGGAGCTGGAAGAGCTTGGTTTCCTTTTTGGAGGAGGTGTTGGACATCTTGTAGCTTCTGTGGGTTGGCTTGTGGAGCTTAGCTTGAAGCTTTCTTTCTCTTTTAGGAGCTTTTTAGAAGCTTATAGGATTAGGGTTTTAGGAAGAGCCCTTAGAACTAGTTCTTTTCTTTTCATCAAAAATAGAATGCATTGTTTGCTTCTATCCTCATCCTAGGATGCAAAGTCCTCTTAAGGAAGCCTCATCTCTCCTTTGGAGGGATAAATGACATGCCTTAATGAGTAGAACTTTTGAGGATGCACTTTCTTTCCAATGTTGGTTCCTGATGAATTCCTTTGGTCTTCATCAGGTTTCCTAGCATTGTAACTTGATCTCAATGATAATTTCTCTTCTTGTGGAGCTTGCTAGAGTTTGAAGATGAAGACTGAAGAAGCTTGAAGATAAGAGCTAGCTTGAAGATGAAGACTCTTTGCTGTCAACTTTTCTGTCAATTCAACTTTGCTGACAAGAGCTGCTGTTAAAGGTTGAAGTTGCTGTCTGTAGAAGATTGTTGCTGCTGCTTGAGCTGCTTCCTCTGTGTTTCTTTTATTGTGTTGTCTTCTTGCTTGTGTTGCTTACCTTTAGGTTTGAGATGGAGCTTGTCTACCCTTGTCTGTTGTTTTCTTAGGTTTGAGGTTGAGCAGGACCCCCTTGCCTCGCTTGTACTGTTGCATAGCATGCATTTTACTGTTTACTGCTTGCTTTCTTTTGCTATTTTCCCCTAGGATCTCTGATTTCCTCTGTACAAGAGGCAATTATGATAGACATTAGGTTTCTAAACCATGCATGATAACAGTAGGTAGATTCCATTTCAACCATAGTCTTAGGGTGTCTTTCTCTTCTCATCTCAAAACAATTCAAAAATACAGTAATAAGGTTAATTGAAGTCGTACGTTATGAGCCTTAAGCTATCTGGGAAAAGATTGGTGGAGGGAGTCTTTTCATTAATCTGGATGTTTAGTATGGTACCCTTTGGATGACATGTGAAGCATTCACTCCTAGGTCATAGTCTCTAGTGTGACGGAGATTGCGAACATCCTAAAAAACAGTTCTTTCGTAAAAGATTCAAACAAACATTCAAACTCTATTTTTGTCCTCTTGGACTCTTAATCTAGAAAACCCTTTCATAAGGAGATAAAAAACTGTCAGACAAACTTGTGTCTTATGTAGCCCGAACTACGTTTGCTCTGATCTTTCATGCCGTATGAAAGTACGTAGGCACGAGATGCGACATCTCGGCCAGCAACCTTCCCCTTCCCCCGTAGTTAGGCGAACTACGTTGACTCTGATTTCTCGTTCCAGACGGGAATACGTAGGCATAAAGTGCGATACTTTGCCTAGTCATTTTCTTTTCGTTTTAGACCAGACCTTTAGAGTAGATAGATAAACACACCCTTAGATAGAAAACAAGCGTGGATCCCGTCGAGTACGACATACGTGAGGGGTGTTAATACCTTCCCCTTGCGTAACCGACTCCCGAATCCAGGATTTGGTTGCGATGACCATTCCTTTCCCTCTTTGCGTTAGGTTTTCTCTGAGCGTTTCATTTCCCTCTTTTGGGATAAATAACGCACGGTGACGACTCTTCTGTCATTGCCGGCGCCAATTTTCGCAGTAGCGATACTTGTAAGATAAATTCTAATATTTTTTCCTAGGAGGTTTAACATGAAGGTAACAACCATTGAAGAAGCTCACAATGTTTCCATAGTGAAAGTTGATGATTTAATTGGATCCTTCGTCACCTTTGAGATGGCAATTAATGACAAATATGAGAAGAAAAAAAAGTAAGTTTGTGGTGTTCAAAGTGGATATTGAAGATTATTATAACCAGATAAAGTGTGATGTTGATGAGAATTTGACCGAGTCCATTGTCGTGCTAGCTAAGGGATTTAGCAAGGTCATGAGAAAATTTGACTAGAGGTCCAGGAATTTTGTCTTTTCAAATGTTAAACACAATTAGAAGTGGAATTCTAAAGGTGTCAATTTTCACCGTAAATAAAAAAATGGAGAAAATTGAACAAGAGCAAGGGAATCTTATGTCATGAATGTGAAGGTTTTAGACATATTCAGGATGAATTTCCAATTTTTCTTAGAAAATAAAGGCTAAAGTGCTACTTTCTATAATGATGGTTAGATAAAGAAAGTGAATATGATCAACCTAATAGTGTGGTGGTATTCATTACTCACATAAGATCAAATTTATAAGTGCCTAATGATAATAGTGGTACTAGTGATGATGACTTATTTGATGATGACATCGATGAAACTTACAAGACATAATACCTCAAATAGATTGAAAAATATCAAGTTGTTTAATAAAATGAGAGCATTAAAACCCTTTTATAAGTCATAATCCATTTCATGTTAACCATCTCTGAGTTGAAGAGAGAAGTTAGCCATCTAAATTCTAAAATTGATGGAATGACCATATATGTTCGTATGTTGAATTCAGGAGATGAGAATCTTGATGCCATTTTAGGCATGGGCAAACTATCAAAAGACATGAAAGAATTAGATATATTGGTGAATCATCAAATTCAAATATTGTTTTTGTCACTCATATAAATTAATCATAAATCAAGATGTCAGGTAAAATGACGCAGCAACCTACCACACATTATTACCACCATATTAATTCCTCTGTCATGCCTCGTTGGGCTTATCATTAATGTGGTCGACACGTTCACATTCATCCATTTTTCTATTGACTATATGGTAAAAATATGCATTATAAACAACTATATCCTTAGTGGAATGTAAAATGTGACAAACAACCTTAACAACTCATGTGTGTCAAGCATAAGCTTCTAATTCAGATTGCTTGCACCTATCTAATAGTTTTATTTCGTGAAGGATGGTGCTTTGATAATGGATATTCAACATACATGATTGGTTAAATATTTTATATAAAGAATATAAAACCCTATTTTAATAACTATGTTACTTTTAGAGATGGTGCTAAAGGAATAATTATTAGAAAGGGTTAGTTGAACTATCATGGTTTTCCTAGTCTTAATTCTAATCTCATCACCATCAATCGATTATGCAATCAACATTAAAATTTTAAATTTAATAGAGAAAGATGCACTATTACAAATAAACAACACACTCAAGTCATGAAAGGGTCTAGATTTACTAACAACTTCTATATGTAGTCACCCTATGATGTGAATCAGTTTCAATCCTATATAGTATCCAAAGTTGAAGAAGAAGTTTAGGCACCTGAATCTTAGAAGTATGAGGAATATTGTTACAAAAAAATATATTGTTGGCATACTTGATATCAAGATCAAAGAAGGTAAAGTTTGTGGTGACTGTCGAGTTGGGAAACAAACCAAGATGTCACATAATAATGTTCAACACCTTGCTACTACTACTGTTCTTAAATTACTTCATATGAATCTTATGGGGCCCATGCCACTTGAGAGTCTTGGAGAAAAAGAGATATGTTTTTGTTTGTTATGATAACTACTTTAGATACCTCTGGATGGAGTTTATTCTTGAGAAGTATGATACCTATGTTGTATTTGAATCTCTTTTCCACCACTTAAAATGTTAAAAGGGAGAAGAAATTGACAAGATCATTCATATATGAATTGATCATGGAAGAGAATTTGAAAACACAAATTTCTCTTCTTTTTGCACTATTGAAGGGATTGCTCGTGAGTTTTCTACTCCTATATCACCCAAAAAAAATGGAATTTTAAAAAGGAATAATCATACATTGCAAGAAATGTTGAGAGTTGTGGTCCATTCCAAACTTGTTCCTTATTACTTTTGGGCAGAAGCAATGAATACAACCACAATTCTACCAAGTACCAAGGTTACTCATTATGAACTATAGAGGAGAAGTAAGCCAAATGATAAATATTCTTGTGTATTTATAGTATTTTTTATATTCTTGCAGATATAGAACAAAGACAGGAGCTTGAACCAAAGAGTGATAAAGGCATATTTTTGGAGTATTACATTTATATTAAGATGCATTGAGTCTTCATTAAACGCATAAAATGTATGATCGATCCATAAATTTCATTGTCAATGATGATCAAACTAAAGTGACTCCCTATTAAGACGAAGATTGTGATCTCATTGGTCATAATGTTTAGTAAGAAGTTGTTGACAATATATGAAACAACGTGTGAGTTGTTGAAGAATATGGATATTTAAATGATGATGAAGATAATGCTAATGAAAAAAATAACCCTCAACAAGGATTCAGAAGAATTGTCCTATTGAAAACATTATAGGAAATATAGGTGAATGCTTTTCCATACGAAGAAAATATCTAACTAATTATAGGAAGATGATATCTAGTATGTGTTTTATTTCAAAGATAGAATCCAAGAATGTGAGAGAACCTCGTAATGATGAATTTTTGGTTAATGATATGAAGAAATAGCTTGTTTAGTTTGAAAGAAACAGAGTATGGGAACTTGTTCCTAGACCAAATTCTACTAATATCATTAGGACAAAATGGATTTACAAGAATAAGTGCAATGAGAATAGGATTGTTACTAGAAACAATCATGACTTGTAACACAAGGCTATGCTCAAATAAAAGGGGTTGACTTTAATGAAACCTTTTCTCCTATTGCCCATCTTGAAGCCATCATGTTTTTACTAGGATTGCATTATCTTCTTAAGTTCAAACTTCACAAGATGGATGTGAAAAATGACTTTTTCAATGGGTACTTGGATGTGGAAGTCAGTCAGGATGTTAGTACTGATGTCGATGATATGGAGAGTTTTATTATGAAGGGCAATGGGAATCTTATGGTATTTCAAATTTTATGCTAACGACATTGTCTTTGGATGGATGTCAAGCAAGATGGTAGATTATTTTGTTCCACAAATGGAAGATGAATTCATGATGAGTTTGGTAGGTGATCTTACCTATTTTGTTGGTTTTCAAGTGAAGAAAATTGAGAAAGGCACATTTGTTTCACAAAGTAAGTATACTAGTAACATTGTGAAGAAATTTAAAATGAAAATGCTAGACACAAATGTACACATGTTGCCACTCACATCAAGCTCTCTAAAGATGAACAAGGAGTGAATATTGATCAAAGCCTCTATAGGAGTATGGTTGGTATCCTCTTATATTTACCTTCCGGTCGTCTTAACGTTACTTTTTATATTGGTGCACATTTTTGCTAAGAAAATTCTAAGATCAGTCATCTTACTTAAGTCAAATGTATCATTAAATACATATATGGAACATATGAATATGGTCTTTTATACTCATTCAATGCAAACTTCTCAATGGTAGGATATTGTGATGCTGACGGGGCAAATAATGGTGAAGATAAGAACATCACCCTTAAACATGTTTGAATAGACAAATAATCAACTTATATGTATTCATAAAAGATCTTGAAGTTGTCCAATTCAAGAATCTATAATCAACTTTAAGCCTTTGCATTATCAGCTTATAACAATTATTTAAAAAGTGGATCAATGGTTTTTCTTGGGCCTACTGGGACTTTATTGGACCACACATATGACTATTGATATCATTTGTATCTTTCAGCCCAATAAGGAGAATTTAATTTGTTTATATTTTCAAAAAGACTACATGTTTGAGTTTTCACTTCCATACTTCAAAACAATCTTTAACTCTTCAATTTCCTCGACAAAGTTATTGAATCAATCTAAAAGCATGATAGGAACAAGGGAAAGGACAAGCACTTAGTTTAATGCAAATGAACAACATGTTGTTATTAAAAAGTCTCATGCATTTCGTATGAATGGCATAACAATTAGAGGAAAGGTCAATGGTAAGTTCAAAGGTGTTTCTTCTCTCACTAAGTCTGAGTGTGTTCAAGGTAGGGCTGGCAATGAACCAAACCAACTCGAATATAGTTCGGAATTCGACTCGACAATTAAATCGTTGAACTAGGTTCATGAACCAAATGAGTTGAGTATGAGCGAAAAATTAAGTTCGTTAACTAAATGAGCTGAACTTGAACTATACATAGTTCGACTCGTTAGGTTCATGAGTCAACTCGATTACATATGAAAAGAATTATACTGTCTTTAAGATTAAGTTTAAATATTTACTTCAAATCTTAGACAAATTTAATCTTCAATTTAGTAGTTTTTGAATTAGACTCTCAAATGTATCTCTTGAAAGTTGTGTAGGTTTTGAATTAGTAGATTTCGAAGATAAAGTTAAATTTCAATATGATAACTTTTATTTTATTTTAATATTTTATTTAAAAAATATATATTTATTTAAAATGTCAAATATACTAAAATATATATATATATATATATATATATATATATATATATATATATATATATATATATATATATATATATATATATATATATATATATATATATATATATATATATATATATATATATATATATATATATATATATATATATATATTTAAAAAAATAGTTTTTAAGTTCGTGAACCATGTGAGCTGAACCTAATGAGATGAACCTAACGAGTCGAACCGAACTATTCGTGAACTTATAACGAGTCGAGTTTGAGCTTAAAAAAAAGTTCGTGTCGAACTCGAACTCGAACTCGAATTCGAACAATTCTTAACGAGTCGAGCCGAGCTGAGGTGAGTTCGACTCGACTCGACTCATTTCCAGCCCTAGTTCAAGGTAAACCATTTGAAACTGTTATTTTTGGTGAGAGTGTTTTCTTCTATTAATAAGAATAAAGTTGTAGCTTATTGAATAGAGTTTAAAAATGATGTTTTAGTTAAGTCTGATAACTTGGATAAGATAATAGAGGCATTTAATGATTGTGGTAGTCTTCTTAGAAAGCATGTGATTGATGTTATTCTAAATGTTGAGGTTCTCATCCTTGAAACTAGTCCCTCCATGCATGATACTCCCATTCACTATGAACTTGAAGAGGTTGGTGAAAATGTTAATGAAGATTTTTGTAAAGAGGTTACTAAAGATATCAGTCAATTTGTTAATGAATATGTCAGTAAAGATGTCAATGCACATTGGTGCTGCCTTGGGTGTGTTAAGTTTTGGTTACAAGTTATTTATTGGGAAACATGTTGCTAACATAGCAATACCCATTGTTGCTCTTGTTGATAAACTGGTTTGGGCTTTGATGAAGAAATGTTAGTTGTTGCTTCTCTTTTCAGGCCTGTGAGAAGTCATATTCTCAAGGTGTTAATTCATGAAGCAAAGGGTCTCCATGAGATTATAGCCATGTCTACTACAAGGAAGAATTTTCCTATAAGGATTATCAAAATGTTGACCCCTCAAAACTACTAGAACTTCCTCATCTCAACCTATTGTTTCTAATAGTGAAAAAGTTCCAACTAATTTATACAATATTTAAGGTTTTTATCTCTAGAGATGATGATGTTAGTGATGAAATGGATGAAGTTGCTTCTGGTAGTGACTCAGCTACTCTGTTTCTTTGGTTCTCTTTGTTATTATGTGGTTGGTTAAATTTGTTCTCTGTTTTTTGGTTGTGCTTCTATTGACTCTTGATTCTTGTTTTTTGGTTGTGCTTCTATTGACTCTTGATTCTTGTTTTTGTTAACTTTTTTTAAAGAAAATATGGGGAGAAAAGACACACATCTGTTATGGGATAATTTTTTAATATTTGGTTGTGTGTCATCTGTGGTGCATTCTGCTTAGCTCTAATGTTTGTGTGTTCTTGAATATGTGTTTAATATGTGTTTTGTCTGAAAAATATTCAAATTTGGAGTTTGTTATTACATTATGATTGTCTTATTTTTAGATACAAAATGTCAAACAAAATGTCTCAAAAAGTTGTTGAGCACATATTGGCTCAGTGTTTGTCTGGTGCGTTATTTTTGGAAAGTTTGATTTTGACTCATTTGATTATCCGGTTGATTTCAAATTATGTGATCCAATAATGATTGCTTTATTCAATATTCTAATGATTTTTTTGAAAATATATCAGTTGGAAGAGGTTTAATTGTTAGAATCAGATTGAAAATTTTTAATTGGATTTGCATTAATAAAAATATTTAATTGGATATACTATACAAGAAAAACTAATTGGATATGATTTGAAGTTAATATTTAACTCATATTTATTTAGTTTAAGATTTTGCTGAAGTTGGTTTGGAAATATTTTTATTAGAAAATCTTTAATGAAATAAACCTTGCATGAAGAAATTTAATTGGATTTGCTTTAAATGAAAATTTTGGTTTGCTGAATACATGATTCAGTTGTATTTTAATTATACCATAATGGGCTATTGGATGAACTGCTATCTACATATAAAGAGATTGTTCTTCATATTTGAAAATAGATTTTTTTAAGAGGATATCAACTCAAATGAAGAGTTTTGTTGAGTTGAGTCTTTGGATTTTGTTTCTTGTGTAATACCATATCTAAAAGAGTTTTTCATATTTTAGAGAGATATGGTATTTAGTATGTAACGGTGATCTAAATCATTCCACTTATAAAAAATAAATTTTGCAAACATTCAGGAGAGTGTTTAAGTGAAAGTGAGGGGAACTTAGGTCAATATTTACGGGTAGTATTAGGAAAAAAGAACTGAGCTGAAAGCGTTTAGATGAGATCATTATGTACTATTGTCTAATGAATTAGTATATTTCCTTTTATTTGGTTGATGCCCTTTAGACGTAGGTGACTTTGCATTGAAATGGATTAACAAGTATTTGTGTTATTTACTGTGTTTATTTGTTCCTCGCTCATTTTAAATCACATTGTCTCAAAATTATGTGTAACATATGGTCACTGATCGAAGAAATTTTTATAGAGCACTTTAATGAGTTTTGCAAGAAAAAATGTATAAAGAAGCTTAAAACTATTTATGGCATGTTTCTTGGAGATGGCTTGCCAAAGAGTTTTTGGGGTAAGTTTGATGGCAAAGCATCTTACTTTATCGACAAATGTCTATTTATGGGACTATACTTTAAGACAAATGTGAAGATTTATAGTGGGAAACTAGTATTATATTCTAATTTGAAAGCCTTTAAAGCTTTATTGTTTTCATAAATCATGCTAGTTCATCTCAATGGTAAATTTGTAAAATATGTTTTCATTAGTTATCCAGAAGGTGATAAGAGTTAAAAGTTGTGTAAGATGGAATATAAAGCATCAAAGTTCGTCATAAACATTATTGTTACTTTAGGTGAAACTTATAAGGGAATGAAAAGTGAAGTGATGGACCTGAAAGAATCATAAATTATGGTGGAGAAGATTCAATTTTAGGTGAAGGTTTATGTTATGGAGACTATGGATGGAGAGAGAGAGAGAGAGAGAGAGAGAGAGAGAGAGAGAGAGAGAGAGAGAGAGAGAGAGAGAGAGAGAGAGAGAGAGAGAGAGAGAGAGAGAGAGAGAGAGAGAGAGAGCTCATAATCCTTTTTTTAGTAAGGGAAAATTTATAGTGAATCCTAACTATCATTTGGCTCGTGATAGGGTAAAGATATTGTAGTGTTTCATTTAAAAAGGACCTAGCTATGACAATGACTATAGGCCTCCCCCAAGAGAGGTGACAGTCACATGTCACCCTAAGGGAAGTATCGCCTTGCCCCAAAGTTTTCCAATTGCCCAATCATAAGAAACATGGGTTAGGAAATTTCTTTGGCAGTGATAGAAGTTAGGGTCATTAACTGATCCAAGCCCTCTTGAAAATAGGGATTCAACAGACCACCACTGACTAGGTGGACGATGATCTTTTTAAAGAAAATCCTAGGCCTAAAGCCTCTATATATACCTCTTATCCAATGGGAGGAAATGACAGATCTTAACTCATAGAAACATGCCCCATATGCTTATACCTAAGCACACCACTCACATATAGAGTCTCTCACCTTGTATGAGCAAATCCTCTAAACCATCGCAAAACACAATTGTGCAAGGCTTCTCGCCACCGTGGGCAAGCCCTAACTATCATACAATGTAATATACTTAATAAGGTCTTTGAGTTCCCGTGCCTTTGTAAGGTAACACACACCCATACTTTTTATCAAAATAGTAGTGCCCACTGCGGGGCTCTTGTAAAACTAACATGAGTCACACCTCCTTTACTTTAACTTCTTCCATCTTTCCTCCGAAGATGGCCGAAAAGACTCTACATTCAGACACAAAGACCATTACCAGAAGTTTCTCTAGTAGAGGTAGATCTAGTTCTTCTTGAAGGAAATACACAAGGCGGGTGTTTGCAGTAAATGTAATATCTTCTGGTCTACCCAGAGGCACACGAGGGAAAACATGGGTTAACATCACCTTTCTCGATGAGGACTCCCTTTAAGTCAACCTCATGATAATGACCCCCTGATCATCACTTTGCAACATGGTAACTGGGATATCAAATGGATCTTGATAGATCTTGGTGGCTCCGTTAACTTCTTGTTCTGGGACACCTTCCAAAAATTACAGGTCGACCCTAACAACATTAAAGTGTTAAGTGGCTTGTTCACAAGACTGTCAGACGAATAAGTACAAGTAATCGGTCATGTGACTCTAGAGATCACATGTGGCGAGGGTGCAGATGCCAAGACAATTGATGTCAACTACCTTATTGTGGACACCTTGTCATCGTGTAACATCATCCTTGGGAAACCCACCACCAACGCGCGGAGGCGTTCTTTTCCACCCTATACCTAGTCCTAAAGTATCCGATGCCTACTTACAAATGAACCTACTTGTCACATTTGCCTATAACTTCCTTTGTCTCCGTTACCCTCGGACCAATGTCAATTTTAAAGTACAGAATTTAATTATAATTAATTTAAGATTTTTATTACTATTATTAGTCATATCAGATATTAACATTAGATATTCATCCTAATATTTTATAAAATCAATCTTTCATTCTTTTATTTCTTCTTATTTCTTCCACCTTTCCTTATTTCTTTTGTCTGTCAATTGATTTTTTTTATAATAAACATTTATTTAAGTTGTCAATTAATTTATTATTTCGTACTCTCATTAAACGAGTTATCAATTTATTAGATATTTATTTAAACATTTGTTCAAAAAGCTATAATTTGAAAATTCATTTAATTTCACAATTATAGTTATAAAATTTAATTTCTACAGTTTTTTGTTTCATACAATAAATTTATATTAAGACTTTTCAATTAAACATATGTTATTATGAAATTATTTAATTTTTATATAAATATAATTTAATTACAAAATATATAGCGAGTATAATAAAAATGTCATTTAATTATAATAATATATTATAACTAAGTATTTCACTGTCCTAAAATAAGTTTAACATTTATAAAAAAAATTGTCCTACAATAAGTGTCGCTTTTTAATTTCTAAGGCAATGTTAATTTTTATTTTTCAATTGTATCTAAGTAATACTCCTAATTTACTATTTTTCTTACATTGCATTAGTGATAATTTGAATACACCAATAACCAACATGAATAATTTGATAAAATTGTTATTCTCTTTCTTTCATTTATCATATTTTCTTAATATCTGTGAAAGTGTAAAGTATGATAATTATTTTGGGAAGGTGAGAGTATAACTTTTAATTAATGCATTTATTATTCAATTGTTTACAATAAATTTACTTTAATACTTATCTTTCAATTACAAATTTTTATTATCAATTACTAATAATACCTTACTTTAAATTATAATATAAATTTAAAAAAAAATTTTGAATCTTCTGAAATGTTAAAATTCTATGTCTTTTGTCTCGAGTGTCAAAGTTATCCCTTGCAATTTTTTTTGTTTACCCCCAAATTCAGTGTTCAAATTGCACGCTTAAAAGGGTAAAACAAATATATATATATATATATATATATATATATATATATATATATATATATATATATATATATATATATATATATATATATATATATATATATATATATATATATATATATATATATATATATATTATAGGGGAAATTCAAAAAATATATATTACAGAGGTAAATCAAAACTCACCTACATTGCATGGGTGTTGTATATTTAACCCTAAATATAATTTATCAATTTTACAATAAAATTCAAAAAATGTTACCATTTGTTATAAAACTAAGTAAAACAATATAGAGATCAAAGAGAGGAAGAGAAGAGAGAAAATAATATTGTATTATCGTATGTAAAAGTCCTCTTTACATTGCAATGTGAATCTTATTTATAGTACATGACCAATGAATAACCATTAACTTAGGGAATACACAAATGTTAAGAAATTAACTCATATGAGTTAAGGAATATAGAAAGTTGGGTAAATGAACATCAACATCTATTTACTATTATTCATAACACTTTCCCTTGGATGCTCACTGAGGATATGCCTCGTTAAAACCTTACTAGAAAAAACCCAGCAAAAAAAATCGATTGAAGGAAAAAGAGTACAATATCCTTTTAAAATAAATTTATTTCTCTCCCTCAGTTGAATGATCATTTCTTCGAAGATGAAGATCAAACTTTTGTACTAGTTGATTAACTATTCTACTTGGGAGTGACTTTGTGAAAAGGTCTGCAAGTTTATCACATGAACAAATTTGTTGGATGTATATATCACCACTCTTTTGAAGATCAGGAGTGAAAAATAACTTTGGAGAAATGTCTTTTGTTTGGTCTCCTTTAATGTAACGATCTTTCAATTGAGTGATGCATGCAGTATTATCTTCATATATGGTCATTGTATTTGATTTTTCAGAAGATAAACCACAAGTATTTTGTATGTGCTGAATTAGGATCTCAACTAAACGCATTCTCGACTTGCCACATGTAATGCTAAAAATTCTGCATGATTAGATGATGTTGTTACTATGGTTTATTTCACCGATCTTAATGAAATAGTTATACCCCCACATGTAAAGAAATAACTTATTTATAATCTACCATTATATATGAGGATCTAACAAGTAACTTGCATCTGCATAATCTGTTAATTCGAAACTAGATACTTTGGTATAAAACAAAACCATGTCTATTGTACCTCTAATGTACGGAGTATATGTTTAAATTCGTTCTAATATCTTCATGCAAGTGAAGAGTTGTATCTTGCTAATAGATTGACAACAAATAATATATCAGGACGTGTATAATCAGCAAAGTACATTAGTGCTCCAATTGCACTGAGATATGGTACTTTAGGATCAAACAACTCTTCATTCTTTTCTCGAGGTATGAAAGGATATTTTTCCATATCAAATGATCTAACAATCATTGGAGTAGACAACAGGTGACATTTGTCCATATAGAAGCATTTTAACACTTTTTCTATACAACCTTCTTGATGTACAAATATTCCTTTGTCCAAATGTTTAATTTGCAAACCTAGACATAATTTTTTCTTTCTTATGTCCTTCATCTCAAACTCTTTATTTAAATAATTTATAGCTTTTGGAAGCTCTTCAGAAGTTTCAATAATATTTATGTCATACACATAGACAACTATTATTGAAAATTTCTTTCCTGGTATTTTTATAAAAATACAAGGACAAATAGAGTTATTTGTATGTCCTCTCTAAGCAAATATTCACTTAGACGATTATACCACATTCGTCCAGATTGCTTCAGCCTATAGAGAGACTTGTTCAATCTTATGAAGTAGCTTTTTCGAGATTCAGAGTTGCGTGCATCTGGTATATTGAATCCTTCATGGAGTTTCATGTAAATTTCACTATCAAGTGAACCATAAAGATAAGCTGTTACAATATTCATCATGTCCAAATTAAGTCATTCATGTGCTACAAACTTAATTAAATATCAAGAATTGAATTGCATCCACCGCAGGTGGATATGTTTCATCGAAATAAACTTTAGGTCTTTGTGAAGATTATTGAACATCAACTCAAGCTTTGTATCTCACAATTTCACCATTATTATTTTGCTTTTTCACAAAAAAAAATCATTTATATCCAATTGGTTTTACATCTTGAGGTGTTCAGAATACTAGTCCAAAATCGAGTAACTTGTAAAGTGAGTTTAATTTTTCTTCAATTGAATATTTTCATATTGACCAATTCTCAATTTGCCTACAATCTTTGATAGATTTTGACTCGTAATCCTCATTATTATTTATCATCTTTAGCGATATATTGTATACAAAGACATTGTCAACATTAACTTTATTTTGGTTCCATCACATTCCATTTGTGACATAATTCATTGAGATCTCTTAATTTTCATAAATTTCAGGTACCTGGTTAGTTCTTTTGGAGCTCAAAATTAAATTATGTCAAGGTGCTCTTAAAGTTTTCATATACTCATTTAGGTCATTTTAACTTTTGTTTCTTTTCTTGGTTGAGGACTTTTAACATCGAAACCGACTTTTTTACCACGCTTGAGGCGCAACTGTAACTTATTTGCAATATTATATTATCCAATATGAGAATCCATTTTGAGTGAAATATTAGCAGCTAATGATATGTTTCATAAACTTTGCAAATGAATTGTGTTTTGAACTTCGAGAATCAAAATGATATAATAACATTTTATTTCAAATTGTTCATCTGAACTTTTGGTTCATACTTTGTGTTGCTTGTTCTCTCCCCCTATTATTGAGAAAATTAATTTATAAATTGATAATATGTCTACTCGACTTCGAATAAGTATCCAATTATTGGATCAAGGTAAAACCTCAAATACGAGATTCATATCAAATGTGTTTTCTCAACATTCTTTCAAAACTCATCTTAGCGTACTATAGTAGAGCAATTGAATAATCATAACACATCCAAAAGTTTACTTCAACGAGAAGCATTATATTATGAACCTAAAATAATTTGTAAGTTAAGGGGTAAATTATCATGTACTAACTTGTTAGCTTAATGCGAATAAATATCTTAATATCATACTTTGTGTGTTTCAAATATCTAATTTAGAATTGATGATCTCATAATTATCAATTATATAACTAACTTTAGAGGTCTAAAGAGTGGATCTTCAAGTCTATTTTTTTTATGAGCATGTCCTTCAAGATGTTCAATATTAATTTTAGTAATATATGTAATACTTATCAAGGAATTTTTGAAAAATCCAGAAAACAAGACCTTAGTCTAATTAGTTAAGAAAATAATTTCACAAACTTCTGACTGTAAATAAATATATGCACGATCTTTTAGTCGATGCAACAATTAATGTCATAAAAACTCAATTTCTCAAATTTTCCTTTAGGAACACGCAAATTTTATTGGATTGAAGAAACGTCTGGTTCTTCAAAATTAGTTCTCACATCATAATACATCTGATATGATCCAACCGATTTTGTCAACTTAAGTGTGATTTGTAAACATCTGGTTTACCATAATACATATGATTCCATTCTTCTAATTTGTTTCAACCTCTAGTCAATATAAAATAATTTGTAATGTGTATAAAATATATATTTTTCAATCTTAATAAATTTACAATTATTAATATTATCCATGCAATCCTTCTGTGATTGTCAATTTTTCTAAGATTCATGAAAATTGTCATTGATACTTTTCTGATCAATGAAGACAGAATAAGCATTTTCTTATTTATCATCAAGGGATAACCATTCTTTGATGAATGAATAAAAGTAATTCATTCTTTGAACAATCCTCTATGGATCCTTTATAATATATATAATTTTTTTCCGAGAGATAGATCATAGATCTTCAAACAATGATAAAGATAAACAGTTTTCATGCAATCCTCTGGAGATGCATTATAAGTTCTTCAAGAACTATATAAATTATTATTTTTCAATCATTCGGGGACCTTGATTAGTTCTTCAAAAACTATATAATAAATTATTATTTTGCTATCCTTCAAGGATGCTTGATAAGTTCTTCGGGAACTATATAATAAATTATTATGTTGTTTTCTTTCATGGATGCTTGATAAGTTCTTCAAGAACTATATAATAAATTATTATTTTTCTATCCTTCAAGGATATTTGTTAAGTTCTTCAGAAACTATATAACAAACACACTATTTTATAGTCTTTCAGAGATGTTTTAACATTATTTATCCAATCCTTTTGTGATGCATGAAAACCATCGATGATTTTTTTTTCTTCTAATCAATATATCAATACATAATAGGCAAAATTAGAAATATATATTACAAAACACAAAAAATTATAATGTTACCTTCTAAATCTTTGAGCTTTATATAGTTAGACCTTCATTATCAAATTATTTGTATCACTTCTTAGACAATTAATTAACATTCATATGGTAGAGTTTTGTGTTGAAACGTGTTATAACTAAGTAAAACAAGATAGAGATCAAAGAGAGGAAAAAAAGAGAGAAAATAATAATATATTATTATCTTATCCAATTGGCGAATGTGAAGAAAGCAAATTTGGAAAAGTTGAAATGAATTGGCGAATCAGTTGGTTTTGGAAGCCATGCGCCAAGTCAAACGGCGAATGCATGATTCTAGGGTTTTCAAAAATTCAGTTTTATACGTTTATGTTTTTATTAGTTTTTAATAAATTTTAGTAGCTTGATTAATAATGTTTTATTATATTTTTTAAATAGTTTATTTTAAATACCATATTTTTAATTAAAATTTAATTATGTTTTTATTAGTTATTAATAAATTTTAATAATTGATTAATATTATTTTATTATATTTTTTAAATAGTTTATTTTAAATACCTTATTTTTTAATTGAAATTTATTTAAATTAAGAAAAAATTAGGGTATAGAATGTAAAAATGAAATATAGAAATAATAAATTATATTAATTTAGAATCTACTGAAAAGTACAATTACAATTTAACAAAAGAAAAAAACTAATGACCGGCTTTATCTAAGTGACCACCGGTGCCACATTGTGGGGGACGTACATTGCGACGAGGTCTACGAAGAGGTTGTTGTGATGTGTCTGGTCTCTGTGTGTTGAGTTGTGGAGGAGGGTATGGTTGGGACGGCCCCGGCGTATCAGATAGAGTTTGCATCATTTGACCCCAATAGCCGGGAGGTCCGCTGTGAGCGGCGCTTCCGTAGTCAAGCTCAATGCCCATGTTTTCGTAGAATTGTCGGGTAGAGTGGGTGGAGTATGGACGGTATGGTTGTCTGAATGTGTACATGGAGTTGGGTTGGTCTATGTGTGTTGGTTGTTGTGGGGTGTGGTAGTCGAATAATGGATAATTTAGGGGGTCGTTGGAGGTGTAGTTGGAGGTGTAGTTGGAGGGGGGATGGTCAAATGAGTTGTCTGGGCTATAGGTGGAAGGGGTAGGCTCAAAAGAGGTATCAGGGCTGTAATGGTAAGGTGGTTGAGGCTGGGATTGGGTGGGTGGTGGCATGTAAGGTTGTCGTTGTTGATAGGGGTTATTTGATGGCATGTAGGGGTTTTCGTAAGGTTGGGTTTGGGCACTGAACTGTTGTTGTGGGTTTGACGAAGAACCGCGTTCCCTTGGGTCGGCCAAATAGGTTGGCTGGGACAGGAAAGACTGAGATGTCGTGACAGACCTAAACCAAGTCATATATTGAAGACTTGGCCTAGCCCCGTGCACAATACGGTCGGTTAAGACGTATTGCCTCCTTCTTTTCCAGTGTATATGCAACTCCTTCGCAAACTCCTTCCAGTCACTAACACTCCACTGTGCGTCAACCCGCTTTTTATGCCACTGGCCCAAGTCTACTGGAGCATCTAGAATATCCTGATGCATCCCAAATTATAGTTTCACCCGGTCACTCTGGTGCATCTCCACCGTAGTGAACCTAATTATGGGTGTCTTTGATGTCCACACAGCGGCATCGTCGGGGTTGGGTTCGTGGTCGAGACCCTCGTACGACATCCAGACAAACTACAATAAAGTTGGACAATTAAGTTAGACAGCGTTTGAGAGGTTTATGCATATACATTAAAAAAATTTAATGGGAAATAACTTACATCATCCGGCCCAAGGTGGTCGATTAGGTTGCGGTATTGAATTATTGAGTGCCTTGGACATCTCTGATAATTCATCCCTGGGACAGACCACCTAAAGAAATAAACACATCTCAGAAATTATTAACTGAAAAAGAATATGTAGTTGCTAAATAATCTTGAAAAGATACTTACTTGTTGGCGTACAGGAACGTAAAAGAATTCCTGTTTATTGGAGCAAGCATTGGCATCCTAGACCAACCCCACGCTTGCAGAAGATACGCACAACCATAAAAAGTGCAGGAATTTTTTTTTGAAGTTTTACAAAGTGCGCTATATAGATGGGCGAGGACAGCTGATCCCCAGCTATATTTACACACTTTGTTAATATTCCGCAATAATGGTAAATACATAGTATGAACGGTATTTCCAGTTCCATCTGGAAATAAAAAGTGCCTGAATAAAATCATAATATAACACCGAGTTTTTTGTATTTTCTCAAACTCGGTGCTATCATCAGTTAAGACAATACGGTTGTATTGTTCTCTAAGGTATTTTAAATTTATTCTCTGACCCCTCGGGCGGCCCTCGCTTTCCGCCTGAGGTCCGTCCGTACAAAGAGGGGCGCCCAATAAATCTACGCAAAGTTGGTCAGGGACACCAACTTTGCCATTGACGGCCTTACCATCGATGTGGAGGCCGAGCAACATGTAAACGTCCTGAAGAGTCACAGTACACTCACCAAAAGGTAGGTGAAATGTATGTGTCTCCGGTCTCCAGCGTTCTAACAACGCTAGAATAAATTTCATGTCGAGGGAATAAGATTTGATTCTAATCAAATCACCAAACCCACAATGAGTAAGGTAGTCCGAAATGAGCGGGTCATGTGGTATGTAATCATGCACACGACATCGAAACCTTGATACATCCTACAGAAAAATGAATGTTACGTTAGAGAAGAAGTAAAATTACTAACATCTTTTTATACAAAATTGTAAACATAGACAAGAACAAAAGACTTACAAACTCAGCGATGTTTTGAGTCGTCCCTCTGTGCGAGTCACCCATGGTCAGTAGAGACATTTTCGTTTGGGATGTTGAGATTTAGAGATGGAGACTTGAGATTTTGAGAGTTAAGAGGTTGAGAGTTGAGAGTTTGAGAGTTTATTGGTTGAGAGTTAAGAGGTTGAGAGTTGAGAGGTTGAGAGTTAAGTGTGAGTAGAATTTGATGGGTAAAGATCCTATATTTATATTCAATGATTTGATATATTGTAAATGCATGCTTCACAAGTGGCTTGAACAATGTGTTGTGTAAGATCTTGGTGGACGTGTGTCGTCATGCATGTGTTGTGTAAATGCATGTTGGACTAATGTCATGATGCATGTGATGTAAATGCGTGTTGGACTAATGTCATGATGCAGTGTCTTGTCTAATCAAGCATGGTGGATGCAGGATCACATGTGAAAAGGAGATTCCTTCATTGTCTCATCTAATCAAACAGGCTGCATGTCATTGATTGTGAAGCATGCGTGACAATTGAAAGGCAAAGATTTCTGGTGCAGCATCACATGTGAAAGCAGAACTTTGCATTGTCACGTCATATTATGGGTCATATTTTGTTTTTTGCATATTATGGTTTTTTATTAATTAAAGAGTTATTTTTTTATGTATGATAGGTTCTGATGGTTGCAAACACATGCATGAACAGTGCCCTGATACGTGTCATTGATTTCTGATGCATGTCATTGATTCCTGATGCATGGCATTGATTCCTGATGTGTGTCATTGATTTCTGATGCGTGTCATTGATTGTGAAGCATCTGTGACAAGTGAAAGGCAGAGATTCCTGATGCGGTATTGATCGCGACTTTCTATGTCTAATACAACTTAACTGCAAGTGCACAGTCTATCGCGCAGTAATAAAAGATATCGATCCCACAAGGACTCGTAATCAAACTAGTGTTCTCGGGAGTTACTATGTTTAGCTAGGTAGATAATGTTTAAGGGAATAATTTCTATCACTAAAGGGAACTAAAAACGTTACTTGAATTATAATTACGCGAATCAATATGCAATAATTATGTTCTTCGGGGATTTGACAAGTTACCAGTATATGAAATATTTTTCAGAATTTATTTAAGAAGAAAAATAGTGATCTAAAGACCTTCGTCTCACGATGGTTGTTGACGCTAGTCGCAACTCTAAGGCGGAACGTAGTTCGGGGTTAAAATCTCTTTTTGGATATCTCTAAGTTCTAATCTATTTTAAAGTGCTTTCGCTGTTATTAAAACAAATGCCTAGTGTTTACTATCTGGTCCTAGCCGCAGTTGTTGCTTATTGGTTCGTACCTTAATTAATTTCCCACTGTCGTGGCAAAACTACTTTTAAATAAGTCCTCGCTTTCGCGACGAAAGTTTATTCAGTAAATAAATTTAAACACTCAGACCATAAACAACTTTTGAAAAGGAAAGTTTTCAACCAGTTATTATCAAATCCCGTCTGAATTATTATTACATATCGATTACTCTGGTTTAGCTAGACATGGATTTGGGAAAGGTAAAACATAAATAAAAACATAAACTTAGAACATTCATATTACTGAGAATTAAAGTTACAATTAACGAAATAATGAAAAAAAACCTGTAACATATCCAATTGGCTTTAGGCCAAATCTCAACGATGTCGGCGGGATTGTGTCTTCAAACCAATAGAGCGCACAAATGAATATTGTAGAAAATGGAATACAGGAATAAGGAAAGGAAACAAAAACAGAAAGAATGAAACTAAATTTTGCTCTGAAAATAAATTTGGGCAGCACTTCGTTATCTAAATGCAGCTCTCCTTCTCAGCTCCCCTCCTTCCCCTTTTATAGAGGTAAAATTATAACGGTTGTAATTTGAAGAAGGTGGACTTGGAGGCAGAAAAATCAGGGAGTAGTGGTCCATTATTTGGTACTTGGAACTGGTATTTGCACGTTCAATTGAAGCTGTGCGTTTTTGCCTGCATGACGGTCGTCATGGTGTGTGACGGTCGTCACCCGTGTGACGGTCGTCATGGAGGTGTGACGGTCGTCACAACAGCAAAATGCGCATTCTGTGTTTTTCATGTTGTTTTCATCTGGTTTTCGTCCATATTTCATCTGTAATTGCTTCTTTTCTTCATATTGCTTTATTTAGACATGATCATCAAATACCTGCAAAATATCAGACAAATAACATGAAAAGAACCCGAAATCGGATTGAAACAGTCAAACATTAGTTGAATTATGCGTCAATGTATATATACGATTTCACGTTATCAAACTCCCCTAAGCTTGAATCTTTGCTTGTCCTCAAGTAAAACAGAAGGAATAAAAGTCGGTAAGCACGAGGCAGTTTCCTCATTCAGAGAGTTGGGAAAAACCGGGATTCTAAATAGGAACAAAACGAGTACGGTGACGAAACTTGACTATAAGTCTTCGGAGGTCTCCTTTTTATGCAAATCGGTCCCAATCACGCTACTGCATCTCGGTATCAAGGTTCTCGCGTCATGTTTACCCTGTTTGTTCTAGCGCAATCACATTAAGCCCGTTGTCCATACACTTTCATGGCAAGTCAACCTGTTAGTGAATATGATCTCATTGCTGTTTTGATCTTTTCATTGCTCATAAGCTTATACCATTGATTTTTCAATGATTTTTTGTACCGTTGGGCTAAATGCTCGGGTGAGGAGCACCTAACTTAGAGGGGACATGTCTCTATACTTGGGCTATATGGCTTTCTTTTCATGATTTTTCATCTTTTTGGAGATCATACACTTATTTGCATTGGTTGCTCGCTTAGAAATGTTTAGGATGGTGATGACTGCTTGTATAAACTACTTGGGGCTGAGTTTGCATAGAAGCTTGAAACTTTGGTACACGTAGGTAGTTGTTGCACCCTAAAATTTGACCAACCGGTGCCACTTTCGGTTTATGCTTCGACGCATTTTCGCATTCGCATTTGCATGCTGAACATACTGCATTTCCTCAATCATGGTGATTTTATCGGGATTTCAGCCCTGCTGTCGCTTTTCGGGTGTCTCAGACCGGTTCGGATAATCGGAGGTTATTTTGGGAAGTCGCGCGCTTCCTGGGTGTTTTCAGTTTATGCAGTGATTTTTGAGATTTTTGGTGTCCGGGTTACCGTTTGCTTCGATCTGGTCTCGCGCTCTCTTTTATATTGGTTATTTGCCTTTGTTTACATTTTTTAGAATTTAATAGCTTCTTGTAGATTTTAAATAGGCTTTTTAGATTTTTCAGAATTTAAATAGATTTTTTAATATTTTTAATAGCTTTAAATCGTTTTTTAGAATTTTATAGAGCTTTAAATATTTTTAATAGGTTTTTTAATAGTAAATTTTTAGATATAGATTTTAATCTAGATATAGGAATTAATAGATTTTATAATGATTTTCTTATAGGATTTAATAGATTAGATATAGATTTAATAGAGTTTAATAGATTTTTCTTTTATTAGTTTTAAATAGGATTTTAATAGATTGTTAAATAAAGATCATTAGAGTTTTTATTTTTAGATAGGAAATAGTAGAAATTAATAGTCTTTTTTTCATTAGTTTAGAGGTTAGTGGAATTATTAGAGTTTTATTAGTTTTAGTTTAATATAGAATTTAATTAGATGTTAATTCTTCTTTTAGGTTTAATTAGAGTTTAATATTAGTTATCTTTTAATTAGAGTAAGTCGGGTTTAATTAGTTAATTAGGTTTAAGGTTTAATCAGTTTGTAATCATTTTTATTAATCTTTTTTAATTCAGTTTTTTTTGGTCCAAAGCAGTTTTTTCGTGGGCCCAGAGAGGTTTTTGGAGGCCCAAATTCATCTCAGTCCGTTTTTGTCTTTTTGTCCAGAATGTGCTATGTGTCACCCTATAAATCATGCCACGCGTGCAATTCTGAAGACCCCACCTCATTTTTCATTACTCTCAGAGTCTGCCACATAGCGTCCCCACTATCCCTCCCTAAGGCCACGTGTTACGCATGCAAGCCTCCCCACAGACACTTGGCAACCTCTGAGCATCACCGGTTGCATGGTCGGCGGCCATGCAACCGCCGTCCCCAACCTCGCCGGCCACCGTAACCTCCAGTTTCCGGCCGCCCTAACCAACCACCAACCAACTCCGGTCATCTCCTAACTTCTTCCGACCACCGCCCTCCGCCGTCTAAACCGCCGGAAACTGGAAAAAACTCAGAAATCTTCCAATCTTCATCCTCCTCCAACTTTCCTTCTCAACAACTTCCACCTGCATTCATCATCTTCCTCCATCAATTTCTCCCAGAAATTCATCAACAATAATCGTTATTTCCAGATTCTTCATGCATTCATACTAAGTTTTTCATCAATAATCATCGTGTGTGTTCTTCCCACCAAATCCATCAGCGATCTTCAACCCAGATTCTTCCAACATCATGGATCTTCAACCTTTTCCAACAATCATCTCCATTCGTCGCCATCAACACCTTCACGAAATCTTCAGGTTCATCAGCGTTCTTGCGTGTTCATCCAACAGATCCCCAGAAATCTCCAGAAAATCCAAAGTCTTCAAGCGATCTTCATCAACTTCATCCTCCATCAGAAGTTCTTCAGCTCCAGATTTCCACCATCCGCGGAATATTCAAGCATGTTCAAAACCTTCCTTCAGATCCTTCAAGAATTTCTTCGTAGACGTCCTCGCGTGTTCTTCAACAATCTTTTTCCAGATTACATCGATTTCAAGATTTCCATCCAAAGGCACCGTCGCGCAGCTTTACTCTAGATTATTGTCAAGGTCGTCGTAGATTTTCTTTGAACTTCAACACAGATCTCCGGCTTCGTACACTTCTCCGGTAGGTTGAGCAATTTGGAGTATAATTTTGCGGTTAGGGTACCATTAGGGATTTTTGTGAAGAAAGAGGGTTTGTGTTTAGCAATTTGAGCTGGGATCTACAATTTAATCGGTGATAGTGTTGGATTTTGAGGGATGATGCTGGAGATTTGAGTTTGGAATAAAGATTAGAGGTTGTGTTGGTTTTCGATCTTTGCTTCAGAGTTTGAGGAGTTTCTTCATCAGAGAAAGAATGGAGGCGGCGCTGCGAGAGAGGGAGTTCGTGGGAACGGCCATGAACAGTACAGAGAATGGGATCTAGGGTTTGGAATGAGGGAGAAGAGATGGTCCGTGTATTGGATTGGGCTGGGCCCATGGGGTTTCGTCCGTACACACCCCCTGTTTTTGGACCCCGCCTCCGTTTTTTTTGTTGTTAGCTGGGTTGGGCCCATATGCTATCCACACGCCGCGGTTCACTTCCTACACCCCCTCCCCGTTTCTGAGTTACTTTTGGACTGGGCCCATGATTGATTCTGTTTTGTTTTATTACTTAACACATCTCCCCCTTGTACTGCTGCACCCCCCTCCCCTTTGTATTTCTTTTATTTTTTTTCTCTTTTGTAATATTTTCTTTCTTAGTTTTTTAGATGGAAAAAATGATGGAAAAAAGAATAGAAGAAAAGGATATATGAAAAATATTTTGAAAAAAGAAAAGAGAAAAAGAAATAGAGTAAAAGAAAATATTGAAGAAAAAGAAATATGAAGAGAATATTGGAGGAGAAAAATAATAAAAAGAATATGAAAAATATTTTGAAAAAAAGAAAAGAGACAAGAATATTGAGAAAGAAAAAGAAAATAGAAGTATGAAAAAGAGAAAAAAATATTAGTGTAGATTTAATATTTTTTAGAGTATATTTTCTTCATGGATTTTATTTTAGAGGTAGTTTTAGAAGTCCATTTGTTAGGGGACTTTTTACACTTTTAGGGGTAGTTTAGGAGTCCACTTGTTAGGGGACTATTTTCCATTTGATTCTTCATAGGCTAGGATAGTATTTTTTAGGAGTTTATTTTTCAGTTCTCAATCATTGTAACCATTTTTCAGAATGTTAATAAAACGAGATTTGAGTTGTGGTCCCGAAAGTAGCCGAACTACAGCTGCTCTGATTTCTCGTACCAGACGAGAATATGTAGGCATAGGATGCGATATCCTAGCGAGCACACTAACGACTAACCTTTTGTTCTCTCGCTGCTGTGCGATCGAGCCTTTCCCGCTGACGACTAATAGTTACCCTTTTCTCTTGCCCGAGTGCATTTGAGACCAGACCGTAGTTTTATTTCCCATAGGTTCCCGTACCTTTAAAACCAGATTGATTTCTCACTGCTGTGTGAGAATATCCAGCCTAGCCGTAGTTAGCCTGAACTACGTAAGCTCTGATCTTCCATGCAGTGTGGAAGTACGTAGGCACAAGACGCGAGGTCTTGGCGAGCCAATTTCCCCGTAGTCCCGAACTACGTTGACTCTGACTTTCTCTCTTGAGAATACGTAGGCGTAGAGTGCGACGCTCTATCGAGTCAATTCCCTCCCGTTTAGATTTAGCAGCCGTAGATAGATTGTTTTGCATCCTTTAGACAACCCAAGCAAGCGTGGATCCCGTCGAGTACGACGGACGTGAGGGGTGCTAATACCTTCCCCTTGCGTAACCGACTCCCGAACCCAGGTTTTGGTTGCGATGACCATACCTTTTCCCGTTTTTGCGAGGTTTACTTCGAGCGTTTCCTTTCCCTTCGTTGGGATAAATAACGCGCGGTGGCGACTCTTCTGTCAGCCGGCGCCGATTTCCGCAGTAGCGACAGCTGGCGACTCTGCTGGGGATCCAACGTCCCTTGGCTGCTAAGGACTGCGATAGTTCCCTATGCATGTAGGATCCAACGTCCCCTAAGAGAGTCAATCCTAGCGCTTGTTTGCTTGTCTTTTGGGTGTTTATTTCTGTATTCGCTTTTATCTGTTGTCGTTGTGCTGGGGAGGGTGATATTTTGAGTGATAGCCGGACCTGGGCTTCTTCTTTTTTTGAGTATGCACCTAGACATAGTTGTGGAGATTAGTGGACGAACCTGTCTGCTGAGCAGACACAAGTTCCCCACGAAATCCGCGCTCAGACGAGGTTCTCTCCGAGGTGCTTCTCTAAGGTCCTGAGGATCATAGGGGAGTCCAGACGTGAGGATTGTCGACTCTGGGGACCGATCAATTGGAAGTCAGCTAAGTGAGGCCTCTTCATGAGATGACGATGCCACTCCTTCTGGGAATCGTATCATTCCTCATGAAAGTCTGTGACGCTGATGACCGCATAGGATGCCGTATCTTAGGTCCATACCCGTGAGTGGGGGGGTTTTTCTTTTTGCGAAACCTTGACTTCCATACTACCAGCTATCTTGGCGTTCTCTTTTAGAGAGAACGTACTCCGTCAGCAGTGCAGTGGCACTCAGATTGTGTTGTGGGGGCTGTGGTCCCGTGTTTGCTGTATTGCATTGCATTTGCATGAGCATCTTTGCATCATATTTCATAACATCCCTCCAGTTAGCCAGAGTTCTGATCCAGCCTTTGTTTCCTGAAGGTAAGTACCCAGAGTTTGGATTGAGCAACTGTTGATTGTCAGAAGACGACCAGGGGGTTGGAGCAGACTTGAGCAGATTTGAGAATCAAGCAGTGTAGTCAGTTACAGGTAATTAATAGCTATGTCTGAAGGCAATTTCCAGTCTCCTAACATCTTGACAGGGTTTACTATGACGTCCAATCTTCGGTATGGTTCTATGGAAGACTTCCCGCAAGCGAACAACGTTACTGCAGACCAAGTTGTACAACCTACTGTTAAGAACCGAGATCGACGTGAGCAGTTTGTTGCCCGAAATGAACGTCCTCCTCCTGTCAACAATCAAGGTGCTGTTTTCCCCGAGAGGAATCCATGCAGAGATATCCCGGTAGCCAGGACTGTAAACTCAAGAGCTCTTGAAAGTGATAGAAGGTTCCGAGTATTGGAAGAAAGGGTTAAAGCTTTGGAGGTCAAAGATGTTGTTAACCTGAATGCTGTAGACATGTGTTTGGTTCCTGACCTGGTGTTGCCTTATAAGTTCAAAGTTCCGGAATTTGAAAAGTACACAGGAGATAGCTGTCCGAAGCAACATTTGATGATGTTCTGTCGAAGAATGACTTCGTTTGTACGAAATGACAAGCTGATGATCCATTGCTTTCAGTATAGTCTGACTGGGGCGTCTTTGAGGTGGTATGTGCAGTTAGAGAGTAAGCAGATTCGATCATGGGTGGATTTAGCCAGAGCTTTCCTGAAGCAGTACGATTACAACCTGGATATGGCTCCTAGTCTCGTACATCTGCAAGAATTATCTCGGGCGGATAATGAATCATTCAGAGGGTATGTGCAAAGATGGAAAGAATTGGCTGCTAGTGTTCAACCACCGCTTCAGGAAAGAGAAATGGTTGACATCTTCTTGGGTACTCTGAAGGGCCATTATTATGACAAATTGTTCGGTTGTACAAGCTTTGTGGGCCTGATGAGAATGTGAGAGCTTGTTGAGAGAGGACTCAAGAGTGGAAAGCTTCGAGATGCTCCTTATATCCCAGTTGATAAGAATGAGTCAGTTGTCAGTTCTCAAGAAGAGTGGGAAGAAGGAAATGACGTCGTCTCAGAATCTCTAGCATCTCAAGATCGGTTTTCAGACACTTCAAGTCAACGGTCATCCTGTCGTCGATCGCGTCAGCACGCCCAATGAAGGCCAAGGAAACCTGAAAGGCAGTTTACTCAGCTACCGGTGTCGTACAGTCAGTTGTTGCCAGATCTGGTCAGAAGTGGATTGATAGTGCCGAAAGAGACTAATCCAGTGATTCCACCATATCCTCCAGGTTTTGATGCCAGCGCCCGCTGTGAGTACCATGTTGGGGCACAGGAGCATTCAACAAATGATTGTAAGGTGCTTAGAAGCCGGGTTCAGGATCTGTTAGACTCTAACCGGATTTTCATCGCGCCCCAGGGTTTTGTTCAGATTAATGATTCTCCATCATCCAGTTGTGTGGGTTCGTCAGTTAATGTCATGGAAGACTCCACGGGAAGTGTGTGTTCTGAAGAATGTCAAACGGAGAGTTCAGTTGAATATGGGGGAAGTTTCTAGAGGTTTCTGTGCCGGGTGTCGCATCTGTTTTCTCTGCCTAACCCGTTTAGCTTTTGTGCATTAGTGCTTGCTGACCATTACCAGGATTGTTGGCTGGGGTCATTGTATTCGTACTCATTTGTGCTTACGTGCTGCTTTTGTTGGTTATACATGTGTGGGAGATGTTCGTCTGCGTGCTTATAGCTTGAGTTTCTCTTTGTCTTGGCTTGAATATGTGTTTGCTTTCTGCACTGTATTATCATTTAACAGGTACATCAGAACCGTGGGTCTTATTTCCTCATCGTCCAGTTTGTTGTAGGAATTCCTTCAGAGATATGGAACAGAATCGGGTTGAATTGATTGAAGTCCGAAGCCAGCTGGGGCAGATGATGAGAGGCATGCAAGAGATGCGTCTGGAGTAGAAGATCCTCAAAGAGGAAAATAGTCAGCTGAAGACCCAAATGAGCTTGAACATGGAAGTAGTCAAGAATGTGCTTAGGAAAGAGGATGATCAGCTATTTGAAGCCGCAGTGAAGAAGCTCGTGCCACCTGTGCCTGTGGAACCTGAGCAAGTACAACAAAGGGTGCATCCGGCTCAACAGAGGATTCAGGAGGGGAAGCCAAAGAGGGTATTTGAGGCGCCACCTTCAACGTATGCTGAGCTCTTTCAGACTTTATTGAGGTTTAATCTGGTTGAGAAGAGAACGTTGGACCCACCCACAGGAGCGCTTCCTTATGGGTACGATACCAGTAAGCAATGTGAATTTCATTCTGGGGCACTCGGACACGACATCGAGAGTTGTCATGCTTTTAAGCACAATGTTCAAGACCTGATTGACTCACAAGATATTGAATTCACGCCAAGCGGTGTAGCTGTACGTATTGCTCCTGTCTCAGTTGATGCTAAGATGATGGATGTTTCTGAAGCTGCAGTAGGTCAGAAGCGTATCCTGGACTCCATGGTGTCAGAATCTCCATGCCCACAATTGTTGCCTATTCCTGGGGCAGATCTGAGAAAGAAAATGGCTAAGCATAAGGAGTGCTTTAATCAGTGCGGTGAAAGTCAAGAAACCGATGTTGTATTTGCTACGAAAGTTGTTCAACAGTCAACCCGATACCAGCGACGACAGCAACGATCTCAACAGTGGCAAAGGCAACAGCATCCCAATCAGCGAAGAGCTCAAAATCAGAGGCCGGTGAGGGTATTTAGTGTGCCTTCGATGCCGTATGCCGAACTTCTTCAGGTGTTGCTACGATTACAGTTGGTTGAGAAGAGGAAGTTAGCCCCGCTGGCAGGTACGCCTTCAGCAGGGTATGATATCAGTGAGCACTGTGATTTCCATTCAGGAGCACCGGGGCACAACATTGAAGATTGTCTGGCCTTCAAGCACAAGGTGCAGGACCTACTTGATAGTGCAACTATCAACTTCGGGCAGGAAGGGCCCAAAATCATCTGAATGAGGACGAGGGGCTCTATAATTTGGTTGGGTCGCTGAAAGCAGATCAGGATAGCATCGAGTTGCCTCTAATAACTGATTGCGAAGATGGCTGGTTCAGCAGCAGGACAGATGTGAAAACCCGGTTCTCGGAAGCTGGCATTTTTCTTTGTTTTATCTTGTCATTTCTTTACGTCTGTAGTTTCTTTCCTGTTTGAATTACAATCTTGTTCGTAAAACTTGTTGTTTTCATTCAATTGATGATAATGAAATAAATATGCATGTTTTGATTGAATCCATTCGTGTTCACTAACTGTTTTTACAAATGTCCAATGCTTGGTTAAGAAGGATCTGAGGAGGATGACGAAAATGAGCGACATGCAACTTCCGATATGGTATGCTTTTGAGATAAAACCTGCTGATGATGTACAGGCATTGTTTCAAATCCCTAAACACCGGTGATATAAGGAAGATAATCCCTTGGCAACCCCTTTGAGCCTAGTAGTAGGAGTTCTTTCTGAAAGCGAAAAACCCTCCATTTCAAACCTGGGGCAGGGTAGGTGTTAGCTAATTTGGCCGAGCGTTCAAGTTGCAAAAGGAGTGTCCGTTCGAGGATCAATCACACCTCTAGAGGTCGTGCCTAAAAAACCACAATGGTTAAATCAAGAGTGAGACAGTCACAACATTCTCCAATGAGTCAGACAACCCGTGTCACACGACTTGTTCGGAAAAAGAGGAAGCAAAGAGAATCAAAAGCCCGCTAAGTCAAAATTTCGAAACAAATGACTTAGGCAAAAATGAGGGCATCCCGCTGGAATTAAAAAATCAAAAGAAACTCAAAAAGAGTCAGTCCAGGCAAAAGTTAGGGATAAGAAAAAGATGAAGGGATGACAAAAAGAAAAATCCTCGGACAAATACGAGTCGTGTGACCCTAAGTGTCGAAGACGAAGAGTGAGTGGTTGTCACTCCAAAAACTCATGGTTTCTCGAACTATCACTCCTATCTTTCAGCCCCTGAGAGGTGAGCGCTAAGGTCGAATTAGCTGAACGTAGGATGGGAGAACATCAAGGAGAATGGGTGGGTTAAAATAAACTTTGAGCCTTTATCCTTTCCTTCAAAACCGTGAACCTGACCACGTTACAACCTTCAAAATTCCTAATTGAAGCAGGTTATTTCGAAAGCATACTTCGGTAAAGGTCGCGTCGATTCTGACTCCTAAAAGGGTTCCTCTTACCATGTTGGTACTGATGTCGATATTCTTGATAAATGTTTTGTGCATTATATGCCATAAACTATTTTTTCCTATTCCCAGTGAACAGATTGGATGTCAAAGCTGTCATATGTGTTGCATTAATATGTCTTTTATGCAGAACAACTTGTTTTACTTGCGAGTAAGCGCTTAACAGCAGGAAGTTTTCTACAATGGAAGGTATGGTCAGGATAGAATACAGGACGCCCGAATGTTCCGAGAGCAGGGGCAAGCTACATCCGGTAATCTCCAGTCAGGTCAGCCTTTCGAAGTCAGTTATCCTGGGGCAATCAGGTTGAGATTCGGTAAATATCTCGTAGTCAGGGGCACTACTCTGAATCAGATAATCCGGGGCAAAGCCATTGCAGTCAGGGGTAGGCCATCTTAAGAGTGCAGAGGTTGTTCTTTATGCGAGAAGCACTTGATGGGAAGTATCTCTCCGAAGTTCAAAGTGCTAGGGGCACTCCATATCAGACCATCAGGGTACATATTTTCAAATTTCCTTTTTAGGACTATCCCCACAGAGATCCCGCAGGCTGGGGCATATCAGAAGCGAATGGATTGTTCTTCTCCGTATCAGCAGAGTTATCCAGAGCTATTCGAGCCGATTTAGCCAATTTTCGAGTGTGAGACGAATGTCCGGAAGTCATGTTACTATCCTTTGACTCTTCAACCAGAAAACTGTGTATTCAGACAGAATGTTTTCCAGTGTCAGTTGTACCTGACCCATCGCAGGTAGCCTAAGAGCCCAAATCAATGTTGGCGGCCACTGTGAGGCCCATCCGTGTTGGCGCATCAGTTTCCAAATCCAGTCTTCATTAGTACGCAATAAGACTCCGTCTATTTTCTCCAGCAAAAGTCCAATTTTTCATTGGCACGGGTAAGCTATCCCCAGAGAAGTCCAATCATACTTGGCACATCTGCTATTCCCCAGCAGAGTTATATTCCCCAGCGGGGTGTTACTTCAACGAGGTGCTTGGTTAAGTTCCCAATTTCCCCAGCGGAGTTGATTTCACTCTTCCAGCATTTAGTTTGCTGGAATAATTCTGTGATATCCGGTTTATCCCCAGCGGAGTTGGCTTCGTCTTCAGCATTTATTTTGCTGAAGTGGTTTTCTGTACCCGACTTTCTCCAGCAGCCTGAGCCTGCATTAGCATGTTGCATATCATCATATTTGCACCATACTTGCATTTCATTTTCAAAATGCATAGCATTTCCATCCTGAATGGAGCATTACGCCATAGAAAGATTCAAACATATGCATGTGCATACGAAGCATAAGCCAGGTTTTCTATCAGCCTCATATGGCGCGTGAATTACTCTGTGATCAGTTCAGGGGCATTTATCCAGCAGCAGTGTTCAGACAATTCAGCAGTTTATTCGTATTTCAGATCATACAACAGTTATGCTTTGATCAATCAGTCATCTGGTATCGACAGACTTTTCTTCCCGTCAACTCATATTGACGATGTGTTCCTCCAATAAGTTGGTTTCTCCGTCTATCATTAGACGTCTTGAGTTCGAGTGGTTTTCTTCCCGTCTATCAGTAGACGATGTGAAGTTTCAGGTGATTTTCTAGTGGGGTTTCAAGATGGGGTTTCTCTAGCAAGTGGTGTTTCTTTCCGTCTATCAGTAGACGATGTGAAGTTTCAGGTGACTTTTCAGCGGGTTTCTTATTGTCAGATCATGTGGATGGTGTGTTTCCCCAGCGAGTCTGCTCCGGCTATCTTTAGATGTTGAGGGGTTTCAAAGCGATCTTTTGGATAGTGGTTTTCTTTCTGTTTATGGGATGAGATGATATTTCAAGAGGGGTTTTTCTTGTCCGTCAATCCTTATTGACGTCGAGGCTCTTTGAAGAATGTTCGGTTTTCCTGACTGTCGATTCTTATTGACAACATGGCTCTTTTGAAGGTGGTTTTCTTCCCGTCGGTCCTTACTGATGATGTGGCCCCTTTAAGGATATTGTTCTTTCCATCAATTCCCGTGGACGAAAGGATTCTGAAATTTGACGGATGGTATCGAGATGGATTTTGGGTGTCTTTCCGTCTATCCTTAGACGATGTGAGTATTGGTTTTTTCCTGCGATTTTGGGTGTCTTTCCGTCTATCTTTAGACAATGTGAGTATGGATTTTGGGTGTCTTCCCGTCTATCCTTAGACGATGTGAGTATGGATTATGGATGTCTTTCCGTCTATCCTTAGACGATGTGAGTATGGATTTTGGGTGTCTTTCCGTCTATCCTTAGACGATGTGAGTATTGGATCAGGGTGTCTTTCCGTCTATCTTTAGACGATGTGAGTATGGATTTTGGGTGTCTTCCCGTCTATCCTTAGACGATGTGAGTATGGATTATGGATGTCTTTCCGTCTATCCTTAGACGATGTGAGTATGGATTTTGGGTGTCTTTCCGTCTATCCTTAGACGATGTGAGTATTGGATCAGGGTGTCTTTCCGTCTATCTTTAGACGATGTGAGTATTGGTTTGTTTCTTCGGATTAAGGGTGTCTTTCCGTATATCCTTAGACGATGTGAGTATGGATTCAGGGTGCCTTTCCGTCTATCTTTAGACGATGTGAGTATATTTCTCTTCTTGTCTATCAGTAGACGATGTGAGAAGGTCAGATGTTTTGTTGCAACCATCGGATTTGTTATATGGGGTATCACAGGTAACTGGCATTAAAATCAGGAGTTCTTTACCAGATGATTGATCAGTTTGTTGCCGTGACGACTGGGTTCGGTTCTGGATTATGTCTCCCCAAGCAGTTTTGCAGTATATTTTCTGCGGTTGGCAAATTTTCGGGTTTATTGGTATTCAACCGTCTCGTACCTCCGAATGTTTGAAGGCTGCGCGCTCTTCAACCCTTCAGGTCCAAGTCGCTTGAATAGGGGCAACTGTTGCACCCTAAAATTTGACCAACTGGTGCCACTTTCGGTTTATGCTTCGACGCATTTTCGCATTCGCATTTGCATGCTGAACATACTGCATTTCCTCAATCATGGTGATTTTATCGGGATTTCAACCCTGCTGTCGCTTTTCGGGTGTCTTAGACCGGTTCGGATAATCGGAGGTTATTTTGGGAAGTCGCGCGCTTTCTGGGTGTTTTCAGTTTATGCAGTGATTTTTGAGATTTTTGGTGTCCGGGTTACCGTTTGCTTCGATCTGGTCTCGCGCTCTCTTTTATATTGGTTATTTGCCTTTGTTTGCATTTTTTAGAATTTAATAGCTTCTTGTAGATTTTAAATAGGCTTTTTAGATTTTTCAGAATTTAAATAGATTTTTTAATATTTTTAATAGCTTTAAATCATTTTTTAGAATTTTATAGAGTTTTAAATATTTTTAATAGGTTTTTTAATAGTAAATTTTTAGATATAGATTTTAATCTAGATATAGGAATTAATAGATTTTATAATGATTTTCTTATAGGATTTAATAGATTAGATATAGATTTAATAGAGTTTAATAGATTTTTCTTTTATTAGTTTTAAATAGGATTTTAATAGATTGTTAAATAAAGATCATTAGAGTTTTTATTTTTAGATAGGAAATAGTAGAAATTAATAGTCTTTTTTTCATTAGTTTAGAGGTTAGTGGAATTATTAGAGTTTTATTAGTTTTAGTTTAATATAGAATTTAATTAGATGTTAATTCTTCTTTTAGGTTTAATTAGAGTTTAATATTAGTTATCTTTTAATTGGAGTAAGTCAGGTTTAATTAGTTAATTAGGTTTAAGGTTTAATCAGTTTGTAATCATTTTTATTAATCTTTTTTAATTCAGTTTTTTTTGGTCCAAAGCAGTTTTTTCGTGGGCCCAGAGAGGTTTTTGGAGGCCCAAATTCATCTCAGTCCGTTTTTGTCTTTTTGTCCAGAATGTGCTATGTGTCACCCTATAAATCATGCCACGCGTGCAATTTTGAAGACCCCACCTCATTTTTCATTACTCTCAGAGTCTGCCACATAGCGTCCCCACTATCCCTCCCTAAGGCCACGTGTTACGCATGCAAGCCTCCCCACAGACACTTGGCAACCTCTGAGCATCACTGGTTGCATGGTCGGCGGCCATGCAACCACCGTCCCCAACCTCGCCGGCCACCGTAACCTCCAGTTTCCGACCGCCCTAACCAACCACCAACCAACTCCGGTCATCTCCTAACTTCTTCCGACCACCGCCCTCCGCCGTCTAAACCGCCGGAAACTGGAAAAAACTCAGAAATCTTCCAATCTTCATCCTCCTCCAACTTTCCTTCTCAACAACTTCCACCTGCATTCATCATCTTCCTCCATCAATTTCTCCCAGAAATTCATCAACAATAATCGTTATTTCCAGATTCTTCATGCATTCATACTAAGTTTTTCATCAATAATCATCGTGTGTGTTCTTCCCACCAAATCCATCAGCGATCTTCAACCCAGATTCGTCCAACATCATGGATCTTCAACCTTTTCCAGCAATCATCTCCGTTCGTCGCCATCAACACCTTCACGAAATCTTCAGGTTCATCAGCGTTCTTGCGTGTTCATCCAACAGATCCCCAGAAATCTCTAGAAAATCCAAAGTCTTCAAGCGATCTTCATCAACTTCATCCTCCATCAGAAGTTCTTCAGCTCCAGATTTCCACCATCCGCGGAATATTTAAGCATGTTCAAAACCTTCCTTCAGATCCTTCAAGAATTTCTTCGTAGACGTCCTTGCGTGTTCTTCAACAATCTTTTTCCAGATTACATCGATTTCAAGATTTCCATCCAAAGGCACCGTCGCGCAGCTTTACTCTAGATTGTTGTCAAGGTCGTCGTAGATTTTCTTTGAATTTCAACACAGATCTCCGGCTTCGTACACTTCTCCGGTAGGTTAAGCAATTTGGAGTATAATTTTGCGGTTAGGGTACCATTAGGGATTTTTGTGAAGAAAGAGGGTTTGTGTTTAGCAATTTGAGCTGGGATCTGCAATTTAATCGGTGATAGTGTTGGATTTTGAGGGATGATGCTGGAGATTTGAGTTTGGAATAAAGATTAGAGGTTGTGTTGGGTTTTCGATCTTTGCTTCAGAGTTTGAGGAGTTTCTTCATCAGAGAAAGAATGGAGGCGGCGCTGCGAGAGAGGGAGTTCGTGGGAACGGCCATGAACAGTACAGAGAATGGGATCTAGGGTTTGGAATGAGGGAGAAGAGATGGTCCGTGTATTGGATTGGGCTGGGCCCATGGGGTTTTGTCCGTACACACCCCCTGTTTTTGGACCCCGCCTCCGTTTTTTTTGTTGTTAGCTGGGCTGGGCCCATATGCTATCCACACGCCGCGGTTCACTTCCTGCACCCCATCCTCGTTTCTGAGTTACTTTTGGGTTGGGCCCATGATTGATTCTGTTTTGTTTTATTACTTAACACATCTCCCCCTTGTATTGCTGCACCCCCATCCCCTTTGTATTTCTTTTTTTTTTTCTCTTTTGTAATATTTTCTTTCTTAGTTTTTTAGATGGAAAAAATGATGGAAAAAAGAATAGAAGAAAAGGATATATGAAAAATATTTTGAAAAAAGAAAAGAGAAAAAGAAATAGAGTAAAAGAAAATATTGAAGAAAAAGAAATATGAAGAGAATATTGGAGGAGAAAAATAATAAAAAGAATATGAAAAATATTTTGAAAAAAAGAAAAGAGACAAGAATATTGAGAAAGAAAAAGAAAATAGAAGTATGAAAAAGAGAAAAAAATATTAGTGTAGATTTAATATTTTTTAGAGTATATTTTCTTCATGGATTTTATTTTAGAGGTAGTTTTAGAAGTCCATTTGTTAGGGGACTTTTTACACTTTTAGGGGTAGTTTAGGAGTCCACTTGTTAGGGGACTATTTTCCATTTGATTCTTCATAGGCTAGGATAGTATTTTTTAGGAGTTTATTTTTCAGTTCTCAATCATTGTAACCATTTTTCAGAATGTTAATAAAATGAGATTTGAGTTGTGGTCCCGAAAGTAGCCGAACTACAGCTGCTCTGATTTCTCGTACCAGACGAGAATATGTAGGCATAGGATGCGATATCCTAGCGAGCACACTAACGACTAACCTTTTGTTCTCTCGCTGCTGTGCGATCGAGCCTTTCCCGCTGACGACTGATAGTTACCCTTTTCTCTTGCCCGAGTGCATTTGAGACCAGACCGTAGTTTTATTTCCCATAGGTTCCCGTACCTTTAAAACCAGATTGATTTCTCACTGCTGTGTGAGAATACCCAGCCTAGCCGTAGTTAGCCTGAACTACGTAAGCTCTGACCTTCCATGCAGTGTGGAAGTACGTAGGCACAAGACGCGAGGTCTTGGCGAGCCAATTTCCCCGTAGTCCCGAACTACATTGACTCTGACTTTCTCTCTTGAGAATACGTAGGCGTAGAGTGCGACGCTCTATCGAGTCAATTCCCTCCCGTTTAGATTTAGCAGTCGTAGATAGATTGTTTTGCATCCTTTAGACAACCCAAGCAAGCGTGGATCCCGTCGAGTACGACGGACGTGAGGGGTGCTAATACCTTCCCCTTGCGTAACCGACTCCCGAACCCAGGTTTTGGTTGCGATGACCATACCTTTTCCCGTTTTTGCGAGGTTTACTTCGAGCGTTTCCTTTCCCTTCGTTGGGATAAATAACGCGCGATGGCGACTCTTCTGTCAGCCGGCGCCGATTTTCGCAGTAGCGACAGTAGTGAAATCGACTCGCATAAACCGGTGGTCTAAGGTGTCAGGACGGTACTGGTTTTGTTAGAATTTTCGTCTCAGAGTTTCAAAACTTGGTTTGAACTTGGGCGCATTCTCGTGATGCTTTTGCTTTTGAGGAACGACTGAAAAATTTTGTTTATGTCGAATAAAGTGGGGATATTTGCATAACGGAAGAAGATATATAAAAGAGCTTTTATTTGCTAAAATGGGAAAGTGTTTGAATTGAAATTACGTAATTAAGAGTACAAGGGAATGGGAAATAAACGCTCCGCTCCCACACTATCTCAATCAGTGTCCCCACTGATTTGAAAGAATGCGAGAGGGAAATACAAGGGAAATGAAAATACAAGAAAAGGAAAATATAGTAAACAAATAAGGAAAGAAATAACTAATCACAGCCTCTGCCTCGGTCGCGTCCTATGTCTCGTCCTCTACCTCTGGCTTGGTCGACTCGGGTCTCAAAGTTCAGTGCTCCGGTGTGATAGACATAATCGCGGAGTCCTTTGAACTGCAAGGTAAGATTCGCCAAGTTCTCAGTGATGGTTTCCTGGCCAGTTTGGAGTTGTTGCATTTGGGTCCGATGCCAAGCATCGAACTGCTCTGCTCGCTGATTCTGTTGCTGCATCATAGCGAGTATCTGTGCTTGCTGGTCGAGGGATCGACGGGGGTCTTCTTCAGAGTAGTCGGGCTCAGGACGATGGCGGCGGCGGCGGTAGGATGTTCCTTCAGAAGGAAGTGGTTGCGATGCCTTCGGTTGCTCTGTTCTGTCCAACTCATCTTGCATTTCGTCATCAGAACCTTGGGTGTTGGTTTGAGTTGGGGCAGCGGTAGCAGCAGGGACATTAAGGTCAAAAAGCCAGTTGGCACGATCCTGTGGTGCATCCGGGTACGTGACGGCATGATGATACTTCTGACAGTTTTGCCACGCACGACCGGGTGGTACTTTCCATCGGCCCTGGAACGGATGAGGTGAGAAGCTCTGCAGTGGTCGGTGTCGAGGAATACTGAGGGAATTGCATGGAGATGCTGGAGGCGGTCACCGAGGTTCAGACCGAGTGCAATGGAGGTAACAATCCCGCCAAAGTAAAATGGCTTAGAGCCACAGTTGCAGTTGGCCTGAATGTGGGCCAGGAGGAACGGAGCGGCGTTGATGGGCTCGGAATGGAACACACAGCGGAGAAAGAAGAGCTCTTTGGAGTTCACCTTATGGTTGCTATCCTTTGCGAAGATGGTGTTGCTCAGTGCTCGGTGGAAATACCGGATGGTCGAGTTGTGGATGTGTGTTGCATGCAGAGAATCCCAGCCGTCGGCATTGATTCTGGTCAACTGGTACCAAAGTGCAAAGGCTTCATGCTGAAACTGTTCTTTGATGCGGCGGTGAGCATTGTCGCCGCGAGGGAAATGTAGGATGTCGGCAATCTGGTTTTGGTTCAGTTGATAGTTCGTGCCGAACATACGGAAGCATGCGGCGCCGGAGTGTTGGCTGAGGTCGCCGCTGGAAGTGAAGTAGCTGAACGAACTGAGGAACTCAAGGGTGAGTTGTTCTTAAGTCGGCTGCGGATTTGTGCAGAGATGCCAAATGCCGAATCTCTGGAGCATCCAAGTGACGCCGTCAAGGAGGCCGAACTCCTTGAGGGATGGTAGGTGCGGATAGTGGGTCGGCTGTAGCGACCGTTGATGGAAGGCGATATAGTTGGCTCGCTGTTTCTCGCCAGAGTCGCCGTCGCTGAACACGATATTGCTGAGGTCTGGGGTTTTGTTGTTTCTCACCATGGTTGGAGGATGCTGATGAGATGTGGATTGAGTTGGTTCTGTGGAATGAAAAATGTCACAGAAGTGGATTAGGAAGTTGAAATGGGAGTTGGGATTATATGGAGCAAGGAGGGAAAACGAAAGTTGGAAGTGGGGTTTGAGTTTGTGATGATTGGAAGTTGAATAAATGGAAGTGGGGGAGAAAACGCAACCTCTGTTATAGCAGATAACAGTTTTGGACTCGTGACGGTCGTCACCCGTGTGACGGGCGTCAGGCTTCTGTGACGGTCGTCACACCAGCAAAATCTGCAGAACGCAGAATTTTGCTATGGGGGTGCTTTTGTCATGGTTTTAAGGCCTAGGATTGATATGGCAATGTATTATATCCTCCAAGAAACATATGATAATCTAAAAACAGAATCAAGGAATAAATAATAAAATTGAAATAACATGTAATTAAAATAATTGTTTGTAATGTAATACATAAGGGAAATTAAACAATGCGAAAATCAAAATAATTGAAAACGGACGGAAAACAGAAGAAATTAAACTAAACTAAAGCTAATATCTCAGTCTTTTTGTGCCTTCAATTCGTCAAACTTCTTGGCGTAGTAATCGAGCTGGTCACAAACTAAGTCCATGAAGACTGCGAGTTCGTTGTGTATGCTTGTGATGTCGTCTCTTACGGTGGTCAGAGCTGCGTCGACGTTGTCTAATCGGTTCAGAACAGTATCCATTTTGTCTGTGGTTGCCTCAGGAATGGGCTCAGGATAGATGTTGTAATGCGGAGGGGTCGTAGGGTCTACCTCAGCTTCTGATACAGCATCCTCATAGTACATATAATCATGTGCTTCAGAGATGTGATCACTGTCGTACATGTAATTCTGTGGTGTTGATTGAGGTGAAGGAGGTCCCATAGGCTCATCCAATTTATAAACCCAATTGTCCTTGTTATGGATACTTATCATCTGATGATTTGGAAATGTGAATAGCTGGACAGGTTTTTCATTGATGAGGTACTCGTAAGGTCCAGGTCCCATGGTTTTTAAAACGCGCCTGTTAAAGCAAAACTAGATATTCATGGGTCGGATAGTGCCAAAACTAGTGCTTGCATTTAGGTGGAATCTAAGGCCAAGCTCGTGGACAATCATTGTCACGAGGCCTCCTATTAGAATAGGTGATTGTGGTTCCTGAGTGAGGCGTCGGAAGGATCTCATCATAAAAGGTATGACATTCACTGTACGGCCCTGAGAAGCATAGAACATGATAAATAACTCTTCTTTAGATACTGTAGTAATGTTTTCTTCTTTTCCGAAAAGGATGTAAGCTAGGATCTTATGAAAGTATCTGAAAGCTGGGTTATGAATCTCATCATTATACATGTTGTTTGGGTCAGGGTGATAGTCGCCTGTGATTCTACCCCAGAACTGGTTTAATTCAAAATCAAGATCGTCATCTTTGACACTGATGAACACGTGTGGTCCGCTAGAAAATCCTAGGAGGTTAGCTAGTGACATCCGGCTATGGGTTTGGTCCATTCCAAACATCCTAAAGGTGATCAGCTCTGAGTTTGATCTGAAACCATAGTTGGGTAAGTACCTGAAGGAACTAAGGAATTCGTAGGTGAGGTCCTTATAGGTAGCAAAACGGGTTTTCAAAGAGGTGTTCTCCCAGCCTAATTGATTAAACAGGTATTGGATGCTATCAGTAATTCCTAGTTTCTCCATGGTAGACTTATCATAATACAGTGTTAAGGATATGTCTCTCTCAGTTAATGCTTTAAATCTTGCCTTTTGAGCTAATCCTCGAAAATGAACCTTTGTGAAGTCGTACGCGGCCATACTCGCAGGTTAGTCGGAGAAAAAGAGGAGGAAGGTTTGAAGGCTTTTAAAATCCTGAAAAGTTTAAAACAGAAATTTGAAGTCAGAATTTTTAGAAACAAAAAGTGGTAAAAACAAAGTTTAAGTAAAAGAGAAAAATAAAATAAAATAAAGTAAAAATAGTAGCGATTTTAAGTTTAGAATTTTTGTTAAAGTTTCAAAGTAGAATTTTAAATAATAATGAGAATGAAATACAGTAAAGAGGGAAATACAGGAAAGTTGGGTTGCCTCCCATTAAGCGTTGTTTTTAACGTCTAAAGCCTGACGATAGCTTGGTGACAAGCTATTCGGGTGTTTGAGCAGGAAGCTCAAGCAATGTTATACTACTGACTTGGGGGCTATTTTCGTTCTTATTATAATGTTTTAGATGTTGCCCGTTTACGATAAACGGTGCATTCGTCTTATCAGTAATTTCAACAGCTCCACTTTGAAGTACTTTAGTCACTTCAAAAGGTCCAGACCACCTAGATTTTAGTTTATCTGGGAAGAGTTTTAATCTTGAATTAAATAGAAGTACGATGTCTCCCACACTGAATTGTTTCTTGACTGAACGTTTATCATGCCATTTTTTAGTTCGTTCTTTGTAGATACGGGCATTTTCATAAGCGTCCAATCGAAGTTCTTCTAATTCGTGTAAGTTCAAGATTCGTTTCTCTCCTGCCTCAATGTAGTTGAAATTGAGTGTCTTAATGGCCCAGAAGGCTTTATGCTCTAATTCTACAGGGAGATGACAGGATTTACCGTAAACTAACTTGTAGGGTGTAGTACCTATTGGTGTCTTAAAAGCGGTCCTATAAGCCCATAAAGCTTCATTTAGCTTTGATGACCAATCTTTCCCTGAGGTAGCGACAATCTTTTCCAAAATTTGTTTTATTTCCCTGTTCGAGACCTCTACTTGTCCACTAGTTTGTGGATGATAAGGTGTAGCTACTCGGTGTCGGACTCCATATTTAAAAAGAAGTTTGTCAAAGATTCGCGATATGAAGTGTGATCCGCCGTCACTAATGACGAGTCTGGGTACACCGAATCTAGGAAAGATTGTGTTTTTGAAGAGTTTTATTACTACTCGTGCGTCATTTGTTGGAGCAGCTATGGCTTCTATCCATTTAGACACATAGTCTACAGCGACGAGTATGTAGTTATTACCAAAAGAAGGCGGGAATGGTCCCATGAAATCTATTCCCCATACGTCAAAGATTTCTACCTCTAAGATTCCTTTCTGAGGCATCTCATCGCGTCGTGAGATGTTGCCAGTTCGTTGGCATCGATCGCATTTTAGCACAACGATGTGAACGTCTTTCCAGAGGTTAGGCCAGAATAGGCCGGCTTGGAGAATCTTAGCGCACGTCTTAGGTGTACTGGCATGACCACCATATGGTGCTGAATGGCATTGGGAAATGATATTTTCTAATTTTTCCTCTGGGACACAGCGACGGTATATGTTGTCGGCCCCTCTCTTGAAGAGTAGAGGTTCGTCCAAATAGTAGTGTTTCAGATCGTGGAAGAATTTCTTCTTTTGCTGATAAGTGAGATCCGGTGGAAGCACGCCTGCAGCTAGGTAATTAACGATGTCAGCATACCAAGGTAGTGTGACTTGGGCGTAGACAGCTTCTACGGCTTTTTCGAGTTCTGGATCTTCCGAGATTAAGTTAGGCATGTCACTTTCTAATTTGGCTATCAGATGTTCGTATGGAAAATCGTCATTTATCGGTACTGGTTCATGTTTAATGCCTTTTATGCGGGATAAGTGATCTGCAACAACGTTCTCGGTTCCTTTCTTATCTTTGATTTCTAAGTCAAACTCTTGTAATAACAAGATCCATCTCAATAATCTTGGTTTGGCATCCTTTTTGCTTATTAGGTACCTAATAGCAGTGTGGTCTGTGTATATGATAATTTTTGCTCCTACTAAGTAAGAACGGAATTTGTCAAGTGCAAATATAACTGCTAGAAGTTCCTTTTCTATTGTAGCGTAGTTCATTTGGGCAGGGTCTAAGGTTCTACTGGCATAGTAGATGGCATGGAGCTTCTTGTCCTTCCTTTGTCCTAGAACTGCGCCTACAGCATAATCACTTGTATTGCACATGATTTCGAACGGTAGTCGCCAATCGGGTGGTTGCATAATCGGTGCGGTGATAAGGGCTGATTTTAATGTTTCGAATGCTTTTAGACAGTCATCGTCAAAGACGAACTCAGCATCTTTCATCAACAGGTCGGTCAAAGGTTTTGTGATTTTTGAAAAATCTTTTATAAATCTGCGGTAGAAACCGGCATGTCCTAGAAAACTCCGTATTTCTCGTACGGATTTTGGAGGTTGGAGGTCTTTTATAATTTCTATTTTAGCTTTGTCGACCTCAATCCCTTTGTTTGATATGACATGTCCTAGAACTATTCCTTGTCGGACCATAAAATGGCATTTTTCCCAATTTAGGACGAGGTTCACTTTTACACAACGTTCTAATACCATTTCTAAGTTTTGTAGGCATCTTTCGAAACTTTGTCCATATACTGAGAAATCGTCCATAAATACTTCCATGATGTCGTCTATGAAATCTGCGAAGATTGCCATCATGCATCTTTGGAAGGTTGCTGGAGCATTACAGAGTCCGAACGGCATTCGGCGGTAAGCAAAAGTACCATAAGGACATGTGAATGTAGTCTTTTCTTGGTCATCAGGATGAATGGGAATTTGGAAAAATCCTGAATAGCCATCTAAATAGCAGAAATATGAATGTTTGGCTAATCTTTCCAACATTTGGTCTATGAAGGGCAAAGGGAAGTGATCTTTTCGTGTGACTTTGTTAAGATTTTTATAATCAATGCACATTCTGCTTCCAGTCACGACTCTTTTTGTTATTGATTCGCCTTTTTCGTTCTTGACTACTGTGACTCCTATTTTCTTGGGTACGACATGAACTCGGCTAACCCATTCACTATCAGAGATTGGATAGATGATTTCTGCATCTAGCAATTTCTTTACTTCATCTCTGACTACAGTGCTTAGGATGGGGTTCATTCTCCTCTGATGCTCTCTAGAGGTTTTACAGTCTTCCTCTATTGTAATTCGATGCATACAGATCGAAGGGCTTATACCTTTTAGATCGCTTATGTTATAGCCTAACGCGGTAGGGTACTTCTTTAGGACTTCTAATAGCTTTACGGTTTCTAGTTGTCCTAAGTCGGCGTTGACTATCACTGGTATTTTTAGTTCATCGTCTAGGAATTCATATCTAAGGTTTTGGGGTAGTGTTTTAAGTTCTAAAGATGGGTTCTTCGGACCTGGCATATGGTTTGGGCTTAGTGCTAAGCTTTTGCTTAGGCTGCCGTCTTTATACGGTTTACGCCAATCATCGTCTTCAGAAATATCGGGTATTTGAATCTTTATTATTTCTGAATACGTGGTCTCTTCATTTTCAAGTTCTCTTATACATTCGTCAATTACATCTACTAAATAGCAGGTATCGTCTATGGCTGGTGCTTGTCAGAACTTGGTGAGAATGAACTCTATCTTTTCTTCTCCTACTTCGAATGTTAGCCTTCATTTCTTTACGTCTATAATAGCTCCGGCTGTAGCTAGGAACGGTCTTCCTAGGATAATTGGGGTAACAGAGTCCTCTTTGATGTCCATGATTATGAAATCGGTTGGGATGTAGAATTGTCCTATGCGTACTGGAACGTTTTCCAGTATTCCGACGGGGTATTTTACTGATCGGTCAGCTAATTGTACGAACATTTTGGTTGGTCTTAGGTCTCCCATATTCAGCTTTTTGCATATAGATAAAGGCATAACACTGATACTGGCTCCTAAATCGCATAGAGCTTTGTCTATTACGAACTTTCCTATGACGCAGGGTATGGAAAAACTACCTGGGTCTTTTAATTTAGGAGGCATGCGGTTTTGAATAATAGCGCTACACTCTGCAGTAAGTGTAACTATTTCGTTATCCTCGATCTTTCTCTTATTTGACAGGATTTCTTTGAGAAATTTAGCGTATGACGACATTTGAGTTATCGCTTCTGTAAAAGGAATAGTGATATTCAACTGTTTAAGGAGCTCTACAAATTTCTTAAATTGTCCTGAGGTTTTGGAGTTTATTAATCTTTGAGGATAAGGGATGGGTGGTTTATATGGCGCTGGAGGTGCTTGCGTTTTTTCACTTGCGGTGTCCTCCTTCTCGTTGTCTTCCTTCTTCTCTAACTCAGATTCTTTTTCTGCTTGTTCAGTTGGTTTTTGTTGCATGGCTGAGTTTTCGGTTCTCGGATCGATCGGTTCGTCCAATTCTTTTCCGCTTCTTAATATGACAGCATTTGCTTGTCCTTTTGGATTTTGTTCGGGTTGTCCAGGAAATGTGCCAGCGGGTGCAGCAGCAGAGGCTTGTTGTTGAGCCACTTGTGATATATGTGTTTCTAATATTTTGTTGTGGGTGGCTAAAGCGTCTACTTTTCCGGTCAGCTGTTTAATTTGCTCGCTAGTGTGTATGTTTTGATTTAGGAATTCTTTGTTTGTTTGAGCTTGAGTAGCTATGAATTTTTCCATCATCAACTCGAGGTTTGATTTCCTAGGTGCAGTCTGAGCAGCAACTGGTTTCTGATATCCTGGCGGAACAGCAGGCATCTGCAATGCATTATCACTTTTGTAAGAAAAGTTTGGATGATTTCGCCAACCTGGGTTGTAGGTATTTGCGTAAGGATTTCCTTGAGCATAATTTACTTGTTCTGGTGGGATTCCGGCCAACAATGGACATTCGGGCGCATTATGAGTGGTGATTCCACATAACTCGCAGTTTGGAGTTACGGCAGCGACGGTTGCAGTGGGGTTAACGGTCAGACTGTCAATTTTCTGTGCTAGAGCATCTACTTTAGCGTTGAACTTTTCAAGGCTGCTGATCTCGTACATCCCACCTTTCGCTGCGGGTTTCTCTGTTGGAATGTGTTCACCTCCCCATTGGCAGTGGTTCTGAGACATGTTTTCGATTAGTTGATAGGCTTCGTCATATGGCTTATCCATAAGTGCACCGCCCGCGACGGCGTCTACCGTTAGTCTGGTGTTGTATAAAAGCCCATTATAGAAAGTATGAATCGTCACCCAGTCTTCTAGACCGTGGTGAGGACATGTTCTCATCATATCTTTGAATCGTTCCCATGCTTCGTAAAGAGATTCAGTATCTTTTTGTCGAAATCCGTTTATTTGAGCTCTAAGCATAGCAGTTCTGCTTGGCGGAAAATATCTTGCTAAGAAGACGTTCTTCAACTGTTCCCACATCGTAACAGAGTTGGATGGTAAGGATTATAACCATGTCCACGCTCTGTCTCTAAGAGAGAAAGGGAAAAGACGAAGTCTTATTGCGTCTGGAGTTACTCCATTTGCTTTCACTGTGTCTGCGTATTGTACAAACTTCGTTAAATGTTCGTTTGGATCTTCAGTTGCATTTCCTGAGAATTGGTTTTGTTATACAGCTGACAACAATGACGGTTTCAGCTCAAAATCATTTCGAGTAATAGCTGGGGCAGCAATGCTACTTCTAGGCTCCATCTTAGAGGGTGTAGCGTATGCCTTCAGCGGTTTGTTTTGAGGTCCTTCAGCCATCTTTGATTCTTCTTCGGATTTGGGAATGTGAGTGAGAGGATCGGGAATGTTATGTTTTTGTTGGTACTCAATGATGTGACTTCTTAAATGTAAGAAGCGTTCTAGTTCTGCGACTGAAGGTTTTAAGATATCGCCTTGTGGGCGATTACTTGGCATACAATCGACAGAACTAGTAAAGGGAAAATGAAATTGTTAACCTAGTCTATACGGCGTAACAGAAGGTTACACTATTGACTAAACGGGTCCCTGGCAACGGCGCCAAAAACTTGATTGCGACTTTCTATGTCTAATACAACTTAACTGCAAGTGCACAGTCTATCGCGCAGTAATAAAAGATATCGATCCCACAAGGACTCGTAATCAAACTAGTGTTCTTGGGAGTTACTATGTTTAGCTAGGTAGATAATGTTTAAGGGAATAATTTCTATCACTAAAGGGAACTAAAAACGTTACTTGAATTATAATTACGCGAATCGATATGCAATAATTATGTTCTTCAGGGATTTGACAAGTTACCGGTATATGAAATATTTTTCAGAATTTATTTAAGAAGAAAAATAGTGATTTAAAGACCTTCGTCTCACAATGGTTGTTGACGCTAGTCGCAACTCTAAGGCAGAACGTAGTTCGGGGTTAAAATCGCTTTTTGGAAATCTCTAAGTTCTAATCTATTTTAAAGTGCTTTCGCTGTTATTAAAACAAATGCCTAGTGTTTACTATCTGGTCCTAGCCGCAGTTGTCGCTTGTTGGTTTGTACCTTAATTAATTTCCCACTGTCGTGGCAAAACTACTTTTAAATAAGTTCTCGCTTTCGCGACGAAAGTTTATTCAGTAAATAAGTTTAAACACTCAGACCATAAACAACTTTTGAAAAGGAAAGTTTTCAACCGGTTATTATCAAATCCCGTCTAAATTATTATTACATATCGATTACTCTGGTTTAGCTAGACATGGATTTGGGAAAGGTAAAACATAAATAAAAACAGAAACTTAGAACATTCATATTACTGAGAATTAAAGTTACAATTAACGAAATAATGAAAAAAAACCTGTAACGTATCCAATTGGCTTTTGGCCAAATCCCAACGATGTCGGCAGGATTGTGTCTTTAAACCAATAGAGCGCACAAATGAATATTGTAGAAAATGGAATACATGAATAAGGAAAGGAAACAAAAACAGAAAGAATGAAACTAAATTTTGCTCTGGAAATAAATTTGGGCAGCACTTCGTTATCTGAATGCGGCTCTCCTTCTCAGCTCCCCTCCTTCCCCTTTTATAGAGGTAAAATTCTAACGGTTGTAATTTGAAGAAGGTGGACTTAGAGGCAGAAAAATCAGGGAGTAGTGGTCCATTATTTGGGACTTGGAACTGGTATTTGCACGTTCAATTGAAGCTGTGCGTTTTTGCCTGCATGACGGTCGTCATGGAGGTGTGACGGTCGTCACAGCAACAAAATGCGCATTCTGTGTTTTTCATGTTGTTTTCATCTGGTTTTCGTCCATATTTCATCTGTAATTGCTTCTTTTCTTCATATTGCTTTGTTTAGACATGATCATCAAATACCTGCAAAATATCAGACAAATAACATGGAAAGAACCCGAAATCGGATTGAAACAGTCAAACATTAGTTGAATTATGCGTCAATATATATATACGATTTCGCGTTATCAGGTATCACATATGAAAGCAGAACTTTGCAGTGTCACGTCTTATCAAGTGTTCTGTTCATTGACATGAGATTAATTGTGGAGCACGCGTGACAAAGTTCTTTAACAAACACTCAGCCCATTTTATAAAGCCTTTAAACTCTTTAAATAATCAAACACTCAGACGCTCAAACACTCAGACGCTCATACACTCAAACAATCAAACACTCAAACAGTCAAACAGTCAAGCAGTCAAACACAACAATTTTTGCAATGTCTCAAACACCACAATATGTGATTTTCGCTCATTTGAACGGTGAAGTTTTCGAATGTGAAGTGTCGGGATACAATTTCAGAAACACAAATGTTACAAAATTTTTAATTGGCAGAAGGTCTAATTTTTTACACCTGAAGAAGAGAATTGAAAAGAAACTGCAATGTGGTCCAGTTGGGCAAATAACATACAAAAACCCAGTATTTTTTGACGGACCTGATTCATGCAAATTTTTCCCTTTAAAAGTGCGAGACGATGAAGACGTGCGTAACATGTTCCGCAGCCATGAGTATTTTGGTTTCGCAGATATCGTGTTATATGTTACGTTACAACAATAACAACTGTCTCAACAACTTGATTCGTCTCAAGTTTTTTGCGATGAGGAAGATGAACACCCTGAAGTCGATGTCGTTGACGAAGAAGAAGAAGCAAATGAAGCCACTGTTGACGAGATGGTGAACAATCTAGAGGATGAAGTTCAACCTGGCAATGTATATTGTCCACCTTAACACATGACTACTATCGCCTTAGGTGACGATGAACCCTCGAGGGATGTTTTCTACAACCCCAACTACACAACAGGGGGGCAACTAAAAGAGGGTGACGAGTTTGGTACGAAAGAAGATTGTGTCCGGGCTATCAAACAGTTTCACATGGAGTTGTCAGCCGACTACAGAGTCGATCGGACAAATCCAACACGGTATACGATCTTTTGTCGTAACGAGGAGTGCCCGTTCCGATTAACAGCATCTTTCAGGAAGAGAAGCGATTCCTGGAAGATAGGGTCAATGGGTCCGTCCCACAGTTGTATAATTTCGAATCCGATGCAAGACCATCGCAAACTCAGCTCTAAATTGATTTGCGATGAGATTCTGTCAGTTGTTAGCGACAACCCGTCTTTGAAGGTGAGTACCATAATTGCACGTATGGTACAAAGGTACAACTACACTCCTTCGTACCGAAAAGCCTGGATTGCCATGACTAAAGCGGTTGAAAGGGTGTTTGGCAATTGGGAGGAGTCCTACAAGGGACTTCCTAAATTCCTGGTGGCCCTTAAACACTACTCGCCAGGAACTGTTGCGATATTGGAGACGATGCCTGCTTGTACACCAGACGGGACGTGTGTTGCTGGAAATGGAATTTTCCACAGAGTCTTTTGGGCCTTCGAACCATGCATCAAAGGGTTTTCATTTTGTAAACCTATAATTCAAATTGACGGAACATGGTTATACAGGAAATATAAGGGCACACTTCTCATGGCAGTGGCACAGGACGGGAACAACAACATTTTTCCAATAGCCTTCGCCATAGTAGAAGGTGAGACTGCTGGGGGTTGGAGTTTTTCTTAAAAAACCTCCGCTCTTACGTGTCTCCACAACCTAACTTATGTTTGATCTCCGATCGACACCCATCCATCGAGAGTGCATACAACAACCATGACAACGGTTGGCAGGATCCTCCCTCGACCCACGTCTATTGCATAAGGCATATTGCCCAAAATTTCATGCGCGAAATCAAGGACAGGACGCTGCGAAAGAAGGTTGTGAACGCGAGATATGCACTAACTAAACCCACCTTCAGATACTACTAGGACGAGATCAGACTGAACAATGCAGACGCATTAGAGATGGATTGATAGCATTGATAGGGAGAAATGGACGCGGGCATACGACAATGGGGTGCGATGGGGCCACATGACAACTAATCTCGTCGAGTCAATGAATTCTGTTTTCAAGGGAATCTGAAACCTCCCAATAACTGCCTTGGTAAAGGCAACCTATTTTAGGCTATGATCACTCTTTGATAGCAGACGTACGAAGTGGGATTCGGTATTACAATCTGGCCAGTTGTATAGCGATACTTCAATGAAATTCATGAAAGAGGAAACTGCCAAAGCCAACACACACGTGGTCACAATCTTTGATCGTACAACTGGTTGGTTCAGTGTTGCCAAGTCTATGGATCACAACGAAGGAAGGCCTAGGGGATGTTACCGTGTTGAATTGGATAAGAGTTGGTGTGATTGTGGAAAGTTTCAAGCATTTCGTATGTCGTGCTCTCATGTCATAGCAGCATGTTCCAAGTTGCGCCAGGACCCAACCAACTTTCTTTCTGCAGGTCACCAAGTCATGAGTCTATGCAATGTCTACACATGCAGCTTTCAAGTCGTGGCAAAGGAGGACTATTGGCCTAAATACGAAGGCGAAATTGTTTGGCATAATGACTTGATGCGCAGACAGAAGAAGGGTCGGCCTAACAGCACGCGCATTCGAACTGAGATGGATACCGCAAACAAGCTGGTGAGATTGTGTAGTTCGTGTCGGCAACCAGGACACAATCGAACAAAATGTTCTAACGTAGGATCAAGCAGCAGATCATAGTTTCTTATTTAATTTTGTCCCGTTAAATCAATATCAAATTCCATTCGATTAATAATAACTTTTATAACATGAATAGAAAATTTCATTCGAATAATACCAGGTTTCAATCAATTAAAACCATAGTTAACTGACAGAACAACAACATGACAACAGAACACTGCGCGAAGGCAACATAAATTAAACAAACATAACAACAACGTAAAGACCTAAAACATAACACTGCACCAAAGCGTCTACGATATCACGACCATCAACTTTATCTTCTTGGGTGTCAACATCATCACAAGGACACCGACATCATTTTCTACTTTTCTCCATTAACGAGTAACTCCGTTTCTCCCGGTCTCCTCGACCAGCCTCTCGATTTTCCTAATCTTTTCTCCTGGACCAATGTCTCCTTCTAGCCAGCGGTTCAGTTCCCTGTGCAAGTGCTCCAACGTCTGCGTATTTCAGAGGAGCACCTTCATCGGAGGCTTTGTTGCTGAGAACACAACTAGGACATTTCTTTTCATTAGATCGAACGTTGGAAAAGGTTCCTCCGATACTGATGACGACGACGAAGAACGTTGATTTAGAAATTCATACATTCTAGACTCCACTCAACTCGAACTGCACTAACACTTTAGTCTTTTGAGATATAATGTTGTGAAAACATACATGTGTTTGCGGTCGTATTTATAGTAAAAAAAAAGTACGTACCCTATATGATATTACTTAAATAACCTTACAACATTTATACGCTCAAAATTTGCTCAACACTAAATTTTTATTTTGTATTTAAATCTGTTTAAGTTTTTTCTTTATTTAACATAAATTTATTAAATTAATTAGAAAATTTTTTTTAAACCTAATTATTGTAAGTTCTTTAATTAAAAAATAAATTTTAAGCTTAAACCACATAATTTAAAATTTATTAATTCAAAAATTTATTAATATTTAAATCTAATTTTTTTAGTTTATTAATAATATTTTTGTTTCAAAAAATTAATAATTCAAAATATAAATAAAATTCGTTTTAAATTTTTTAAAACATTTGATGAATATAAACAAATAATCAAAATATAAAACTGAATTTTTGAAAACCCTAGAATCATGCATTCGCCATTTGACTTGGCGCATGACTTCCAAAACCAACTGATTTGCCATTTGAATTGTGGATTTCAACTTTTTCAAATTTGCTTTCTTCATATTCGTCAATTGGGTTGACGACCCAATGTTTGTTTTATAGCTACTTTGGTAATTTTTCTAAAACATGTGTTATTATGGTAAATAAAATTCAATACATGATTTTTTTAAAAAAATTCTATATTTGAAATGAATACTAATATAATATCGGCGAGTTCGGCGATTATGGGTTATGTTTTCGCAGTTACTCTACTATAAACAAAATTTGAAAAACTAATATAAAAAATAATATTACTATTATTAGTTTTGCATAGAGATTGAAATGTTGACTTATTAAAAACAATTTTTTTATATATTCTCTTCACCATTAGTCAAAAAGAAAATATTATCTTCTCCATGAAACACTATTCTTTAATTTCAATCTCTATTTCAAAACATTTTAAAACTCATTTTTACCCCCATTTTATCAATTTCCTATTTCTCTCTTAGAATCACAAAAAATCAAAAATTTCCCATTTCTCTCCTTTCCATACTCTCCACACATCTTTAATTTCCTTTCCTTTTTCCCCCTTTTCATTTCTCATCCTCACACACCTTTTTCCCTCTTACAAAAGAACCTACTTGTCACATTTACCTACGACTTGCTTTGTCTCTCTTACCCTCTCTCACACGCTCCTCTACTCTTTTACTACAATCCAAGAACCTCTTATTTTACTTGCACCCTTCTCATAAGTAACTTACACACACACAAAAAATGCACCAATACACCACACAAAAATGCTACTTTACTTTCTCACCGCTACAGATCTGAAACTCTTTGGATCTTCCAAAGAACTCATTTTGATTTCTGGGTTTTGATATTTGGCCTATTGGGTCATTGAAAAACCATTCTTTTACGGAATTTTCGGAAGGAAAAAAATGGGGTCTAGTAGTAGTAAAGGTGCTTCTTCTTGTAGTTCATCTTCTTCTTGTAGTTTGAGGAAGAATCGATCCAAGAGGCTTAGAGGGTTTCCTTCTTACTGTCTTGGAACAACTTCTGGATCTCGTGACAGTGATAATGATGAACGGGTAAAGTTTGTTTTCTTATTTGAAATGTTTATTTACCAATGCCACTTCTTTTTGTTGTTTTTCATTTTTTGAAAAAATTGTTATTTTTGTTTCTTTTATGTTCATCCTTGAAAATTATTATGTCTGTGGTGATTGGATTTTGGATTGTATGATGAAGATTCTACTAGGATCATACATATTGCTGAGGATTTTGAAACTCTTTTAACTGTTAGATTAATTAGATTTTAAAGAACAAGATTTTCATGATTTTTTCTTTTATTGAAAAAGTTATGATTTGATTTTTATTATTACATTGCATGGTTGAATTTTATGTTTTCAAATGTTTTTTATTTGATTTAAAACATGATATTCAATGTTACTACATTGTAGTTTCTTATTAGGATTTTATTGAATTAGCTACTTTTTATGTGTATCTCTGCATTCAGAATAAAAACTATGATGTGGAAACTGAAAGTTGTTGGTATTTTTTTGTGGTTGTTTCTTGCCTTGCAATTTACTTCTGAAAGACTACCAAGAAATGGTTTCTTAATAGAGTAACTAATGTGTTCATTTCTTGTTACGATTCGCAAGTTTTGGAAATTCTTGTGTAGTATAACTTGTTTGGCACCGTGTCGCTTTCGAATTTTTGGTTATTGGTCAAAGTTTTGTGGTGTTAATTATCTAACTATAGTTTGAAACTTGTGCTTTAGGTTTGTGATCAGAATAAAGTAAATGGAAGTGATGTTACATACAGCAGTAGCAATGAAATTGACTCCGATGAAGCGAAATCGGAGTCTTTTAGGAAAGTTAAACCTGATGAAATACCTTGTATGCCTTCTAACATTGATCTTGATGAGTGGAGTCACGCTGAATCCAGAACCGCGAGCATCTCGGCGCATGGTTCTTCAACTCAGTCGACAAATTCTACAAGTCGGTTCCTTTCTCGGTTTAGCCTTATTCCAGGTAATATAAGCTTCAGACTTAGCAGAACTACCAGCTTAGGGTCATCTCGACCTTGTCCTGATTCTTCGGCGGGTCTTTCTATATTTAACAATGATGAAGCCGAGCTTAGTCTGCATAATAGAAATGAAACTCAACAATATAATGGCGGCGACTTGCTTAACGGGTCTTTTGTAAATCCAGTCCCTATACAGTATCATGGAGATGCTTCTAATAGTTTAAGTTCGAGTGCCCCGATATTCGGTTTGGCTAGTAACTTGTCGAGCAGTCCTACGCTGTCTCCTCTCGAAAATACGGTTAGAGATGAATATGCCACACGAGATATGCCTGGTATGAACATGTTTTCTCCGAGAATTAATACCGAGGCTGGAAATGCTATGGATAGACGGAATGGAGCTCGAGAACCTGTTGACCGCAATGTTCGTTTCAGCCGAACTTTAAGCGTTGGAAGGCTTCGCGACAGAGTTCACCGCCGATCAGGATTGGCTGACTTCACCTTTTGCCCTTTGCAACAAGAGAGAGATGCTAGCGAGGATAATGGAAGACAAGTAGGGGAGAGGAGTACAGGAGTGACACCGTCTGATCGAAACGCTTTAAATTCTCGTACTACATCCGGATATCCTCTACCAAACAGGTCTAGCTCTCCATTCAGCACCCAAGACCACGAGGTTGAGGCTTCACGGTCAAGAGAAACTAGGTATCAGGATCTACTAGAACATAGGTCCAATTTCCTTGAACGGAGAAGAAGAATACGATCTCAGGTATGTGGTTTTTTCTGAACTTTTAGTAACAGCTAATGGTTTAATAATATGTAATGACTCTTTCTCCATGCCATGGGTTTATTATTCATAGTAAATGATCCCGATTTCAAATGGCTTAGGTTCGTGCTCTTCAGCGGTTGGGCAGCCGGTTTGAAAATCTTTCCGGACATGACAGATCATGTATCTTATCTGGCCAACATAGAAACGGTCGTTGTACATGCAGAATAAGTAGTCGCGAGAACAATTCAAATTCAAACGACGATACAAATGCTAGAGCTAGCATATCAAGAATAGTGATGTTAGCCGAAGCCTTATTTGAGGTTAACTTTATAAATTAGTGCACTCTTATTTTCTAATTTTAAGGCCATTCATTATATGTTTATACAAGTTGAATCCTTTGTACATCATTAGGTTCTGGATGAAATTCACCAGCAATCAGTGGTTTTATCTTCTCGACCTTCTGTATCTTCTATCGGATCTGTTCCCGCACCTGCTGAAGTTGTCGAATCCTTACCTGTTAAATTATACACAAAGCCGCACAAACATCAAGAAGAACCCGTACAGTAAGTATTCCATACAAAACGTATTTTTCCTAGCTTGTTTTACGTCTTCTCTCAATCACAATTGTTCACTATACGGCAATCCTTTAATTTGACAGATGCTATATATGTCTTGTGGAGTATGAAGATGGCGACAGCATGCGAGTACTTCCTTGCCATCACGAATTTCATACAACATGTATCGACAAGTGGCTGAAGGAGATTCACAGGTATGTCAGATTTAATCGCCTCTTCTTCTGGTTAACATTAACAATACAGTCATAAACTTCAAAAAATCATAGAATTTTACCAAAAAAAACTATAGGCTCCATAATAAATCTGATATAGGAGCTTTGTGGCAATAACTCTTGGAAATTCATTTCATATGAAAAACTTTAAGTGGTCCCTCCCTCTAATAAATGTTGAAATTTCTTTTTCATCTTTACCTGCTCTGATTTTTCCATGCTCCTAGCCTTGTATTGGAAATGTGTGACTTTAACTTTTTTTGTATATTTTTATGATTGTTCGACAGGGTATGTCCACTATGTCGCGGAGATATTTGTATATCAGATTCACTCCCAACAGAGAACTAAAGTTGCCAATTGTTTATCAGCTGCATATACATTTGTGTAACTATGAAGTATCAGAAGCATTGTTGTCAATGATTGTTTAATACAATTTTCTCAATAATAAATATCAAACATTGGTTGAAATATACTTCAAGCGAATTCTAGCTCTTTTTTTCTATTTATCATGACACGCATTCACGCAGTCAGAGAATTTGTGACCGTGAGCTTTCAATCTGATGGTCACTATTTGCGCGTAATCCGTTTTGCCACTTAGTGAGGAATTCTGCCAACATGTTGCACTAGAAAAAGTATCATGATATCATGATGAGTATGATACATTTCTTTTGGTGAAACTTACATGATTCCGCAAAAGGAGGGGGAAATTTGTGATTTTGAACCAAGCATCTTTGACTGAAGTGTTTCTGTTTAAACTATAGACAAAAGTACTTGAAAATAAGAAACGGTTGTGCACGCGTGAAACATTCTTTTCACTTTTCAGAGGAAAAAAAGGTAAAGGAAAAGAAACATGAGAAGTGGTAGTTTGAGAATATAAGGAAGCTGTCTCCTTAAAAGAACTACTAGAATGGGTTTGTACAACCTGCTATGTTTGGAATTCAAATGATGATTGACATTGAGTTGATAAAGAATGAACATTCAATTTAAAAATATAAATCACTTGAATTATGAATCTAAGTGTTGTATTCTTTAGAAGCAAAATAAATGTGGTAAATTCCAAAAGCACCCCCCGTCTAAATTTTAAATATCGAAAACATTTGGAGGAAGTGAGTTCTAATAAAAAATATTTTGAAAATTCAAAAGAAAATTTGTACATTAAGTTTGGAGTTGGTGAAGAATCATGTGACATGCATGCAACATGGGTAGTTATTCTTCAATTTTTCTTTATATTCATCGGTGTTTTTCTGAAGTCAACCGACCAACTATTTCAGAATCAAAACGACAATATGAATATGAATAACAACACTAATCGCAACAAAAATGGCAAGTCAGGACCAACATCATGTCCAAAGAGAAATGATTCTAGTGCCTCAAAATTCATTTATTACCATTGTAAGAAACCGAGACATGTGACATAGATGTGTTGGAACATGTCAAGCTCTCTCTGCGAGATAATCTGATTGAAGAGTAATTTATTGCAATAATTACAAAGATCAACCTTGTAGTTGGATGAGATGGATTGAGGGTAAACACTAGTATTTCCAGCCATGTATGATACGATTGTTGTGAGATAGTAGATCGAACTTTAGTATGATCGAAGGTAGCTTTTTGGTTCGACGGTGCGATAGATGTTTAACATGCAGTCGAAGGCCGTTCACATATTGTTGTCAAAGTAGTGTATGTTGTAGTTGAAGTACGGTCAAGCGTGCAGATGTCGAAAATGCTAGATTTGTTAACATGACGAATTGGGCTTGTTTGTTATGTCCAATTGTTTAAGTTAGCTTGTACGCTAAGTTAACTTGTAATGAAAAATTATTAAAAAAAACTCATTAGTTTAGTATGTTAGATTTTATTATGAATAGCATACTAGTCTCTCAACTTAAGTGTGGTAAATCCTAATTAGGGTGAGAGGGTTATTTGCTATTCTTGAGTACTTCTAATCTGATTTAAAGAGAAAGTAAAGAATAATAGTTATAACTAATCCTCGTTGTTCTTCTTTTACCATCTTTTCTACCCTTGTGTGTTTCTTGATTATAAAGAAACAATTTACAATTTGTTCCCAAGGCATTGGATTTCACAACAAATTAGTGCGGTGAGCCTAGAGGAAGATGCCTTTAACAAAGTATGAGATTGAAAAGTTCACTAGAGTGAACGATTTTGATCTGTGGCGCTTGAAGATGAAAGCACTACTGGTTCAGTAGGGTTGTTTGGAAGCGTTGAAGGGAGCTGCGACCATGGACGTTGTGTTAATAAAAAAAAATAACGAGTATGATAGAGAAAGCCCACATCACCATCTTATTGAACCTTAGTGATAAGGTTCTACGACAGGTTTCAAAGGAGACGACAACGTTGGGGTTATGGGTGGAACTCGAAAGTTTGTACATGACCAAACCGTTGGTCAATCGCCTCTACTTGAAGCAAGATCTGTATTCGTTCAAGATGAGTGAAGAAAGAGTTTTGACTGAGCAGTTGGATATGTTCAACAAGTTAATTCTTGATCTTGAAAATATCGATGTCAAGATTGATGATGAAGATCAATCGCTATTGTTGTTGTGTGTTTTACCCAGAATACATGCTTACTTCAAAAAAATTCTCTTGTATGGAAAAGAGTCTCTGACTTTTGAAGAAGTTCAGTCAATATTATATTTGAAGGATTTAAACAAACGAAAGAAGCACAAGCCATCTTCGATCGGTCAAGGGGAAATACAGAAAGAGAGATGGTAAGTTTGACAAGAAGATGGGTAAAAGTCAACAGAAGTCTTATACTGGTGATGCATCTGACATTCGATGTTATCATTGTAAGAAGGAGGGTCATACAGGAAAAGTGTGTCATGAACGCCTGAACAATCATGATGGAAAGGATAATGGTAATGTAGTTGTTGTGCAAGATGATTATGAATCATCTAATGTCCTTTTGGCAGCGATTCAAGAAAGGAGTGGATTATGGATTCAGGTTTCACTCTGCACATGACTCCAAACAAATACGTGTTGAAGAATTGTGTGATCAAGATGGTGGATAAGTCCTGCTGGGAAACAACAAAGCTTGCAAAATTGTAGGTATTTGATCTATGAGATTTAAGCTCCATGATGAGTCAATAAGGCTATTGACTGAAGTCAAGTATGTACCTAATTTGAAGAAAATTTTGATTTCTCTCGGTCAATTCAACAAGAAGGGATGTGTTTTTTAAGGAGAGAAAAGTATCCTAAGAGTCATGAAGGGGTCAATAGAAGTCTTGAGAGGTGTGAAGAAACAAGGCTTGTATACCCTTGAGGCTGAAGTTGTAAGTGGTTAGACAAATATTGCATCCACGAAACCTTTGTCGAAGATAGAAATTTAGCACATGAGATTGTGTCATGTTAGTGAAAGGGGTCTAGTCAAATTGGGGAAACAAAATCTGCTTAGTGGAGATAAAGTCGAAAAACTGAAATTTTGTGAACCCTGTATACTTGAAAAATCTTGCTGAGTAAAGTTTAATAAAGGCAAACAAAGAACACGTGGATCCCTTGATTACATCCCTACCAATCTTTGGGGGCCTGCGAGGTGTCCTCACATTTAGGCGCAGGGTATTTTCTATCCATAGTTGATGATTATTCCGGAAAGTTATGGGTATTCATCCAGAAGATTAAGGATGAAAATTTTGAGAATTTCAAAGGTTGGAAGACTCTGGTAGAAAATCAGACTAGCAGAAAGGTCAAGAGGTTAAGAACCAACAATGACCTTGAATTTTGCAATGAGGCGTTCAACAGCTTTTGTGCTGCCTGAAGTATTGCAAGGCACAAAACTACTGCAGATACTCCATAACAAAATGGTTTGGTAGAAAGGTTTAATCGAACTATTTTGGAAAGAGTTATATGCATGTTGACTAATGCTGGGTTAAAGAAAATGTTTTGGGTTGAGGTTGTTTCGACAACAACATATTTGATAAATAGATGTCCTTCGAATGTGTTAGATATGAAGACACCTGAAGAAGTTTGGTTGGGACATCCACCAAATCTCAACAAATTGGGAGTATTTGGTTGCATGGCCTATGCTCACATTAGGCAGGACAAGGTCGAACCTATAGCTCTAAAATGCGTGTTATTGGGATACCCTGAAGGAGTCAAAGCTTATAGGTTATGGTGCCTATAACTAGGTCACAGGAGGTGTATCACCAGTCAAGATGTAGTTTTTAATGAATCTGAGATGACCTTCAAGAAAACTGATGGTGCTGGCGAAGAGGTGGAACAGGGAGAGATTCTTGTTGAGGGGGAACATGTTGATGTTGAATTGCGTATCCCATATGAAGTCGAAGAAGAAGCAGAAGATACTGAAGAATTTAAGGAAATTATCGATGATTCCCTATTGTCAAGAGATAGGTCGAGGAGAGTCATCAAGCCACCTCTGAGACTTGGGTATGCAGATCTTATAGGTTATGCCTTAATCTTTGCTGGTGAGGTTCTAGACGAAGAACCTAGAGACTATATGGAATCTATGAGGAGTCAAAATAAGACTGAATGGCTGAAGGCCATGGATAATGAGATGAAATCTCTTCATGATAACAACACTTGGGAACTGGTCAAGAAACCTGTTGGAGCCAGGTTAGTCAGTTGTAAGTGGATTTTTAAAGTTAAGGAAGAAATCGAAGGAGTGACGTCACAGAGATACAAGGAAAGATTGTTCGCTAAGGGTTTCACTCAGAAAGAAAGTGCCAACTTCAATGGTGTGTTCTCTCCTATTGTGAAGCACAAATATGTTCGAATGTTGCTTGCCACGGTGGCATAGTTTGACCTTTAACTAGAACAGATGGATGTGAAGACTACATTTCTTATATGGTGATCTATATTATACAATCTTGATGAGGCAACCTGAAGGATATGTCTAAAGGGGGAGGGAAGATTATATGCGCAAGCTGAAGATATCCTTACATGGACTGAAACAATCTTCTTGATAGTGGAATAAGATATTTAACAAGTTCACGACATGCATAAGTTTCATTAAAAGTTAGTTCGACCATTGTGTTTACTTCAGATTTTGACCTGGTAATTCATTTGTTATTTTGTTGCTTTATGTGGATGATATTCTAATAGCAAGCAACAAATTCGAAGAAGTAATGAGGGTGAAGGCTCAACTCAATAAGGAGTTCAACACGAAGGATCTAGGAGCTGCATTCAGGATTCTCGGGATTAACATCTGAAGAGATAGAAATCAATCGAAATTATGCTTATCTCAAGAGGCATACCTACGAAAGATTCTTGAAAACTTTGGTATGTCGAATTCAAAACCTGTTGTGACTCCGACAAACCCTTAAATCAAGCTGAGTATAGATCAGTGTCCTAATACTGACGTTGAAAGAGCTTATATGAATAGCATTTCATATACTAATATAGTGGGTTCTTTGATGTATGTTATGGTATATACTAGACCCGACATAACATATGCAGTAAGTCTTGTAAGCAAGTACATGGTGTATCCTGGAAAGGCTCACTGGAAAGCATTGAAGTGGATTCTAAGGTACATAAATGGGTCTCTAAACAGAATCCTAATTTATGGTGGAACCTTGGGTGAAGATAGTAAATCAGCAATCAAATGATATGTCGACTCTGATTATGTAGATTATATAGATTCTAAAAAATCTATTTTTGGATATGTGTTCACTATGTTTGGCACAACAATTAGTTAGAAAGCAACACTTCAGAAGGTTGTTGCCTTATCAACCACTGAAGCGGAATATATCGCCCTAACTGAAGTTGTGAAGGAAGCATTGTAGCTTGAAGGTTTTACAAAGGAGCTGAAACCTCAAGGTCGGGTTATCGCTGTTAAATATGATAGTCAAAGTGCAATACACCTGTCAAAGAATTCAACTTATCATAAGCGAACCAAGTACACCGATGTGAGGTTGCATTTCATCATATGGGTAATCGAGTATAGAGAAGTCCAAGTGCTGGAGGTTTTGATAGATCATAATGTTGCTGATACGATCACCAAAACATTGTCTAGTTGCAAGTTTTCCACTGTATGCAGTTGATAAAGCTGCATGAAGAAAACTAGTTTGTTCCTTGGTGTTATAGGGTTTATTCCAAAGTGGAGATTTTTGAGATATTGGATCAAACTCTAGTATGATCGAAGGTAACTTCTTGGTTCGACAGGCCGACAGATGTTTAGCATGCAGTTGAAGGTCGTTCACATATTGTTGTCGAAGTATTGTATGTTGTAGTCGAAGTAGGATCAAGCATGCAGTTGTCGGAAATGCTATATTTGTTAGCATGACAAATTGAGTTTGTTTGTTATATCCAATTGTTTAAGTTTGCTTGTACCCTAAGTTAGCTTGTAATGGGTAATTGTTAAAAAGCTCATTAGTTTAGTATGTTAGATTTTATTATAAATAATATACTAGTCTCTCATCTTAAGTGTGGCAAATCCTAATTATAGTGAGAGAGTTATTTATTATTCTTGAGTATTTGTAATCTAATTTAAAGAGAAAGTAAAGAATAACAGTTATAACTAATCCTTGTTGTTATTCTTTTTTACCATCTTTTCTACCTTTGTGTATTTCTTGATCATAAAGAAACAATTTATAATTTGTTTCCAAGGCATCAGATTTCACAATAATTGTGTTATGTTTAAAATATACACAATTGCAAAGGACGAGTATTATTGTGATACACACACCACTAATATTATTGGAATTAGAGACGTGGAGCTCAAGTTTACATTTGTAAAGAAATTAATCTTCAAAGTTATTATGCACACTTTAGAGATTATGAAGAATTTTGTGTTCACTTTCTTTGAAATAAGGATGAGTTTACTCAAGATAGAAGGGCATGATTGAATACCGTTACTAAAAATAAAAATCATATTTTTATTGGAAAATTGTAGACTATATCGTGTAAATAAAAAATAGTATCAAACTTGAATAACTTAGGACTAATTTCAAAATTAATTATAAAGTTTCGTTTAGTTGGGGGATAAATAGAGGTGGAGAAAAAGAATATTTAATTTTATATGTGTTTGATACAATTTTTAGGAGAGAGAGAGAGAGAGAGTAGACTATATCGTGTAAATAAAAAATATTATCAAACTTGAATAACTTAGGACTAATTTCAAAATTAATTATAAAGTTTCGTTTAGTTGGGGGATAAATAGAGGCGGAGAAAAAGAATATTTAATTTTATATGTGTTTGATACAATTTTTAGGAGAGAGAGAGAGATATCCCATCTCGAATCACTTTTTGCTTCTATTGATTTGGGGAGATTTGGAGGAGAGGGAAGATGCTTCATATTAATTATAATAATATTTACATATTTATCCTTTTTTTTAACTTGTTAAAATGATAAAATTTCCATTTTGAACAAATTTTATATTTCTATTATATTTCTTATGTTTTTTATATCTTCCACTTATAATTCATTAAATGTGTTTAAATTTATTTTATTTTACTTTTTTAAAGTTTAATTTTTAATTATCTTAACTTTTTTATTTATAACAGTTTTCTTTAGATTTTAGTGTATTTGATCATTTTTTAAATTATATATTATTACCGTTATATTTTTATAATGTTTTGAATATTGTTCTCGGATTGAATACTTATAATTTATTGGCTTAATTTTAATTTGGGTCCCTATTTTTTTTCTTGTCAATTTTAGTCCCTCTATTGTAAAATTTGAATCTTTAGTCCCTTTTTAAAGTTTTTTTATTTTTGTTTTAGTCCCCTTCCCAAAAGGATACAAACTTTAATGAGATGACACTTGAGGTGATGACATGTCTTTACCACATTTACCAAATTTAAATTTTGATCATTTAAAATTATTTATATTTTTATTAATAATATAAATAATTATATTGAAATAAAATAAAAAACAAATTCATCAACTCAACTAAATTCATCATCCTCAACGAGCTACTTCATCCTCTTCAACGAACTTAAAATCCAAATAACAAACCCAGAAAATTGTAAAACTCAATTTGTAACATTCATCTTCTTCAACAAACTCGAAATTGAAATTGAAATCATAAATTCAAATTGTAAGTTTTGTGTTTTTTGAATTGACTACATTTTGGTAAAACAACATGTTGTTAGCAAAATGTTAAACCATATGTTTTGCCATGACAGTCAAACATCATGTTCTCCATGATGTTGTGACATGTTCCACGACATGTTATACCATAAAGTTAGGTCACGACTATTTTGGTGTTTTAGTGTGATTTTTTAGTGTGCTCTGATGCACACGTGTGCGATATTCATGGGAGTATATTGTTGGAATTTCTGTTATGATAGATTTTGTTAGTTTTCATAAAAATGTTCCTTGAGCCTTTTTAGAAAAGTTTGTATTTTGTTCCTTTTATTGTGCAGGATGATTTGCAGTAATTTAAAACTGATTGCTACTATTTGTGCGCCTCAAGAAGCCCAAGTCCATTAGGTATGAAGGCTATTTAAAATGAAGACCAAACCCTATTGAGGTAGAGAACGTAACATGAAAATTTTGAGAAATAAGGATTAGTTGTGTTTTAGTTGGCCTTTAGGGTTTAGTGCTTGTTAATTGTATGTCGCTCATGTATCTTCTGGTGCATTGAGGTTGACCGGTTGTTCACTTTTCATTGTCCACTCTAAAGCTTTTAAGCAATAATGTATTATTCTTGATTGAAGCTTTTAAGAAAAATCAAGTATTGTCTTGGAAGTGTGTTACTTCTATTGTTTGTTGTTATTGAATTGTTACTAGGATTGTGACTAATTAGGAAGTGAGAGGTGAATCTCATATCTAAAGGGTTTCTAGGTAGAAGTTGCACAAGGCAGAGATTATGTCAGAAGTTATAAACGGAGGAGTTTAGCTTTGAACTAATACTATCATAGTAGATTTTCTTCCTGACTTGGTAGCCCCCAGATGTAGGTGAGTTGCACCGAACTGGGTTAACAATTCTGGTGTTAATTTCACTTTTTCGTCATTTAAATTTCTGTATTTTTACTTGCGTGGTCAAGCTGTTTTGATCTCAGTGTTGTGACATCTTTCTCGACATTTGATATATGTGTGCCATAATCTCACAAATTAAAAAACTCAAAACCCTAATGTCAAGATCTACTACAAAATGTAGAATACCCCAAACAAAAAATACAAAAATTCAACCTTCAGCCACCAAGAATAGCACCACTGTGTCTGATCATTGTTACCATAAAAATGTTACACAGAACAAGTTTGTGGTGGTCGTAACTTTGACCGAAAAGATGGAAAAGATTATGTAAGTACCGTATGACAACCTGTTAAGAGACTGACATGCTTCCTTTTGGCCAAATTGAAACGCAACTCATTAGTACTAGAAGGGCACCATATGAAGTATTATAGATTTAAACAAAACTAAAAACTAAAACTTTAATTTTTCTATGTTGTGTTGACAGAGAAACAACATCATAACATTCATAAAAAAACCAGCAAGTAAATCTAAAGCAACCCCTTTTTTCTGTTCAAACTGATGATCGAAGAAATATGAATCGATGAAGAAACTAAATTGGGTTGTTGTTTCAACCAATAATTTTTACCATTATAATACATTCAAAAGAAGATGGGTAGTTTCGTGGAATCAGGGTTAGTTGAAGTCATTGTTGGGTCATAGATTTGGGATTTTTTTTGGGACATTTAGCCATAAAAGGTTAGCAACAATGAAAAAAATCCAAGATAGAAGAGTAAAAAGTTTGATAAATTTTGGAGGTGAAGAAGAAAAAGAGGGTGAGATTAAAGTGTTAGAGTGATATTTGTGGATATGCGTTTTTGCTTTTAGGTTTCAATTTAATGAACATTGCATAATTAATTTCCTTCTCTCTCATAACCCATAATTAATTTATCTTTTCCTATTACGCTTGCCATTTGCAGTATCAGAACAAACAATCACAACAATAATACCATGTTATTTGCCAATATTTTGTGTCAATGCCAATACTTCAGACTGAGACTCAAATATATGTCATTTATATCATATAAAAAGTATACTATCAATACCATATAGAGGCGGAAAAATATTTAATTAAACTTGTTACATAGAAAACATATTGCGCAAATGGTGAAGAACTGCGTAAAACCTATACACTAATTTATAGAAGACTTATTGGCTTCACGCCACACAAATAAAGCATTTTTCTGTTTTCTGCACTGCAACCAAAAATTTGGAGTACAGGTAAAGTTTTCGGTATACTAGAACTTTGAAATTTTCGATATTCCTTAAAATGTTAAGTTTGTAGGAGTTTTTGTTTATTTCCAAAAATTTTGACAATTTTCAGCATGGGTTTAAGATTTTCCAAGAAAATACTGGAATTTTTGGTATTTTTTCACCGGAAAATTTCAAAAGTCCGGTACAAATGCGAGATTTTTCAGAAATGTAAAAAAATGCGTATCGAAAATTTCATTTGTACTATTAGAAATTTCATTTTTGGGATGTTAGTAAGAATGTTTTTTTTAAAGTAAATTTTGGGTGGTAAATAATGGCAAGGAGGTTTTTAAAATTTTATAATTACAGGGGTGCCAGATATAAATGTAAGGGTAGTAAGTTAAAATTTGATTACTCAAGCATTAAGACCCAAAAAGCTTGCTAGTACGAACAACCCAAGTCTTTAGAGCATTTAACTTGGCACTCCTTATTTGAACCTGACACCCCCTATTTCTTATGAATAGACTTTACTGCCCTTGCAACAAAATTTCACTTATTTTTGAAATTCACAATTGTCACGCGCGTATTTGATTTCTCTGGGGTGATACCAAAAATTTCATCTTCTACCGAAAATTTCAAAATCAGTACGTTTTTTACTCAAATTACTAAATTTATGTGATTTTGTATCGGAAATTTCAAAATTTTTGGTATTAATGAAAATGTTTTAATCGGAGATTTTAAAATTTCCGATACAAAATCACCTAGAAATTTCCAAAAAATTTAGAATTTGCGGTAGTTATAAAAACTTTATTTTTTTTACCAAAAATTTCAAATTTTATGGTAGTTATAAAAACTTTATTTCTTTTTACCGAAATTTCTAGGATTTTTGGTAGTTATAAAAATTTTGTTTTTTACCGAAAATTTCAGAAATTTCGGTAGTTATAAAAACGTTGTTTTTTTTACTAGAAATTTCATAATTTCTCGTAGTTAATAATTTGTTTTCCTTCTTTTGCAATGAAATGCAGAGGCATGGACGACACTATTGCAGGCAGAGCAATAGATAAAGTGGCAGACCAGGCTAGGGCTTATGAGACCGAGTCTTTCCAGAAACAGGCTAGACGAGTGGTTCAAATCGGTTCACACCAGAAACGTTTGGCTAAGCAGGGTCAATTTTGCGTATCTCGTATCACTCGACGCTGACTGGTACGATCAATTGAGCAACCCACTGATGAGGTGGCAGATGAGGTGGTACAATCAAATGTTGTTGTTATAGATGAGGTGGTTGCTGATGCGGTGGTTGTTGTTGAGGTGGTTGTTGTTGACGTGGTTGCTGATGAGCTGGTTGCTGAGGTGGTCCAGCCAAATGTTGTTGTTGCTGATCCGGTCTCATATGTTACTGCTGACATAGAGATTAAACTCCTTCGACCGAGCTCTCTGTGCATACTGATGGAGGATACTCTGGAGGACCCATTGATTGGTCGGTGCTTACTGAGTATGCTAGCCATTTGGCATATCGACTATGGCAGGGATATGTATATATCTTTTATGTTTAACTTTAATTAGTTTATTATTGTGCCATGAAAGTTAATTGATATTTTAAAAAAGAAACTGTTTGTTACAGGACCGTATCGCACTGAAGGTGACATCACTCGTGTCAAAGCTGAAGGACTTCCCGAAGATTCTGATGCCCGAGGAGGTAAAACAGATTGTACGTGAGTTTGAGCTCCTTGATTTTTCCCATTGCTCCTTCACCATGCTCAATTCTCCACGACTTACTACTTTTGTTGAGAGATGACATAAGGAGACATCTTCATTTCATTTTCTGTTTAGGGAGATGACTATCACTCTAGATGATGTCTCCTCATTTTTCCATCTTCTCATCAACGACAAATTCTGGATGGCTCATGTTCTTAGCCATTCGCTTGCATGTATGGCTGCTGCACAAGATTTGATATTTTTTGAATAGGTCATTCAGGAGGATTTTACCTTCAATATGGGCACTCACCTTCGTATGTCTTAGCTTCGGAAAAGGTACGAAGAGCTTGTTGCGGTTGTGAGTTATCAGTATGCCGCTAGGATGTACATGTTATGTCTAGTAGCATGTTCTTTATGCAGACAAGTCAGGTGTTTATATCAATGTCGGATACATGTGCATGTTCAATAGCCTCGACGTTACCAATTGGGATTGGGGGTGTTCTACATATGACCATTTTGTATAAAACATTTGGAGTGACGATATTATTTGAGACCAAACAACTTGTTGGTTGTTTGAGTGTTAAAAGTATACTTTTTGTTGTTGATTTCTTATTTAATTGTTACAAATAACATTATTTATTTATTACTTGTTGTGTCTGTGTTTTGATATCAGTGTTGGATATACGAGAATTTTCCCACCATCTATGACAAATGAATGCAGCATTCCCTAGTGGGATCCTCACGGACGAGGAGATGGATGTCCAAGAAGTCATACCCTAGTCGGTGTTGTTGAGTATAAGAGGAGGCTCGATGCGCTGAATGTAAATGATGTCATCTGGACATCATACATTGATCATAGAGTTCACCGTGAGTTTGATGAGTCATTATTATATTCAGGTTATATGCGGTGGAAGACCAAAGTTGCTAGACACCTGCCTGATCTGTGACAGTATGGTTATGTTTAGAGCATCACACGATCAGTTCCAGGTATACTATATGCGGCATTGATTGGTGGTTTCAGAGTAACATCATCAGTTATGGTCGTGCCATTAGAGATTGAGCACACGGTTCAACATCCATCGTAGTGTGAGGATGGTTACTTAGAGTGGTACCTCACTGTATCACACTCTCGCATCATCCCACTTGTTGAGCATACAGGTGATGATGGGCCTTATGTTGCTGGGGTACCTATCAATGACGTGTCATCACTGCCACCTCCTACAACTGATGTTGATGACCAGCAGCGCCTCTAGATGATTGCAGTTATTATGGATAACCTTATGAGTTTGGTAAACCTAGATGACGAGGTTTATACTGGATTATCTCAGGTTGCACACATAGCTAGTGGGGGTTTGTTTAAACATCTTTTGTATATTACATATTATTTGTATTACTTGTATATTATTTGTATATTACATGTACATTACCCAAGCATCTTCATCAGAACTTTCAATTAGATAATAATTTTGGTCTCCCAACATTAACATAAACTAACATTTGACAATGGATTATATAACTTAAAAAACAATATAAATATGAAAACTTAGACACTATTAGATGATTCTAGACGTTTCATCATCTTAATTATGTCGTCGGCGGACCTTGAAATCTTAGCATCTAACTCGATCGGCCCATTTGTTAACCTACGACAAAATGATCTCACACATCCTTCACATCTTCGTCGATCTTCAACTCAATAAGGTTGTATTTCACCCTCCAGTCAGTATCAATCCAATCTTCACGAAAATCGATATTTCTCACCTTTTTGTTTTCGGTATCAAGCAATAATTCGTTCAACTTGGACGTCAAGGCGACAAGAGATGTGGTGTCATTCAGAAGCCGAAACTCTACGGGAGGTGAAGTTCCGTTGAAGTACACTTCTGTCTTAATCAAAAGTTTAGAAAAAGACATTTTTTGAGATATTTTTATCAAACAACAGGTGACTCCCCTATTTATACAACTTTTCATTTACTCTGAACCACACAAAAAGTAGTGCAATTATAGCGATCCAAAACTGTCAGCAAAATCTTGAACATTTACAATTTCAAACAAATAATACTATTAAAAATTTCACTTAAGTTAAAGTTTCCGGTAAATAATAAATTTAGAATTTTTCATATTATTTACAACTTTTCAAAATTTTTAAAAGTTCCGAGATATTCAGAAAATTTCCCATACATTATAAAAATTTTAGTTTATATCATAAATTTTGATGTTACCTACCAGAAATTTTAAATGAAAATTTCATTCGATTTTTAATCAAAAATAAATTTGACAATTTAAAACTTTGGAGTGTCATGTATAAATGAGTTGGCAAGGTAAATTCAAGTCTTTATCTGTTTACAATTCATTAAAAAAAAAAAGACAGAAAGAACACTGAGTTGAGCTGAGTTGTGAAACTGAACGAGTTTGAATGTGTTATAGCGAAAGGTAGTAGAAGAATGGTGTAGTAAAATTGTGAACGAAGATGAACAACATTAACGAAGATGCTTCCGCGCAAGATCTCGAACCTCAAAGCGACCACAGCTCCGATTACTTAGTTCAGCCTCAACCCCGCCGTCTACGCGGCTTCGCTGCCACGGCATCGGGGACCAATTCCACCGCAAAGGGGAAAAAGGAGAGAGAAAAAGAAAAGGAACGCACGAAGCTCCGGGAGCGACACCGTCGAGCCATCACCAGCCGAATGTTGGCTGGACTCCGTCAGTATGGTAATTTCCCTCTTCCGGCGCGTGCTGACATCAACGACGTACTCGCTGCTCTCGCGCGTGAAGCTGGTTGGATTGTTGACGCCGATGGAACTACCTACCGCCAGTGCTTACCTCCTTCTCATATGGTTTCATTCGTGTTCTTTCAATTTCGTGATTGAATTTTAATTAACTTAACTAATGATTCTCTTTGCATGTTATATAAGTTCTAGTTTTCTTTATAGGTTAGAAGCTACCTAGCACCACAATTCTGATGTTGGACTCGGACACTACACCGACACTGACACAGACCCACACCGGTAATAACTTGAAAAATATGAATAAACTGAACTTAATTACAAGGGTCGGTGTCGCAGGGACAAGCCTTTTTACATAGATGTTGGTGGGAATTAACCAATTGTGATAATGACATTGGAATTAGTTGTTGCTTAGAATTATTTTTTTGGTTTTATCGTGATGGCAATTAGTTAGGATATAAGTAAAGATCGATCAAATATTATTACTACCCAAGCTATTCGACCTTAACTAGAATGCTTTAATCACTTGTGCTCAACTACTTGATTTAGAAGGTGCTTAGATTGTGTAGGAATTTCCGCCTTCATTGTGGTCTGCCCTTAGTTGCCTAAATTGCGGCATTTGACTTGCTTTCATTGCAACCTCCAACACCTTCATACTGTTGGGTTTGAAGGGGTGGATTACTCCCATATTGCTTAGAGATATGACACATGTTGGGTTTATAAGTGGGGCCAATCCTCACCTTACAAGCCTGTTTTGTAGGGTTGAGATAGGCCAAACCACAGTTCTTAAGATGGTATTAGAGTTGAGGTAGGCCAAACCACAGTTCTTAAGATGGTATTAGAGTCTATCCCAGATCACTTGTTAGGCGTCCCGCATCATCCACGACTCGGCCTCATTGAGTCTCGAACATGAGGAGGGTGTTGGAGTTTCCACCTTCATTGCGGTCTTGGTAAGTCAGTTTTGTAGGGTTGAGTTAGGCCAAACCACAATTCTTAAGAGATTGATCATAAGAAAATATATAGATCAATATATTAAAATTTCGGGTTGGGAAAATTTTGTTAACAGTTTTGGGTTTGTTAGTGTTTATGTTTGATTAAGGTATTAATATGCAGGGATCATTTGCGGCAAGGTCAGTTGATAGTCAACTATCTGGTGGTTCGTTGAGAACTTGTTCAGTTAAGGAAACACTAGAGAACCAGCCACCAGTACTTCGAATTGATGAATGCTTGTCTCCTGCATCTATTGATTCTGTTGTAATTGCAGAAAGGGACTCAAAGAACGGAAAATATGCAAGTGTAAGCCCCATCAATTCAGTTGACTGCTTGGAGGCTGATCAGGTGATTTTTGGTGACTAATTCGATTGTTTTGTATCATATTTGGTGCAGATTTATTCGCGAAAACAAGCATTTTTAGCTGTTGTTGTCACTGTTTTTCATATTTGGTGTTTTTTTTTATATACTATTGTTTGAAGATTGTAAACTGGACATTCTTAAACTAGACTTTTTCTGACAAGCCAGAGTTGTCTAACAATTTGCATAAAGCTTATTTCTTTCTTTATTGTTTTTAACCCAGGTGGTGGGTTTTAATTTATGACAGGGTTGTGGAGCAGTTATTTAACCGGACCATCTAATTTTGTAATTTATTGATGCAGCTTATGCAAGATATTCATTCCGGGGTGCATGAAAGTGACTTCAATTGCACACCATATGTCCCTGTTTACATGAAACTTCCGGTAAGTGTCTTCTATTTATTGTTTGCTTAATGTGTAGCTAGCATCCAACCTGTGATATATGTTCTAGACAAAAACTTATATGCTTACAGGTTTCACTTAGTGTGTCCTTTTGATACTTTAAATCTGTTTGCCTTGTATTTGATCATAGGGTTTCTAAAATTAGCCTTTTATTGCAGGCTGGTATTATTAATAAATTTTGCCAGTTGATGGATCCTGAAGGCATTAGGCAAGAGCTAATGCATATTAAGTCCTTAAATATTGACGGTGTTGTTGTGGATTGTTGGTGGGGCATTGTTGAAGGCTGGAGCCCACAGAAATACGTGTGGTCTGGTTATAGGGAGCTTTTTAACATCATTAGAGAATTCAAGTTAAATTTACAGGTATATATTTGTATTGCTCATAGCATGTTATACATGCATCCATGTCCTTCAAAATGGAAAATTATTCTAAAATGGTTATGACTTTGACTTGTCTATATTTATATGATATATGATACATTAATAAAACCAACTAAATAGATTATTTTCTATTACAAGGGTGTGTTTTGCGGTTAGGAATTCTGTTAAATCTAGAAGCCTCCTTATAAAATGCTTATAACTATTATAACATTGATGAGATGAAGTAAGGAGGAATAACTTTGTGGATGGATGATGTCAGTTGTATTATTTCTGAATTTTTTTTCACCGTAATAAATAGAAGTCATTCTCTAGCTTGGGTAGTAAGGGAAAATGAAGCATTTCATTGTTTTAAAGTATGTTAGAAGTTACTCTAATTGGATGTGTTTCCTTGTCGCGGGATTCGGAAAGCATCTTTAATGTTATTTTAGAAACGATCTGATTCTTATTTCAAATTCTGAAGGTTGTTATGGCATTTCATGAATGTGGAGGGAGTGATTCTAGTGATGCATTGATTTCCCTCCCACAATGGGTTTTGGATATTGGAAAAGACAACCAGGACATATTTTTCACAGATCGTGAAGGACAGAGAAATACTGAATGCTTATCTTGGGGGATTGACAAAGAGCGGGTTCTCAAAGGAAGAACTGGAATCGAGGTATCAATATCTAATAGATCTATTCCTATCCGTGATTCAACTATTTGGCGTTCACTACTCTCAAATGCCTGTTATTTAATATGTTCATATACCAATTTCCAGTGTATTTTGCATTTCACCAAAATGATAAAAAAAGTTTATTTCTTGCGTGTGATGATTTTTCACGGTTATAGGAGGTTCTACATTTCATAGATTGTACACTCTATAAGTGTTTGCCAATTATAAATTACGTGTTCTGTTTTATTACGTGTTTGTTACTGATTAGTCTTCTGCAATATATGCAGGTTTATTTTGATATGATGAGAAGCTTCCGGACAGAGTTTGATGACCTGTTTACAGAAGGTTTAATTTTTGCTGTAGAGGTTGGACTTGGAGCATCTGGGGAGCTGAAATACCCTTCTTTTTCAGAAAGGATGGGGTGGAGGTATCCTGGTATTGGTGAGTTTCAGGTACCTCATTTTTTTGGCCCCGTTTCAAAACAGTTGCATTGCTATGTATCGTAAATAACATGTGCTATCATATTTTATATGCTAATAAAGAATTATGGTTTTCTATCTAATCCTCTATGAGCAGTGCTATGATAAATACCTGCAACATAGTCTGCGCAGAGCAGCCAAACTACGCGGTCACTCTTTCTGGGCTAGAGGACCTGATAATGCTGGGCACTACAATTCTATGCCACACGAGACTGGATTCTTTTGTGAACGGGGTGATTACAACAACTATTATGGACGCTTTTTCTTACATTGGTACTCCCAGACTTTAATAGACCATGCGGATAATGTTTTGTCTCTTGCAAGCCTTGCTTTTGAGGAAACAAAAATTATTGTCAAGGTAGGTTTTCTGTTTTTCATGTTGTAGTTTCATTTTATAGTTGTTGTCTAAATTTGGATGACGCCAATTGCTACCAGTGCATTTATAATTGATAGATGGTAGCTAGAATCGGTTTGGTATCCTCTTAAATCTAAGAAAAATTATTCATGGAATAAATGCTAATGGTGTATAATTTATTGTCCGTTGAAAATTATAGATGTGGTCATAAATAAATATATATTTTTTGTTTTTAAAAAAGCATAATAGTAAGTAGCAAAAGAGAACCTAATTGATATCATTCGAGCTATGAAAGAGTCGGCAAGGGAAGTGATATCCCATCATATCTCAAAGGAAACACTTTCAGGATCAATAGCAGATCTGAAAAATCAATAACATATGGAATTAATGCCCAGGTCATATGATGGCATTTTCATGCAACAAAACCCAAGAGTAGGGATTATGGTTGAAAAATGCAAGAGGTTAGAATTGTTGGAAAGGATTGCGAGAGACAGGAAATCAGTAAAACATAGGAAGTGAACCATAAGAGATAATAATAAACTTGAAAAAAGAAGTACAACACAACCTTAGTCTTACTTAGTCATATCACATGGGATAAAATTCAATCTGCGAAAGAATAGGAACATTACCCTATAAAGTTTAATGTCTTATTTACTTTTATGGCAAACATTTTAAGTTTTAGAAAATCTTACTCCCAATAAATTTTCCCTGCCTTTAAGTCTTACCCATAAATCAAACTTGACTGTGAAAGTTTTAATGATGTAATTTTGTATAAAGTTCATCCTTGGTCTTTTCATCCCATTTTAAGGGGATATCGAATTAATAATAATTGCCTAATACTTTTTTATAAGCAGTGCCTGATAGTACATTATAATTCTTAATGTTTGCAAAAGCATGACTAATTCAGTCTGTCAAAGTTATTTTATTCTGCAGTATAGTTTAGTTGATCAAATAAAGAAAAGGTAAATTACGGGTACAAAGCTCCTACCATAGTTGGGTTAACGGATGCTTTGTTTCCATTATGGGTCTATTGTAGACAGTCTTACCTTTGATTCACGGCTCAAACTCGTGACGGAGGCAGGCTCTCCTTGGTTATTGCATTAAACTAAATTCTGTCAATTCTTTTTCATATGTTAACGTTGTGATGCTATTTTATCTGAAATCATAGTCAATAATAATAATTTGTTTCAGATGCTTGTCTTTATTCATGTGAAATGCTTCTGTTAGAATTTTTTTTTTGGCTTTGTGTACTGGTATGGGATCAGAATTCAGGATTTAACTATCCAATGCAAAAAAGAAAAAATCAAGCGTAATCATCAACTCTTTTCTGATTAGTTGTTTAGCATATGTTAGTATCTTGATATCTAATGTTAGGAAGCATGGTTCACTACAGTGCACCTCTTAAGAAAAACATATCCTGCCGTTCAAAGTTAAAACATGTCAACTGAAGTTGTATTCTTCTCTCTAAATCAATGAATAAATGCTGCAGGTTCCTGCTGTACACTGGTGGTACAAGACTCCTAGTCATGCTGCAGAGTTGACAGCAGGATATCATAACCCCACAAATCAGGATGGGTACTCTCCGGTGTTTGAGGTTCTGAAAAAACACGCTGTCACCATGAAATTTGTTTGCTTAGGATTTTATCTTTCCAACCAGGAAGCTAATGACTCATTGGTTGATCCAGAGGGATTGAGTTGGCAGGTAATTTTAGTTTCTTGCACCTTTAATATTAGTTTACCACCTTAATCCAGCTTTGAAGTGACATGTATGATGGGTGATTGCACAGATATTAAACTCAGCTTGGGAACGGGGTTTGGTCACTGCTGGAGAGAACACACTCTTTTGCTATGATAGAGAAAGGTACAAAAGATTGGTTGAGTTGGCAAAACCCAGAAATGATCCTGATCAGCGGCACTTTTTGTTCTTTGTTCATCAGCAACCCTCTCTACTTCAGGGAAATGTTTGCTTGTCGGAATTGGATATCTTCATCAAATGCATGCATGGTAAGAATCCTTAGAATTCATTTTGATGTGTTGGAAATATTCTATTAGGCGATGTTTGATTGTTTCCACAGCATGGTATTTCCAAGAGATTTTTGCACCACCTTTTTTCTTCTTACTCCTGGTAGAGAGCATCATTGCCCAATTTTCACTTTCATGGAGTACTGAAACGTATTATGCTTGTTTTTTTTTTCTTTCTAATTTCTGACTTAGATAGGCATTTTATTGCCAAATATTATACCTGAAATATTTTTTCACTGAAGAAACAATTTTCTTGGTGAAACTTCTTGAAATATGTTTTCAAGCAGTATATGAAGATTAAGAGCCGTGCTGTTTCAAGTTTTGTATTGTTTCTCTTTTTAGCAAATATCTTCCATCTAATTTTTATTTTAGCTTGTTATTCTTGCAGGTGAGATGACAGGGGATCTGTAATGGCTGCAAATCTCACTTTTTAACTAGGTCGTTTTGTTGGGTGTGATTACCCTGTTGTGGCTGCGTAGGGACATGATTGAAAATTGCTGGTCGTCTTATCTTATTGCACTGCAATGTCATCAGTAACAACGTTGGCTATATAAGCTTTGTGTAAAGCCGTAATATAATTTTCTCATAGAAAAAGCCATAATCTAAGTTATTTTATCAATAGAAAATTAATAAAAGAAAACGACAGACAGAAAACTAAGCTATTTGGATTTAAATTTCATAGAATCTGATAAACAAATACTATTAAACAAAGGAGAAAGATAAATAGATAACACTAACAAGCTAGGCCACGCAACCCTTCAGGTAAGATGTGAACGAGGACAAGCTAACATTCCTTATGAATAAAACATTGAATATAATCCATGTGAGGCTCATAAAGATAAGTAGAAGTTACCATCTCTTTAATAAACTTTAGAGTTGTTTAGTTGTTTAGAAATCAGACTTGCAAATCCAAATTTTTGAGACTGATTCCATGCAATATCAAAGCCATAAAAAATGATTTGAAGCTCAGTATCAGTACAAGTAAAACCACATCTTTCTTTAAAACTTATGATCCAACCTATAAAAGCATTTCTCAGTAGACCACCATGTTTAATGGCTCAGGTTACCAATGAAGCTGCCAACAAATGAGAAAAGGAACACCATGGTAGATAGCCACATTAATTTTGATCCAATTATAAATATCAACCTTGTAAAAATGAATGCGAGATGAAAATTAATAACTATTCCAAATATGCATGGTTATAGTGCAATCTCTAAGAGTATGTATGATAGTTTCATTAGATGCCCCACATCTCGAACCAGAGGCACCCGATGAAATGTAATCATCTAAATTGTATAGATTATTACCGTGCTTGAATATTTCATGTTAAAGTGATACAAATGATAATTATATGATCATGTATGGTAAAATTTTATGAAGAAAATTAATAGAAATCATAGAAAAGCAATCAAGAAAATAGTAGGATTATTCATGTTTAAAACCAAGAAAAAGAAGAGAAATCAACACATTTTTCTAAGCAAAATTATACCACAAGTCTACAGTGTGATCAATAGATGTAAAAATTTCTTTAGGCGAATGTTAGTTGAACTTCAAGCAAATGTGTTTTAGATTTTTTCAACGTCTTGATCAAGGTAGAGTCTTTTTTAACGTCAATTCTACCAAACTTTAATATTTTCACTGAGTCTGCTATTTCATCTCTTTTCAAAGTTTGTAGTTTGTATTTTGAGAATTTATTAATACATTCTTTTTATTACTAGGACACTATGTGAAAATATAAAAATGTCATTAATTTTTAGAGACATATCTTCTAATCTCCTACTGTACTCTAAACAAATAGAATTTTGACTTAACGTTAAAAAAATTACGGAAATGCATCTTCATAAATATTACAGAGATGTTTTTTTCGACAACATTTGTTCTAAAATGCGTAAGAATCCTTCTCCGTCATTTAAAAAAAAAACTCAAAAATTTCAAACTCTCTCAATTCACATTCATTCAAAATCAACCAATCAAGTTCAAAAGTTCTTTCACCAACATCAAATCCATTAGAGATATAAACTTTCAATTTGTAATTTTTTTTTGTATAGAAATTAATTATTTGGTGGTGTGCATTATCGACATTGACGGTCCTGAAAAGTTGCAGAAATTTTCGAAGATGCATCTCCAAAATTTTTTAACGTTTGGATTGCCAATAACCGAAGATGCATCTTCGTAAATTATCAATCTATTTTTTTTCTTACTTGTAGAGTTACCTGTACCAATTGTCTGGTTTACTTACAAACATTATGACTGATAGAGACAACAGACTGAAGCACGGGAGTATTGCACAACATACATCAGTCCGGAGGGAGAAGAGTTAGATTTTGGAGGTTCATGTTCACTTTATCCCAGTTCATGCAAATGCATCGACTTCTGGGACCATGCTTCTTTGTCTTCTTTTTTCCATAGGAGACGAATGTCACCTACTAATGCTCCAATGCTTCCATCCTCCCGCAGGCGACGTGTTTTACCTATTCATACGTCAGAGGTACCCGAGACACTAGTGTCACCCCAGGTACCAAAGGAACATCGTGCTGATGAGCCAGTGCCACCTCCAGCTGATGAGGCTGCTGAGCCAATATCATCTCAAGCTATTAAGGATGATAAGACAGTGCCACCTCAGGTATTTGGAGGAGACCCTACAGAGTTGTCATTGCTGCCTCTATACCCGGACCATACTGCAAGACATATCTGAGAATGAGAGGTAAAATTAGTTGGATTCAATGTCATTTTTCATCCAATTGTTTATAAAAAAAACTATTTGTGGAACACGAATGCTTAGTATTATCAAAGAGTACGCTTCGGGACCGATTATTCGGGGTTTTAAAGGGGTGTGCACCCAATGTCCCTTTTCATCTTGTTAAGAAGTGTGGTTGGGCCTAACTCAACCCTACAAAACCGGTTGGTAGAGTGAGGATTGCTCCCACTTATAAACACATGTTCATGCCATATATTGTCCGATGTGGGACTCTTAACACACCCCCTCACGCTCAGGACTGGACAATTGAAGCGTGGAAATAAATGGTGGGTGACCCGATAGCGGAAACCATAGAAGGTGGCCCACCGGATCTTAAACGAGGCTCTGATACCATGTTAAGAAGTGTGGTTGGGCCTAACTCAACCCTACAAAACCGGTTGGTAGAGTGAGGATTGCTCCCACTTATAAACACATGTTCATGCCATATATTGTCCGATGTGGGACTCTTAACACATCTTAATTTTAATTATTTGTTTTATGTTGAAAAACGAATGCTAAGTAAGACCAAGGCGTGTGTCACAGGGCCGATTATTCGTGGTTCCAAAGGGCGTGCGTCCCAATGTCCTTTTTCATTCAATTTATTGAGAAAAGAAATTGAAGCATTTTTTATTAAGTTTGAAAAAAAACTTGATGTTTATCAAGTGTTTAATTCGCATTGTATGAAATTGATTTGATTATGAAATGATTTTGAATTTGATGAAACAGTGATGAAACATTTTTTTTCAAAATTACTTGATGTTGATCAAGTATTCTTGATTTTATTTTTGAAAAGTTGATTTTAATTTGATTTTATTATTTTGATTTGGGTTAAATATGTTTGTGGTCCTTCTTAATATCTAAAATTTCGTTTTTAACCCTTCAAAATATTTTCTTTAATAAATGGTCTTCCTAAAAAATTTCATCTACACTTTTGGTCCCTAATACTAAAAACGTCGCTAGTTCAGTAGCTAAGTAATAATCGTCGCTAATTCAGTCGCTAAGTTGTAAAAATCGCCGCTAAGTTGTAGGAGGGACCAAAAGTTGGAATAGAAAATTTTAGAAGAATCATTCTTTAAAAAAAATATTTTAAAGGATAAAAAATAAAATTTGAAATATTTAGGAGGATCACAATATATTTAAGCCTTTTAATTTTATTATTTTACATATTTTTCATATAAAAATAACATTGAAATAAACAAGGGCGGTTAAAAATATACAATGGGTGCATTAAAAAAGAAAAAAAAAACAATTGAGTAATTGATCCTAAGGTCCAATCAATAAAAAACAAACAAATTAAAAGAAAAAAAAAAGGGGAATAACGCCTCCATGGCCCGCGTGTGACCCACCTGACCTCATATTCTCTATAAAAAAACGCAGGTGTAGTAGCATTTACAGCAACATGAAGAAAATGTCATTTAACTAGCTTTTCCAACATGTACCTGTCTCAAATATTTATGGAATTACACAAATGAATAATGAAAATTCATCTACACAATTTCACAAACACAATGTCATGCTAAAAAAAATCAACAAAAAAAACAATTTTACGAAAATCACTCATTTACAGTGGTCTACAAGCTATGAATTCGTGCTCACAGTGATGTTGTGAAGCTACTGAGTATATTATTTACTGCAAATAAACATTAATTCATATTTTATCATTTTTGTTCATTAAGGATCAAGAACACTCAAACTCTTGATTTTTTTAAATTTTACATTTACATGTTTTTGATGCAACTTATTGAGAGATATGATATATTATGGGTGCAGAAATATTGCAATGCAAAGAAATTCAAGAAATAACAAGTATTAAAGGCTATCTAGACAAAGAATGCTATAAACTTTTCGGCGAGCAAATGCAGTTTCCAGTGAAGCTCCGTTCAGGCTCCGTCGAGGTGAGTTTTCCACTTTTCTTTACTGATTCTAAATACTTGTGATCTCCTATATCTAATTCTATCATAATTTAGCAGTTTTGGACAACCTTTTCAAATTCGAATTCAAAGTGGATTCAATGAGTTTGATCAAATTGCAGTATGATTTGAAGGTGTTTATGAGGTGTGTTAATGATGAACAACACTTCAATGGAAAGTGATGAAGATTGCTCAAGGTGGCAGGTTGTTTATGCAAGTTTTCAAAAGTTTCTTAAAGATGAGGAAACTTGAAATTTAGAGAGTGATTTGTGCATGGCTTTGGAGTTGTTTTTTGTATGATTTTTGTGTAAATTGTGAATGAAATGGTGTTGATTTATAGGTTATATAGTATTATGTTAAAGGATGATTTGGGAATTAAGAGAAAAACGCAAAAAGTGTGAGAATATTTGGATGAATTTAAATGCATTTGAATGTGAATTTAAATTTGGCATGAAAATATCTCAATTCAATCTCAAGTTATGATATATTATGTAATTGGATGAGATCAAATGATATGTGAATGAAAAGTGTGTTGAGGCAAAACAAATGTGATGATTTTTTTGTCTTTTAGTGTCACATTCTTGACTTTACATTGATTTTTCTTTTATGATGCAAATGAATGAATTGTGTATGATTATATGATGATGTGAATGCATGAGTTACCATGAGAATACATGAATTAAAATGCACTTTCTTTTATTTTACTTATTTGGACTAAAAAATCGAATAAAAAGGATTAAATCAAATAAAACATGAAAGCACGCAAATGCGAAAAAAATAAGCACACCAAACTAACCTACCCACACTAAAGTTCAATAAAACAAACAGACACATACCAATTATTGCAGTAAAAAATACTTGAATGAAAAGGCGTAAACTAATCAAACCGCGAAAGTGTGCATATGCGCAAAAAATAAATGAGCACGCCAAACTAACCTGCACGCAATATAGTTAAGTAAAACAGACAGTCGCGTGTCCAAATTCAAAATATTTCTCCCGCTAACTTTACACGTGATTGAAAAGTGCTTCTAACGGTCTGTCTGCAAAACTGAATTTTTACTCCAAGCAAAACAAAACAAAGTTGGTTGCCTGAAAAATTAAAATGATGTATTTAAAAGATATGTCGATAATGTTACTTTATTTTTTAATGGTACTTTAAAATTAACTGATCTTATTTCTTTTGTTTGTTACAAGACCGAATTTCTCTTAAGTGGCCCACCCATGGGATGAAGATGAAGAAGTTCTCTGATATCATGATGCCATTGGAGGTGACGATGACAATTGATAAATGTGGTGTCCTTCCACTAGTGGACAGTTCGCTTACCGTGCTCAACAATAGATGATTATGGATATTTCAACATCTTTATTATCTCGTCCACAGATCTAGATATTGTCGCATCAAACTCAACCGGTCCATTAGTTAGCCACAGTGATATGCTTTCCACATATCTTCATTGGTATTCAACTCAATAAGGTTGTATTTCACCCTGCCATCAACATCAACCCAATCTTCACGAAACTCGATCTTTCTAACCTTTCCGTTATTAATGTGAGGCGAAAATTCATTCAACTTGGATGTGAAGGAGATGAAACATGTAGCACCCTTCAGAAGCTGAAACTCTACGGGAGTTTTCATCTCATTGAAGTACACTCCTACCTTGAACAAAAACCAAGGAAGATGTATTGTATGATGTTATGCAAGTTAACAACACATGACCCCTATTTATATAAATTTTAATTCATTTTGGAGCATACAATACTATTGATGCAATCACGGTCGCCTAAAAGTGTCAACAAAATCGTAGTCGTTCAATTGCCCACTCTTTTATAACAACCAGAATTTTCAATAATGGACTAAATATTTGCTAGTTTCCGATTTTTTACAAAAAAACCGGTACTACACAAATGTCCAGGATACTTCACATATCTGATGTGTTGGATATTTCGCATACACTACCAGACATTTTAGCCAGTACCAAATTTTTTGTTTCAGCTATCAAATATTTCGTCTAAATTTTTAATCTTGAGTTCTCACAAAGGCAAATGAGGAATTTTTTTAAATCTAAATACCCCACTTTTTTTATAAAAAAATCCCAAAATAACCCACTTTTCAATTTATGCGACAGGGTGTTAAAACTTGAATGTTGTCGTCAACTCATTTGGAGACAGGATATAATGTATAATTTTTTAAACATAAATAAATAAAATTAATATTTAATTAAAAATAACATTACATAAATTAATGATGACGGTCGGGTCAGTCATACCAGCCACCGGTTCTACATCTCATAGTCACCCTTACTCGTTGTTGATTCACTCCAGGTGTTTGAGGATTTGAGGTCTCAAGAACATCCTCAACAAAATCCCTAAGAATTTCTTGCATTTATAAGAAATCTTGTGAGTTAAAACTGAGTTCGTGACCCATGCCAGAATAGTTGGGATGTGATGAAAGGGTCATTTGTATGTGACCTGAACGATTGAAGGGGGCATTGGTGTGAAGAATTCGTTGGTGAAAGGTTGAAATGGTAGTGGTGTTTGAAAGGCATAAGGTTATTGTGATGTTTGTATGTGTCGACTATGACGTGATGTTTGAGCGTTTTGGCTATGGAAAGATGTTTGGGCGTTATGGCTATGGTACGATGTTTGGGCATTTTGGTTATACCTTGATGTTATGTTGGGGGCATATGCATTTTGGGTGTCTTGATAATAGTCATTTTGTTGGAGATGGTATGAGGGACGCTCTTGATATTCTGGTTGAGTGTTTGGCATGTTTGGATTATGAGTTTGTGTGTTTGTGGGTTGGTAATTTTGTTGGGTATGGGGTTGTGAGTAATCGGTCCGATAATTTCCTGGTGGGTTAGACGTTGAAGCTTCTTGTGTGTAGGTGGTTTATCGTGGGTCATATAAATACCTCTCTTCGAAGACAAACCCTATTGCAACTGATTTGTACTAAGTCATATAAGTATTAGTTGGTATAAATGGAGTTCCCATCACCTGGTCACGTAAGAAATGGGTGTGGTGGTTCCTCCATTTACAACTCTCGAATTTAGCAAAATATTTCCAAACGGGATAGTTCCATTGTTCATTAATTTTTTGTAAATGCCATTTACTGAGGTCAATCGGGGGATGTGAGATGTTTTGATGCATTTGAAAATGTAGTTTGACACAGTCACTGGGGTGCATCTCCACATTGGTAAATCTAATGATCGACACGCATGCAGTCTAAACGACTACATCTTCCTCTCTGACTTCATGTAGGTGTTTCATGTTTGGATATGGACACCAAATGAAATGTATAAGAGAAAAATATTAGATCATAAAATGGGTGATATTAAAAATAAATTGATTCATTTAGTGGCATTACATCTCCAAGTGTAAGGTGATCCAAGAGATTACAGTATGGAATGATACAATGTTTAAGACATCTATTGTAAGTCATACCACGAGCCGACCATCTAAACAAAAAAAAGTTCAAAAAATTAGTTAGAGACAATAATCAATAAGGTGAATTAACTAATATGTAGTTATTAACTTGCTTTTGTGCATATGGGAATGAGAAACTGTTGTGGTTAACGGGCGCTAGGGATGACAATCTAGAACAACCCTATGCTTGGAGAAAAACAACGCATCTAGAAAATGTAGATGTGTTTTTTGTTGCGTTTTTACACAGAGAGTTATACAAATAAGACAAACAAGCGAAACCCCAACTATATTCTTTTGTTTTATCTAGATTTCTTAATAAGGATAAATACATAATGTGCATAGTAGAACCAGTACCTTCGGGAAATAATAATTGTCAGATATTAGATCAAACTCTAGTATGGTCGAAGTCTGTTTGCAAGTAATACGTGTTGTAGTCGAAGTTCATTCTAACATGCATTAGTGAATATTGCTAGGTTTGTTAGCATTTTAAATTGGACCTTGCTTGTAAGCCCAATTGTTTAAGTTAACTTGTACCATAAATTAGCTTATAATGGGTAATTGTTAAAAAGCTCCATTAGGTTAGTGTGCTATTTTTCCTTATAAATATGATGTTAGTCTCTCATCTTGTATAAAGAAAAATAGGAAGATAAAATCCTAATTCAAGAGAGATAGAGGTTATTTCGTTATTCTTGTATACTTGTAATTTTGTTTGATAGAGAAATGAAAGAATAGCAGTTTATAACTATTCCATGTTGTTTCTTCTTGTTCTTCTTACTTGTTTTCTTTGTTAACCCTAACCCTCGTGTGTTTCTTGTTTATAAAGAAACCGTATATATTTTTTTCCAAGGCATTTTATTCACAACAAATTGGTGCAGTGAGCATGGAGAAGATGCTTTCAACAAAGTATGAGATTGAAAAGTTCACCGGAGTGAACGACTTCGATCTGTAGGGTTTCAACGTTATTAGTTCAGTACTGGTTAATATGGCACTTGAAGATGAAAGCCCTACTGGTTCAGTAAGGTTGTTTGGAAGCGTTGAAGGGAGAGGCAACCATGGACGATGCGTTAATGACAAAAGAAAATATGAACATAATTGAGAAAGCCCACAGCGTGATATTGTTGAGGCTTGGTGATAAGGTTCTTCGACAGGTATCAAAAAAGACTACAACATCGGGGTTATGGGTGAAACTTGGAAGTTTGTACATGACCAAATCTCTGGTGAATCGACTCTACCTGAAGCAAGCTTTGTATTCATTCAAGATGAGTGAAGACAAAGTGTTGGCTGAGCAGTTGGATATGTTCAACAAGCTGGTTCTTGATCTTGAAAATATTGATGTGAAGATCGATGATGAAGATCAAGCACTGTTGATGTTGTGTGCTTTGCCCATAACACATGCTCACTTCAAAGAAACTCTCTTGTATGGAAGGGAGTCCCTGAGCTTTGAAGAATTCAATCAACCCTGTATTATAAGGACTTGGACAAACGAAAGGAGCATAAACCTTCGACGGTGGGCAAAAGCTTGACCGTTAAGGGAAAATTTTTGCGAAAGGATGGTAAGTTCGACAAGAAGAAAGGTAAAAGTCATCATAAGTCTTATAGTGGAGAAACGATGTTATCACTGTAAGAAGGAGAGTCACACGAGAAAGGTGTGTCCTAAGCGCCTGAAAGATCATGGAGGTAAGGATAATAGTAACGTGTTGTACCCCAAAATTTGACCAACTGTTTCTCGTAATTTGCCTTATGTTTCGATTCATTTGCATTTGCATCTGCATATCGCATACTGTGCATTTTTTCAGCCGAATTGATTTTATCGGGATTACAGTCCTTTCCTCACGTTTCAGGTGAGTCAAACCAGTTCGAATAAGCAGGTTTATTTTGGAAATGGTGCTCTTCCTGGAGATTCGGTCTATGCTGTTGTTTTTGAGGATATTTCGGTGTCCGTATTTTTACCGTTTATTTCGTTGCGTTCTCGCATTTTTATTCGCCGATTTAATTGATCCGCATTGTTTTTCCTTATGGAAATATTAGCAATTTCCTAGGATTTATTTCGTTAATTTTTAGCATAGAAATTAAGGTTTAGTGTTTTTTAAATAGGTTTTTAGATTTAATTTCTATTTTTTAGATTTTTTTAATAGATTTTAAGTAGCTTTTTCTATTTTTAGAGTTCATTTTAATTGTTTCTTAGAATATTTTAGGATTAGTTCTTAGATGTTAATTAGATTTATTAATCTAGTGTAATTTGGTTAGAATTTTGAATAGTTTTTAATTAGGATATTAATTGATTAATTGATATTAGTTAATTAGTTTTAGTTAGTTTAATATTAGTTAGGTTTTTGGTTCAGCTTTATTAAATTCATTAATCAGCTTTAATCATTAATTAAGTCCAGCAAATTCAGTTTAGTGCAGGTCTGCGCCATGTGTCAGACTATAAAAGCCTGTACACTCTCTCTCATCAAGAGGCTGACACGTTTTCCCAGTTGGCGCCACTTCGCCATGCAAACCCTAAACCCTTCACCAGAGAAATCAAACACCACCGTCTTCACCGGAAAATCCACCGGAAACTTCAACCTCCCACCGGAAAACTCATATGTTCATCCAAGTTCATCCGATGTTTATCTTTTTTCCAGATTTCTCATCAACCTTCATCGTTTCTTCATCCATGTTCTTTAACCTTCGTCAAGATTTTCCATGAACATTCATCACCAACATTTTTCCAGATCATTCAAGATCTTCATCCACATTCCTCTGTTTATCAAATATTTACCAGAAATCTTTACGAATTCTTCAAACATTCATCCACTTCAACATCAATCTTCATATCCTCATAAAATTTCTTCCAGATCTATGAACGAGTCATCATCTTCATTACAATCTTCGATTTATCTTCACGAATAGCTTCCAGATCAACATACAACTTCAGTCCAAAATCAATGTCGTCTTCACGATCTGGATCCAAACTTCTCCACATCAACAAACCTCACACGATCCAAATTCATGTCTCTAGATCTCCATCACGAACTGTCGCGTCTTCATCGCCAAGAACATGTACTCGGATCTTGATGAACGAAACCCTCAATCTTCTTCATAAACATTTTCCTTAAATCTTTAATAAAAAACGTGAACCAAATCTTCAAGATCTCCAAACAATCGTTTATGGATCTACAACATGCAAACCAAACCTTCCTTCGAATCCCTCCCTCTCAACTCATAGATCTTCGATTCGCCTCAAATGTTACCTTATCGAACTTCCGAGAGTATGAGATCGGAGCAAGAGCAGAACTGGAGAGTTTGTTTGTGAGTTCGGTTAGAGAGGTTTTTGGAAGAAGCTTAGAGGACATATGAGGAGTTTTTGACTGGCAACGGCGGAGTTGGATCAGAGGTGACAGTGATTTTGAGAAAGAAGAAAGCTATGGTTTGATTTCTGAACAAAGTGAATGAAGGTCTTCGTGGACACCTCCAAACGGATTAGTGGGCCGTGAGGCCCAACTGCTTTTTTAGCTACACCCCCGTTTTCTCATTGCGCACCCCCTCCGTCTGATGGTGTTTTGATTTGGGCTTCAAGCCTAGCTCAATTGTGTGGATCCCATGTTGGACTATTTATACCCCTATTACTGCTGTTGTATCCCCATTTCCTTTATTTTGTTTTGGATATTATTGTATAGTTTTTTGTATATTGTTTGAAAATCAATTTGAATATATGTAAATATGAATTACTATTTTATTTTAGAGTATTATGTAAACATTTTGCATAGAATTTATATTCTATTTTTAGATGTTATTTTCTCTTAGAATATTAGGCATATATTTTTGTAAAGAATTTTTTATTCTATATTCATTTTCAACATCCTTTTAATATTTCTTTTAGACCTTAATTTTTCTATTAGAGGTTTTATCCCAATTTTAGAAGTTGAATTCGATTTCCATTTGTTATTGGATTTTTCGTCATTTTCATTTTGTAGGTCGATGACGACACTTCCGTAAATCGTTATTAATCAACTTGTTGATGGATAATGTAGGATCTGAGACCACTTTTTCTCTCCTCATTTATCTTATCCTTCTGATTTTATTTTGGACTTTATTCTGTTCTGGTCCGTGTGACACAATTCAATTGGGGAATGATTCTCAATATCATTTCTCTATCTTATCTTTGACACATATATCAATACGCTACCTCTTTGAGTTTGACTTCATTTATAAGTCGAACTACGACGGTTTAGCATTACATTGGTTCTGATTCAAAATGTCATTATCAAGGATCAAAGAGGAAAGCTGGAAAATGGAGCTTGCACACAAAAGTCAAGGGTCAACGGAATCACTCTGTTCGATAACATTGTCTTTATTCCATTTCTTTTATTCAACCGTCGAGTATTGTGAGCTGTAGCGTTAGATATGTGGGGAATGATGATTGGGTGGTTGCCTCTCACTCGTCTAGAGTATGTAGCGTATGTCCTTTGGGAGATATGCGACACATTCGCTCCTACGTCTTAGGATTTAGCGTGTGCGTCCCGTTTCGAACCTTTTCTCTTATATCTTGGCGATTGAGACCCTTTTCTCTCGCATCCTGGCGATTGAGCTCCCTTCTCTTGCCCCCATGCAATCGAGACCGTTTTTCTGTAGTTGGATGAACTACAACTGCTCTGATTTCTCATACCAGATGAGAATATGTAGGCACAAGACGCGATGTCTTGGAGAGCATATTAACAACTAACTTCTCTTTTCTCTCGCTTCCGTGCGATTGAGACTTTCCTGTTGACGACTAATCTTCCCTTTCTCTTGCCCTAGCGCAATCGAGACTAGCCCGTAGTTTTAGAACCCGTAGGTTCCCGTACCTTTAAACCAATGACATACTACGTCCGTTCTACCGCAAACAAGTAACGCCTAAGTCTCCAATGGTCAAGCAACATACACCTAACTACTAGAATGTGTATGCTAGCATCGTCAATCTTTTCTCTCACCCCCGCGTTATCGAGAACACCCTTCCGTCCCGTAGTTAGCCTGAACTACGTTTTGCTCTGATTTCTCATGCCAGATGAGAATACGTAGGCACAAGACGCGACGTCTTGGCGAGCAATTCCCCCCGTAGTTTCCCAAACTACGTTGACTCTGATTTTCTCATGTCAGATGTGAATATGTAGGCATAGGGCGGCGATGCTCTATCGAGTTAGTTCTTTCTGTTTAGATTTAGAAGTCGTAGATAGCTTATTTTTCACCCATAGACTAGACAACCCAAGCGTGGATCCCGTTGAGTACGACGGACAATAGGGGTGCTAATACCTTTCCCTTGCGTATCCGACCCTTTTTTACAGTAGCGACAATTGGCGACTCTGCTGGGGACTGCGATGGTTCCCTATGCGAGTCAATCCTAGCGCTTGTTTGCTTGTCTTTGGATGTTTATTTTTGTGCTGTATTTTGTATATTATTGTATTTACATTTTCCGCACTATATTATTATTTGTTGTTGTTGTGTTGTTGGGTGGGAATGTTCCACTGAGAGATAAGCCAAAACTCAGGCTTGAGTACAAACATAGCATTAGTAGTGGAAAGTAGTGGTGGACCTGTATGTTTTGCATGCACTAGTTCCCATGAAATTCGCGCTCAGACGAAATTCTCTTTGATGACTTATTTTCTGACCCTTTGGGCTCGACGAGATTTTGGATCTGAGGGTTGTCGACTCTGGGGACCGATCATTTGTGATTTGGCTAAGTGAGGCCTCTTCAGGAGATTATAATGCCAAACCAGAAATGGTGAACGTATCATCGTTTCTTGAAAGTTTGTGACGCTGATGAACGCATAGGATGCCGAACCTTATCAGATTAGGTTCATACCTGTGAGTGGGAAGGTTTTTGCAAGAAACTTGACTTCCAGCCAACCCGGTATTTTTGGTTTTCTCTTCAAAGCGAACTTAGTCAGTCAGCAACGCAGCAGTATTCAGACGTGGGGGTTGTGATCCCGTGTTTGTTGCATTTTGCATTACATTTGCATAAGCATCTTTGCATCATTTTGAATGTCATTTCTCCAGCTGGCCAGAGCTCTTATCCAGCCTTTGTTTTGATTCAGAAGGTGATTTCCCGGTGCCCGTTCTGAGCAAGTGTTGTTTGTTGGAAGACGACCAAGTGGTTTGAAGTGTTTGAAGCAGAGTTAAGCATAATCAAGCAGTGAAGTCAGTTGAAAGTTGTTGGTAGCTATGTCAGAGAACGACTTCCAGATTGTTGATACCTTGTCAGGTTTTATTGTTATGACCAATCCTCTGTATAGTTCTCTGCTCGATGAAGACTTCCCGCAAGTGAACAACCTAGCTGAAGCTCAGCCTGTGCAGCCTTTTGTTGAAGACCTTGATCTACATGAGCAGTTTGTTGTCCAAAGTGAATGTTCTTTTTCTCCTGATACCACAGATTATCATGATGATGTTTCCTCTGTGTCGAATTTCAAAAGAGAGGTTCCGGTAATGAAGACTAAGGACCAGAGAGCTATTGAGTATGCTAAAATGTTTTATGCGTTGGATGAAAGAGTCAAGGCCTTGGAAGTTAAAGATACTGTTGGTCTCAATGCTTCAGACATGTGCCTTGTTTTCGGCCTAGTGTTACCTCCGAATTTCAAAGTGTCGAGGTTTGAGAAGTACAAAGGGGATAGTTGCCCAAAGCCATATTTGGCGATGTTCTGCAGAAGAATGAATTTGTTAGTTCATAATGACAAGTTGATGATTCATTATTTTTAGGACAGTCTGATTGGGGCATCTATGAGTTGGTATATGCAGTTAAAGAGTAATCAAATCCGATCATGGGTGGATTTAGCCAAGGATTTTCTGAAACAGTATGAATATAATCTGGACATGGCTCCCAGTCGCATGCAGTTGCAAGAATTGTCTAAAGAGAACAATGAACCTTTCAGGAGGTATGCTCAGAGATGGAGAGAATTTGCTTCCAAAGTGCAACCGCCAATGTTGGACCAAGAGTTAGCAGACATGTCCATAAACTCCTTGCAGAGCCCATACTTTGAAAGAATGCTTGGAGTTGCACCAAACTTCTCTGAATTGGTGATGGCAGGAGAACGTATTGAGAATGGCATAAAGACTGGAAGAATTCAGAATGTCTCGAGCAGTCAGGCTAGTGAAGCTGAATCTCTCTGTAGATCTCAAATTGAAGAAGAAAATGTGATCAATGCAGTCATGGTAGATGTTGGTTATTCTCGGGATGAATCAGTGAAATCTTTTGGTTCTTCATCTTCTCAACGGTCATTATCTTCTGTGTCTCGTTATTCTGAACAAACAACTGTGCCTAGGGCACCACATCAGAAACTTTGGTCCGCTCCTCATGCAAATCAATGAGCCCGTGGCCGAGATTACCCGAATCAGCGCCAGAATCAGAACAGGCCTCGTAACAACTTGGAAAGAAGGAATGCTCATTTTCATCCAGTGTTTGTGTCGTACAACCAGCTTCTGCCACATCTGATTCATAACTCTTTGGTGGAGCCTATAGATCTTAAGCCTGTGCTAGAACCTTACCCTCCTGGGTACAATCCCCATGCTCAGTGTGGATATCATGGCGGATCCATTGGGCATTCGACCAAAGATTGCAAAGCTTTTCAGGAAAAAGTGCAGCAGTTGATCGACCAAGGGTGCATTTCCTTTCCAGAAGGAGTCTTGTTTTTTCATGTCAACCTCTCAGCTATCTAAGCTCGCAGATTCAGAGGGTCATTTCCAGAAGCCAGTGGTCCAGACAGGCAGACATCCTCAGCATTGGCAGTCCTCAGACTTGTTTATCATTTGCATTTGTAGTTTCTTTTTTGTTAGTTGCTACTTGCTTTTAAACATTGTTGTTTTGAATGGTAATATTAATGAAGTGACTATGCATTTTTCTGAATTAATCATGTCGCTTTCGCTCATTTTTTACACAGCACAGACACATGCACCTTTATTCACTTCACTTTATCACTATTGATTAACAAAGATTGGAGGGAGGATGACGAAAATTGAATACTCATAACTGATGATCGTATGCTTTCGGATAAGACCTTGTTGATGATGTACAAGCATTGTTTCAAATCCCCTAAACACCGGAGATATAAGGAGTTAGTCCCTAGTTAACCACTTCGAGCCTAGAAGTAGGAGTTTCTTTCGGACTTTTAAACCCTCACATCTTAACCCGAGGCAGGGTAGTTGTGAGTTAATTTGACCGAGCGTTCAAATCGCAAAAGGAGTATTCCCGTTCAAGGATCAATCACACATGTAGAGGTCGTACCTCATCAACCACAATGGTTAAACCTCACCAATCAGGAGTGAGACAGTTACAACCTTTCGAGAAAATCAAGACAACCAGTGTCATACCACTTGTTTAAAAAAAAAAGCCCGCTAAGTTTAAAAAGAAAAGCTGGAAAGCAAATACTTAGGTAAAAATGGGGCATCCCGCTGGACTTCAAAATCGAAAAGAATTCAAAAAGAGTCAGTCCAGACAAAAATTAGGAAACAAAAGAATAAAAAGAAAGGATCTCAAAAGAAAAAATCCTCAAACAAGGACAAAGTCGTGTGGTTACAGACACCAAAAACAAAAAGGGGTAACTGTCATTCCGAAAACCTTGTGGGTTCTTTAACCATCACTCCTACCATTCAATAAAACTTTTGGAGAGGTGAGTGCTTGTGTCAAGTTAACTGAACTTAGGATTGGAGATCATCACGGAGAAGGGGTGGGTACAAATCATACTTTGAGCCTAATATCCTTTGTTTCAATAATCGTGAACCCGACCACGATACAACCCCTAAAAGACCTAACCGAGGCGGGGTTTATTCTGAAGGCATACTACAATGGGGTTGAGTAACCTGACTCCTACATGATTTACTAGTCATATCCTTGTTGTATTTTTTCACTAATCAAATCAGCACTACGTTTGAACTTTTGGTTCATTCGCCACTCACACTCACGACACTGAGTAAGTGACATCTTTTTCAAAAATCTGCATGAACACCGTATTAAAATTACCATTCGTGAGCAAACAATTTTAATTGCAGGTCAATAGTTGACATGGAGGAAATTCCAACAGGGAATAATTAAACAGGACTGAATCATTCAGCAGTCTGGGCCAGAATGGTGTATACATGGAAGCCCTGTGAATCTGGGGCACTGACATCCAGTGAGTTCGGAATCAGTTAGTCTGAGGATAATTTCTAAAGCATCGGTTGATTATGAGGCAGATCATTCAAGAAGCAGTTGATCATAAGTAAATAATCTTGAGATTCTACTAATCAGGGGCAGGCCACCCAGAGTTTCTTTGATTTGAGGGCAGATCCCTCAAGTGTTCAATCAGATCAGGTTAAGTCGCTTTAACGCTCATACAGGGGAAAATCACTTCAAGAGTACATTGAAGCCAACCATTTTGAGAGTTGATTAGTCAGGATCCTTTCGCTGTACAGATTCTGGGGCAAGCCATCTCGAGATCGTCTCATGGCAAGCTACTTTCTTTTCAAGGTGAACTTTCACAAGAATCAGACTGGGGCAAGTTGAACCACACTAGGGCAAGTTGAATTACATTGGGGAAAATTGTTCAGGCGAGTTTATTCTCCTCAGTAAGAGTTGAGTGTTAGGGAATCGTGCCATTACCCTCATCAAATAACCTTAACCTTCCAAAAAGGCCTTGCTATCATTGGATCGTTATGCTACAGCCTAAACATGTTACCTGTCAGAACCTTGTAACCTAAATCATCTCCAAAGCCCAGTTCTTGTCTGGAAAACCTCCAAAGCCCAATTCTCGTCTGGAAAACCTTCAAACCAGTTCTCGTATGGTCAACCTTCAGTAAACACCAGTTCCCGTCTAGTGCATGTCAGCTTTTAAAACAGTTCTCCTCTCGTCATCTTTTCTTTAACCTACTGTTTAACCAGTTCTCGTTTCGCTAACACAGTTCCAAAGCCCAGTTCTCGTCTAGAAAACCAGAAATCAGTTCCCGTCTGATACCCAAACAAGAAATCAGTTCCCGTCTGATAACAAACCCATAAGTCAGTTCGCGTCTAACAACTTAACCCTTTGGCTACCAGTTCTCGTCTGGTGGTCTACCCTCGAATGGTAGTTCTCGCCTAGTATTTCCCTTTTAAATCCATTTTTGTTGGTAACCAAAAATAAATCCCTGTCACCATAAACCTATTCCCATCCCTAAACAAAAAATGTCCAATTGTACCTGGCATGATGATTCCTAGTGACTCACATGTTATCATGTTCCCCGATACGAAGCTCGATTGATTTCAGTTCTCCATGATCGGTGTTCTGTATTCCCTGTGTTGATGTTGTTAAATCAGGAATATCCCTCGATAGAGATGTGCAGTTTAAGATTGCAGCAAGTTGAGATGGAACTTATCCCTTATCAGAGCAGGATTAAGATTATTCTCAGCGGGTCAAGATTGATATCCCTGACATAGTGTATCCATCCCCAGCAGATTGATTGTGTATCTCCAGTGGGTTGAGATTGAGGTTTTTTCCCTGACAAGCAGATTTGGGTTTATTTCCCCAGCAGTGGGACGAGTGCAATGTTGTATTCCCACAAAGTCCAAGTCTTTAGCTCCTTTCCCCTCAAAGTCTGGGTTATTGACGCATTCGCTAATCAGAGGTTGATATTGTTGAGTTCTTTTTTTCCCTAAGTAGTGGTCGATGTCGATTCCCTCACTGAGTAATCTCCAGCCGAGTGAATTTTGATTTCGGGCAGAGGACTTTGGTGTCCTAGGAGGCCGTTCAGGGTTGTTTTCCTCGGTGGAGGGAGATTTAATTTTGATGGTTGATTATGTTTCCCCTGCAAAGTCGTTGATTCCCCAATAGAGTGGCATGTTTCCTCCAGCTGAGGCATTTGTTTCCCAGAAGAGTCGTATTCTGGTGGGCCATCCAGGGCGATTTTCCTCAACAAGGTTTGGCTTGATCCCTGGTGGAGTTGGCTTTTTTCTCTCCAGCATTTATTTTGCTAGAGCGGTTCCCTTTCATTTGCATTCTGTACATAGCATCCTCCAAACGCGTAGCATTTCCATTTCGTATGGAGCATTACGCCATTTTCAAACAAATGCATGTGAAACATAAGCCAGGTTGTTACCTCTTTATTCTTATATGTATTTCCAACAGATGGTGGAGTTACTTTGCATGCATGGTGTTCAGACCCGACAAGTGTTGTTAATATTTCGTTGCCCGTATGGTATCTAGACCATGGCAAGTTGGTAGTTGTTTATGCCCAAATGGTATCTAGAACATGGCAAGTGTTGATTTATCAGTTGCTCGTATGGTATCCAGGCCTCAACAACTAGTGACGTGTTTTCTTTCAGCCTGTGTGGTATCCAGACCACGGCTTATGTTATTCCCTGGCGGTATCGTCGGACTTCGGTTGGTGGTATTTTTGGGAACTCATTGGGTATCCAGACCCTGATGAGGGTATTGATGTCCAGTTCCATCGAGTATCCAGACTCCGGTCAATTCCCAATTGATGGTGTTTTCCTTTTTCCGTTGAGTATACAGACTCCGGTAAAGATATTTGTGGTATCCAGACCCCGACAATTATTGTTATTGTGCTTCGTCTGTCGAGTATCCAGACTCAGGTAAAGACAGGGTGGTGTTCAGACCTTGATGAGTATACTTGTGATATTTTTCCTTCGTCCATTGAGTGTCCAGACTCTAGTCAATGTCATTGAGTGTCTAGACTCCGACAGATTCCCAATTTGTGATGTATTTTATAGCCTTGTATGGTATCCAGACCATGGCAATTCATGATGTGATTCATTTTGTTCGTCGAGTATCCAGACCTTGATGAGTGTACTTGTGGTGTACTTCTTCGTCCATTGAGTATCCAGACTTCAGTCATCTTTGTTGAGCATCCAGGCTCCGACTCCTCTGTTGAATATCCAGACTCCGGTGAATTTCCAATTGGTATTATTGTGCTTTGTCCGTTGAGTATCCAGGCTCCGGTCAACTTCGTTGAGCATTTAGGCTCCAGCCTCTCCGTTGAGTATCCAGACTCCGGTAAATCTTCAATTCGTGACACGTTGCTTTGTCCGTCGAGCATCCAGGCTCTGGTAAAGTCAGTTGGGTATCTAGATCTTGATAAGTTTTATGGTTGTATTTCTTCTCTGTTGAATATCCAGATTCCGGTAAATGTCCGATTTGTGATGTATTGCTTTGTCCATTGAGTATCCAGACTCCGGTAAATCCCCAGTGAAGTCGCCAATTTCGTTGAGCATCCAGGCTCCGGCTTGTCACATTGAGCATCCAGGCTCCGGTTTGTCACGTTGAGCATTCAGGCTTCGGTTAATTCCGTTGAGCATCCAGGCTCCGGTTTGTTACGTTGAGTGTTCAGGCTCCGGTTTATGTCGTCGAGTATCCATAGTTCAGTGAATTTCCAATTTGTGAATTCCTTTGTCCGTTGAGTATCCAGACTCCGGTCATTTTTCGTTGAGCATCCAGGCTCCGGTTATTTACGTTAAGTATCCAGACTCCGGTACATTTTATGTTGATGGTGTATTCCTCTGTCTGTTGAGCATTTAGGCTCTGGTCATTACGTTGAGTATTTAGACTCTGGCTTTTACGTTGAGCATTCAGGCTCTGGTCATTATGTTAAGTATTCAGACTCTGGTCATTACGTTGAGTATTCAGACTCCAGTTTTGTTACGTTGAGCATCTAGGCTCCGGTTTGTTTCGTTGAGCATCGAGGCTCCGGTTCGTTACGTTGAGCATCCAGGCACCGACTATTACGTTGAGTATCCAGGCTCCGACAAATTTCGTTGGTCCATTTTGTTCATTGAATATCCAAATTCTGACACTTTGATGTGTTACCCTTCATCCTATATGGTATCCAGACCATAGCACAATTTAATGGACGAGTTCATCTTATTTTCTCCCTGCCAGAGTTGCTTATTGTTGCACCCTAAAATTTGACCAACCGGGTCCCGTATCTGGCTCGATGTTTCGATGCATGACCGCATTCGCATCTGCATATCGCATACAGTGCATTTTTCAGTTGTTTTGGTTTTATCGGGATCACAGCTCTCGTCTCGCGTCTCAGGTGTTTTTTAATCAGTTTAGATAGGTGGAATCGTATTTTTGAGGACGTTTCGGTGTCCGTTTATTTTTACCGGCTATTTTGTTGCGCTCTCGCAGTGTTATTTGTCGTTCGGTGCTATTTTTGTTCCCTCGGGAATTATTGTGATTTTTCTGGATTTTATTGGCTATTATTAGGATTTTATTAGATTTTTTAATCATTTTAGGATAATATAGAATATTTTTAGGATATTAATAGGTTTTTAATATTTTTAATAATTGTAATTCTTTTTAGAATATATTAGATAGATTTTAATCATTTTTAGAACATTAATAGTTTGTCTTTTAATGGTTTTAATAGCTTTAAATCATTTTTTTAGAATAATAGAATTTAAATAGACTTTTATCATTTCCTTAATAGAATAATATAGATTTTTGTTATTAATAATAGATTTTAAATCATTTTTGAATAATATAGGTTTTATTAGAGATTTATTAGAATTTTTAGATTAGTGGGATTATTAGAGTTTTTTTAAGATTAGTGGAATTATCAGAGTTTTGTTAGTTTAGACTTTAATTAGGGTTAATAGAGTTTTTAAGGTTAATTCTATTTTTAGGGATTTAGTTAAGAGTAATTAGGTTTAATCATTAGTTAGTTGGTTAATTAGTTTAGTCATTTTCCATTAATCTTTTAAATCAGATTTAATCAGGGTCATTAGTCATTTTAATGCATCATTAACCCGTTGCATTCAGTTTTTGTGGTTTTGATAATCCATTTTCGTATTGGGCCAGTTTCCTGATTTTTAGAAGCCCATTTCGTCAGGCAAAGTCCAGAATATTCCAGAAATTGCCAGAAAAATTCAGTCCTATAAAGTCTGAGTTCCACGTGTGAAGCAAGGAGGACCCCACTGATCACCTTGACATGCTGCCACCTCACAATCCTTCTTCCCCTCTCTCTGCCACGCCTCACAACACGTGGCATACATGCAATAGCTCCCTCCACTCACCCTCCACGCGTCCTGCATGCCTTCACCGCCTCCACTACCCTACGCCACGTGCCTCCCTCTGAAGCCCCACCGGTTGCATGGCCGGCGACCATGCAACCACCCCAACCTCCATCGCCGGCCACCGCAACAGTCCATCGCCGGTCACCTAACTTACTCCGGCCGCCATACCCGTCGCCGGAGAACACCAAAAACCCAGATTTTCGACCAATCTTCATCTCTTCTTGCTCCGATTTTCATCCCAATCTCAGAATCCTCATTCCTTCATCCTACTTCCGATCAACACTCAACCACCATCAACTTCATCCATATCTCCTCAGAAATCCCGTTGTGTTCTTCGCTTGAAGATTATAGTTGTTCATCACGAGTTCTTTCCAGAATCATCATCATCATCTGGTTCATCAGTTCCCAGAATCTTCACTTTGTTCATCGATTCCCAGAATTTTCAAGATTCTTCACCTTCAACACGAGTCTCCAGGTTGCCTCGTTCTTCAACAACATCGTTGAGATCTTCAGGTCGTCTTCAACCATTGGTCTCCACTTCAAGAACCTTCATGAGTCCAGAATTGATTCATCTGCGTTGTCTTGCTCGTCAGGTTACGAGATTTCTTCAGGCTTCCTTCAATAGTTCTTCAGAACGAACCTCCGGTTCACCAGCTTCAACGAACCAAATCTCCGGAAACTTCAAGAGTTTCTTCCAGAAATGTGTTCAAGTCTTCACCAACGATTATTCGCCTCAAGAACATCCAAGAATAGATGACTTGTTTCCGGGGGATTGGTGGTATTTTGCAGTTTTTCAGTCCGATTCATTTGTGTTGCAAGATGTAAATAAGATGTTTGGAACGAATCAGAAAGGTTGAACGAAGTTGAGGGGTGAAGTTGAGAGGGAGAATCCAAAGATGAAACGAGAGAGGGAGGATGGTAGGTGACGGCGGCCATGAACAATGAAAGAAGAGTTCTAGGGTTTCTGGAAAATGTAAATGGGAAAGGGAAAGAGAAGGGGTCCGATTGGGGTCGTGTGGGCTTAGGCCCAATTGCCGTTTTTTCTGATACACCCCCAATTTCCTATTCCCCCCCTGCTGTGTGTTTTGTGTGATGGGCTAGGCCCAACAAGCTTCTGAATGCACACCCCGGTTCACTAACTTCCCCCCCCCCTGGTTTCAGTTTTTTTTCTGAGCTAGTGTTGTGGGCTGGGCCCAGTCCCAATGTTTTTGCTGCTTGCACACCCCTGTAGCAGTTCCCCCTCCCCTTTGTTTTTTTTCTTTTTTCTTTTAGGAAATGTTATAAAAAAGAAATACAATAAAAATATTTTGAAAAAAAGAATATTGAAGAGAAAAATAGAAAAATATATTGAAAAAAGAAAAAGAAATATATAGAAAAATAGAAAAATATATTGAAAAAAGAAAAAGAAATATATAGAAAAATATGAAAAGAATATATGAATAAAGAAATACGAAAGAGAAAATATATTGAAAAAGAAGTGAAAAATATTTTGAAAGAAAAGAAAAATACAAGAAGAAAATAGTTGAAAAGAAAAGAAGGAAAAAAGGAAAAAAATATTAAAGTAGACTTAATATTTTTTAGAGTGCATTTTTTCATAGAGATATTTTACGGTTTTAGGGGTAGTTTAGAATGTCCACTTGTTAGGGGACTTTTTGTCATTCGATTTTTCATAGGATAGGATAGTATTTCCTAGGAGATTATTTTTCAGTATTCAATCATTGTAACCATTTTTCAGAATGTTAATAAAACGAGATTTGAGCTGTGGTCCCGAAGTAGCCGAACTACAGCTGCTCTGATTCCTCGTACCAGACGAGGATATGTAGGCATAGGATGCGATATCCTAGCGAGCACACTAACAATTAACCTTTGTTCTCTCGCTGCTGTGCGATCGAGACTTTCCCGCTGACGACTAACTGTTACCTTTTTTTTCCCTTGCCCATGTGTTTATTTTGCTTGATAGCATATTTTCTTTTATCTGTATGATTACAGTTTACTATTTATTGCTTGATGGCATGTGGTTTATTTTTCAGTATGATTACTGTTATTTCATGACTGGCTTGAGGTTGAGATGAGCTTGTGGAGGCTGAATCCCCACACACATTTCCTCCCTCACTTGCATTGCATGCATTTTACCGTTAAGCTGATGCTTTGTCTGTTTTGGTGTATCATTGACATGATCCCGTAGGACTCTCATTTCCTTTGATAAGGATTTGATGATAGACTTTTAGGTTGAAACCTATGCATGACAACATCTAGGAGTTCCCTATTCAAACCTCAACCATAGGATGAATCCATGGCATGACAACAGTAGGACTTGATAGTCTCCCTCCTAGTTGGGCCTGTTCTCTTCTCATCTCAAAGCAGTTTAAGATACAGTAATCATGAATGATTTCTTTCGTACGTTACGAGCCTTAAGCTATCTGAGAAAGGATTGTGGGAGAGTTTCTTTTCCACAGTCTGGATGTTTAGTATGGTACCCTTTGGGTGACATGCGACGCATTCACTCTCAGGTCATAGTCTCTAGTGTGGTTGAGATCGCAAACATAATAAAAAACACTTCTTTCAGGAGATAACCCGTAGTTTCCCGAACTATGTTTGCTCTGATCTTTCATACCAGATGAAAGTACGTAGGCATAGGATGCGACGTCCTAGCGAGCAACCTTCAACCTTTCCCCCGTAACCCTTCGTAGGCCGAACTACGTCGACTCTGATTTCTCATTCTCTGATGAGAATACGTATGCATAAAGTGCGACGCTTTGCCGAGTCATTTTTCTTTTCTTTTTCAGCCAGCCTTGATAGGTAGATAGATTAAAACCAACCCGTCCAAGTGCTAATACCTTCCCCTTGCGTAACCGACTCCCGGACCCAGACAATGGTTGCGATGACCTTGTCTTACCCTTTTTCGTCAGGTTTTTCCGATTGTTTCCTTTCCCGCTCTGAGGGATAAATAACGAAAGGTGGCGACTCTTCTGTTTTGCCGGCACCTTATTTTTGCGCAAGCGACAGCTGGCGACTCTGCTGGGGACTCCAACGGTTCCCTGCGAGTCAATCCTACCGTTTGTGTGTTTACTTGTTGGGTTGCGTTTATTTATCGCATGTTTACTTCTCGTACTTTATTTCCCGCATTTTATATTCAGTAAAATATGATTATTTGTGCTGTTGTGGGATGGGAGTTCTGATGAGTGAGAAGCCAGACCCAGGCTTGAGTGCACCATAGACTTAGAGTGGAAATTAGTGGGCGCGTGCTTGCTTTGCAGGCACTAGTTGTCGCTACTGCGAAAATCGGCGCCGGCTGAACAGAAGAGTCGCCACCGTGCGTTATTTATCCCACGGGAGGGAAAGGAAACGCTCAGAGTAAACCTCGGACAACACGGGAAAGGCATGGTCGTCGCAACCAAAACCTGGATTCGGGAGTCGGTTACGCAAGGGGAAGGTATTAGCACCCCTCACGTCCGTCGTACTCGACGGGATCCACGCTTGCTTTCGGGTATGGATTGTTATTCTATCTACTCTAAAGGTCAGGGGTTAAAAAGAAAAGAGAATGAAAATAAAATGACTCGGCAAAGTATCGCACTTTATGCCTACGTATTCCCGTCTGGAACGAGAAATCAGAGTCAACGTAGTTCACCTACCTACGGGAAAGGAGGGGAAGGTTGCTCGCTAGGATATCGCATCCTATGTCTACGTACTTTCACACGGCATGAAAGATCAGAGCAAACGTAGTTCGGGCTACGTACGACACAAGCTTGTCTTGGTTGATTTTATTCCTTCTGAAAAGGTTTTCTTGATTAGCAGTCCAAGCGGACAAAAATGACGTCTTGATGAGTTCACACTCTTTTCCGAAAGAAGTGTCTTTTATTGTGTTTGAAATCTTTATTGTGTTTTTCTGTTTGTTTTGAGGAAGAAAGAGACAGAACCCTAACCTACGGTTGCGAAGGGAAACAAACTAACCTAATGTTATCATGCATGGGTTAAGACCTAGTGTCTATCATGCTCCTCTCTTGCACAGAGAGAAACAGAGATCCTAAGGGATAGGCAGAAACAGGAACAATAACAGACATAATAAAGCGGTAAAATGCATGGATGCAACAATACAAGCTAGGCAAGCGAGTCTCACTCAACCTCGAACCTAGAAAACAATAGGCAAAAGTGAACAGACTTCACTTTCAACCCAGCAGGGTAAACAGCAAACAATACAGTCAGGAAAACCAATCAATACATCAAGAAATGAAATACAGCAGCAAAAGAAACAGCATCAGCAGCTTTGAATCAATATCTGGCTCCAAGTAATCTCCAATCATTTACAGGCCTCAACAAGCATCAATCTCCATCTTCACAGTCTTCAAGCAAAGATCTTGAGCACCAGTCCTCAGTCTACAATGGCTTTTCTTCAAGTCTCAGGCTCCAGGATGAACATCAGCCAACCAGATGAAGTGAATGAATGTTAGATAGTTAATTACCTACCAAGGGTGGTTCATCAACTGTTAACATTAAACAGAAAGTTTTCTCTCAAAAGTTCTATCTTTCAAATACATTCACTGATCCTTCCAAAGGAAGGAGGTGGATATTTGAAAGAGACTTTGAATCATAGAGAACGGATAGAGGCAAACAAGGCCATCTATGTTTGAGAAGCAAGCTTTCTAATCTAGAACTCTGCCTAGCTCCTAAACCCTAGTCTCCTCAGCAGTTGCTAGCAAGAACCTCCTCTTCAACTCTGGCAGTTGCTCTTCAATCTCTGGATCTCCAATGGTCTTCATCTCCTCAAGTCTTCAGCTCTCCCAAGTCCCCAGACAATCCCAATACCCCCCACAAGCAAGCAACAATCCCCAGAGGGCACACCACACCAGTCAATCAAATATACAGCATATTAATAGCAGTAGGGGAACCCTGACTTTTTCTAAGGGATCTAATAACTACCCATAGCCCCTATAGTCCCATAACTAAACTAGTCAAGCCCTAAGTCCTAAGGGAAAAGAATCAAATCTCCTAAGTCATCACTTAAAACCCTAGTTTTATTCATGTTGTTCACACCTACACTAGGCACCTAAAACTAATTTCTAAAAATTGGGAACTAAATTGTATCTACAAGTTTAATGTCTAACCTAAACAACCTAAAAAGAATGGATGAAAAATATTGAAGCAATTAATAGAACAAAAAATAACAAAATCATGCATGAAATGAAACCATTTAAAATGTTATTTATTTAGAAAATATGAGAAAAATATCAAATAAAAAATAAAATGCAATTTTTATTTTTTATAATTTTCTTGACATCCTAAAGAAAAATATGTAAAAAGAATGAACTAAAAATGATGATTTTTCTATTTATTATGATTTTTATAAGATGCATAAAAAATATAAAGAAAATAAAAAGAAAATGTAAAGAAATAGTTGAAGGGGGTAAGAATAGAAACACGCTGCAGTTGTTTTATTGAGTGGGCTGAGGACCGGGGGTGCAGATAGGACAAATCCATAGGCCCAATTCGCTTCAGAATCTCACCAAAACCAAAAACTCCAGAACGGTGTATATAGCAATAATTCCAGTTGATTTCATGTTGGGCCTGGTTGAGAGGGGTGTTAAAAGCAAAATTCACTTAAGCCCAATGGTCAGATTAAATGATACGGTGCATTTTGCTCATCAAAAGAAATCCCTCACACACTATGAATCACGCACAGCCTTTGGATTATGGTCTCGGTCAATGATTTGTCACGATCCAAGGGCTCAGAACCTTTCTTCCTCATTTGAAATCAGCCTTGGAGCCAAACGCCATGGATGAATGCTTCCAAGAACACCAACTGATCCTCAGACGAACTTCCTCAGTTCTTGATGAAACCCTAAGGTGCAAAGACCAAACTCACTCCAAATTCCATCAGCAACTCGGTCATGGCTTCAGAAATAGTTGAAACGCAACCTAACCCTAAACCTGATAACTATCCCCAAAATACGATCAAGAACCGACTCTCATAATTCTCAAAATTAATGGCATAAACCTGTTCCTCTCTTTACACTGATCAAAACTAACTGAAGAAACAACATTATCCTTCACTATTGAGGGAGTTCTTGCTCCTAACAGAAGTTGCACACACACATTAACCTTCATCAAATCCCCTCAAACTATCCAGAAACCAACCTCTAATCACCTAGAGTATGCCTACCCTAACAATTCACTAAGATCTCCTCTAATTCGAGTCAATTTCAGAAAAGTACCAACCTGGAAAAATGATGAAAACAGAAGGCGATTTTCTTCAATTCACGGCTTGTAAGACTCCAGGATCAATCAATGTATTAGTATCTCGCTTCTGTTTGCAATAATTCTCCTCCAAACGGCTTGGATCACCATAACAGAATCTGGTTTGCATTTGAATGTGCAGCAACTCAAAAACACGATTTATGCTAGGATTCCCTCAGATTTTGATTGGAGCACTCTCAGTAGTGATGATTTAGTGGAATAGGATCAAGAATCTTAGGAAATGATGGAGGATTGAGGAAAATCGAAACTGAATTGTAAGAGAGAGATGTGAAAATGCAGTTCTGAGTTTCTTCACTAATGAATCCCAAAAAAAGCTTTGGATCAGCTTCAATGCTTATGTAGATGAGGATTGAGGGTTCTGGAACTTGCTAGAAGGATCCAAGGAGAAATTGACATCTCATGGTATGAGAATTTGAAAAAAGATGAATTGAAAAACCAGCTTATGAATACCTTGCTGCAGCTTCCAAATGACACTTGAATTTCTCTTCAAATGAGAAATAGGGAGTGTTTGGATGGTCTTTTGTGCTGTACCTTGACCAAAGCTTGGTTTGGCAAGTGTTGCTTCATGCATAAGCAACTAAGGATATCCTCCATTTCTTGACTTCAACTCAAAAAACTAACATTGCCATTGGTCTTAAAATATGATTTACCTTCAAAATGGTGGGTCATATGTTTAGTTTTGCCCTCATATCAAAAATTCACAATTTTGGTGATTAAGAAATGGACTTTTTCCTTTATATTTGGTCCATTTTATAATCCTAAGTTCCATGCCTTTCCCAACTTCCATGACTTCCTTCCTTGACTTAAAATGGCATTCTGAGCAACTTTGATGTTGGGAATTTTTCCATTTGAGGCCTCCTTGTATGAGTTTTGGACATAGGTTAAAATGACCTGTAATTCACAAATGACCAAAATACCCTTTGCTTGCCAAGACCATAAGTTGAGTTCCACACATCATATGAAGGCATACTATACCATTCCAGAAAGCTAAGACAATGAGGAACAATTCTTATGTTGACCAGAAATTCATTTGAAATCTTCTTGAGGGGTAAAAGTTGCTTGGAAGTCAAGTCACTTTCACAGACAAAATTTCAGATACCTCAGATGACCTGTAACTTGCAAGGACCATAACTTGAGTTCTATAAATCTCCTTGATGTCTTCCACCACTAAAATTAAAGGTCTTGAGATCCTCTACAAGTTTCATGTTGACCAAGAAGCCATTTGAAGCTTTCATTTTGACTTATCTTGCTTGGAAATTTGACCTAAACTAGGGGATTTTACATAGAAACCCTAATTTAGAGACTCCTCTTCTCCTTGATTTCTCTTGAATTCTTCTTAGCATAACAACATATCCTTGTTCTCCATGTCAAATGATGAACCCCACATCTCTCCAATAGCCCTTAATGCCTTTCAATCAGTCAATTGACCTAGGGTTGACCTAGGGCTGACCCAGATGAAACCCTAGTTGACTGTCTTCAACTGCAATTCTTGTGATCATACCAATGACTTGTTGTCTTCTCCAAATGACTTTCTAAGTCCTCCAGGATGTCTAGATACTCCCCATACTCTCAATTCACAACTCATAATTCCCTTGTTGATCCTCAGACACCCTCAGTTAGGAGATATACTTAGTGCTTGATCCACTGAACTCCCTGCTTTCACATTCTTTCTTGATGACTTGAATGAGATTGAATTAGGATAATAACCTCTGGATAGGCCTCTAGAGATGAGAATAATGCTTGATCCCCTGTTGAATGACTTGCCATGCTATGCTATGCAGATGGTTAGTCTATGTACATGACTCTATATGCAAATGCTAATGATATTGAAACATAAACCAAGTGAATAAGGTTGGGCAAATTTTAGGGTGCAACAGCTGCCCCTATTCAAGCGACTTGGACTCGATTGGGTGAAGAGCGAACGGCCTTCAAACATTCGAGGTACGAGACGGTTGAATACTAAGAAACCGGAAATTTGCCAACCGCAGAAATAAACTGCACCCCTGTTTAGGTAACGACATTCATCAGCTGAATCTGACTGTTACGACAACCCACTGATCTCGTAACGACCATGCTGGGGATAACAGATTGCTTGCTTGTCCACATTAGGACTCTGTCTGTCATTAATACGAAGAAATCTCAACTAGAACCTGTCCACGTTAGGACTCCACTTGCTGTTAACCCAGAAAAATCTCGGCAACTCCGCTGGGGATAATTCAATAAATCGTCCACGTTAGGAATAGACTCTTCCACGTTAGGAATAACACCATCCGCGTAAGGAATCATCTCTTCTGCATCTGTCCACGTCAAGACTAAACCTTTCATCTTTCCACGTCAGGAAGCAATCTTCTTTCCACATAAGGAGAACTATATCAATCTGTCCACGTAAGGACCCCAATACCACTCGACATGTCCGCGTCAGGACTCCAATCTTTCCGCGTAAGGAATACAACTTTGGTTCTGAACCTGTCCACGTTAGGACTCACCTTTCCACGTAAGGGGTACATCATTCTTCCACGTCAGGAATCAACTTTTCTTGAATCCGTCCACGTAAGGGCCCCAATCTCTCCACGTAAGGAAACCAACTCTTTTCGATTTGCCCGCGTCATGACTACATTTTTCCGTGTAAGGAATGCCATCTTAGTCTGTCCACGTGAGGACTCCGCTCTTTCCACGTAAGGAATCCTCCTCTTATGTGTCCGCGTAAGGACCCAATCTTTTCCACGTAAGGAACACGATCTCCTTTCCCCGTAAGGAACCATTTTTCTGATTTGTCCACGTAAGGACTCCCGTCTTTCCGCGTAAGGAATCAACTTCTTTTCCCTGTCAGGAATGCATCTCTTTCCACGTAAGGAATAAACTCGTCCACGTCAGGACCCATGTTCGTCTTGATTTGTCCACGTCAGGACTCAGGCATCTTCGACCCGCTGGGGAAATAAAACTTGTCCACGTCAGGACTCACATTTCCTCTGTTGAGAAAATAAAACTTGTCCGCGTCAAGACTCACATCTTCGTCTGATCTGTCCACGTCAGGACCCCCGCTTCACCAACACGAAGAAAGATAACTGCTGAGAGTAAATGGTCCACGTCAGGACACCAACACAAAGAGCAATCAATTTTGTCAACGTCATGACTTCACATTCCACCAATTCCGAGAACCCGAATCTGTCCACGTTAGGACTAACACATCTCATCAACCCGGGGAAATAAATCTGTCCACGTTAGGACGCCCACTTCTGAAGAAATCCCGTCAATATAGGAATAAATTGTCCACGTCAGGACTTAGTTCTCCATTGATCCTAACCCACAAACTTCTTAGCACCGACGTGACAGCGACTTTGAGGCGGACTCTACTGGGGATATCTGGGAACCAAACTACCGGATGCCTGTTCTGATGACCGGAGTCAACTTCTGAAATTCTGATTCATGAAACCCCTTTGATGACAAATAACTCTGCTTGGAAATAAAGAGAACCTTATCCTGGTAACTCTGTGGGGAATACTGCCGAACTGACATTATCATTGGATGTCTCATGCCGAGATCTTGAATATTTGGTAGTTCATTTGAGCAAGAGTTCTCTCCACCTGAACTGCTAGAGTACAGAAACTGCTTCAGCAAAATAAATGCTGAAGATAATGCTGACTCCGCCGGGGATAGCCAGATGCTACAGAATTATTCCAGCAAAATAAATGCTGGAAGGGTGAAGTCAACCATGTTGGGAAGTTGGGAGCTCAAACCAAACACCCTGTTGAGGTAACCCCCTGCTAGGGAATATAACTTTGCTGGGGAATAGCAGGTGTGCCAAGTATGATTGGACTTCTCTGCTGGAGAGTGAACTGATATTACACGGTATCCCTGACAAAATAAATGACAGGACCCACCACCAACTCTGCCGGGGAGAGTCTTGATCTTCGAGTTCCACTGGGAGGAAAGAACATTTGCTGAAAGGAAAGAATTCTGCTGGGGATGGGATGATTCTCTTGGGGGGAAATTAACTGACTCCGCTGGGAGAGAGTAAATGACATTGCGAGGAAAGGGGAACCGCCTGAATACAGCTCACCAATTTGGAAATATTAATCTTCTGAGGCTGAACCCCTCTACTTGAGATAAGGAATCCTTCTGGGGGACACCACACTGCCTGCATGCAGCCTACAATCTTTGAATCGTCAGTTCTGTTGAGGATGAACAACTTTGCTGGATAATCCTTTTGCACAAGCTACGACTAGCTGGATAGTTCGATCCTTCTTCAGGAAGACCCTGCATGAACTGCGTGAAGGCTGAGTCTTTAGTTATTGCAATCTTTTGATCATCTTCCTCGTACGGTTATGAAACCTGCAACAACACAAACAAGACAAGACAAGCCTATGCAACCAAATCAACTCAGGTTAGTGACGTTATTTTCAGTTAATTCAAAGCTTTAGCAACTGTTGGCAAGGGCCAGCGACGTTATACTCATGCTAGTTTCATCAAACTTAGGCGTTAATCATGCACAAAACAGTAAAGAACAGTGTCAAGTACTGAATAACGTATTTTATTGATTGGGCCCCTGAATGGGCGGAGTTTTGTACATGGGATGTAACTCCTGAAATGAGGAAGCTACACAAAGCAAATATACAAGTATACAAGTATGCACAAGAAGCATAAATATTGACAACTTAAATTTGTACACGTGTCGGCAACGGGATTCAGATTAACACCACGAACTGATCCTCCCATGACTCGCCCGACTCTAATGCTTTCCCGGTATCCCCACTTCTGAAGAGATTGTATCAGATAACTGACTCCTCAAATGTATTCTCCCGCATTGATGCTCATTGCAATTATTAAATTCGGACCGCAGTCATTTGCTTTTTAAATCCCTAACTTTTGCGTGAACCGCCCTTTACGGGTTTTCAGTTCACCGGGATACCCTTTTTTGCCGAAGCCACCCAGTGTAGGTTTTCAACTTCGCGGGTGTACATTTTTTCAATTTTATCCCTAACTTTTGCCCGAACCTTTCATTTTGTTTTTGGTTCGCCAGGATGCCCCATTTTTGCCTGGACCCTCTTTTTTCTGTCCAGCGGGTCAATTTCAAGCAAAGTATTTTTTAACTGCGTCTGAATTCACAGGCGACGTAAAGTCTTCACCGTCCATGGTGGACAACAACAACGTTCCTCCTGAGAAGACTTTCCTGACAACGTATGGCCCTTCGTAGTTGGGGGTCCACTTGCCCCTGTGATCTGCTTGCGGCGGGAGAATCCTTTTCAGCACAAGGTCGCCCTTCTGAAAGCTTCGCGGATGTATCTTCTTGTTGTACGCTTTCTTCATTCGGCTCTGGTACAAACGACCGTATGCTAGAGAAGCTAGCCTCTTCTCGTCCATCAAACTCAATTGGTTCAATCTGTCTTTCACCCATTCTGCCTCGTCCAGCTGAACGTCTCACAACACCCTCAGAGAAGGGATCTCAACTTCCAATGGTAACACTGCTTCCATTCCGTATACCAGCGAGAACGGGGTTGCCCCGGTTGATGTGCGTACCGTCGTACGATAACCGTGCAAAGCGAAAGGTAGCATCTCGTGCCAATCCTTATAGGTCACCACCATTTTCTGAACGATCTTCTTGATATTCTTATTGGCCGCCTCAACAGCGCCATTCATCTTGGGTCGGTAAGGGGAGGAGTTGTGATGTTCGATCTTGAACTTCTGACAGAGCTCCTTCATCATTTTGTTGTTCAGATTTGAACCGTTATCCGTGATTATCCGCTCGGGGATTCCATATCGGCAAATGATATCTCTCTTGAGGAATCTGGCCACCACCTGCTTAGTTACGTTTGTGTAAGACGCCGCTTCTACCCATTTGGTGAAATAATCGATTGCTACTAGGATGAACCGATGCCCGTTAGAAGCTGTCGGCTCGATCTTTCCAATCATATCGATCCCCCACATCGAGAATGGCCAAGGTGATGACATCACATTTAGAGGACTTGGAGGCACATGGATCTTATCAGCATAGATTTGGCACTTGTGGCACTTCCTCGCAAACTTGAAACAATCAGTTTCCATGGTCAGCCAAAAATAACCTGCCCGCAGCAGCTTTCTTGTCATAGCATGTCCACCGGCATGCGTACCAAAAGTACCTTCGTGTATTTCCTCCATGAGTAGCTTTGCCTCTCTTTCGTCCACACAACGCAACAACACCAAATCGTGGTTTCTTCTGTATAACACGCCATCCGGGTTCAAATAGAAATTGCCTGCTAACCTCCTGAGAGTCTTCTGATCTTGATTGGATGCCCCAGCCGGATACTCTTTATTCTTCAGGAAATTAAGGATATCAAAATACCATGGTTTGCCATCAGAAGCTTCATCAATAGCAAATACATAAGCTGGTCTGTCCAGCCGAGAGATAATGATTCGAGGAGCCTCATTCCAGAAGTTGACTTTGTACATGGAAGACAAAGTGGCCAGGGCGTCAGCCATTTGATTTTCTGCCCGCGGCACGTGATGCAATTCAACCTTGTCGAAGAAAGGCAACAATCTCCTTGCATAATTCATGTAATGTATCAAATTGGGCTGCCGTGTCTCCCATTCCCCTTTGATCTGATTCACCACCAGAGCTGAGTCTCCGTATACGTCCAGATGTTTGATTCGCAAATCAATGGCTTCTTCAAGCCCCATTATACAAGCTTCGTATTCGGCCTCATTATTGGTAACAGCAAAGGTCAATCGGGCAGTAAACGGGATGTGCGACCCGTGTGGCGTGGTGATGATTGCCCCTATTCCGCTACCGTAAGCATTCACAGCTCCGTCAAATATCATCTTCCATCTGGAACCCAACTCCGGTCCCTCGTCTGGCAACGACTCTTCACAATCTTTCATCTTTAGATAAATGATATCCTCGTCAGGAAAATCAAATCTCATTGATTGATACTCTTCAATAGGCTGCTCCGCCAGATATTCAGACAACACACTTCCCTTTATAGCCTTTTGCGAGACATATTGAATATCATACTCAGTCAAGACCATCTGCCAACGGGCAATTCTACCTGACAACGCCTGCTTTTCAAATACGTATTTGATAGGATCCATCTTCGAGATGAGCATGGTTGTATGATTCAGCATGTACTGCCTCAAACGCTTGGCGGCCCAGGCTAGCGCGCAACAAGTTTTCTCCAGCATTGAATACCGAGATTCGCAGTCTGTAAATTTCTTACTCAGGTAATAGATCGCATGCTCTTTTCTCCCCGTCTCGTCATGTTGACCGAGAACACAACCCATGCTTCCCTCAAGAACCGTCAAATACATTATCAAGGGTCTACCTGCCACTGGGGGTATCAGAATGGGAGGCTCCTGCAAATACTGCTTTATTTTATCGAACGCCTTTTGACAATTTTCGTTCCACGCTACAGCTTGATCTTTCTTCAACAACTTGAATAATGGTTCACACGTGGCCGTTAGGTGAGATATGAACCGGGCGATGTAGTTCAACCTCCCTAAAAACCCGCGCACCTCTTTCTCTGTTTTAGGCGTCGGCATTTCTTGAATCGCTTTTATTTTAGCAGGATCGACCTCTATCCCTCTTTCGCTTACGATAAACCCCAGCAGTTTACCCGATCTCACCCCGAAGGTGCATTTGTTAGGGTTCAGCCTCAGCCTGAACTTCCTAAGCCTTTTAAATAACTTCAACAGATTCACCAGATGCTCTTCCTCCGTTTGGGATTTGGCAATCATATCGTCAACATAAACTTCGATCTCTTTATGCATCATGTCATGGAAAAGCGTCGTCATCGCACGCTGATATGTTGCCCCAACATTTTTCAAACCAAAGGGCATCACTTTGTAGCAAAATGTTCCCCAAGGTGTTATGAAAGTGGTCTTCTCCATATCCTCTGGCGCCATTTTAATTTGATTATAGCCCGAAAAGCCATCCATGAAGGAGAATACGGAGTATTGAGCAGTATTATCAACTAACACGTCAATGTGAGGAAGTGGAAAATCGTCTTTTGGGCTTGCTTTATTCAAATCTCTATAATCCACACACATTCGAACCTTGCCATCTTTCTTCGGCACTGGTACGATGTTGGCAACCCACGAGGGATATTTTGTCACAGCCAGGAACCCAGCGTCCCACTGTTTCTGAACTTCCTCTTTAATCTTCATTGCCATATCTGGTCGAGTTCTGCGAAGCTTTTGCTTGACTGACGGGCAATCTTCTTTCAGTGGCAGGCGATGCACAACCATATCTGTATCGAGCCCTGGCATATCTTCATACGACCAAGCAAATACATCACTATACTCTCGGAGCATTTCAACCAGTCTTCGCTTGATATCACTCTGTAATGCGGCTCCGATACGAATATTCTTCTCAACCCCTTCCGACCCCAAGTTGATAATTTCGATGACCTCGTCGTGAGGTAGAATGGCTCTTTCCTCTTGCTTCACCAACCAAGACAGTTCTTTCGGAACGTCGCTATCTTCGACAACCTCTTCTTCGGCCTGAAATACCGGGTGCTCAAAGTCGGGACGAGTCATAGGTGGTTCAAAGATGTCATCTGAACATGTTATCCTGCAAAAGGAATGGTTAAGTGCTTCAAAATGCGTATAAAGCGAACAACCACGTTGCCATTTTATTGAAAAAAATATAAAACAAGAAAGACAGGGATTACAGTATTTGCACATGAAAAAACGCCATTTATTTAATGATTGACACGCAATGTTCATAACAACACAGCCCTAAGCAAATCCTGATGCCCCGGGCAAGACATCAGATTATTCAACAATTAATAAAGCAAAGCATTACTGTTTAAAAGTCACAGGAACAAGCTCCTGAATAGACCAGTTGCACAGTCCTTGTCCTGGCGTGCTTGGCTGAATCCAGGCATCCATATCACAGTCGCTGTCTCCTTCATCAGACTCCGAAGCAGCATTGACAGTTTCATGGCACACTCCACTGGCAGAGATGGTGATTGGCCTTCTGAAACGGGGTGCCCCCACGGAAGGAGTTGATGACGACGGTTGGTATCCCAGCCCGAACCGGTCCATCTTCACAGGAATGTCCAGCACTTTGCCCCAGCCCTTTGCTTCTCCTGCTTCTACTAGAGCTTGAGCTTCTTTATACGATGAGACGGCTATCTCCGACGCTTTGCTCGGCCCGGGACCTTTGTCCTTGATGCGCAAACCTTCAAATGCCTGGCAGGGTGTTTCGTGGATTTCTCCGTCGACTTCCACATATTTAAATGACGACAGATGGCTGACTAGGATGTCTTCTTCTCCGCATACGGTGACTACGCTGTCTCCGACCATATATTTCAACTTCTGATGCAGGGTGGACGTGACTGCCCCCGCCCCATGAATCCAAGGTCTTCCAAGCAAGCAGCTGTACGCAGGCTGTATATCCATGATATAAAACTCAGTTGCAAACACCTCCGGCCCCACCTGTAGAGGCAATGTGATTGATCCAAAGACTGTTCTCCGCGTGCCGTCAAACGCTCTGACTACCAAGTCGCTGGGCATGCACAAGATTCCTCTAACATCCAGCTTCATCATCGCCTTTTTGGGTAGCACATTCAAAGACGATCCGGTGTCGACCAATACGTGTGACATTACTGATCCTCTACACTCGACAGATACGTGCAGTGCCATATTATGATCTCTCCCTTTCGGGGTCAAGTCAAAATCAGTAAAGCCCAAGCTGTGGCCTGCATTCACATGTGCCAACACTCCTTCCAGCTGATTCACGGAGACATCTTGGGGTACAAAAGAAGTATCTAGGACTTTCAACAAAGCATTTCTGTGAGCTTCCGAACACAACAGCAATGACAGGATAGATATTTTGGACGGCGTCTGCTGCAGATGCTCCACAATCTTATAATCACTTTTCCGAATCAAGCGCATGAACTCTTCTACGTCTTTCGATGCCGATTCTTTGTCACTTGTTTGCACTGGGACATTCTCAACCGCCTTCCCTTTTCCTTTCGCTAGTCTTTCGGCCTCCACTTCGGGGGATATAAAGATCCTGCCACTCCTTGTCATACCTCCTGAGCCAACAACATTATCCACAGTTTCGGCTGGCTGTTTATTAACATCAATTTTTATCCCGTCACAATATACTTCCAACCCATATGACCATGGGACTGCTTTCGTGCTCTCGTACGGGATCGGCCCGACCTTAGTTATGGTGATCGGTGGGCGCTGAGCTGGCGCTGCAATAGTGATTGTCTTTCGAGGAACCGTTACAGTGGCCACATCAGTCTGATCATATGCTACTGCCCCTGTGGGCTCTTCAGTTGCTGCTTGGTCAAACTGCAATATGCCTTCATCGATTAAAGCCTGAATGCCTTTCTTCAAATCATCACACCCCCCAGCTAGGGTCCAACATTCTAAGCAATACTCGTTACATCCTGGGTAAACACCCCCTTGTAACAGTCGGCTCTTTATCTCGCTCAGCGGCGTCTTTAAATCTTCAACATTCATAATCAGATTCAACCCTTCCTCAGTTAGAATGGCGTTTGCCCCATGATTAGGCATGGGTTTCTGCACTATATTCGGACCTGCCGTTCCGAAGTTGATAGTCTTATTGTCCAAAAGATCCTGCACAACATGCTTAAAAGCATGGCAACCTTCTATATCGTGGCCCGGGGCCCCAGAATGAAACTCACAGTGCCTACTTGCATCGTAGCCAAACGGGGGAGCTCCCGTTATCGGTGCCAGAGTTCTTTTCTCTACCAGGTTCAATCCCAACAATGTCTGCAACAAATCTGCATAGGTTGAGGGAGGCTTCTCAAATACTCTTCTTGGTTTACTACCTTGGAATCTTCGCTGAGCCTGCTGTGCCCCCTACTGAGGCTGCTGCTGCTGTTGCATTGGCTGTTGCTGAACCGGTTGTTGTTGCTGGAGTGGTTGTTGTTGGTACGGGATAGTAACACTCGCCACCTGTTGCGGCTGACGATATTGGTTTCGACCCCTGCCTCGGCCTCGGCCTCGGCCTCCAAATACTGCGCTTGCCTCGCCCTGACGGCGCCCACCAAAAGCTTTCCTATTACTGCCAGATGCAGTTGATTCCTCAACCTGGAACTTTCCTTGCTTAATGTTACGTTCAATCTTTTCTCCCATCAAAATTAGGTCTGAAAAACTGGCCAGGGATGTATGAAACAGCATATCATGAAACAAGCCTGTGAATGTGCCGACGAACATGTCATTCATTTCCTTATCTTCTACAAGAGGACGGACCCTGGCAGCCATATCGCGCCACCTTTGCGCGTACTCTTTAAAGCTCTCCCCCTTCTTCTGCGACAGTCCCGCCAACTGGACCCGATTGGGTGCCAAATCGCTGTTATACTTGTAGTGAGCTACAAATGCCTCTGCTAATTGCTTCCACGTCTTGATATCAGTTGGCTCCAATCCCATGTACCACTCTAGGGAAGGACCCGACAGACTATCTTGAAAGAAATGCATTAGCATTCTTTCATCAGTTGAGTATGCAGACATCTTTCTGTAATAAGCTCGTACATGCACTTTTGGACATGTGTCCCCTTTATACTTATCGAACGCAGGAGCTTTGAATTTAATTGGCACCCTCAAGCCAGGTACCAAACCCATTGTTGCCATGTCCAAACCCACAACACTTTGGTTTAGGACTCCCCTCATCTGCTCTTCCAGCATTCTGATCTTCTGGGAGTCATCCATCGGCCCTTCGAAACCTCCTCCGGAGAAAGCGTCCTCCTGCTGATCTTCTTGCCACATACCATTTCCAGCCCCATACCCATCATATCCATTATTACGTCCAGCTCTGATCTGATTCATCCCCGGACCTCGGCCTCTGTTGTCGTACCCTTGAACTCCTCCAGCAGGGCCAAAAGCCATAAACCCTGCGCCGTTTCCATTCCTGAAACCTCCGTAACCCTGATTGGTCGCACCATAACCATCCTGCCCAAAGCCTTGAGCATTAAAGCCATACTTCCCAGTGTTATCGAATCCCTGATCGTTGAACCCGAATCCAGTATTGACAAAGCCGTTGCCTCCCATATTATCTCCCATGTTGATATCACCAAGCCCAACGTTATGGACAGCAGTCTCATTCCCAACTCCGACGTTACCATTCACAGCAGCGGTAGCGTTGTTGACGTTAGCAGCAGGTGTATTGACTACAGGTGGAGCCACTGGCGTGGGAGTGCCGTCTCCATGAACAGTATCGACCCGCACAGACTGATGATCTTCGTTACCATGACCAGCATTTCGGGCCAACAGAGGTTGGACCATGGCCTGCAAATTCTCCTGCCCTTTTGCAATAGCTTCCATGGTCTGCATAAAGAGAGCGAGCTTCTCGCGCACATCTTGCATCTCGTTCTGCATTTGATCCATGATTCTTCGACAGTTGGTGCGGGTAGAATAGCGGTGCGGGTGCTGATCTGCAATCCTGAAGAGTACCTGTTACAGAGCAGGACATAAGACACTTATTCGAAGATTACCTGTAATGCAATATGAATATGAATGCAATGCAATGTGTCTGTGCATTAGGGAGATTCATTCCCCCCAGTTCTAGTGTGAAGGTGCCAGTGCAGTGACAGTGTTGACAATAGGAATATCGGAGCTGAATCATAGAAAGCCTCATATATTGCTGAGAAAACCAGAATACAATGTCGCTGAGAGTACGATAAGAAGGCATGACCTCAACCAACAATCCTGGTGATGGTCAGCACTTATGCAAATAAAGCATACAAGTTACTACAAGTTACTACATGAAATGATCAAATCCTCCCAAAAGTCTGGTACTCTTCTATCAACTTCTTGGTCTCTGGATGACTTGGTCGATCAAGCAGCCCTTCAACAAGTTGGTTTCTTTTCTTAAGAACACGGCGCACGTCTTCAGCAGTTTCTTCCCATGTTGCTTCTCCGAAGCAATCTTCTAGCTTTCGCTTCTGAGACACCGCTTCATCTCTGGATTTGATTGCCTTGTTCAGTGCATGCTGGACACTATACCGGGTCATCACTTCTTCCTCACACTTCTTGATGCTAGACTTCAACTTCTCTTCGAGGTCGGAGATTTGCTGCTTCAGCTTATCTTCTCTCATTTTATTGTTGGTGAGAGTAGCATTCCAAGTTTTATTGCAAGAGGAGATTTCTCGGTGTGCTGCGTCAAGCGCCTTCTTTTTGGCTTCCAGCATGTCGTGGGAGCTTCTGAACTCTTGCCCCAGACGTTCGCGCTTCTTCCTTTCTTCGGTCAACTCAACCCCTAACCTGTTTAACAGCTCGATTTGTTGTTGGAAAGCATATACGGCCTTGTTTTTCTCACTGCGTACTTGAGCTAGCTCTTGCTCTAACCCTTCGTTGATCTTCATCAAGGCTTCCTTTTCCCTCACAACTTGCTCGTAGGCCTCCCTAGAAACAGTAGTTGGCTCTTCTGTCGGGACGGGAACAATGACGGGTGCAGCGGGAAATGGCATTAATAACTGGCTTGCTCTTTCCTGGATCCAAACCCTATAAGGTTCATAAGCCTGGCAATCGTTCTTACCTAACAGCGGCTTCCCTTTGCGGTTAATGCGTGTCCAGGCATGTTGCAACTTGGCTAATAACTCCCCCTTCACGTCACCTGTGAAGTACAGAGATTCCTGTACTTCTTCCTCCTGAGGTGGATTCTTCAGTGCATATCTGAACTGACGAATGAATAGAGAAGGGTTGTAATTGATACACCCTTTTCTTCCTATCAGCGGCACATTAGGGTACCCAGAACAGCTGAAGATGAGCTCAGATCCCAACAGGTCTCGATCAAACCACACAACGTTTTCGGAATATAGCCTCATCAGGCGCTCTGACCAACTGGCTGAGGTTGCACTGTCCACAAATGGTCCCCTCATGGGGAGATGACTTTTGAACCACATATTTAATAGAGGAGCACAGCAGTAAACAACTTTTCCCCTTCGGTTTTCATTCTTATAGTGCAATGAATGGTAGAAGTCTCCGATCAACGTTGGCACTGGGTTGCCTGCAGCAAACAGATAGAAAGCATCCAGATCTACAAAGTTGGGCAAGTTAGGAAACAGCACGATTCCATAAATGCATAAAGCCAAAATAGCATTAAAAACCACCCAACAACCGTTCTTGGCGTACTCTTGAGCCTTGCCAACCAGAAAATCCTGAGAGAAACCGGGAACCCCGAGCCAAGAAGTCACTAACAACTCAGCAGCGTTCATATGCAAGGCTTTGGCTAAGTCCTCCAACTTGGGCTCAGCAGCAGAGTGAATAAAGGGAACCTTGTTCTGCACGGGAAGCTCAGTAAACTCCACATACTCCTCAATGGTGGGCCCTAGAATGAAGTCAGCAAAAGTAAAGCATCTCAATGCGGGGTCATAGAACTGCATCAAGGTGTATAGCCCGTTCATCTCATCAGCCGTGGGCTTGCAGACTAATCTCAGTAATCTCCCATGACTCATTCTGAAGCTTCTCCTAACCTCCTCATCGGCAAGAGATATCAGACCAAACAAAGAAGTAATATCAGGCGAAGGCAGCTTATACGCAACTGTCTTCCTCAAACTAGCCATAGTCAATACTCAGAAGTCTGGGTACTAGAACCGGGGAATATGCAAATGCACCTGCAGCACAGACACACGTTAGTGAAATGCAAGTGGTAATGGATATGCAGACAATGCAATGCAAGTAACATGCAACAGGGACCAAAGCTGTAGCTGAATAGCCTGAACCCAATCAAGAAAGGTCTCAGATAGACCATCCAGAAGTCATCAAACCCTGGTCTCAGATAGACCTAAAACAAAGCTCCAACACTGGTCTCTGACAGACCTCAAACCATAACTCCAACTGGTCTCTGGCAGACCTCAGAACTATCCACCTGGTCTCTGACAGACCTTATAACACATCTCCAAATGGTCTCTGACAGACCTCAGAACACATCTCCAAATGGTCTCTGACAGACCTCCTAACTCTCCATAAATACCCGGGATCTCTGATCAAGAAATAACCGGTAGTCTGAAGGTCTAGTTACCTGCATAACCCTGAACCCTCTCACAGGTGGATGTCCTAGTAACTGACAAAGGTATGGCATCCTATGCGGTCGTCGGCGTCACAGACTTTCAGGGTTGATGATACGATTCCCAGAAGGAGTGGCATCATCAAATCCTGAAGAGGCCTCACTTAGCCAACTTCCAAATGATCGGTTCCCGGAGTCGACAATTCAGCTGACCAACAACCCCTTCGACCCAAAGGGTAGAAAAAGAAGCCTACCAGAAGAACCTCGTCCGAGTGTAGATTTCATGAGACACTAATGCAAGCAAAGCCGGCACGCGCCCACTACTTTCTACTCTAATTCTAGGTGCACTCAAGCCCAGGTCCGGCTTCTCACTCAATATCAGAACACCCGTCACACCCCAATACAGCAATAATAATCCATATATACAAAGCTGAAAATAAAGGTCAGAAATATACAATAACTCCATACAAAATCCTCGACGGGAAAACAAGCGCTAGGATTGACTCGCTCAAAGGGACGTTGGATCCCAAATGCATAAGAACCATCGCAGTTCTTAGCAGCCAGGGGACGTTGGATCCCCAGCAGAGTCGCCAGCTGTCGCTACTGCGAAAATCGGCGTCGGCTGAACAGAAGAGTCGCCACCGTGCGTTATTTATCCCACGGGAGGGAAAGGAAACGCTCAGAGTAAACCTCGCACAACACGGGAAAGGCATGGTCGTCGCAACCAAAACCTGGATTCGGGAGTCGGTTACGCAAGGGGAAGGTATTAGCACCCCTCACGTCCGTCGTACTCGACGGGATCCACGCTTGCTTTCGGGTATGGATTGTTATTCTATCTACTCTAAAGGTCAGGGGTTAAAAAGAAAAGAGAATGAAAATAAAATGACTCGGCAAAGTATCGCACTTTATGCCTACGTATTCCCGTCTGGAACGAGAAATCAGAGTCAACGTAGTTCACCTACCTACGGGAAAGGAGGGGAAGGTTGCTCGCTAGGATATCGCATCCTATGCCTACGTACTTTCACACGGCATGAAAGATCAGAGCAAACGTAGTTCGGGCTACGTACGACACAAGCTTGTCTTGGTTGATTTTATTCCTTCTGAAAAGGTTTTCTTGATTAGCAGTCCAAGTGGACAAAAATGACGTCTTGATGAGTTCACACTCTTTTCCGAAAGAAGTGTCTTTTATTGTGTTTGAAATCTTTATTGTGTTTTTCTGTTTGTTTTGAGGAAGAAAGAGACAGAACCCTAACCTACGGTTGCGAAGGGAAACAAACTAACCTAATGTTATCATGAATGGGTTAAGACCTAGTGTCTATCATGCTCCTCTCTTGCACAGAGAGAAACAGAGATCCTAAGGGATAGGCAGAAACAGGAACAATAATAGACATAATAAAGCGGTAAAATGCATGGATGCAACAATACAAGCTAGGCAAGGGAGTCTCACTCAACCTCAAACCTAGAAAACAATAGGCAAAAGTGAACAGACTTCACTTTCAACCTAGCAGGGTAAACAACAAACAATACAGTCAGGAAAACCAATCAATACATCAAGAAATGAAATACAGCAGCAAAAGAAATAACATCAGCAGCTTTGAATCAATATCTGGCTCCAAGTAATCTCCAATCATTTACAGGCCTCAACAAGCATCAATCTCCATCTTCACAGTCTTCAAGCAAAGATCTTGAGCACCAGTCCTCAGTCTACAATGGCTTTTCTTCAAGTCTCAGGCTCCAGGATGAACATCAGCCAACCAGATGAAGTGAATGAATGTTAGACAGTTAATTACCTACCAAGGGTGGTTCATCAACTGTTAACATTAAACAGAAAGTTTTCTCTCAAAAGTTCTATCTTTCAAATACATTCACTGATCCTTCCAAAGGAAGGAGGTGGATATTTGAAAGAGACTTTGAATCATAGAGAAAGGATAGAGGCAAACAAGGCCATCTATGTTTGAGAAGCAAGCTTTCTAATCTAGAACTCTGCCTAGCTCCTAAACCCTAGTCTCCTCAGCAGTTGCTAGCAAGAACCTCCTCTTCAACTCTGGCAGTTGCTCTTCAATCTCTGGATCTCCAATGGTCTTCATCTCCTCAAGTCTTCAGCTCTCCCAAGTCCCCAGACAATCCCAATACCCCCCACAAGCAAGCAACAATCCCCAGAGGGCACACCACACCAGTCAATCAAATATACAGCATATTAATAGCAGTAGGGGAACCCTGACTTTTTCTAAGGGATATAATAACTACCCATAGCCCCTATAGTCCCATAACTAAACTAGTCAAGCCCTAAGTCCTAAGGGAAAAGAATCAAATCTCCTAAGTCATCACTTAAAACCCTAGTTTTATTCATGTTGTTCACACCTACACTAGGCACCTAAAACTAATTTCTAAAAATTGGGAACTAAATTGTATCTACAAGTTTAATGTCTAACCTAAACAACCTAAAAAGAATGGATGAAAAATATTGAAGCAATTAATAGAACAAAAAATAACAAAATCATGCATGAAATGAAACCATTTAAAATGTTATTTATTTAGAAAATATGAGAAAAATATCAAATAAAAAATAAAATGCAATTTTTATTTTTTATAATTTTCTTGACATCCTAAAGAAAAATATGCAAAAAGAATGAACTAAAAATGATGATTTTTCTATTTATTATGATTTTTATAAGATGCATAAAAAATATAAAGAAAATAAAAAGAAAATGTAAAGAAATAGTTGAAGGGGGTAAGAATAGAAACACGCTGCAGTTGTTTTATTGAGTGGGCTGAGGACCGGGGGTGCAGATAGGACAAATCCATAGGCCCAATTCGCTTCAGAATCTCACCAAAACCAAAAACTCCAGAACGGTGTATATAGCAATAATTCCAGTTGATTTCATGTTGGGCCTGGTTGAGAGGGGTGTTAAAAGCAAAATTCACTTAAGCACAATGGTCAGATTAAATGATACGGTGCGTTTTGCTCATCAAAAGAAATCCCTCACACACTATGGATCACGCACAACCTTTGGATTATGGTCTCGGTCAATGATTTGTCACGATCCAAGGGCTCAGAACCTTTCTTCCTCATTTGAAATCAGCCTTGGAGCCAAACGCCATGGATGAATGCTTCCAAGAACACCAACTGATCCTCAGACGAACTTCCTCAGTTCTTGATGAGACCCTAAGGTGCAAAGACCAAACTCACTCCAAATTCCATCAGCAACTCGGTCATGGCTTCAGAAATAGTTGAAACGCAACCTAACCCTAAACCCGATAACTATCCCCAAAATACGATCAAGAACCGACTCTCATAATTCTCAAAATTAATGGCATAAACCTGTTCCTCTCTTTACACTGATCAAAACTAACTGAAGAAACAACATTATCCTTCACTATTAAGGGAGTTCTTGCTCCTAACAGAAGTTGCACACACACATTAACCTTCATCAAATCCCCTCAAACTATCCAGAAACCAACCTCTAATCACCTAGAGTATGCCTACCCTAACAATTCACTAAGATCTCCTCTAATTCGAGTCAATTTCAGAAAAGTACCAACCTGGAAAAATGATGAAAACAGAAGGCGATTTTCTTCAATTCACGGCTTGTAAGACTCCAGGATCAATCAATGTATTAGTATCTCGCTTCTGTTTGCAATAATTCTCCTCCAAACGGCTTGGATCACCATAACAGAATCTGGTTTGCAGTTGAATGTGCAGCAACTCAAAAACACGATTTATGCTAGGATTCCCTCAGATTTTGATTGGAGCACTCTCAGTAGTGATGATTGAGTGGAATAGGATCAAGAATCTTAGGAAATGATGGAGGATTGAGGAAAATCGAAACTGAATTGTAAGAGAGAGATGTGAAAATGCAGTTCTGAGTTTCTTCACTAATGAATCCCAAAAAAAGCTTTGGATCAGCTTCAATGCTTATGTAGATGAGGATTGAGGGTTCTGGAACTTGCTAGAAGGATCCAAGGAGAAATTGACATCTCATGGTATGAGAATTTGAAAAAAGATGAATTGAAAAACCAGCTTATGAATACCTTGCTGCAGCTTCCAAATGACACTTGAATTTCTCTTCAAATGAGAAATAGGGAGTGTTTGGATGGTCTTTTGTGCTGTACCTTGACCAAAGCTTGGTTTGGCAAGTGTTGCTTCATGCATAAGCAACTAAGGATATCCTCCATTTCTTGACTTCAACTCAAAAAACTAACATTGCCATTGGTCTTAAAATATGATTTACCTTCAAAATGGTGGGTCATATGTTTAGTTTTGCCCTCATATCAAAAATTCACAATTTTGGTGATTAAGAAATGGACTTTTTCCTTTATATTTGGTCCATTCTATAATCCTAAGTTCCATGCCTTTCCCAACTTCCATGACTTCCTTCCTTGACTTAAAATGGCATTCTGAGCAACTTTGATGTTGGGAATTTTTCCATTTGAGGCCTCCTTGTATGAGTTTTGGACATAGGTTAAAATGACCTGTAATTCACAAATGACCAAAATACCCTTTGCTTGCCAAGACCATAAGTTGAGTTCCACACATCATATGAAGGCATACTATACCATTCCAGAAAGCTAAGACAATGAGGAACAATTATTATGTTGACCAGAAATTCATTTGAAATCTTCTTGAGGGGTAAAAGTTGCTTGGAAGTCAAGTCACTTTCACAGACAAAATTTCAGATACCTCAGATGACCTGTAACTTGCAAGGACCATAACTTGAGTTCTATAAATCTCCTTGATGTCTTCCACCACTCAAATTAAAGGTCTTGAGATCCTCTACAAGTTTCATGTTGACCAAGAAGCCATTTGAAGCTTGCATTTTGACTTATCTTGCTTGGAAATTTGACCTAAACTAGGGGATTTTACATAGAAACCCTAATTTAGAGACTCCTCTTCTCCTTGATTTCTCTTGAATTCTTCTTAGCATAACAACATATCCTTGTTCTCCATGTCAAATGATGAACCCCACATCTCTCCAATAGCCCTTAATGCCTTTCAATCAGTCAATTGACCTAGGGTTGACCTAGGGCTGACCCAGATGAAACCCTAGTTGACTGTCTTCAACTGCAATTCTTGTGATCATACCAATGACTTGTTGTCTTCTCCAAATGACTTTCTAAGTCCTCCAGGATGTCTAGATACTCCCCATACTCTCAATTCACAACTCATAATTCCCTTGTTGATCCTCAGACACCCTCAGTTAGGAGATATACTTAGTGCTTGATCCACTGAACTCCCTGCTTTCACATTCTTTCTTGATGACTTGAATGAGATTGAATTAGGATAATAACCTCTGGATAGGCCTCTAGAGATGAGAATAATGCTTGATCCCCTGTTGAATGACTTGCCATGCTATGCTATGCAGATGGTTAGTCTATGTACATGACTCTATATGCAAATGCTAATGATATTGAAACATAAACCAAGTGAATAAGGTTGGGCAAATTTTAGGGTGCAACACTAGTGTCTCATGAAATCCACGCTCAGACGAGGTTCATCCGGTTGGCTTCACTTTCAACCCTTTGGGTTGAGACGGTTGCTGGTTTGGTGGATTGTCGACTCTGGGGACCGATCATTTGTGATTCAGCTAAGTGAGGCCTCTTCATGACTTGATGATGCCACTCCTTCTGGGAATCGTATCGTCACTCATGAAAGTCTGTGACACTGATGACCACATAGGATGTCGTACCTTTGTTCGTGGATTAGGTCCATACCTGTGAGTGGGATTGGGATATTGCAGGAAACTTAGACCTTCAGACTACCTGGTTTTCTTGACAGTGAATCAGTTATGTTGGTATCAGGGTTTCTCAGTTGCGGACTCGTCTGTTCTTGATAGAGCAGGGTTTGATCAGAGGATCTTATCATCGGGTGTTTGTCTGTTCTTGATAGAGCAGGTTTTTGATCAGAATATTGTTATCAGTGGTTTGTTCTTGATAGGGCAGATTTTGAGTGGGGTCTGAAGATCTCATCAGCAGATGTTATTTGTTCTTGATAGGGCAGATTTTGAGTGGGGTCTGAAGATCTCATCAGCACCTGTGTGTTTGTTCTTGATAGGGCAGATTTTGATTTGGGGTCTGAAGACTTCATCAACAGATGTTTCTTGATCATACACCCGGGGTCCTTATTATCAGACACTTGTTCTTGACAGAGCAGAATTTTGATCTTATGGTCCTATCAGAGGGTCGTTCCTAGCAGATCAGATCAGTGGTCTTACACCGGGGTTTTTCATCTCATCAGTGATTATTGACCCAGAATCTCCACAACAGCTACCTGGATATATTATTGCATGACTGCATTTTGCATTAGCTCGCATATTCATGTTGGCATTCCATTAGCATGTGTCTGTGCTGCAGGCGCGTTTCGTACCCTGATTCTGGTATCCCGAGCAATATGAGATATTTTCTTCCATGAATGGATCCAGTCTTATCATTGCATGGACACTATGTTGGCACGTTGACACCAGAATTAGGGGTGATCTCCTGAACGTACAGACACCCATGGCATTAGCATAATTCATCTTGCATGACAGAAGCCGAGGCTTGTCTTCTAACCCTTGTGTTTGCAGGTTTGACTCAGAATCCAGCAGCTCAGACTAATGGAGCAGGAACAAGCTGAGTTGGGGAAAATCCAAAGCCAGCTGGGGCAGGTCATGAATGACATACAGGCAGTGCGCTTGGATCAGCAAGTACTCAGAGAAGAGAATCAGCAGCTGCAGAATCAGTTGAGCTTTCTCATGGGAGTGGTGAGAAGTATGCTAAAAAAGGAGAGTGGTCAAGTACCCAAGGAGGAGACCAAAGTGCTTCCTCCGTTGCCGTCAGTGCCACCTGTGCTGAAGCCAAGTGGACCTCATAGATCCCCTACACAGCATGAAGCTCAAGACCTGTCTCGTCAGCAGCCGCGCCGGGCGTCTCAGAATAACCCTGAAGGTTATAATCAAAGGAAGAAGCTACTTGATAGAGCTGTGGACCCAATACCTGTGAGTTATGCCCAGCTGTTGCCACTGTTGGTTCAGAACCGTGTTCTCAAGCTTCGGACCTCGGATCCACCAGGTGACGTGTCACCAGACGTCGATCTCAACATACATTATGATTTCCACTCAGGAGCACCGGGGCACCATGTTGAAACATGTAAGGCTCTCAAGAATAAGATTCAAGACCTTATTGACTCAAGGACAATTAGGCTTGTGCCGGGCGGCATGAGAGCATCGGGAAAGTTCATCCCGTACCCTGCAAAAGAAGTGAATGATTCCACTCCTTCGCCTGAAGCTGAGAAAGATCTCGAATATGTCCCGCGATCTTTGGTGACTGAATCGCCTCGCTCGCAGTTTCTACCTGGATCAAGTTCAAGGACGCGAGCGCCTAAACAAGAGACCGTTGCCATTCAGAAACGACGACTTCTTGCTCCTGGGCGGAAAGAATACCAGCACCGGGATCACAAGAGACCTCGCAACCACTTGGAACGAAGGAATGCTCCTGTTCATCCAGTGCCGGTGCCGTATAGCCAGATTCTTCCACAGTTGATTCAGAATTCTTTGGTGGAACCGAAAGCTCTCAAGCCCGCGCCAGAGCCTTACCCTCCCGGGTACAATCCTCATGCTCAGTGCGGTTACCATGGTGGATCTCCGGGGCATTCAACTGAAGATTGCAAGGCTTTCCAGGCGAAAGTGCAACAATTGATCGACCAAGGGTGTATTTCCTTTCCAGACGGAGTTTTGGTTGTACGTGACAACCTCTCAGCTGTTTGAGCTCGCAGATTCAGAGGGTTATTTCCAGAAGCCAGTGATCCAGACAGGCAGACGTCCTCAGCATCGGCAGTCCTCGGACTTTTTACCATTTGCATTTGTAGTTTCTTTTCTGTTAGTTACTACTTGCTGTTAAACATTGTATGTTTCGAATGGTAATATTAATAAAGTGACTATGCATTTTTCTGAATTAGTTATGTCGTTGTCACTCATTTACTGCATTGCACTGACACTTGCATTTTATTCACTCCACTTTATCACTATGATTAGCAATGAGCGGAGGGAGGATGATGAAACTGAATACTCATAACCAATGATCGTATTGCTTTCAGATAAAACCTTGCCGATGACGTATAAGGCATTGTTTCAAATCCCTAAACACCGGAGAGATAAGGAAGAGAAGCCCTTGTTAACCACTTCGAGCCGAGGAGTAGGAGTTTCTTTCGGACTTTTTAACCCTCATATCGTAACCCGGGGCAGGGTAGTCGTCAGTTAGCTTGATCGAGCGTTCAAGTCTTATAGAGGGGTGTTGTCCTTCGAGGACCAATCACATCATATTCCTCGCCATAGGTCGTACCTCATCAACCACAATGGTTAAACCTCACCAATCAGGAGTGAGACGGTTACAAGCCTTTCGGAGTAATCAAGACAGCCAGTGTCGCACGACTCAATCCAAAAGAAAAAAAAAGGAATAAGAAAGCCCGCTAAGTAAAAAAGGAAAGCTAGAAAGCAAATACTTAGGCAAAAAATCAGGGCATCCCGCTGGACTTCAAAAGAAAAATCGAAAAGGACTCTGAAGAGTCAGTCTAGGCAAAAATTAGGGAATCAAAAGAATGAAAAAGAAAGGATATAAAGAAGAAAAATCCTCAAACAAGGACAAAGTCGTGTAGACACAGACACCGAAAACGAAAAAGGAGTAACTGTCACTCCGAAACACCTTGTGAATTCTTTAACCAGTTGTTCCCAATGTTCAACATACCTCTCGAAGAGGCGAGCGCTCGAGCTAAGTTAACTGGACTTTAGGATCGGAGATCATCACGTAGAAGGGGTGGGTACAAATCATTTTGAGCCAAATATCCTTTGTTTCACGAACCGTGAACCCGACCACGATACAATCATACAACCCTTAAAAGACCTAATTGAGGCAGGGTTTATTCTGAGAGCGCAGTACGATAAGGTCGAGTAACCTGACTCCTTCATGATTTACTAATCATATCCTTATTGCATTTTTCACTGATCACATCAGCACTACGTTTGAACTCTTGAGTTCATTCGTCACTCACTAGCATGACACGTAAATGAGTGACAGTACAACATTTTTTCGAAATTTGCATGAACACTGCATTAAAATTACCATTCGTGAATAAACAATTTTAATTGCAGGTCAGTAGCTGATGCGGAGGAACTTCAACAGGGAATAGTCAACCAGGACTGAATCGTTAGCAGTCTGGATCAGAATGGTGTGCTGTGAAGCCCTGTGAATTTGGGGCAATGACTTCCTGTGAGTTTGGAATCAGTTTGTCTGAGGACAAGTCCTGGAGCATCAGTTGATTACGGGGCAGTTTATGCAAGAAGCGGTTGGTCGGAAGTGAATCTTCTTGAGACCCAATCAGGGGCAGTTATCCAGAATTCTTGCGATTTGGGCGCAGATCCCTCCAGTGTTCAATCAGAGCATGTTGAGTCGCTCATCGCTCGTTCAGGGGCAAATTACTTCAGAGATATTGAAGCCAACCATGCTGAGAGTTGATTAGGGGAGGATGAATCCTTCCATTGTACAGATGTTGGGGTAAACCATCTGAAGATTGTCTTGTTGCTAGCTACTTTCTGTCCAGAATGAATCTTCCCAAGAGTCGGATTGGGGCAAGTTGAATTGTACTGGGGCAAGTTGTTCAAATGAGTTTGTTCACCATAGCAAGAGTTGAGTATCCGGGAATCGTGTCATTACCCTTCCGAAACCTGAGTCTTCTGAAGAAGCCTTGCGGTCATTGGATTGTTATCCTACAGCCTAACCTGTTGCTTGGCTCCATGATTGGTCGTCTGTATTCCCTGTGTCGACGTTGTTGAACCAGGATCGTTTCTCAGCAAAGATATACGGTTTGAGGTTGTTCCCCCTGTACAGTCTGAGACTGCAACAAATTGAGATGGCGTTTATCCCTTATCAGATAAGGGTCAAGATTACCCTCAGCAGACCAGGATTGATATCCCCGAAGCAGGGCGAGTCCTCCTTCTCCAGCAGAGTTCAGTAGTCTCTCCTCCGCAGAATCTGAACGCAGAATGGTGAGCATTGATATGTCTCCCCACGCAGAGATGATTCTCTTCCCCAAGCAGACGCATCCTGAAGGAACGTCACCTCACCAGCTGAGTCGAGGGCCGAAGCTCGTATGTCCCCAGCACCGGGTCACAAGTGCAGATTTCGTAGAAATGTTCGGGTGCCGAAGTTCGTGTTTTCCCCAGTAAAGTCGCCGAAGCAGGTGTCTCCCCCAGCACCGGGTCACAAGTGCAAGTCTTGTAGGAAGTTGTTCGTACGCCGAAGTATGCAGTAGCTGATGGTGCCAGACTGAAGTCTCCAGCGGAATTGAGATTCCCCACCAGAGCCGTATTCTCTCCCGAAGTCGGATGATTCCCTCTTCCCCCAGTAGAGTGATGGAACAGCTGATGTTGTATTCCCCTGCAAAGTGTACTCTCCCCCGAAGTCAGATGATTCTTTCTTCCCTAGCGAAATTGAAATTCCTCACCAGGGTCGTACTCTCCAGTGAAGTAGAATGATTTCTCTCCCCGGCTGAGTCCGCAAACCCCCCAGAAAAGCAGAATCCTTGGAAACAGTTGGGACCTTGAGTGGATGTTCCCTAGCAGAGCGTGGGGCAGCTGATGTTGTATTTCTCCGGAGTCGCACTCTCTCCAGCGAAGCAGAATGATTTCTCCTTCCTCAACCGAGTTTGCAGATGTCCAAGAGAGCCGAGTCCTTGGAAGTTGATCAGACCATGATTGGTTTTTCCCCAGTGGAGTGTTGAGCAGCTGAAGTTGTTTCCCCACAGGGTTATCATCCCCAGAAAAGTAACCATGGCGGCCACGCGGTTTATTCGCGCGATTGGCATCACTTCCTCTCCGCAGGACCAGCGACACGTAGAGCTTCGTTCCCCTGCAGTAATCAACTGAAGTTGTTTTCCCTGCAGCAGTCAATGGAAGATCAATTCCCCAGACGGAGTCCAATTGATATTGGCATGTCCACGTTCTCCTCAGCAGGATGATTCCTCTATCTGAGTAGTTCTTTCTCCTTGACAGGAGAACTTCCCCCCAGCATTTATTTTGCTGACGGGATCGCATCATTGTGCATGATTGCATAGCATTGTGCATGATTGCATACCATTTAGCATAAACGCATAGCATTTCCACTGTGTGGGGCATGGCGCCGAAGCATATGCATCATAAACATGATCTAGGTTATTATCATTCTTGTTTTACAGGTGTTCAGCCGAAGGATCAGTTGCTCAGGATGATTCCTGGCATTCTCCCCAATGAGGTCGCTTTCCTAAGATGATTCTTAAGACCCCGGTGTAATCCCCACAGTCGCTCGCTCAGGATGATTCTCGAGATCCCAGCGAAGTCTTCAGTTCGAGATGATTCTCGAATCCCTCAGCAGGGTCGTTTGCTTAAGGTGATTCTTAAGACCTCAGCGCAATTTCCCGAGTTGTTTGCTTAGTATGATTCTTGAGCTCCCCAGTAGCGTCCCCAGCAAGAGTTGCCCAGAATAATTCTTGGAATCCCCAACGGAGTGGAGGCCTTTTCCCCAGCAGGCGGTTGGCATTTCCCCAGCGGCAGACAGGCCGATTGATATCCCCAGTCGAGCACAACCATGAGTGGTAGATGAAATGTTTCCCCAAGCAGATTCTGGAGGATTGTCCAGCAAGCTGAAGTTTGTTTATCCCGTAAGTTTGAGAACTTAATGACATGAGTGTCTTGTAGCCTGAAGGCTATGTTCCCCAGAAGGGTCGTTTCCCAGAGAGCCGTTCAGGGCATTTATCGCTTTCCCCATGCAGAATGTAGCAGAGGATAGTGTGTTGATCAGCCTGATGTGCTGTGTTCTCCGGAGGAGCCCGTCATCCCCAAGTGTAAGTTCAGTTGAGATGGGCAGAAAATGCAGTTCCCTTGAAGGGTAGCTCTCCCTCAGTAGAATGGTTACTCTCCCCGAGTGGATGATTCCTCTCTCCAGCATTTATTTTGCTGGGGCATTTCCTTGCATGATGGCATAACATTTACTCAAAAGCGTAGCATTCCGTTTCGCGCGGAGCATTACGCCCATTTTTCCAGCATTTGCGTATGAAGCATGAACCAGGTGGTTACCGTGCTCTCGAGCAGAAGTACTTGCTCCCCAGTAAAGTTGGTAGGAATCGTCTGAGTGAACTCTTTCGTTATTCTCCAGCAGTTGTTGAAGTCGTTTGGGTGAACTCTCTCGTCTTTCCGCAGCAAAGTCTACAAGGTTGTTTGGGTGAACCCTTCTTCCTTTTCCCCAGTGAGTCGTCAGGATTGTTTGGGTGAACCATCATTCCTCTCTCCTCAACAGAGTTGTTAACCTGGTGATTATGTCCGGTGACCCGACATGTTTGCTTTTATTTAGCAACGACTTGACAGGATGTCAAGAGAATAGCAGCGTGATATGTCTGCTCCAACAGTGATGTCTAATCTGAAGATTGACTTCATAAACGCCTGAAGGCGATATCAGAAGGTTCCTGTGAGTTCAGATTTCCTTGTTGATGAATCAACGTGTGGCTGAAGACAAGGTCCCAAAGTTTGTAGATATAACAAGGTGGTCCGTGTTGGCCTGAAGACCAAGTCAGTTGTCCTGAGGTGATGATTGATTGCGATCAAGTGAATAGTGTTTCTTCTGACTGAAGTCGAAGATGTTTCTCCAGCTGAAGCGGAGTTTGCCTGAAGGCAAAGTGTTTGAATCCCCGTAGAGTCATGAATGGCTCAGGATACCATTTCTCTGACTGAAGTCATAGATTTCCCAAGCTGAAGCGAAGGTGCCTGAAGGCAAGGTTATCCCCGAGGTCATGAATGACCTAGGATTCATTTTTCGGACTGAAGGCCGAAGTATATCCCTGACTAAAGTCTCGGATACTCTATAGCAGAGGTGGAGTTGCCTGAAGGCAGATCCATGTATCCTTGAAGGCCAAGGACCATTTCTTCAGACTGAAGTCGAAGATACCTCCTGCAGAGTTGCCGACGGGCAAAGTTTACATCCTTGAAGGTCAAGGATGTTTATCTTCAGAAGTACTTGAAGATCTTTTCTAGCTGACGCTGGAAACGCCGACGGGCGAGGTTTATATCCTTGGAGGCCAAGGATCCCATCTTCAGGAGTACTTGAAGATCTTTTCTAGCTGAAGCTGGAAGTGGCCAGGGGCCAGGGTTTCATATAGTTCTGATGTTGAAGTTCTACGGTGGGCTCAGTGTGCAGCAGTATTTCGATGTTCGTTATGGTTCTGAGGGTGAACCCCAGATCAGAGTGTGCTCGGTTAAGTCTCTCATTCCCAGCGGAGTAGTTTCAAATACGCAAGTGTGTCTTTTGTTCCATTTACCAGGGGTAAACCCCAGAGCAGATTTGTTCAGTGTTTGTTTCCGGCGGCGAGGTTGGATGTTTGTTTCCGACGGCGAGGTTGGATGTTTGTTCGACGGCGAGGTTGAATGTTTGGATTTGACGGCGAGGTCAGATTATGTTTGTTTCCAACGGCGAGGTTGGATGTTTGTTCGACGGCGAGGTTGAATGTTTGGATTTGACGGCGAGGTCAGATTATGTTTGTTTCCGACGGCGAGGTTGGATGTTTGTTCGACGGCGAGGTTGAATGTTTGGATTTGACGGCGAGGTCAGATTATGTTTGTTTCCGACGGCGAGGTTGGATGTTTGTTCGACGGCGAGGTTGAATGTTTGGATTTGACGGCGAGGTCAGATTATGTTTATTTCCGACGGCGAGGTTGGATGTTTGTTCGACGGCGAGGTTGAATGTTTGGATTTGACGGCGAGGTCAGATTATGTTTGTTTCCGACGGCGAGGTTGGATGTTTGTTCGATGACGAGGTTGAATGTTTGGATTTGACGGCGAGGTCAGATTATGTTTGTGTTCGACGACGAGGTTGAATGTTTGTTTGACGGCGAGGTCAGATCAAGTTCGTGTTCAACGGCGAGGTTGAATGTTTGTTTGACGGCGAGGTCAGATCAAGTTCGTGTTCAACAGCGAGGTTGAATGTTTGTTTGACGGCGAGGTCAGATCAGGTTTGTGTTCGACGGCGAGGTTGAATGTTTATTTGACGGCGAGGTCAGATCAGGTTTGTGTTCGACGGCGAGGTTGAATGTTTGTTTGACGACGAGGTCAGATCAAGTTCGTGTTCAACGGCGAGGTTGAATGTTTGTTTGACGGCGAGGTCAGATCAAGTTTGTGTTCAACGGCGAGGTTGAATGTTTGTTTGACGGCGAGGTCAGATCAAGTTCATGTTCAACGGAGAGGTTGAATGTTTGTTTGACGGCGAGGTCAGATCAGGTTTGTGTTCAACGACGAGGTTGAATGTTTGTTTGACGGCGAGGTCAGATCAGGTTTGTGTTCGACGGCGAGGTTGGATGTTCGTTTGGACGGCGAGGTCAGATTATGTTGGTTTCCGGCGGCGATGTTGGAGGATTATGTTCGACGGCGATGTCAGACTCTTTAAATCCCCAGCAGAGATGATGTTTGTACGACGGCGACGTCGAGTGTCTCTCAGAGCGAGGTTTGTTTCCGACGGCGATGTCAGATTCAGTTTTCCAGCGGCGATGTTGGGCATGTCAAGTTGATCCAGTCTTCTGACGGCAATGTTAGGTGATGCAGATCCTTTAGCTCTCCAGCGGCGATGCGGGGTATTTTGTCAGATGTAATTCTCCAGCGGCGATGCGGGGTATTTTGTCAGATGTAATTCTCCAGCGGCGATGCGGGGTATTTTGTCAGATGTAGTTCTCCAGCGGCGATGCGGGGTATTTTGATTGTCTGACGGCGATGTCAGATCAGTATCTCTCCAGCTAGTTGCCGTGCAGCTAGTATTGCAGTATTCAAAAATTTGTTCCCCGCAGAGTATCGTGTGCTCGTGCAGTTGGCAAATTTTCGGGTTTACCGGTATTCAACCGTCTCGCACCTTGATCGGCTGAGAGTCGTTCGCTTCTCACCCAATCAGGTTCAAGCCGTTTGAATAGGGGCAGCTGTTGCACCCTAAAATTTGACCAACCGGGTCCCGTATCTGGCTCGATGTTTCGATGCATGACCGCATTCGCATCTGTATATCGCATACAGTGCATTTTTCAGTTGTTTTGGTTTTATCGGGATCACAGCTCTCGTCTCGCGTCTCAGGTGTTTTTTAATCAGTTTAGATAGGTGGAATCGTATTTTTGAGGACGTTTCGGTGTCCGTTTATTTTTACCGGCTATTTTGTTGCGCTCTCACAGTGTTATTTGTCGTTCGGTGCTATTTTTGTTCCCTCGGGAATTATTGTGATTTTTTTGGATTTTATTGGCTATTATTAGGATTTTATTAGATTTTTTAATCATTTTAGGATAATATAGAATATTTTTAGGATATTAATAGGTTTTTAATATTTTTAATAATTGTAATTCTTTTTAGAATATATTAGATAGATTTTAATCATTTTTAGAACATTAATAGTTTGTTTTTTAATGGTTTTAATAGCTTTAAATCATTTTTTTAGAATAATAGAATTTAAATAGACTTTTATCATTTCCTTAATAGAATAATATAGATTTTTGTTATTAATAATAGATTTTAAATCATTTTTGAATAATATAGGTTTTATTAGAGATTTATTAGAATTTTTAGATTAGTGGGATTATTAGAGTTTTTTTAAGATTAGTGGAATTATCAGAGTTTTGTTAGTTTAGACTTTAATTAGGGTTAATAGAGTTTTTAAGGTTAATTCTATTTTTAGGGATTTAGTTAAGAGTAATTAGGTTTAATCATTAGTTAGTTGGTTAATTAGTTTAGTCATTTTCCATTAATCTTTTAAATCAGATTTAATCAGGGTCATTAGTCATTTTAATGCATCATTAACCCGTTGCATTCAGTTTTTGTGGTTTTGATAATCCATTTTCGTATTGGGCCAGTTTCCTGATTTTTAGAAGCCCATTTCGTCAGGCAAAGTCCAGAATATTCCAGAAATTGCCAGAAAAATTCAGTCCTATAAAGTCTGAGTTCCACGTGTGAAGCAAGGAGGACCCCACTGATCACCTTGACATGCTGCCACCTCACAATCCTTCTTCCCCTCTCTCTGCCACGCCTCACAACACGTGGCATACATGCAATAGCTCCCTCCACTCACCCTCCACGCGTCCTGCATGCCTTCACCGCCTCCACTACCCTACGCCACGTGCCTCCCTCTGAAGCCCCACCGGTTGCATGGCCGGCGACCATGCAACCACCCCAACCTCCATCGCCGGCCACCGCAACAGTCCATCGCCGGTCACCTAACTTACTCCGGTCGCCATACCCGTCGCCGGAGAACACCAAAAACCCAGATTTTCGACCAATCTTCATCTCTTCTTGCTCCGATTTTCATCCCAATCTCAGAATCCTCATTCCTTCATCCTACTTCCGATCAACACTCAACCACCATCAACTTCATCCATATCTCCTCAGAAATCCCGTTGTGTTCTTCGCTTGAAGATTATAGTTGTTCATCACTAGTTCTTTCCAGAATCATCATCATCATCTGGTTCATCAGTTCCCGGAATCTTCACTTTGTTCATCGATTCCCAGAATTTTCAAGATTCTTCACCTTCAACACGAGTCTCCAGGTTGCCTCGTTCTTCAACAACATCGTTGAGATCTTCAGGTCGTCTTCAACCATTGGTCTCCACTTCAAGAACCTTCATGAGTCCAGAATCGATTCATCTGCGCTGTCTTGCTCGTCAGGTTACGAGATTTCTTCAGGCTTCCTTCAACAGTTCTTCAGAACGAACCTCCGGTTCACCAGCTTCAACGAACCAAATCTCCGGAAACTTCAAGAGTTTCTTCCAGAAATGTGTTCAAGTCTTCACCAACGATTATTCGCCTCAAGAACATCCAAGAATAGATGACTTGTTTCCGGGGGATTGGTGGTATTTTGCAGTTTTTCAGTCCGATTCATTTGTGTTGCAAGATGTAAATAAGATGTTTGGAACGAATCAGAAAGGTTGGACGAAGTTGAGGGGTGAAGTTGAGAGGGAGAATCCAAAGATGAAACGAGAGAGGGAGGATGGTAGGTGACGGCGGCCATGAACAGTGAAAGAAGAGTTCTAGGGTTTCTGGAAAATGTAAATGGGAAAGGGAAAGAGAAGGGGTCCGATTGGGGTCGTGTGGGCTTAGGCCCAATTGCCGTTTTTTCTGATACACCCCCAATTTCCTATTCCCCCCCCCTGCTGTGTGTTTTGTGTGATGGGCTAGGCCCAACAAGCTTCTGAATGCACACCCCGGTTCACTAACTTCCCCCCCCTGGTTTCAGTTTTTTTTCTGAGCTAGTGCTGTGGGCTGGGCCCAGTCCCAATGTTTTTGCTGCTTGCACACCCCTGTAGCAGTTCCCCCTCCCCTTTGTTTTTTTTTCTTTTTTCTTTTAGGAAATGTTATAAAAAAGAAATACAATAAAAATATTTTGAAAAAAAGAATATTGAAGAGAAAAATAGAAAAATATATTGAAAAAAGAAAAAGAAATATATAGAAAAATAGAAAAATATATTGAAAAAAGAAAAAGAAATATATAGAAAAATATGAAAAGAATATATGAATAAAGAAATACGAAAGAGAAAATATATTGAAAAAGAAGTGAAAAATATTTTGAAAGAAAAGAAAAATACAAGGAGAAAATAGTTGAAAAGAAAAGAAGGAAAAAAGGAAAAAAATATTAAAGTAGACATAATATTTTTTAGAGTGCATTTTTTCATAGAGATATTTTACGGTTTTAGGGGTAGTTTAGAATGTCCACTTGTTAGGGGACTTTTTGTCATTCGATTTTTCATAGGATAGGATAGTATTTCCTAGGAGATTATTTTTCAGTATTCAATCATTGTAACCATTTTTCAGAATGTTAATAAAACGAGATTTGAGTTGTGGTCCCGAAGTAGCCGAACTACAGCTGCTTTGATTCCTCGTACCAGACGAGGATATGTAGGCATAGGATGCGATATCCTAGCGAGCACACTAACAATTAACCTTTGTTCTCTCGCTGCTGTGCGATCGAGACTTTCCCGTTGACGACTAACTGTTACCTTTTTTTTCCCTTGCCCATGTGTTTATTTTGCTTGATAGCATATTTTCTTTTATCTGTATGATTACAGTTTACTGTTTATTGCTTGATGGCATGTGGTTTATTTTTCAGTATGATTACTGTTATTTCATGACTGGCTTGAGGTTGAGATGAGCTTGTGGAGGCTGAAGCCCCACACACATTTCCTCCCTCACTTGCATTGCATGCATTTTACTGTTAAGTTGATGCTTTGTCTGTTTTGGTGTATCATTGACATGATCCCGTAGGACTCTCATTTCCTTTGATAAGGATTTGATGATAGACTTTTAGGTTGAAACCTATGCATGACAACATCTAGGAGTTCCCTGTTCAAACCTCAACCATAGGATGAATCCATGGCATGACAACAGTAGGACTTGATATTCTCCCTCCTAGTTGGGCCTGTTCTCTTCTCATCTCAAAGCAGTTTAAGATACAGTAATCATGAATGATTTCTTTCATACGTTACGATCCTTAAGCTATCTGAGAAAGGATTGTGGGAGAGTTTCTTTTCCACGGTCTGGATGTTTAGTATGGTACCCTTTGGGTGACATGCGACGCATTCACTCTCAGGTCATAGTCTCTAGTGTGGTTGAGATCGCAAACATAATAAAAAACACTTCTTTCAGGAGATAACTCGTAGTTTCCCGAACTACGTTTGCTCTGATCTTTCATACCAGATGAAAGTACGTAGGCATAGGATGCGACGTCCTAGCGAGCAACCTTCAACCTTTCCCCCGTAACCCTTCGTAGGCCGAACTACGTCGACTCTGATTTCTCATTCTCTGATGAGAATACGTAGGCATAAAGTGCGACGCTTTGCTGAGTCATTTTTCTTTTCTTTTTCAGCCAGCCTTGATAGGTAGATAGATTAAAACCAACCCGTCCAAGTAAACAAACAAGCGTGGATCCCATCGAGTACGATGGACGTGAGGGGTGCTAATACCTTCCCCTTGCGTAACCGACTCCCGAACCCAGACAATGGTTGCGATGACCTTGTCTTACCCTTTTTCGTCAGGTTTTTCCGATCGTTTCCTTTCCCGCTCTGAGGGATAAATAACGAAAGGTGGCGACTCTTCTGTTTTGCCGGCACCTTATTTTCGCGCAAGCGACACTTAGTTAAGCTTCTCTCGTCCCCAGCGGAGTATTCTTGTGTTTATCAGGATGTTTATCAGCCTCGATTGATCCGGCCTTCGGGTTCAATGCTCGCTTTTATTTAACGAATGCCTGGTGGCGATGCCAGATGTCCTTACCTTCGGGTTTGATTGCTCGCTTTTATTTAGCGAATGCCTGACGGCAATGTCATAGGTCTTTATCTTCGGGTTAGATGCTTGTGGTATCCTATATCTGGCGGCGATGTTAGATTTTCTTACCAACTTTATAGCGATGTCTGGCGGCGATGTCAAATATTTTTGGTTTTCTGGCGGCGAGGTCAGATGTTTGTATTTATCTGGCGGCGATGTCAGATGTTTGTGTTTATCTGGCAGCGAGGTCGGATGTTTGTGGTTATCTGGCGGCGATGTCATATGTTTCTCAACCTTGTGGTCTGGTGGCGATGTCAGACGTTTATCAGTTCTACAGAAGTCTGGCGGCGTTGTTAGATGTTTATCAGTGTTTTGTTTGCCTGACAGCGAGGCCAGATGCTTATCCACTTAGTGCTTGTCTGGCGGTGATTTCAAATGTTTATCGGTGTTGGCCTGGCGGCGATGTCAGATGTTTATCAGTTTTCCGGTTGTCTGGCAGCGATGTCAGACGTTTATCAGCTTTGTGGTTGTTTGGCGGCGATGTTAGACGTGTATCAATATTGTGTTTGTCTGGCGGCGATGTCAGAAAATGTTATCCCTTGCAGATTTCTGGCGGCGATGTCAGATATTTTTTCGACTTGATGTCGAGGCCTGACGGTGATGTCAGATGCTTTCTTCCAACTTAATACAGATGCCTGACGATGATGTCAGATGTTTCCTATCAACTTTGAGATGATTCGACTTAATATTGATGCTTGTTTTTATTTAACAGATGCCTGACGGTGATGTCAGATGTTTTTCCGACTTAGCGTCGATGCCTGACAGGGATGTCAGATGATCTTTCCGACTTAGTGTCGATGATTTGAAAATTGGTAATCAACCAGCTTGTTGCCGTGGCAACTTTCATATCCAGTTATCTCCGGAGATCTTTGTTCCAATCTATCAGAGTTTGCAGTTCTATTTTTGCAGTTGGCAAATTTCCAGGTTCTTTGGTATTCAACCGTCTTTTACCCTTGAATGTTTGAAAGACATTCGCTTTTCAACCCTTCAGATCAAAGTCGTTTGAATAGGGGCAGTTGTTGTACCCCAAAATTTGACCAACCGTTTCTCGTAGTTTGGCTTATGTTTCGATTCATTTGCATTTGCATCTGCATACCGCATACTGTGCATTTTTTTTCAGCCGAATTGATTTTATCGGGATTACAGCCCTTTCCTCGCGTTTCAGGTGAGTCAAACCAGTTCGAATAAGCTGGTTTATTTTGGAAATGGTGCTCTTTCCGGTGATTCGGTCTATGCTGTTGTTTTTAAGGATATTTCGATATTCGTATTTTTACCGTTTATTTCATTGCGTTATCGCATTTTTATTCGTCGATTTAATTGATCCGCATTGTTTTTCCTTATGGAATTATTAGCAATTTCCTAGGATTTATTTCGTTAATTTTTAGCATAGAAATTAAGGTTTAAAGTTTTTTAAATAGTTTTTTAGATTTAATTTCTATTTTTTGGATATTTTAGATTTTTTAAAATCGATTTTAAGTAGCTTTTTCTATTTTTAGAGTTCATTAGAATATTAATTGTTTCTTAGAATATTTTAGGATTAGTTCTTATGTGTTAATTAGATTTATTAATTTAGTGTAATTTGGTTAGAATTTTGAATAGTTTTTAATTAGGATATTAATTGATTAATTAATATTAGTTAATTAGTTTTAGTTAGTTTAATATTAGTTAGGTTTTTGGTTCAGCTTTATTAAATTCATTTATCAACTTTAATCATTAATTAAGTCCAGCAAATCCAGTTTAGTGCAGGTCTGCGCCATGTGTCAGGCTATAAAAGCCTGTACACTCTCTCTCATCAAGAGACTGACACGTTTTACCAACTGGTGCCACCTCGCCTGTAAACCCTAAGCCCTTCACCGGAGAAATCAAACACCACCGTCTTCACCGGAAAACCCACCGGAAACTTCAACCTCCCACCAGAAAACGCATATGTTCATCTAAGTTCATCTAATGTTCATCTTTTTTCCAGATTTCTCATCAACCTTCATCGTTTCTTCATCCATGTTCTTCAACCTTCGTCAAGATTTTCCATGAACATTCATCACCAACGTTTTTCCAGATCATTCAAGATCTTCATCCACATTCCTCTGTTCATCAAACATTTGCCATAAATCTTTACGAATTCTTCAAACATTCATCCACTTCACCATCAATCTTCATATCCTCATAACATTTCTTCCAGATCTATGAACGAGTCATCATCTTCATTACAATCTTCGATTGATCTTCACGAATAGCTTCCAGATCAACATACAACTTCAGTCCAAAATCAATGTCGTCTTCATGATCTGGATCCAAACTTCTCCACATCAACAAACCTCACACGATCCGGATTCACAAGTCTCTAGATCTCCATCACGAACTGTCGCGTCTTCATCGCCAAGAACAGGTACTCGAATCTTGATGAACGAAACCTTAAATCTTTTTCATAAATGTTTTCCTTAAATCTTCAATCAAAAATGCGAATCAAATCTTCAAGATCTCCAAACAATCGTTTATGGATCTACAACATGCAAACCAAACCTTCCTTTAAATCCCTCCATCTCAACTCATAGATCTTCAATTCGCCTCAAATGTTACCTCATCAAACTTCCGAGAGCATGAGATCGGAGTAAGAGAAAAACTAGAGAGTTTGTTTGTGAGTTCGGTTAGAGAGGTTTGTTGGAAGAAGCTTTGAGGACATATGAGAGGAGTTTTTGACCACCGGCGGCGGAGTTGGATCGGAGGTGATGGAGATTTTGAGAAAGAAGAAAGCTAGGGTTTGTTTTCTGACCAAAGTGAACGAAGGTCTTTGTGGAAACCTCCAGACGGGTTAGTGGGTCGTGAGGCCCAACTGTTTTTTTATAGCTACACCCCTGTTTCCTCATTGCACACCCCCTCCGTCTGATGGTGTTTTGATTTGGGCTTCAAGCCTAGCCCAATCGTGTGGACCCCCTGCTGGACTATTTATACCTTTATTACTGCTGTTGTACCCCCCTTTCCTTTATTTTCTTTTGGATATTATTGTATAGTTTTTTGTATATTGTTTGAAAATCAATTTGAATATATGTAAATATGAATTACTATTTTATTTTAGAGTATTATGTAAACATTTTGCATAGAATTTATATTCTATTTTTAGATGTTATTTTCTCTTAGAATATTAGGCATATATTTTTGTAAAGAATTTTTTATTCTATATTCATTTTCAACATCCTTTTAATATTTCTTTTAGACCTTAATTTTTCTATTAGAGGTTTTATCCCAATTTTAGAAGTTGAATTCGATTTCCATTTGTTATTGGATTTTTCGTCATTTTCATTTTGTAGGTCGATGACGACACTTCCGTAAATCGTTATTAATCAACTTGTTGATGGATAATGTAGGATCCGAGACCACTTTTTCTCTCCTCATTTATCTTATCCTTCTGATTTTATTTTGGACTTTATTCTGTTCTGGTCCGTGTGACACAATTCAATTGGGGAATGATTCTCAATATCATTTCTCTATCTTGTCTTTGACACGGATATCAATACGCTACCTCTTTGAGTTTGACTTCATTTATAAGTCGAACTACGACGATTTAGCGTTACATTGGTTCTAATTCAAAATGTCATCATCAAGGATCAAAGAGGAAAGATGGGAAATAGAGCTTGCACGCAAAAGTCAAGGGTCAACGGAACCACTCCATTCGGTAACATTGTCTTTATTTTATTTCTTTTATGCAACCGTCGAGTGTTGTGAGCTGTAGCGTTAGATACGTGGGGAATGATGATTGGGTGGTTGCCTCTCACTCGCCTAGAGTGTGTAGCGTATGTCCTTTGGACGATATGCGACGCATTCGCTCCTACGTCTTAGGATTTAGCGTGTGCGTCCCGTTTCGAACCTTTACTCTCGCATCTTGGCGATTGAGACCCTTTCCTCTCGCATCCTGGCGATTGAGCTCCCTTCTCTTGCCCCCGTGCAATAGAGATTGTTTTTCTGTAGTTGGCTGAACTACAGCTGCTCCGATTTCTCATACCAGATGAGAACATGTAGGCACAAGACGCGATGTCTTGGCGAGCACATTAACAACTAACTTCTTTTTTCTCTCGCTTTCGTGCATCGAGACTTTCTCGGTGACGACTAATCTTCCCTTTATCTTGCCCTAGCGCAATCGAGACCAACCCTTAGTTCTAGAATCCGTAGGTTTTCGTACTTTAAACCAATGACATACTACGTCTGTTCTACCGCAAACAGGTAACGCCTAAGTCTCCAATGGTCAAGCAGCATACACCTAACTGCTAGAATGCGTACGCTAGCATCGCCAATCTTTTTTCTCACCCCTGTGTGATCGAGAACACCCTTTTGTCCCGTAGTTGGCCTCAACTACGTTTTGCTCTGATTTCTCATGCAAGATGAGAATACGTAGGCACAAGACGCGACATCTTGGCGAGCAATTCCCCCCGTAGTTTCCTGAACTACGTTGACTCTGATTTTCTCATGTCAGATGAGAATGCGTAGGCATAGGGCGACGATGCTCTATCGAGTCAGTTCTTTCCGTTTAGCTTTAGAATCCGTAGATAGCTTGTTTTTCACCTATAGACTAGACAACCCAAGCGTGGATCGCGTCGAGTACGGCGGACGGGAGGGGTGCTAATACCTTCCCCTTGCGTAACCGACTCCCGAACCCGAGATTTGGTTGCAATGACCAATCTTATCCCATTCTCATTAGGTTTTCCCTGATCATTTCCTTTCCCTCTTTTGGGATAAATAACGAACGGTGGCGACTCTTCTGTTATTGTCGGCCCTTTTTCGCAGTAGCGACATAACACAACCATTGCTAAAGATGATTTCGACTCATTTGATGTTCTTATGGTTTCAAGTGGCGACTCAAGAAAATAATGGATTATGGATTTAGGTTGCACTTGGCACATGACTTAAAACAGAGAATTGTCCGAGGAGTTATATGATTAAGATGGTGGATCGATGTTGTTGGGAAACAACAAATCTTGCAAAATTGCAAGTATTAGATCTGTGAGATTCAAGGTCCATGATGAGTTAATAAGGTTATTGACTGAAGTCAGGTATGTATCTGATTTTAAGAGAAATTTGATTTCACCTGGTGAATTTGACATGAAGGTATATGCTTTTCAAGGAGAAAAAAGTATCCTAAGAATCATGAAGTGGTCGAAGGAAGTATTTAGAGGAGTGAAGAAACAAGGCTTGTATACCCTTGAGGCTGAGGTTGTAAGTGGCTCGACAAATGTTGCATCTACGAAACCTATGTCGAAAACAGAATTATGGCACATGACATTGAGCCATGGCAATGAAAGAGGCCTGGTCAAATCGAGGAAGTAGAGCCTGTTGGGAGGTGACAAAGTCGAAAAGTTGGAGTTTTGTGAATTTTGTGTATTTGGTAAATCCTGTACAGTGAAGTTAATAAAAAGGCAAGCAAATAACACATGGATCTCTGGATTATACTCATGCTGATCTTTGGGGCCTGCAAGGAATTCTTCACACTAGGTACAAGGTATTTTCTATTCATCGTTGATGACTATTCTATAAAGCTATGGGTATTCATCCTGAAGACGAAGGATGAAACTTTTGAGAATTTTAAAAGTTGGAAGGTTCTGGTCAAAACTCAAACCGGTAGAAAGGTTAAGAGGTTAAGAATCGACAATGGCCTTGAGTTATGCAACGAAGCATTCGACAATTACTGTGTTGAGTCTGGGACTGCAAGGCATAAGACTGTAGTAGATACTCCTTAACAAAATGGCTTAGCTGAGAAATTCAATCGAATAATCCTTGAAAGGTCTAAATGCATGTTGGTTAGTGCTGGATTGAAGAAGGTGTTTTGGGCAGAGACTATTTTGACAGCAACCTATATGATAAATAGATGTCTCTCGACTACATTGGGAATGAAGACATTTGAAGAAGTTTGGTCGGGACATCCACAAAGTCTCGACAGACTGAGAGTATTTGGTTGTGTGGCCTATGCTCATATTAGACAAGACAAGGTCGAACCTAGAGCCAGGTCACAAGAGGTGTATCACTAGTCGAGATGTAGTTTTCAATGAAGCAGAGATGGATTTCAAGAAAATTGATGATGCTGACGAAGAGCTGGAACACGGAGAGATTCCTGTTGAGGTGGAACATGTTGATACTGAATTGCGTATCCCAAATGAAGTCAAAGAAGACGTAGAAGATGTTGTCGAAGATGAGGAGACTGATAAGGACTACCTGCTAGTAAGAGACAAGTCGAAGATAATCATCAAGACACCTCAGAGACTTAGGTATACAAATCTTATAGCTTATGCATTAATCTCTGCAAGTGAGATTCTAGATGAAGAACCTAGAGATTATAAGGAAGTTATGAGGAGTCGAAAGAAGACTGAATGGATGAAGGCCATGGATGATGAGATGAAATTTCTTCATGATAAAAAACACTTGAGAACTGATCAAGAAACCTGCTGGAGCCAGGTTAGTGATCGCGACTTTCTATATCTAATACAACCTAACTGCAAGTGCACAGTCTATCGCGTAGTAATAATAGATATTGATCCCACAGGGACTCGTAATCAAACTAGTGTTCTCGGGAGTTACTATGTTTAGCTAGGTAGATAATGTTTGAGGGAATAAGATTGTCACTAAAGGGAACTAAGAATTTTAATTAAAGTATAATTAATTGAATCGATATGCAGTAATTATGTTCTTCGGGGATTTGACAAGTTACCGGTATACGAACTATTTTTCAGAGTTTATTTAAGCAGAAAATGGTGATCTGAAGACTCTCGCCTCACGATGGTTATTGACGCTAATCATAATTCTAAGGGCCAAACGTACGCTTTCGTGTCCCATTCGGGGTCAAAATTAATTTTTGGAGATCTCTAAGTTCTAATTCATTTTAAAGTGCTTTCGCTGTTATTAAAATGAATGACTAGTGTTTACTATCTAGTCTTGCCGCAGCTTTCGCTTGTTGGTTCATACCTTAATTAATTTCCCACTTTCGTGGCAAAACTACTTTTAAATAAGTTCTCGCTTTCGCGACGAAGTTTATTTAGTAAATTAATTTTAAACACTCAGACCATAAACGACTTTTGAAAAAGACAATTTTCAACCGGTTATTATCAAATCCCTTCCGAATTATTATTACATATTGATTACTTTGATTTAGCTAGACATGGATTTGGGAAAAGTAAAACATAAATAAAAACAATAAATAATAGCATGCATCATAATAAAAACTGGAATTACGATTGAAATGAGAAACCTGTAAATATTCCAATTGACCTTTGGGCAGATCCTCCACAAATGTTGGCAGGATTCTGGTCTTTGTGCCAATTGATCGTACAACGGAAATAAGAATTACAGAAGGAATGGAAGGAATGCAGAAAAAGAAAAGAGAAACAAATAAGAATATTAAAAACTGGAAAGGTTGCTCTGAAGATAAATTGGCAGCACTTCGTTGTCTGAATGCGGCTCCCTTTTCTCTGCTCCCCTTCTTCCCCTTTTATAGAAATGGAATTCTAACGGTTATAACTTGAAGAAGGTGGACTTTGAGGCAGAATTATCAGGGAGTAGTGGTCCACTATTTGGGACTTGGAACTGCTTATTTCACGTGCATTTGAAGTGGGGCATTTTTGCCTGCATGACGGTCGTCATAATGTGTGACGATCGTCACCCGTGTGACGGTCGTCATGGAGCTGTGACGGTCGTCACAGCAGCAAATTCAGCATTCTGCGTTTTTCATGTTGTTTTCATCCGGTTTTCGTCCATACTTCATCTGAGATTGCTTCTTTTCTTCATATTGCCTTGTTTAGACACGATCATCAAATACCTGCAAAACATCAGACAAATAACACGGAAATAACCCGAAATCGGATCGAAAACAGTTAAACTTTGGTTGAGTTATGCATCAAAATATATACGATTTCGTGTTATCAAACTCCCCTAAGCTTGAATCTTTGCTTGTCCTCAAGTAAAACAGGAAAAAGTCGGCAAGCACGAGGCAACTTCTTCGTTCGCAAAGTTGGGAAAAACCGGGATTCTTAGTAAGAACAAAACGAGTGCCATGACGACACTGGACTACAAGTCTTCGGAGGTCTCCTTCTTATGCAAATCGGTCCCAGTCATGCTACTGTAGCTTGGTGTCAAGGTCCTCGCGGCAAGTTCACCTTGTTTGTTCTAGCGCAATCACATTAAGCCTGTTGTCCATACACTTTCATGGCAAGTCGACCTGTTAGTGAATATGATCTCATTTCTGTTTTGATCTTCTTCATTGATCATAAGCTTATATCATTGATTTTTCAATGAGTTTTCGTGTCGTTGGGCTAAATGCTCGGGTGAGGAGCACCTAACTTAGAAGGAAACGTGTCTTATATTTTTTTTGCTATTTAACTTTCTTTTCATGATTTTTCATCTTTTTGGAGATCATACACTTATTTGCATTGGTCGCTCGCTTAGAAGTGTTTTAGGATGGTGCTGACTGCTAGTATAAACTACTTGGGGCTGAGTTTGCGTAGACACTTGAGACTTTGGTACACGTAGGTAGTGAAACCGACTCGTATAAACCGGAGATCTAAGGTGTCTGGACGATACTGGTTTTGTTAGAACTGTCGTCTCCTCAGGGTTTCAAAACTTGGTTTGAACTTGGGCGCATTCTCGTGATGCTTTTGCTTTTGAGGAACGAACGAAAATTTTTTGTTTACGTCGAATAAAGTGGGGATGTTTGCGTAACGGGAAAAAGATATATAAACGAGCTTTATTTGCTAAAAATAGAAAATGTTTGAATATAAATTACGAAATTCAAAGTACAATGGAATGGGAAATAAACGCTTCGCTCCCACACTATCTCAATCAGTGTCCCCACTGATTTGAAAGAATGCGAGAGGGAGATACAACGGAAATGAAAGTACAAATAAACTGAAAATATAGTAAACAAATAAGGAAAATGATAACTAATCACGGCCTCTGCCTCGGTCACGTCCTCGCTCTCGTCCTCTGGCTTTGACCTGGGCAACTCGGTCCTCAAAACTCATAGCTCCAGTATGATAGACATAGTCACGGAGTCCTTCGACCTGCAAGGTCAGATTCGCCAAGTTCTCAGTAATGGTTTCTTGGCCGGTTTGTAGTTGTTGCATTTGGGTCCGATGCCAAGCTTCGAACTGCTCGACTCGCTGATTCTGCTGCTGCATCAAAGCGAGTATCTGGGCCTGCGGGTCGAGAGAGCGGCGAAGGTCCTCTTCTGAGTAATCGGGCACTGGACGATGGCGGCGGCGGCGGAAGGATGTACCTTCGGAAGGAAGAGGCTGCGATGCCTCCGGTTGCTCCGGCCTGTCCAACTCAGCTTGGATTTCGTCGTCAGAACCTTGGGTGTGGTCCTGAGTTGGAGCAGCGGCAGCAGGAGGGGCAGTGAGGTCAAATAACCAGTTGGTACGATCCTCTGGGTGTGTCCGGGTGCGTGATGGAAGGATGATGCTTCAGACGGTTTTGCCACGCACTACCGGGTGGTACTTGCCATCGGCTCTGGAACGGATAAGGTGAGAGGCTCTGCAGTGGTCGGTGTCAAGGAACACTGAGAGAATGGCATGGAGGTGCTGGAGGCGATCGCCGAGGTTCAGCCCAAGTGCAATGGCAGTGACAATCCCGCCAAAGTAAAATGGCTTGGAGCCACGGTTACAGTTGGCCTGAATGTGGGCCAGGAGGAACGGAGCGGCGTTGATAGGCTCGTTGTTGAAGACACAGTGGAGGAAGAAGAGCTCTTTCGAGTTCACCTTATGGTTGCGGTCCCTGGCGAAGATTGTGTTGCTCAATGCTCGGTGGAAGTACCGGATGGTCGGGTTATGGATATGCGTGGCATGCAGAGAATCCCAACCATCGGCATTGGTGTTGGTTAACTGGTACCAGAGCGCGAAGGCTTCGTGCTGGAACTAATCGGTGAGGCGGCGGTGAGCATTGTCGCCTCGAGGGAGTTGTAAGATGGCAGCAATCTGGTTCTAGTTCACCTGATAGTTTGTGCCGAACATCCGGAAGCATGCGGCACCAGAGTGTTGGCTGAGGTCGCCGCTGGAAGTGACGTAGGTGAACAAACTTAGGAACTCGAGAGTGAGTTGTTCGTACGTCGGAAGTGGATTGGTGCATAGGTTCTAGATGCCGGCTCTTTGAAGCATCCAAGTGACGCCTTCAAGGAGTCCGAGCTCCGTGAGCGATGGAATATGTGGATAATGAGTCGGTTGTAGCGACCGTTGATGGAATGCGATGTAGTTGGCCCGCTGTCTCTCGCCAGAGTCACTGTCGCTGAACACAATGTTGCTGAGGTCTGGGGTTTCGTGGTTTCTCGCCATTGTTGGAGGATTGAGGTGGTTCTGAGGAGTGGAAAAATGTAACAGAAGTGTGGTAGGAAGTTGAGATGGGAGTTGGAATATATGGTGCAAGGTGGGGAAAACGAAAAATTGGAGTGGGGTGGGAGTTTCTGATGATTGGAAGTTGAAAGGAGATGAGTGAGAGAGAAAACGCAACCCCTGTTATATCAGATAACAATTTTGGGTTCGTGACGGTCGTCACGTATATGTGACGGTCGTCACCCACGTGACGCTCGTCAGGATCCTGTGACGGTTGTCACAGCAGCAAAATCTGCAGAACGCAGAATTTTGCTGTGAGGGTGTTCTTGCAGTGACTTTTAGGCCTATTAATGATATAGCAATGCATTATAGTGGCCAATAAACAAAGAAACAACGTAAAAACAGAATAAATAGATAAAGACTATAATTGAAATAAAGAAATAAAAAGTAATTAGAATGATTGTAATGTAATACATAAAGAACTTAACAATGCGAAAAATCCAAATGATTAAACGAAACTAAACTAAACCAAACTAAACTAAAACTAGTATCTAGTCTTTTCGTGCCTTCAACTCATTGAACTTTCGTGCGTAGTAGTCGAGCTGGTCACAGACTAAGTCCATGAAGACTGCCAGTTCGCTGTGTATGCCTGCGATGTCATCTTTTACAGTAGTCAGAGCTACATCAACGTTGTCCAATCGGAGTAGAACGGTATCCATTTTGTCGGTGGTCTCGTCAGGAATGGGCTCAGGATAGGTGTTGTAATGCGGAGGAGTCGTAGGGTCTACTTCAGCTTCTGATACAACATCCTCATAGTACATATAGTCGTGTGCCTCAGAGATGTGGTCACTGTCGTACGTATAGTTCCGTGGTGTTGATTGAGGTGAAGGAGGTCCCATAGGCTCATCCAATTCATAAAGCCAGTTTGTCCTTGTTGTGGATACTTGTCATCTGATGATTAGGCAGTGTGAATAGCTGGACAGGTTTTTCGTTTATGAGGTACTCGTAAGGTCCAGGTCCCATAGTTCCTAAAATGCGCCTGTTAAAGCAGAACTGTATGTTCATGGGTCGGATGGTGCCAAAACTAGTGCTTGCATTTAGGTGGAATCTAAGGCCGAGCTCGTGGGCAATCATTGTCACGAGGCCTCCTATAAGAATAGGTGACTGTGGGTCCTGAGTGAGGCGTCTGAAAGATCTCATCATGAAAGGCACTGCATTTACTGTACGTCCCTGAGAAGCACAGAACATGATGAATAAATCCTCTTTAGATACTGTAGTAATATTTTCTTCTTTCCCGAAAAGGGTGTGAGCTAGTATCTTATGGAAGTATCTGAAAGCTGGGTTATGAATATCATCATTATACATTCTGTCTGGTTCAGGGTGATAGTCACCTGTGATTCTACCCCAGAATTGGTCGAGTTCAAAATCAATATCGTCATCTTCTGCACTGATGAACACATGCGGTCCGCTAGGAAATCCTAGGAGGTTAGCTAGTGACATCCGGCTATGGGTTTGGTCCATTCCAAACATTCGAAAGATAATCAGCTCTGTGTTGGATCCAAAACCATAGTTGGGTAGGTATCGGAAGGAACTAAGGAATTCATAGGTGAGATCCTTATAGGTAGCAAAACGTGTTTTCAAAGCAGTGTTCTCCCAACCCAGTTGATTGAACAGGTATTGAATGTTATCCGTGATTCCTAGTTTATCCATGGTAGACTTATCATAATACAGCGTTAAGGCGATTTCTCTTTCAGTTAGTGCTGCAAATCTTGCCTTTTGAGCTAGTCCTCGAAAATGAACCTTTGTGAAGTCGTACTCGGCCATACTCGCAGGTAAGTCGGAGAAAACAGGAGGAATGTTTTAAAGACTTTTAAAAATCCTGAAAAGTTTAAAACAGAAGTTTGAAGTCAGGATTTTTTTAAAAACAAAAAGCGGTAAAAACAAAAGACCAAAAGAGAAAAATAAAATAAAATAAAAATATGAAAACAAACGAAAGTAAAAAGTAGTAGTAATTTTAAGTTTAGAATTTTTGTTAAAGTTTTAAAGTAAAATTTTAAATAAAAAAATGAAATACAGTAACGAGGAAAAATGCGGGAAAAGTTGGGTTGCCTCCCAGTAAGCGTTGTTTTTAACGTCTAAAGTCTGACGATAGCTTGGTGACAAGCTATTTGGGTGTTTGAGCTGGAAGCTCAAGCAATGCTATAATGCAAACTTGAGGGCTGTTTTCGTTCTTATTATAATGTTTTAGACGTTGCCCGTTTACGATAAACGGTGCATTCGTCTTATCGGTAATTTCAACAGCTCCACTCTGAAGTACTTTAGTCACTTCATAAGGTCCAGACCACCTAGATTTTAGTTTATCTGGGAAGAGTTTTAATCTTGAATTAAATAGCAATACGATGTCTCCCACACTGAATTGTTTCTTGACTAAACGTTTATCATGGCACTTTTTAGTTCGTTCTTTGTAGATACGGGCATTTTCGTAAGCGTCTAATCGAAGTTCTTCCAATTCGTGTAAGTTCAAGATTCGCTTTTCTCCCGCCTCGGTGTAGTTGAAATTGAGTGTCTTAACGGCCCAGAATGCCTTATGCTCTAATTCTACAGGGAGATGGCAGGATTTACCGTAAACTAATTTGTAGGGTGTAGTACCTATTGGTGTCTTAAAGGCGGTCCTATAAGCCCATAAAGCTTCATGTAGCTTTGATGACCAATCTTTCCTTGAGGTAGCGACAGTCTTTTCCAATATCTGTTTTATTTCCCTGTTCGAGACCTCTACTTGTCCACTAGTTTGCGGATGATAAGGTGTAGCTACTCGGTGTCGGACTCCATATTTAGAAAGAAGTTTATCAAATATTCGCGATATGAAGTGAGATCCGCCGTCACTAATGACGAGTCTGGGTACACCGAATCTAGGAAGGATTGTGTTTTTGAAGAGTTTGATTACTACTCGTGCGTCGTTTGTTGGAGCAGCAATGGCTTCTATCCATTTAGACACATAGTCTACAGCGACGAGTATGTAGTTATTACCAAAAGAAGGTGGGAACGGTCCCATGAAATCTATTCCCCATACGTCAAAGATTTCTACCTCTAAGATTCCTTTCTGAGGCATTTCATCGCGTCGTGAGATGTTGCCAGTTCGTTGGCATCGATCACATTTTAGCACAGCGATGTGAACGTCTTTCCGGAGGTTAGGCCAGAATAAGCCGGCTTGGAGAATCTTAGCGCACGTCTTGGATGTACTAGCATGACCACCATATGGTGCTGAATGGCATTGGGAAATGATATTTTCTATTTCTTCCTCTGGGACACAGCGACGGTATATGTTGTCGGCCCCTCTCTTGAATAGTAGAGGTTCGTCCCAATAATAGTGTTTCAGATCGTGGAAGAATTTCTTCTTTTGCTGATAAGTGAGATCCGGTGGAAGCACGCCTGCAGCGAGGTAATTAACGATGTCAGCATACCAAGGTAATGTGACTTGGGCATAGACGGCTTCTACAGCTTTTTCGAATTCTGGATCTTCCGAGATTGAGTTGGGTATGTCACTTTCTAATTTGGCTATCAGACGTTCGTCGGGAAATCATCGTTTATCGGTACTGGTTCATGTTTGATGCCTTCTATTCGGGATAAGTGATCTGCAACAACATTCTCGGTTCCTTTCTTATCTTTGATTTCTAAGTCAAACTCTTGTAATAACAGGATCCATCTCAATAGTCTTGGTTTGACATCCTTTTTGCTTATTAGGTACCTAATGGCAGTGTGGTCTGTGTATATGATAATTTTTGCTCCTACTAAGTAAGAACGGAATTTGTCAAGCGCGAAAATAACTGCTAGAAGTTCCTTTTCTGTGGTAGCGTAGTTCATTTGGGCAGGATCTAAGGTTCTACTGGCATAGTAGATGGCATGGAGTTTCTTGTTCTTCCTTTGTCCTAGAACTGCGCCTACAGCATAATCACTCGCATCGCACATGATTTCGAACGGTAGTCGCCAATCGGGTGGTTGCATAATCGGTGCGGTGATAAGGGCTGATTTTAATGTTTCGAATGCTTTTAGACAGTCGTCGTCGAAGACGAACTCAGCATCTTTCATCAACAGGCCGGTCAAAGGTTTTGTGATTTTTGAAAAATCTTTTATAAATCTTCGGTAGAAACCAACATGTCCTAGAAAACTCTGTATTTCTCGTACGGATTTTGGAGGTTGGAGATCTTTTTATAATCTCTATTTTAGCTTTGTCGACCTCAATTCCTTTATTTGATATGACATGTCCTAGGACTATTCCTTGTCGGACCATAAAATGGCATTTTTCCCAATTTAGGACGAGGTTCACTTTTACACAACGTTCTAATACCATTTCTAAGTTTTGTAGGCATCCTTCGAAACTTTGTCCACATACCGAGAAATCGTCCATAAATACTTCCATGATGTCGTCTATGAAATCTGCGAAGATTGTCATCATGCATCTTTGGAAGGTTGCTGGAGCATTACAGAGTCCGAACGGCATTCGGCGGTAAGCAAAAGTACCATAAGGACAAGTGAATGTAGTCTTTTCTTGGTCATCAGGATGAATGGGAATTTGGAAAAATCCTGAATAGCCATCTAGATAGCAGAAATATGAATGTTTGGCTAATCTTTCCAACATTTGGTCTATGAAGGGTAACGGGAAGTGATCTTTTCGTGTGGCCTTGTTAAGCTTTCTATAGTCAATACACATTCTGCTTCCAGTCACGACTCTTTTTGTTATTGATTCGCCTTTTTCGTTTTTAACTACTGTTACTCCTCCTTTCTTGGGTACGACATAAACTGGGCTAACCCATTCACTATCGGAGATTGGATAGATGATTCCTGCATCTACCAATTTCTTTACTTCATCTCTGACTACAGTGCTTAGGATGGGGTTCAGTCTCATCTGATGCTCTCTAGAGGTTTTAGAGTCTTCCTCTATTGTAATTCGATGCATACAGATTGAAGGGCTTATACCTTTTAGATCGCTTATGTTATAGCCTAACGCGGTGGGGTACTTCTTTAGGACTTCTAATAGCTTTACGGTTTCTGGTTGTCCTAAGTCGGTGTTGACTATCACTGGTCTTTTTAGTTCATCGTCTAGGAATTCATATCTAAGGTTTTTGGGTAGTGTTTTAAGTTCTAAAGATGGGTTCTTCGGACCTGGCATATGGTTTGGGGTCAGTGCTAAGCTTTCGCTTAGGCTGTCGTCTTTATACGGTTTACGCCAATCATCGTCTTCAGAAATATCTGGTATTTGAATCTTTATTATTTCTGAATACGTGGTCTCTTCATTTTCAAGTTCTCTTATGCATTCTTCAATTTCATCTACTAAATAACAGGTATCGTCTATGGCTGGTGCTTGTAAGAACTTGGTGAGAATGAACTCTATCTTTTCTTATCCTACTTCGAATGTTAGCCTTCATTTCTTCACGTCTATAATCGCTCCGGCTGTAGCTAGGAACGGTCTTCCTAGAATAATTGGGGTAACAGTGTCCTCCTTGATGTCCATGATTATGAAGTCGGTTGGGATGTAGAATTGTCCTATGCGTACTGGAACGTTTTCCAGTATTCCGACGGGGTATTTTACTGATCGGTCAGCTAATTGTACGGACATTTTGGTTGGTCTGAGGTCTCCCATATTCATGTTTTTGCATATAGATAAAGGCATAACACTGATACTGGCTCCTAAATCGCATAGAGCTTTGTCTATCATGAACTTTCCTATGATGCAGGGTATGGAGAAACTACCTGGGTCTTTTAATTTAGGAGGCATGCGGTTTTGAATAATAGCGCTACACTCTGCAGTAAGTGTAACTGTTTCGTTATCCTCGATCTTTCTCTTATTTGACAGGATTTCTTTGAGAAATTTGGCGTATGACGACATTTGAGTTATTGCTTATGTAAAAGGAATAGTAATATTGAGCTGTTTAAGGAGCTCTACAAATTTCTTAAACTGTCCTGAAGTTTTGGAGTTTATTAATCTTTGGGGATAAGGGATGGGTGGTTTATATGGCGCTGGAGGTGCTTGAGTTTTTTCACTTGCGGTATCCTCCTTCTCGTTGTCTTCCTTCTTCTCTAACTCAGATTCCTTTTCTGCTTGTTCAGTTGGTTTTTGTTGCATGGCTGAGTTTTCGGTCCTCGGATCGATCGGTTCGTCCAATTCTTTTCCACTTCTTAGTATTACAGCATTTGCTTGGCCTTTTGGATTCTGTTCGGGTTGTCCAGGAAATGTTCCAGCGGGTGCGGCAGCAGAGGTTTGTTGTTGAGCCACTTGTGATATCTGTGTTTCTAGCATTTTGTTGTGGGTGGCTAAAGCGTCTACTTTTCCGGTCAACTGTTTAATTTGCTCGCTAGTGTGTATGTTTTGATTCAGGAATTCTTTGTTTGTTTGAGCTTGAGTAGCTATGAATTTTTCCATCATCAACTCGAGGTTTGATTTCCTAGGTGCAGTCTGAGCAGCAACTGTTTTCTGATATCCTGGCGGAGCAGTAGGCATTTGCAATGCGTTTTCGCTTTTGTAAGAAAAGTTTGGATGATTTCGCCAACCTGGGTTATAGGTATTTGCGTAAGGATTTCCTTGAGCATAATTTAGTTGGTCTGGTGGGATTCCGGCTAGCAATGGGCATTCGGGCGCATTATGAGTGGTGCTTCCGCATAACTCGCAATTTGGAAGCGACGATTGCAGTGGGGTTAACGGTCAGACTGTCAATCTTCTGTGCTAGAGCATCTACTTTAGCGTTGAACTTTTCAAGGCTGCTGATCTCGTACATCCCACCTTTCGTTGTGGTTTTCTCTGTTGGAGTGCGTTCACCTCCCCATTGGCAGTGGTTCTGAGACATGTTTTCGATTAGTTGATAGGCTTCGTCGTATGGCTTATCCATAAGTGCACCGCCCGCGGCAGCGTCTATTGTCAATCTGGTATTGTATAAAAGCCCATTATAAAAAGTATGGATTGTCACCTAGTCTTCTAAACCGTGGTGAGGACATGTTCTCATCATATCTTTGAATCGTTCCCATGCTTCGTAAAGAGATTCAGTATCTTTTTGTCGAAATCCGTTGATTTGAGCTCTAAGCATAGCAGTTTTGCTTGGTGGAAAATATCTCGCTAAGAAGACGTTTTTCGATTGTTCCCACGTCGTAACGGAGTTGGATGGTAAGGATTGTAACCATGTCCACGCTCTGTCTCTAAGAGAGAATGGGAAAAGACGAAGTCTTATCGCGTCTGGAGTTACTCCATTTGCTTTCACTGTGTCTGCGTATTGCACAAACTTCGTTAGATGTTCGTTCGGATCCTCAGTTGCGTTTCCTGAGAATTGGTTTTGTTGTACAGCTGACAACAATGATGGTTTCAGCTCAAAATCATTTCGAGTAATAGCTGGGGCAGCAATGCTACTCCTAGGCTCCATCTGAGAGGGTGTAGCGTATGCCTTCAGCGGTTTGTTTGGAGGTCCTTCAGCCATGTTTTATTCTTCTTTAGATTTGGGAATGGGAGTGAGAGGATCGGGAATGTTATGTTTGAGTTGGTACTCAATGATTCAGCTTCTTAGATGTAAGAAGCGTTCTAGTTCTGCGACTGAAGGTTTCAAGATATCGCCTTGCGGGCGATCACTTGGCATACAATCGGCAGCACTAGTAAAGGAAAAATGAAAATAATTAACCTAGTCTATACGGCGTAACAGAAGGTTACACTATTGACTAAACGGGTCCCCGGCAACGGCGCCAAAAACTTGATCGCGACTTTCTATGTCTAATACAACCTAACTGCAAGTGCACAGTCTATCGCGTAGTAATAATAGATATCAATCCCACAGGGACTCGTAATCAAACTAGTGTTCTCGGGAGTTACTATGTTTAGCTAGGTAGATAATGTTTGAGGGAATAAGATTGTCACTAAAGGGAACTAAGAATGTTAATTAAAGTATAATTAATTGAATCGATATGCAGTAATTATGTTCTTCGGGGATTTGACAAGTTACCGGTATACGAACTATTTTTCAGAGTTTATTTAAGCAGAAAATGGTGATCTGAAGACTCTCGCCTCACGATGGTTATTGACGCTAATCATAATTCTAAGGGCCAAACGTACGCTTTCGTGTCCCATTCGGGGTCAAAATTAATTTTTGGAGATCTCTAAGTTCTAATTCATTTTAAAGTGCTTTCGTTGTTATTAAAATGAATGACTAGTGTTTACTATCTGGTCTTGCCGCAGCTTTCGCTTGTTGGTTCGTACCTTAATTAATTTCCCACTTTCGTGACAAAACTACTTTTAAATAAGTTCTCGCTTTCGCGACGAAGTTTATTTAGTAAATTAATTTTAAACACTCAGACCATAAACGACTTTTGAAAAAGACAATTTTCAACCGGTTATTATCAAATCCCTTCCGAATTATTATTACATATCGATTACTTTGATTTAGCTAGACATGGATTTGGGAAAAGTAAAACATAAATAAAAACAATAAATAATAGCATGCATCATAATAAAAACTGGAATTACGATTGAAATGAGAAACCTGTAAATATTCCAATTGACCTTTGGGCAAATCCTCCACAAATGTTGGCAGGATTCTGGTCTTTGTGCCAATTGATCGTACAACGGAAATAAGAATTACAGAAGGAATGGAAGGAATGCAGAAAAAGAAAAGAGAAACAAATAAGAATATTAAAAACTGGAAAGGTTGCTCTGAAGATAAATTGGCAGCACTTCGTTGTCTGAATGCGGCTCCCTTTTCTCTGCTCCCTTTCTTCCCCTTTTATAGAAATGGAATTCTAACGGTTATAACTTGAAGAAGGTGGACTTTGAGGCAGAATTATCAGGGAGTAGTGGTCCACTATTTGGGACTTGGAACTGCTTCTTTCACGTGCATTTGAAGTGGGGCGTTTTTGCCTGCATGACGGTCGTCACCCGTGTGACGGTCGTCATGGAGCTGTGACGGTCGTCACAGCAGCAAAATCAGCATTCTGCGTTTTTCATGTTGTTTTCATCCGGTTTTCGTCCATATTTCATCTGAGATTGCTTCTTTTCTTCATATTACCTTGTTTAGACATGATCATCAAATACCTGCAAAACATCAGACAAATAACACGGAAATAACCCGAAATCGGATCGAAAACAGTTAAACTTTGGTTGAATTATGCATCAAAATATATATACGATTTCGTGTTATCAGTTAGTCAGCTGTAAATGGATTTTCAAAGTTAAGGAATGGATTAAAGGAGTGGCATCAAAGAGATATAAGGCAAGATTGGTCGCTAGGGGGGTTCACTCAAAATGAAGGTGTCAACTTCAATGATGTGTTCTCTCTTATTGTGAAGCATAAATCTATTCGAATCGAGCATGGAGAAGTCCAAGTGCTGAAGGTTTCGACATATCAAAATGCTGCTGATATTTTCACCAAGACGTTGCCTACTTGCAAGTTTTTCCATTATATGTAGTTGATAAAGCTGCATGAAAAAAATCTAGTTTCTTGATGTTATAGAGTTAGATCCAAGGTGGATATTTGTGAGATATTAGATCAAAATCTTGTATGGTCAAAGTCTGTTCGTGAGTAATGCATGTTATAGTCGAAGTTTGTTCTAACATGCATTGGTCAATATTGCTAGGTTTGTTAGCATGTTGAATTAGGTCTTGCTTGTAAACCCAATTGTTTAAGTTAGCTTGTACGCTAAATTATCTTGTATCCTAAGTTAGCTTGTAATGAGTAATTGTTAAAAATCCCATTAGGTTAGTGTGCTATTTTTCCTTATAAATAACATCCTAGTCTCTTATCTTGTTTAAGAAAAAATAGGAAGATAAAATCTTAAATCAAGAGAGAGAGGTTATTTTTCTATTCTTGTATACTTGTAATCTTGTTTGATAGAGAAATGAAAGAATTGCAGTTTATAACCAATCATTGTTGTTTCTTCTTGTACTTCTTGCTTGTTTTCTTTGTTAACCCTAACCCTTGTGTGTTTCTTGTTTATAAAGAAACCCTGTATATTTTGTTCCAAGACATTATATTCACAACAATAGTTAACCAAGTAAAAGCATAAGATAACACCTAATTTTTATTTTTTTCATTTTTTTCAGTAGAATTTTCATCTAATACTAAACTATTGTAATATGCCTTGAGACACGAAAGTAAGATACCTTGGCCTATTAGGTTATGATCCAACAAGTTGGCACCCAAAAGTTCCTTGCAAATTGAATTTTTGAAGTTTGTTTTTCCATTGACCATGTTACCATCAATACACAACCCGATAACATGTACACATCCTCTAATGTCACAGTACATTCACCGGTTGGAAAAAAGGAAATGTGTATCTCGGGACGCCATCTCTCTTGTAAAACTAGTATAAACTTTGCATCAACCGAGTACGACATGATTTTTCTTACACGTCTGAAACTGGTGAGCTCAATATAGGGTATAATTAATTCGTCGGGGGCAACATATTCATGGACACGAGGATGAAACCTAGAGACATTCTACAAAAAAAAACATTTACAAATGAGAAGAAATATGAAGACATACCAAAATATAATGTACTTAGTGAATTAAACACTTACATAATTCTCAATGTTGGCGACGATGCCTCTGTGCATTTCACCCATTGTCAATAGAGACATTTTTGTTGTTGATGGAAACTAATCTACTATATCTAATGCTATGGATCTATTTCTGATGCTAAACTAGAACTAACTCTATATGTATTTATAGAGGAAGAATAGTAAGAATTTAACATGCCATGCAGCAAGCTAGCGCCAATTGAATTGGCGACTATGTAGGCATTTAACACCCTGTCACCAGTCCAAATGGAGACTTCTAGGCACACATAGGTTGTGGCATTGGGTGCATGCATGCATGGTAGTCTGAGTATGACATGTCGACAATTTAGGATGCAGGCTATTTTGTATTGAATCATGTTGCCAATTTGAATGGCAACAGTGTAAGAAAAGTGAATGTTGTCGCCAATCAAGTTGTAGTCCTCCATGCATATTTAACATGTCCCATGCATTGTCATCTACAAAAATCCATTTCACATATGAAAAATATAGTAACAATGTCATCTGCATCGAGATACATTATTAACATCCACTACAACCGAGAGATATATGTCTCTGATGTATCTGGGTTTGGTTTTCAAAACACTGATGTTGTCTGATTTACAATCAATAGAAATACAAGTTTTTTGCATTTTAAAGATAGTTTGGAATCCAAATTAGGTTTTCGTCTTATATCACAAATTATACACCAAAACCCGATTTTTATAAAACCAACCACATTAAATTTTATCCACTTAAAGTGCGAGATGATGAAGATATTGAAAATATGTTCGTTAGTCACGAACATTCTGGTTTCAACTAGATTGAGTTGTATACTTTACTCCAACAAAATCTTCCATCTCAACAATCTCATCATCAATCAATTAGAACATGCAGATTAAGATGAAACTAAAGCAGACGACTCAGATGAAACTGAAGCAGAAGTCGTCGTCGTTGGTGACGAAGAAGAAGGAAGCGAGACATGGGCCGATCATCTGTTGAACAACACCACTGAAGATGACGATCATCAAGTGCCATTACCTCTAGATCATGTATATTGTCCGCCTCAACATATGACAAACTTGGACTTGCATGACAATGAGAGATCCTCGTGTATTTCTTACAACACGTATATGCAGGCAGAGAGTGAATTAGAAATGAGAGACAAGTATTTTCCAAGGAAGAATGTGTACGAGCTATTAAAAAATATCACATGGACAACTCTGTTGATTTCATCGTACATCAAACTGATTCGAGAAGGTACGTCAGTATTTATCGTAATGAACTTTGCAAGTTTCAGCTTGCTGCATCTTACAGGAAAAGAAGTGATTCTTGGAAGATAACTTCTATAAAGCCACCTCACAGTTGCACTGTCATAAATATTGTACATGATCACCAAAAATTAAGCGTTGAATTGATATGTCAAGACATTTTTCCGCTTGTTAACAAGGACCTATCACTGAAGGTGAGTATAATAATCTATCATATCGTTACATGATATAATTATACTCCCTCGTACAAGAAAGCGTGTATTGCAAGGAAACATGCAGTTGAACAAGTATTTTCCAACTGGGAGGATTCATACAAAGAGTTACCATGGTTTTTGGTGGCACTTAAGACATACACACCCGTGATTGTTGCAATTATGCCGACAATACTGGCATGTAGGCCATAAGGAACTATTGTTGACGAAAGTGCAATATTTCACCGACTCTTTTGGACGTTTCAACCATGCATTAAAGGTTTTGCATTCTACAAACCTATTATTCAAATTGATGGAACATGGTTATACAGAAAATATAAGGGCACCTTGATTATGAAAGTTGCACAAGACGGGAACAATAATGTTTTTCCCATTGCCTTTGCTCTGGTTGAAGGTGAAACCAATGTTGGTTGGAGTTTGTCCCTTAAAAATCTCATAACACATGTGGCTCCACAAGTCAATCTCTGTTTGATTTCAGAAAGGCATGCTGCTATGGTGAGTGCTTATAATAGCCATGATAACATGTGGCATAATCCTCCTTCTACCCATGTCTATTGCATTAGACATATCGCACAAAACTTCATGCGTGCAATCAAAGACAAGAACCTTCACAAAAAAATTGTGGATGCAGGGTATGCTCTAACTCAACCATCATTTCAATAGTACAGCGATGTAATTAGACTATCAAATGTAGATACAAGAAGGTGGCTAGATAATATTTCATTGGATAGGTGGACAAGGGCACTTGATGGTGGATGTCGTTGGGGACACATAACAACAAACCTTGTGGAATCCATGAACGAAGTCTTCAAAGAAATTAAAAACCTTATAATAACAACATTGGTGAGATAAATCTATTATAGGTTGACTTCACTCTTTGCAACAAGAGGCGAACGATGGAGTGCAATGTTAATGTCGAGTCAATTATTCAGTGAATGCATAATAAAAGTGACGAAAGAGGAAACTATCAAAGCTAGCACACATGCAATTACAATATTTTGATTGCCATAGGCAAACTTTTAGTGTACATGAAACAATGGACCACAATAAGGGGAGGCCAAATTTATCATATGTTGTCAAGCTAAACAGATGTTGGTGTGACTGTGGCAAGTATTAGTCTTTCAATGTACATTGCTCCCATGTCATTGTGGCATGCGCACATGCTCGTCAGGACGCTTACAACCATCTATCTGATGTTTATAAGGCCATTAACATTATAAATGTCTACAACGAAGGCTTCCCAGTGCTAGCAATGGAGAAATATTGACCTCTATATCAAGGGGACATAGTTTGACACAACAATGAGATACGAAGAAAGAAAAAAGGTCGCCCAAATAACACGTGTATAAGAATAGAAATGGATACGACGAATAAAATGATAAGATTATGTAATATATGTCGTTAGCCCGGACACAATCGAAAAATTGTTCCAATGTTAGAGCAACCTCTGCATCATAATTTTGTTTCTCCTTTCAATTGTTGTAACCTTGGATTCTGATATATTAATAACTTTTTGTTACAACAATTTTAACAACAAACAACACATGCAACAGATAAACACAATATTTCTAACTGATTACAACAATCAAACTGATATCATTTGTTCCAAATATCACTTCCATCATATCCTTGTCAGTCTTAACTCGCACCCCTATGCAGGGCATCGTGTCTCTCAATACTTCTAATTTTTTCCCTTTTAGGTAAGTCTTCGTCTAGCCAACGATTCAATTTCCCCTGAAGTTGCTTGAAACTTTGGATGTTCAAGAAGAGCATCTCCATCGGAGGCTTCTCTCTCGAATAAATCACTTTCACGTAGCGATGACGATACATGTTATCACTAATGCAAGAATATGATAATAGATGTGAAAATAATTGATCACACTGTCTTTATTTATAGAATAATGTTTTTCCCATTGCCTTTGCTCTGGTTGAAGGTGAAACCAATGTTGGTTGGAGTTTGTCCCTTAAAAATCTCATAACACATGTGGCTCCACAAGTCAATCTCTGTTTGATTTCAGAAAGGCATGCTGCTATGGTGAGTGCTTATAATAGCCATGATAACATGTGGCATAATCCTACTTCTACCCATGTCTATTGCATTAGACATATCACACAAAACTTCATGCGTGCAATCAAAGACAAGAACCTTCACACAAAAATTGTAGATGCAGGGTATGCTCTAACTCAACCATCATTTCAATAGTACAGCGATGTAATTAGACTATCAAATGTAGATACAAGAAGGTGGCTAGATAATATTTCATTGGATAGGTGGACAAGGGCACTTGATGGTGGATGTCGTTGGGGACACATAACAACAAACCTTGTGGAATCCATGAACGAAGTCTTCAAAGAAATTAAAAACCTTATAATAACAACATTGGTGAGATAAATCTATTATAGGTTGACTTCACTCTTTGCAACAAGAGGCGAAAGATGGAGTGCAATGTTAATGTCGAGTAAATTATTCAGTGAATGCATAATAAAAGTGATGAAAGAGGAAACTATCAAAGCTAGCACACATGCAATTACAATATTTTGATTGCCATAGGCAAACTTTTAGTGTACATGAAACAATGGACCATAATAAGGGGAGGCCAAATTTATCATATGTTGTCAAGCTAAACAAATGTTGGTGTGATTGTGGCAAGTATTAGTCTTTCAATGTACATTGCTCCCATGTCATTGTGGCATGCGCACATGCTCGTCAGGACGCTTACAACCATCTATCTGATGTTTATAAGGCCATTAACATTATAAATGTCTACAACGAAGGCTTCACAGTGCTAGCAATGGAGAAATATTGACCTCTATATCAAGGGGACATAGTTTGACACAATGATGAGATACGAAGAAAGAAAAAAGGTCGCCCAAATAGCACGTGTATAAGAATAGAAATGGATACGACGAATAAAATGATAAGATTATGTAATATATGTCGTTAGCCCGAACACAATCGAAAAATTGTTCCAATGTTAGAGCAACCTCTGCATCATAATTTTGTTTCTCCTTTCAATTGTTGTAACCTTGGATTCTCATATATTAATAACTTTTTGTTACAACAATTTTAACAACAAACAACACATGCAACAGATAAACACAATATTTCTAACTGATTACAACAATCAAACTGATATCATTTGTTCCAAATATCACTTCCATCATATCCTTGTCAGTCTTAACTCGCACCCCTATGTAGGGCATCGTTTCTCTCAATACTTCTAATTTTGTCCCTTTTAGGTAAGTCTTCGTCTAACCAACGATTCAATTTCCTCTGAAGTTGCTTGAAACTTTGGATGTTCAAGAAGAGCATCTCCATCGGAGGCTTCTCTCTCGAATAAATCACTTTCACGTAGCGATGACGATACATGTTATCACTAATGCAAGAATATGATAATAGATGTGAAAATAATTGATCACACTGTCTTTATTTATAGAATAATGTTTTTCCCATTGCCTTTGCTCTGGTTGAAGGTGAAACCAATGTTGGTTGGAGTTTGTCCCATAAAAATCTCATAACACATGTGGCTCCACAAGTCAATCTCTGTTTGATTTCAAAAAGGCATGCTGCTATGGTGAGTGCTTATAATAGCCATGATAACATGTGGCATATCCTCCTTCTACCCATGTCTATTGCATTAGACATATCGCACAAAACTTCATGCATGCAATCAAAGACAAGAACCTTCACAAAAAAAGTTGTGGATGCAGGGTATGCTCTAACTCAACCATCATTTCAATAGTACCGCGATGTAATTAGACTATCAAATGTAGATACAAGAAGGTGGCTAGATAACATTTCATTGGATAGGTGGACAAGGGCACTTGATGGTGGATGTCGTTAGGGACACATAACAACAAACCTTGTGGAATCCATGAACGAAGTCTTCAAAGAAATTAAAAACCTTATAATAACAACATTGGTAAGATAAATCTATTATAAGTTGACTTCACTCTTTGCAACAAGAGGCGAAAGATGGAGTGCAATGTTAATGTCGAGTCAATTATTCAGTGAATGCATAATAAAAATGATGAAAGAGGAAACTATCAAAGCTAGCACACATGCAATTACAATATGTTGATTGCCATAGGCAAACTTTTAGTGTACATGAAACAATGGACCACAATAAGGGTAGGCCAAATTTATCATATGTTGTCAAGCTAAACAGATGTTGGTGTGACTGTGGCAAGTACTAGTCTTTCAATGTACATTGCTCCCATGTCATTGTGGCATGCACACATGCTCGTCAGGACACTTACAACCATCTATCTGATGTTTATAAGGCCATTAACGTTATAAATGTCTACAACGAAGGCTTCACAGTGCTAGCAATGGAGAAATATTGACCTCTATATCAAGGGGACATAGTTTGGCACAACGATGAGATACGAAGAAAGAAAAAAGGTCGCCCAAATAGCACGTGTATAAGAATAGAAATGGATACGACAGATAAAATGATAAGATTATGTAATATATGTCGTTAGCCCGAACGCAATCGAAAAATTGTTCCAATGTTAGAGCAACCTCTGCATCATAATTTTGTTTCTCCTTTCAATTGTTGTAACCTTGGATTCTGATATATTAATAACTTTTTGTTACAACAGTTTTAACAACAAACAACACATGCAACAGACAAACACAATATTTCTAACTGATTACAACAATCAAACTGATATCATTTGTTCCAAATATCACTTCCATCATATCCTTGTCAGTCTTAACTCGCACCCCTATGCAGGGCATCGTGTCTCTCAATAATTCTAATTTTGTCCCTTTTAGGTAAGTCTTCGTCTAACCAACGATTCAATTTCCTCTGAAGTTGCTTGAAACTTTGGATGTTCAAGAAGAGCATCTCCATCAGAGGCTTCTCTCTCGAATAAAACACTTTCACGTAGCGATGACGATACATGTTATCACTAATGCAAGAATATGATAATAGATGTGAAAATAATTGATCACACTGTCTTTATTTATAGTAAAATTACACTTTGCACCCTGTCTCTAATTGAATTGCCAACGACATTCAAATTTTAACACTCTATCGCCAATTGGATTAGCAACACCATTGTCTCCAATTCAATTGACGACATCTCTTAAATCTACAAAATAGTCGTCAATTGAGTTGACGCTAGCAATCTATCACCCTTTTAAAATGGAGTATTTTAGAAAATAAATTAAAGGCTTAATTGCAACTATGGTCCCCCTATTTTGCATTTTTTTGGGTTTTGATCCCTCCATTTTAAAAACCATAGTCCCCTCTCCAATTTGAGACATTTTTTTAATGATGTGGCGCTATCCAAGATGACGTGGCAATGCCAAGTCATTTTAAAATTAATTTGAGGCTTCAATTATTCATTAGATTAATTAATTTATTAATATTATTTTCATTAATAAATAAATAAATTATTAATTTTTTATTATTAATTAATTAATCAAAATTTTATATGAAACACTTTGGACCTAACCTTTTTAGGACATGTCTTTGGTCCATCTTTTTAACACACAATTGATTTGTTGTGTTTGTGTAAGATATATAAACACTAACAACATTTGTAATGAAAACAATGTGGGACTTTGGTGGGTTGGTGACTTTGTAAGCTAAATAATGGAAACTATCACTGCTTTTTTTTCCTCCAATAATATTGTACATAATATATCTTCTCTATAATGGGAATGGATTTGCTAACTTTGGTGGGTTGGTAACTTTGTAATAACTTAACAAATAGAGAAGTAGAAGAGCAAATTTAAATAAACAAAGCATAAAAAGGCACCTGTTAGTGGACACCGATTCTCATGAATTAGAAATTTATGGTAATACAATGTTCATACTCATGTCCACAAAGGGTGTGTGCATATGCAAATCTGGGATTTAGTTGCGCAGCTCGTTGGAAAGTCTTCAGCGCAGTTTCATGATCTTTCTGAAGGCTGTAGCAATTTCCCATGGCGCACTTACCAGAGCATTCAACAATAATGATAAACCAGGATAAATTAGCATAAATAGAAAGTTACAAACAATAAATTTGCAAAGGTTTGGAAACTTTGGCTCATAGCACAAGCTTTAAGGAAAAGTGATGGATAATAATTAGAGAAAATGACTTTATGGGTTAAAAATTTAGTCTGGATATATAACATTCGACATAATGAATAATCATAAAAAAAGTTCCATAGAAGCCTACCAAGATTGTAGAGCTAAGCGATCACTATGTACTAGTTCCTGAGCCAGGTAGCTTAACTTCATATCTTCCTTAGATGCTACACCAGTGATAATTTAGTCTTTGGTCAAGCAATAAGAATGCATTTAAAATTTAAGCATAAAACGAAGCAGGAGGCTTAACAAATACAACGAAAAAATATCGTAATAAAACATTATTGTCACACATTAATCATCATGGTGCTTTTGTAATCTATAGACTAGTTTCAGCAAATTTCGGCAAATCACCGAATCCCCCGTGTCAAGCATTAACTAATTATTTTACTCCATAAGTATTGCAACAGACACGAAAGTGGAATTAATTTTCTTCAGGATTATCCATCAATTTTCTAATATTGTCAATTCACCATTATTGGCAAATGGCATGATTTTAATATCAAGAGGCTTTAATAGTTGCATCAACCATGAATCTCAAATGCTAAAGAGAAAAACACATCACATGCTTTATTCATTTTTTGTAAGGCTAAGAAAGAATTTTTATATTTTCAGCGGCCTTTTAGGAATATTTCACATTTTCATCACACTTCATGATTTGTTTCCTTGTTCATTAAGTGTCGCTACTCGAAAAAAATGCATCGTGCAACGACGGGGAGGCGAAAAGGAAAGGACAGAAGAGTCGCCACCGAACTTTATTTATCCCATGAGGGGAAAGGAAAATATCGAGAAAACCTTAAGAAAAGAATGGATAAGATGGTCTCGCAACCAAGAACAGGTTCGGAAGCCGGTTATGCGAAGGGAAGGTATTAGCACCCCTCGCATCCATCGTACTCGATGGGAACCTTTTGTTTGTCGATGTGTGATTATATTTGCTTAAATATTATGCTATAAAGAGTGTTCCACAAGATAGAGAGAAAGGTTTAGAAACGGAGAAAGAGAAGTAACGAGGAAGAAAGGAGAGAAAACAGACTCGGTAGGACTTCGCGGTCCTAGGCCTACGTATTCTCAACAGATATGAGAAAGTCAGAGTCGACGTAGTTCGGGAAACTACAGATAGGGGGGGATTGTGCTCGACAAGGATTGTGGCCCTTGTGCCTACGTATCTTTACTTAAAAGAAGTAAAGAGTCAGAGCAGCCGTAGTTCGGCCTACGGTGTGTTGATGTTTTTTATGGATGATGCTATCGTGCGCATTCTAGCAGTTAGGTGTTTTGCTGCTCGCTCGTTGGAGACTTAGGCATTACCTGTTTGCGGTAGAACGGACGTAACATATCCTTTTTGAAAGATTAGGTTTTCGCCAGACGAGGCAAGGAGTCACGTTTGATTGATTGGATCGTTTTTTAGGGGGCGAGACAGGTCCTCGGATAGTAACCCCTACGGGTAGTACCCAATTCTTTGTCTCAAAGTTTTTGTTATAAATAGGTGTGGCGAACGAGGCGTCTTCGTATTGAAAGACGAGCGTCAAAACCACACACACTACAGTGAGTATCCTGACACTCGGAGAGGAAGAAGACTACACTCAATCCTCTCTCTTTAGTTCGACACAAAGAGAACTTCATTCTCTTATTAAAGATGTTTTTGGTTTTGAATGGTGAGTGCTTTGCGACAGAGAACCCTACGGTAAACATCAGCACTCGGGATAGGAGAAGGCCTACGCCTAACCACTCCACGACCATTCAAGTTTTTGTTGTGAAAAGAAGTTTAAAAATGCACTCGGTACGGGACCGAGGTTTTAGGTGTGAAAGGTTACGGAATGAAGTTGTGAAAGTGAGAGGTGGTGGACAAAGTCGCATCTTCGTATTGAAAGACGAGTATCGAGACCACCCTCACTACAGTGGGCATCCCAACGCTCGAAGAAGAAGAGGTCTACACCCAATCCACTCTTTTTTAATTCAATACGAAGAGAAATTGATTTCAAAGATGATTGTGAAAATGGACACGGTACAAGACCGAGGTTTAAGGAGAGAAGGGGTTGAAAACGTCTTCATATTGAAAGACGAGCGTCGAAACCACCCTCACTACAGTGGGCATCCCAACGCTCGAAGAAGAGGAGGTCTACACCCAATCCTCTATTTTTAATTCAATACAAAGAATATGATTTTAAGGAGATGAGATTTGAAAATGGATGGGAAGCGTCTTCGTATTGAAAGACGAGTGTCGAAACCACCCTCACTACAGTGGGCATCCCAACACTCGGAGAGGAAGAAAGTCTACACTTAATCCCCTCTTTTTAATTCAATACAAAGATAATTGGATTTTGAAGATGGTTTGACAAAGTTTTTGAATCGAGTCGGGACAAGTAATGAAGAGAGAAAAGAGGTGGTCTCAGATCCAACATTACTTATCAATAATTTGACTGGTAATGAATTACGGAGGTCTCGTCATCGACCCAAAACAAGATGAAAAGTGGGACAAAATGCCCAATAACAAATGAGAAGATGAGATTAACTTCTAAACAAATCTTAAAATCTCTAAGAGAAAATAGATAAAACTATAACTTAGAAAAAATAATAATATATAAACTATACTCAACCTTTTTTTTAAAAAAACAAAATATATATATTATAAACTGTTTTAAAAAACAAAACAAAATAAAAATATAAACAACAGTTAATATAATATGTACCTAACTAATAATAATAATAGTTTACATAATAAAATATGAAAGAACAGGGGGTTTAAAGAATGAAATATGGGTGTGATCAAGAAGTCCAACACCAAAAATTATGTTAAAGGGAGAAAAAACAAAAAAACAAGGTATACTAGCAACTAACAGTGATCCAACGTTAACCCACCAAATCCCTAACACGAGAGCAATATCAGCAAACACTTGAGATGAAGATATGTACGGTAACCTTTCAAACCAAAATGAAGGCAAAATCCAACTATCGGCTTCCGTCGGAAACAGGGGCAACAAGCAACGAGCTTCTATATCTTTCTCGATCTCTTTCTTTCAACCTGAATCGACTCAACCATGGCTTCAACAGAGGCGGAGGGCACTTGAAAAAGAGTTTGAATCTATCGCTCAATTTCAACTTCTTCTCATCTCTATTCTCTGGTTTTTGGGTTTATGATGATATTTCGTTTGTTGTTGAACAGGTTTTGGTGTTGGGAGTGAGATTCTGGATTTCATTTAGGTTTTAACAGGAGGGCTTTTGAATAACAACGTTTTCTGGATGAAAAATGAGGAGATGTTATGAGGGTTTCGATTGGTGATGTTGTTTATGGAAGAACGGTTGTTGGGTCTGAGCTTTTTACTGATGTCGGGTTGTTTGGAAATGGAGAAATGGTTTTGATTGTGGTGTTGGTTGAGATTTCGAAGGTTGAAGGTGAGAGTTCAGATGAGGTTCTGGGTAGCTCGAAGTTGTTATTCATCGATGGTGGTTTGGAGGTATAATTTTGGAGAAGATTCATGGAAGTGGTGTTGAGAAGATGAAAGTGGATGAGTTGGAAGGATGAGGTTGGTGACGAACAGAGGAAAATGATGAAGGTTGGGTTGCAAAGAGGTTGAGGTTGGCTGCAGATTTTAGGTGTAGGGTTTAGGGGGTTGTGAGGGTGTTCGGTTGCTGGCCATAGATCGAAGATGGATAACAGAGAGAGCGAAGGTTTGGAAGACAGTTTGGAGGTGGTGAACGGAGGTTGTTCATGGTGGCTTTGGTTGGTTCAACTGGGTTTGAAGGTTTGTTTAAAAATGGGAGTTCAAACTGAGTGGTGAAGATGAGTCTTGATAATGGTTTGCAGAATGTTGAATGGACTAAAGATTGAGGTTTGAGAGTTCATGAAGAAGAGGAAGATTGAAAAAGCTTTTGGGGCGATTTTTGAAAGAGATGGGGGGCTAGGGTTTGGAGGCTGAAGCTTCTAGGGTTGCCCCCCCCCCCCCCCCCCCCTTTGCTGTCACTTCTCACGAGGTTTTATATGGAGAGGGTATGCAGAGGCTTGAGGTGAGGTAGTACAAGTTCTTTTGTCTGTAGTGAGGTAATGTCTTTTTACCACAACACCAAATAATCTCTGATTTTACTGCTAGTAACTTGATTTTTTACTGTCTGTTATCTTGAAATAAGGTGCTGATAAAAACTAATGTCCTCTTTTGTTGCAATTCACTAATGCCCAAGTTGTGGAAATAAGAACATGACAGCTGAAGATTTCGCATTGAACTGCAACCTCTCGCTGGGTGTGGATGCAAGTAAAACTTGTATGGGCCAAGTAGTGGGGATTAGGAAGGATGATAGAATAAGGATCAGAACTGTAAGCTTTTAAACCCAATGTCATCTGCATATGGCTGGTATATTCACAATGCTTGTTTTGGATTCTCAACTATCTTAACTTCTCTTTCAAATGCTTCTTGTATAGCTTGGTTAGCAGTGAAATGAGAGAGTTTCACAAATGGACTGATTCCATTGAAGACTTGAAAAGTAGTCTTGCAGAAATTGCTTCAGAGAAATGAGCTGCTACTCGTTGTGACGATGTCCCGAAAGGAGTCGAGAGCTGCGAAATCTCGAGTAACATCTTGTTTGCTTGGTCTAGGTTTTCTGCTGATACAACTTCTGATGAGGCTAATGTTGTTGTTGTTGTTGTGATAGTGACACCTCTTTGTGTGGTTGCAGGTAAAGAGCAATTCAACGAGGAAGCGTTGTTGGTTCGACGAGAAAATCTATGATAATCGTTGCTTGTTGTTGGTGTTGTGCAGTTGAAGTTCCATCTCAGAAGCCATTCTTTTTCTGAGCAATTTTCTTTCAGAATGAAGAGGTTGTTGTCTTTATTGAATTTCCATTCTGAAATTTTTCCTTGCAGGTTTTTACTGTGGCTGTGTTGTGATTTTCATGTTGTGAAAAATATCCTCTTGGCTGCTGCGACAAGTTTTAAAACTCTGTCATTTGTGAATTGAGAAACAAATATTTAGGTTCTACTCTCATTTCCACTGAACTCCCTCATCTCCCCTCTTGTTCTGGTGATGACTTGGATTTATTTATGAAATTTGCACTGTGGTTTATTTGCAGGAAGTGTGTCTTGGTGATGGCATGATGCACAAATTTGTCTTGTAATGTTCAGGTCGATGCAGGTTCAATAGCATTTGGAACTTGATTTGCAGCAAACACATTCCCATTTAAGTGACGAGATGAGGTATTAGGTACTGCAGTTTTCAAATTGGCTTTGATTTTCATTTCTTGTAAATGGGCTCTAACCTTCATATCATGTAAAATTCGCTTTGATTGATCGTTCAACACCCCATCGGCTTCCCAAATCAACTTGAAAGCAACTTCTGCACCAGCAAATTTATTTTCATCGGGATGAAGTAGCAGTACAAGCTTTCTGTACTGTTTTCTTATGACTGCGTCATCAAAGAGTTTCTTTGTCTGAAATACCAGTCCATTTCGGCCCTCGAGAGTTTGTTCAGTGCAGCACTGTGAACCTCACAAACTACAAGGATCTGAGCAATGTTTTCAACATCCGGGTACAGTTTTGTTCCTTGATAGCAAACTTCAGCGCCTCTATATACTCACCCTTTTACAGCTGTAATATTCTTGATTTTTGTATTTTCATTGCAGGATATGAACTTATTATGATGTGCGTATGCGGGATGCGGTTCTACGCAACTGATGAAGGTATGGTTCTGCGTAACAGTTATTGTGTGGACAAGTTATCATGATGAATCACGTGAAAGAAACACCGCTTGAGGGCTACTGTCCTGTTCTGTGGAAGTGATTTTTGGAGATCATGAGATGAACATTATGTGTCTTCAAGGTCTGTAAATTTTTGTGTGGCCTATGCTTCAAGTATTCTCTACGAACCGGTTAACTGCAAGTGGAGCCTTTAACCTCGGCTTAAGAATCCTCTTCTTCTTCAACAATCTTAACATATCCCTCCACCACGAGTCGACGTTCCTCTTCATTTAGAGGACTGGTATCTGACTGCTTTAACTTTCTCACGTTCCTCCTGCTGCATCCTTTCAAAGTTTTCTTCTTTTTTATTTCCTGAATCAGGGATGCTAGTAATCCACTTTTTGAAGAATTGTTCTTTTTTCTTTAACAGGTTTGATGTCTTACAAGCTAAAAGTGGGGTTGGTTCTGGTATGGGCAGCATTGCAGCAGTGATACAAGTCGTACGAATTTGGTTTGTGGTTTCTGTGCGTGAATTATGTTGTAGAATGTAGTTTTTTAATGAATCATGGGAGGTGAGGTCACAACATGATATTTGTGAAATGGTGCAGGTTATGAATGGTTGTTGCTCGGAACTGAAGGGCTTGAAATTCATGGAGTCCCTGCGACATTGTTGCTTCACACGGTATGCTGTGAGACGCGAAACAACGGCTGGTTTGGTAGCTGATGCCTTGTGTATCGTGAAAATTTGCGCTACAACTTTGTTTCATTCGCCGTACGGTATTGGGTGTTGTATAATTCCGTTGTATTGGTTTTGCAGGCTATTCACTTGGTGGGTACCAACAGGATTCCGCAAACAAACAAGAAACATCAGCTCCCCTTATTTTCTTCACGCCGCCGTATCCGTATGCTTCCATTGTGAATTTATTCGTAAAAGGAACTCCAAGACCAATGGGCTATGAAAACAACTTTGTCCTGTTCCCGTGTTGTTCTTTTGGGCTAACTTCACAGCATGTATTTTGGTTTTCCATAGGGAAACTTTTGATCATCATATTTTGTTTCTTTTTAATATTATCAAAAGATGGGATTTGAGCTCTTCTATTAACAAGAGACTTGTTGGGAATTCTATTTAACATTTCAAATTGAACACATTTTGATGGCTTGATTGATGCAGCAGTGATTCTATGAATAGATTTTTAGATCTATTTGGCTCATATGTATGAAGGGTAAATGAAGAGTGAGGCTTATTTCTTGCAACTGATGAAATAACTATTTTCTTTGTGGCTTGCAATACGTCGATGTACTGAATCCAAACAACATCCTCGAGTTAATATCCTTTTATCCATAAACTTTGATCCTTAAAAACTATATGACCATAAAGTAGTCGTAACCTGAGGTTTGGGTCATAAATGACATGTTCATGCCTTTATCAATGCTTTGCCTCAAAATCAAATAACTTGAAATCAATCAAAGTTATCTTGCGGTTTGCGCTTTATTTGTTCTTTGAAATGCTTTTATGTGATGCTTTAGAGTGACTCCTTGTAATAACCGACTTTCAGAATCCATAAACCAAAGCTCACCTTGTCCTGACTCTAATACACACTTGAAAAGAGGCGTACATGACTGAAAAACTTTAAAACCTTGGTTACAACCTGTATTCTTTGAACTTCTGAATAACTATTAGTGGACGAATATACAGATGAAGTTTATATACAGGTAGGACAAATTTATGGTACAACAGTTGCCCCTATTCAATCGACTTGGACCAGAAGGGATGAAAAGCAGCCGCTTTCAGACGTTCATGGTAGAAGGTGATTGAATACAAAAGAACCCGGAAATTTGCCAACCGCAAAAAGAAACCTCTGTCATTGCTATCAGGCGTCTATATCAAGTAGAACATCTGACCTCGTCGTCAGTCATAAATCAAGTACAAACGTCTGACCTCGCCGTCAACTTTAATAGCGTCTAACCTCGCCATCAAAACTCAATATCTAAATGGTAAACCACCTGACTTTGCCGCCAGTCCACAAAATAATCTGACTTCGCCGTCAATTCTCAAACAATCTTCTGACCTTACCGTCAAATTTACAATATTTTCTGACTTCGCCGTCAAAATTTCTTTAAAATCGTCTTCTGACTTCGCCGTCAATCCTCAGAATAATCTGACCTTGCCGTCAATTTTTCACAGAACTTTGGTAAAACCCCTGACTTCGCCGTCATCCTTTAAAACAATCTTCTGACTTTGCCGTCATTTCTAACAGTTTTGACTTTGCCATCAATTCTTAAAATAATCGGTAAAAGCATCTGACCTCACGGTCAGGCCTCGACGTTAAGTCGGTAAAAAGATCTAACCTCGCCGTCAGTCCTCTGTTAAATACAAACAGATATTGAATCCAAAGATACGATCCTCCGACATCGTCGTCAAGACAAAATCCAACATCGCCGTTGGAAGAACCAAATTACCTGACATCGCCGCCAAGAACAAACATCTAGCATCGCTGCTAAAGAATCAAACCACTCGACCTCGCCGCCGAAAACACCCAACCTCGCCGCTGACTAAACAAATTACTCCGACATCGCCGCCAGAAACAAACATCCAACCTCGCCGCTGAATAAATAAATTATTCCGACATCGCCGCCAGAAACAAACATCCAACCTCGCCGCTGAATAAACAAATTATTCCGACATCGCCGCCAGAAACAAACATCCAACCTCGCCGCTGAATAAACAAATTACTCCGACATCGCCGCCAGAAACAAACATCCAACCTCGCCGCTGAATAAACAAATTACTCCGACATCGCCGCCAGAAACAAACATCCAACCTCGCCGCTGAATAAATAAATTATTCCGACATCGCCGCCAGAAACAAACATTCAACCTCGCCGCTGAACAAACAAATCACTCTGACATCGCCGCCAGAAACAAACATCCAACCTCGCCGCTGAACAAACAAATCACTCTGACATCGCCGCCAGAAACAAACATCCAACCTCGCCGCTGAACAAACAAATCACTCTGACATCGCCGCCAGAAACAAACATCCAACCTCGCCGCTGAACAAACAAATCACTCTGACATCGCCGCCAGAAACAAACATCCAACCTCGCCGCTGAACAAACAAATCACTCTGACATCGCCGCCAGAAACAAACATTCAACCTCGCCGCTGAACAAACAAATCACTCTGACATCGCCGCCAGAAACAAACATTCAACCTCGCCGCTGAACAAACAAATCACTCTGACATCGCCGCCAGAAACAAACATCCAACCTCGCCGCTGAACAAACAAATCACTCTGACATCGCCGCCAGAAACAAACATCCAACCTCGCCGCTGAACAAACAAATCACTCTGACATCGCCTCCAGAAACAAACATCCAACCTCGCCGCTGAACAAACAAATCACTCTGACATCGCCGCCAGAAACAAACATTCAACCTCGCCGCTGAATAAACAAATTACTCCGACATCGCCGCCAGAAACAAACATTCAACATCGCCGCTGAACAAACAATTACTTTTCAAAAAAAACTTTCAACATCGCCGCTGAAAAAACAATTACTTTTGACATCGCTGTCAAAACAAACTTTCAACATCGCCGCTGAAGAACTAAGCCATCTGACATCGCCGTCAGAAATAAACTTTCAACATCGCCGCTGAAGAGTACAATTACTTGACATCGCCGTCAAAACAAACTTCTCAACATCGCCGTTGAAGAATCAAACCACTTGACATCGCCGTCAAAATAAACATTCAGCATCACCGCGTCCTTTGGTGACAATTACAAAAGAAATCCGCTGGGGAGACAGCATGAGCTGGGGTCTAGCTAACACACGGGCGAAGATACTAGTCATCTGCGGGACTCACTTGAAACAAAAGGGTAATGACTCAGCTTATGTTTCACATGCATATGTTTGGATATGACGAAATGCTCCATACGAAATGGGAATGCTTCGCGTTCGGGTAGATGCTATGCATGTATGTAGATGCAAATGAACCACTTTAGCAAAATAAATGCTAAAGAGAAAGAGCCAACTCCGTTGAGTCAAAACTAGATACGCCTAGCGCAAACAAACTCGTGCTGAGGAATACAAGCCCTGGATGGCCTCCGAGAAAAACTTCTGGGTAAAACTGCTCTGCTGAGAATAAATCCACTCCGCTGGGGATCCAAATCAAACTCTGCTGCGAAAAACATCCCGGATGGCCTATCAGCCTACAACTCTTCTGGGGATCAAGCAACTTGGCTGGAGGCAACAACTCCACTCTACCGGGGAAATCAGCCGTGAATGATTAGCCAGAACAACTCTACTGGGGAAACACAACAGATTGCTGGGGAATAGCTCCATTCTGTCTGAGATTGGATCCACTATTCTGCTAGGGATGTTGAATAAGATTTACTGGGAGGATTATCCCACACTCTCTCTGCTGGGGATGGAGATAAACGATCCCCCAGTCAGTTCCATTTTGGGGAAGAAAATTAACTCTGCTAACTTGGCTGGGGATTAGATAAGGAGGGAATCAACATCAATCTCTGCTTGGGGAAAATGAGAAGTAAACTTCAACAATACTTCCGTTTGAGGAATGAGTCAATGACCTAGACTCTGAGGGGATAGAAGTCAACCATTTAGACTCTGTAGGGATAACAGTACTGCACTCGCCCTACTGCTGGGGAAATAAACCCAAATCTGCTTCTATAATTCTGATAAGCTCTGAAGATATGGAGAGGAACACATCTCCTTTGTTTCCAATTTTGCCCCAGCCTGTGGGACCTGATGGTTAGATATGAACTGCCTCAGCGCTTCGAACCCCGCAGAAGTGCTTCAAGTCAATTTCCTTTCTGGATAAGGATAGTTGTTGTGCTCCTGGGGTGGCCTGCCCCAGCTTTGAAGTGATTTTGCCCCTGGTTGGCTGAATTAGAGAAGTGCCTTTTACTTCGAGAGATTTACTTAATCTCGACCTGATTGCCCCAGATTAACGGACCTTAGGAAATGGCGGACTCCTTTGATGATCATTTGATATGCCTTGCCCCTGCTCAACGGAGTACTCAGGCGTTCCGCATCTTATCTCGATCGAACTTTCCACTGTTGGACTCTCCTGATGTCAAGTGCTTACTCACAAGTAAAACAAATCATTTTGCAAAAGATAATGTTAATGCAATGTATATGACAGTTTTTTTTTTAAATCCAAGCCTGTTCACTTAAAAAAAGTTGTGGCATTTAGTGAACGAATCACTTATCAGAAATATCAATATCCATACCCATAGGGTAAGAAAAATCCTTTTAGGAGTCAGTTTCGACGCGATCTTTACCGAAGTATGCTTTCGAAACAAACCAGCTTCAATTAGGACTCTTGACGGTTGTAACTTGGTCAGGTTCACGGTTTGAAAGAAAAGATATGAGGCTCAAAGTTCTGTTTAACCCACCCACTCTCCTTGATGTTCTCCAATCCTACGTTCAGCTAATTCGACACTCGCTCGCCTCTCAGAGGTTGAATGACAGGAGTGATGGTTCAGGAAACCACAAGTTTTCGGAGTGACAATCACTCGCTTTTCGTCTTTGGTGTCTGGCTCACACGACTTATTCTTCGTCATTTTTTTTATTCCCCTATTTTTGTCTGGACTGACTCTTTTGAGTACATCTTCTGATTTCAAAGTCCAGCGGGATGCCCTAATTTTTGCCTAAGTCGTTCGTTTTCAAGTTATCGACTTAGCGGGCTTTTTTTTGTTTCTTTCTTTTGATTCTTTTTTTTGAACAAATCGTATGACACTGGCTTGTCTGACTTGTTGAAGGGGTTGTGACTGTTTCACTCCTTGGCTGGTGAAGGATAACCATTGTGGTTCTTTAGGTACGACCTATATGGGTGTGATTGATCCTCGAACGGACGCTCTGCTTGTAATTCAGATGTTTTAGTCGAATTAACTGACACCTACCCTGCCCCAGGTTAAGATGGAGGGATTTTTCGTTTTCAGAAAGAAACTCATACTACTAGGCTCAAAGGGGTTAACAAAGGATTATCTTCCTTATATCTCCGGTGTTTAGGAATTTGAAACAATGCCTGTACATCATCAGCAGAGGTTTTAATTCAAAAAGCATACATTCAGAAATTTGCGTCTTTAAATTTCGTCATCCTCCCTCGGATTCCGCTTTAACAAGCGTTTGACAATAATAAAAGCATTGAGTGAACACGAATGAATTTAATCAAAACAAACATATTTAATTCATTATCATTATCAACTGAAAACAACAGAGTTCCACAGACAAGATTTGCAAATAAGTTCAAATTTAAACAGAAAAGAAACTACAAATGCAAAGAAATGACATGATAAAAAGATTGCCAGCTTCGGGGAACTGGGCTTCCGAGTCTTGATTTGCTGCTGAACCAGCCATCTTCAGAATTGCTCGTCGAAGTCATCCTGATAATCTTCTGAACACCCGCTCTCGGTGAATCCCTCCATAACATTAGCTGCTGAACCCACATGACTGGACGAAGGAAGATCGTTGATCTGGATACCCTGAGGTGTGACAGAGAACATGTTGGAGTCAAGCAGAGTTTGAATCTTGCTTCTTAGCACCTTACAGTCTTCGGTTGAATGCCCCTGCGCCCCAACATGGTACTCACAGCGGGCGTCGACATCAGAACCTGGCGTATGTGGATGAATCTCTGGATCAGTATTTTTCGGCACTATCAATCCATATGTGATCAAGTCTGGCAATATCTGACTGTACGACAACGACAAATGGGTGAACTGCTTCTTTAGCTTCCTTGGTCTTCGTCGGGCGTGCTGACGCGGCTGATGACAGTATGACTGCTGACTCTGGCGGGGAACAGATATCTGATGCAAAGACCCAAAGGATCGTTGACTCTGAATAGTTGAGACATCGGGAGACTGAGTCTGAGGTATCGGGGACTCCCTTCGTTCAGGAACTTTCATTCTTAGGCTTGGCCTAGGAACGGGCAATAGCTGCGGGCAGGGAGACTCTAGGGTCACAGATTGCAAGACAGGCTCCTGACCTGATGCAACTTCAGGGGAGAGAATAGGAACATCCACATCTTCTGGAATAAGACCATTGCTCGGCATGAACTCAAATGCTCTTGAATCGATTAAATCCTGAACCTTGTGCTTAAAGGCTTTGCAATTCTCGATACTATGCCCTGGTGCCCCAGAATGGAAATCACAATGGGCTGTTTTATCATAGCCTTGTGGTGGCTTACTGGCAAGTGGAGACATAGTCCGGAGTTTAACCAATCGAAGTTGAAGCAAGAGTTGCAACAACTGAGCATAAGTCATAGGGATCTGGTTGAACATTCTGTCGGACTGCTTCGTCCTTTGAGCATACCTCATAATCCTAGGATTGTCTCGGGAAACAGGAAGTAGTTGTTGGCGAGGAAATACTGGAACCTCGGGTTGTGTAAGATATCTTTGAGGCACTTCACGCCTTGGGAGAGGTTCCGTATGTAAAGGTGGAATGGCCATCTCTGCCGCAGCTTCGGGCACATGATCGCCTTCCTTTCTCAACACATTTCTCATGACTTCTGTTATCAGGCCCATCTGAGTCTTCAACTGATGGACTTCTTCTCTAAGCACTTTCTGATCCTGAAACAAAACTTGCATGTCCGTCATGAATTGTCCCATTTGGCTTCGGATTCCCCTCAACTCTTCTCGAATTTGTTCCATAGTTGTCTCTGTTGATTTTCTTTTGGTGGAATGATCTTCAATTCTGGAACAAGCCGGATGGAAAACCACATGAAGCAATTACGTCCACAAAATTAGAACACCTCTATGCAAATGAATAATGATGCAATATGCAAGACATGCAAAGAAATGCAAATGAATGATGTGCAAATGCAACAGGGGATCAAACGTTGTTGTGTTGTTGACGGTGACGGACCAGCGCTTCGCCTTGAGACCAAACAACATTAGTACAAGGATCCCACTGTAACTGTTCATACTGACAAACGGGTAGGATGAAGGTCAAAGTTTCCTGCAAGACAACAACGAGACATCTCTCACCTCGGACGGGCAATCTATCGGTTTATAAGAGGGTATTCCAAAGGCTTTTCGAACAAAGTCCCATGCACTAACCCTCAAAAGTTTCCCATCATAACGACTACTCGTAAGACGGTAATCCCTTCAAAAGAATGAACACAGAGTTATGTTTTAGCAACCTTTGGAATAAGGTTCTACAAAAGGTCCTCAGAATCGCGGACTCCCAAGTTGAAGATAAGAACGCCATCACGACTACACGTAAGACATAATTATTCCAACGGGGTCTCATCTGAGCGGTGGAATTCGATCCAACTCAACGAGTCCTAAGTCTCGCAAATCAGAAAGAAAACACCTCCTAACTTAGTGCATACTCGAAAGCTCGGGTAGAAAGCTTTATCCTCACAAACCAAACCAAATGAACCCAACAAGTTAGAAAGAAACATAACCATAAAATAAATAGCAAAACAAATAAAGCACAAATGCGACAAACAAAATAGGCGTGGCTTGCTAGGATGTCCCCAGCAGAGTCGCCAGCTGTCGCTACTCGAAAAAAATGCATCGTGCAACGACGGGAAGGCGAAAAGGAAAGGACAGAAGAGTCGCCACCGAACTTTATTTATCCCATGAGGGGAAAGGAAAATATCGAGAAAACCTTAAGAAAAGAATGGATAAGATGGTCTCGCAACCAAGAACAGGTTCGGAAGCCGGTTATGCGAAGGGAAGGTATTAGCACCCCTCGCATCCATCGTACTCGATGGGAACCTTTTGTTTGTCGATGTGTGATTATATTTGCTTAAATATTATGCTATAAAGAGTGTTCCACAAGATAGAGAGAAAGGTTTAGAAACGGAGAAAGAGAAGTAACGAGGAAGAAAGGAGAGAGAACAGACTCGGTAGGACTTCGCGGTCCTAGGCCTACGTATTCTCAACAGATATGAGAAAGTCAGAGTCGACGTAGTTCGGGAAACTACAGATAGGGGGGATTGTGCTCGGCAAGGATTGTGGCCCTTGTGCCTACGTATCTTTACTTAAAAGAAGTAAAGAGTCAGAGCAACCGTAGTTCGGCCTACGGTGTGTTGATGTTTTTTATGGATGATGCTATCGTGCGCATTCTAGCAGTTAGGTGTTTTGCTGCTCGCTCGTTGGAGACTTAGGCATTACCTGTTTGCGGTAGAACGGACGTAACATATCCTTTTTGAAAGATTAGGTTTTCGCCAGACGAGGCAAGGAGTCACGTTTGATTGATTGGATCGTTTTTTAGGGGGCGAGACAGGTCCTCAGATAGTAACCCCTACGGGTAGTACCCAATTCTTTGTCTCAAAGTTTTTGTTATAAATAGGTGTGGCGAACGAGGCGTCTTCGTATTGAAAGACGAGCGTCAAAACCACACACACTACAGTGAGTATCCTGACACTCGGAGAGGAAGAAGACTACACTCAATCCTCTCTCTTTAGTTCGACACAAAGAGAACTTCATTCTCTTATTAAAGATGTTTTTGGTTTTGAATGGTGAGTGCTTTACGACAGAGAACCCTACGGTAAACGTCAGCACTCGGGATAGGAGAAGGCCTACGCCTAACCACTCCACGACCATTCAAGTTTTTGTTGTGAAAAGAAGTTTGAAAATGCACTCGGTACGGGACCGAGGTTTTAGGTGTGAAAGGTTACGGAATGAAGTTGTGAAAGTGAGAGGTGGTGGACAAAGTCGCATCTTCGTATTGAAAGACGAGTATCGAGACCACCCTCACTACAGTGGGCATCCCAACGCTCGAAGAAGAAGAGGTCTACACCTAATCCACTCTTTTTTAATTCAATACGAAGAGAAATTGATTTCAAAGATGATTGTGAAAATGGACACGGTACAAGACCGAGGTTTAAGGAGAGAAGGGGTTGAAAACGTCTTCATATTGAAAGACGAGCGTCGAAACCACCCTCACTACAGTGGGCATCCCAACGCTCGAAGAAGAGGAGGTCTACACCCAATCCTCTATTTTTAATTCAATACAAAGAATATGATTTTAAGGAGATGAGATTTGAAAATGGATGGGAAGCGTCTTCGTATTGAAAGACGAGTGTCGAAACCACCCTCACTACAGTGGGCATCCCAACACTCGGAGAGGAAGAAAGTCTACACTTAATCCCCTCTTTTTAATTCAATACAAAGATAATTGGATTTTGAAGATGGTTTGACAAAGTTTTTGAATCGAGTCGGGACAAGTAATGAAGAGAGAAAAGAGGTGGTCTCAGATCCAACATTACTTATCAATAATTTGACTGGTAATGAATTACGGAGGTCTCGTCATCGACCCAAAACAAGATGAAAAGTGGGACAAAATGCCCAATAACAAATGAGAAGATGAGATTAACTTCTAAACAAATCTTAAAATCTCTAAGAGAAAATAGATAAAACTATAACTTAGAAAAAATAATAATATATAAACTATACTCAACCTTTTTTTTTAAAAAACAAAATATATATATTATAAACTGTTTTAAAAAACAAAACAAAATAAAAATATAAACAACAGTTAATATAATATGTACCTAACTAATAATAATAATAGTTTACATAATAAAATATGAAAGAACAGGGGGTTTAAAGAATGAAATATGGGTGTGATCAAGAAGTCCAACACCAAAAATTATGTTAAAGGGAGAAAAAACAAAAAAACAAGGTATACTAGCAACTAACAGTGATCCAACGTTAACCCACCAAATCCCTAACACGAGAGCAATATCAGCAAACACTTGAGATGAAGATATGTACGGTAACCTTTCAAACCAAAATGAAGGCAAAATCCAACTATCGGCTTCCGTCGGAAACAGGGGCAACAAGCAACGAGCTTCTATATCTTTCTCGATCTCTTTCTTTCAACCTGAATCGACTCAACCATGGCTTCAACAGAGGCGGAGGGCACTTGAAAAAGAGTTTGAATCTATCGCTCAATTTCAACTTCTTCTCATCTCTATTCTCTGGTTTTTGGGTTTATGATGATATTTCGTTTGATGTTGAACAGGTTTTGGTGTTGGGAGTGAGATTCTGGATTTCATTTAGGTTTTAACAGGAGGGCTTTTGAATAACAACGTTTTCTGGATGAAGAATGAGGAGATGTTATGAGGGTTTCGATTGGTGATGTTGTTTATGGAAGAACGGTTGTTGGGTCTGAGCTTTTTACTGATGTCGGGTTGTTTGGAAATGGAGAAATGGTTTTGATTGTGGTGTTGGTTGAGATTTCGAAGGTTGAAGGTGAGAGTTCAGATGAGGTTCTGGGTAGCTCGAAGTTGTTATTCATCGATGGTGGTTTGGAGGTATAATTTTGGAGAAGATTCATGGAAGTGGTGTTGAGAAGATGAAAGTGGATGAGTTGGAAGGATGAGGTTGGTGACGAACAGAGGAAAATGATGAAGGTTGGGTTGCAAAGAGGTTGAGGTTGGCTGCAGATTTTAGGTGTAGGGTTTAGGGGGTTGTGAGGGTGTTCGGTTGCTGGCCATAGATCGAAGATGGATAACAGAGAGAGCGAAGGTTTGGAAGACAGTTTGGAGGTGGTGAACGGAGGTTGTTCATGGTGGCTTTGGTTGGTTCAACTGGGTTTGAAGGTTTGTTTAAAAATGGGAGTTCAAACTGAGTGGTGAAGATGAGTCTTGATAATGGTTTGCAGAATGTTGAATGGACTAAAGATTGAGGTTTGAGAGTTCATGAAGAAGAGGAAGATTGAAAAAGCTTTTGGGGCGATTTTTGAAAGAGATGGGGGGCTAGGGTTTGGAGGCTGAAGCTGCTAGGGTTGCCCCCCCCCCCCCCTTTGCTGTCACTTCTCACGAGGTTTTATATGGAGAGGGTATGCAGAGGCTTGAGGTGAGGTAGTACAAGTTCTTTTGTCTGTAGTGAGGTAATGTCTTTTTACCACAACACCAAATAATCTCTGATTTTACTGCTAGTAACTTGATTTTTTACTGTCTGTTATCTTGAAATAAGGTGCTGATAAAAACTAATGTCCTCTTTTGTTGCAATTCACTAATGCCCAAGTTGTGGAAATAAGAACATGACAGCTGAAGATTTCGCATTGAACTGCAACCTCTCGCTGGGTGTGGATGCAAGTAAAACTTGTATGGGCCAAGTAGTGGGGATTAGGAAGGATGATAGAATAAGGATCAGAATTGTAAGCTTTTAAACCCAATGTCATCTGCATATGGCTGGTATATTCACAATGCTTGTTTTGGATTCTCAACTATCTTAACTTCTCTTTCAAATGCTTCTTGTATAGCTTGGTTAGCAGTGAAATGAGAGAGTTTCACAAATGGACTGATTCCATTGAAGACTTGAAAAGTAGTCTTGCAGAAATTGCTTCAGAGAAATGAGCTGCTACTCGTTGTGCCGATGTCCCGAAAGGAGTCGAGAGCTGCGAAATCTCGAGTAACATCTTGTTTGCTTGGTCTAGGTTTTCTGCTGATACAACTTCTGATGAGGCTAATGTTGTTGTTGTTGTGATAGTGACACCTCTTTGTGTGGTTGCAGGTAAAGAGCAATTCAACGAGGAAGCGTTGTTGGTTCGACGAGAAAATCTATGATAATCGTTGCTTGTTGTTGGTGTTGTGCAGTTGAAGTTCCATCTCAGAAGCCATTCTTTTTCTGAGCAATTTTCTTTCAGAATGAAGAGGTTGTTGTCTTTATTGAATTTCCATTCTGAAATTTTTCCTTGCAGGTTTTTACTGTGGCTGTGTTGTGATTTTCATGTTGTGAAAAATATCCTCTTGGCTGCTGCGACAAGTTTTAAAACTCTGTCATTTGTGAATTGAGAAACAAATATTTAGGTTCTACTCTCATTTCCACTGAACTCCCTCATCTTCCCTCTTGTTCTGGTGATGACTTGGATTTATTTATGAAATTTGCACTGTGGTTTATTTGCAGGAAGTGTGTCTTGGTGATGGCATGATGCACAAATTTGTCTTGTAATGTTCAGGTCGATGCAGGTTCAATAGCATTTGGAACTTGATTTGCAGCAAACACATTCCCATTTAAGTGACGAGATGAGGTATTAGGTACTGCAGTTTTCAAATTGGCTTTGATTTTCATTTCTTGTAAATGGGCTCTAACCTTCATATCATGTAAAATTCGCTTTGATTGATCGTTCAACACCCCATCGGCTTCCCAAATCAACTTGAAAGCAACTTCTGCACCAGCAAATTTATTTTCATCGGGATGAAGTAGCAGTACAAGCTTTCTGTACTGTTTTCTTATGACTGCGTCATCAAAGAGTTTCTTTGTCTGAAATACCAGTCCATTTCGGCCCTCGAGAGTTTGTTCAGTGCAGCACTGTGAACCTCACAAACTACAAGGATCTGAGCAATGTTTTCAACATCCGGGTACAGTTTTGTTCCTTGATAGCAAACTTCAGCGCCTCTATATACTCACCCTTTTACAGCTGTAATATTCTTGATTTTTGTATTTTTCATTGCAGGATATGAACTTATTATGATGTGCGTATACGGGATGCGGTTCTACGCAACTGATGAAGGTATGGTTCTGCGTAACAGTTATTGTGTGGACAAGTTATCATGATGAATCACGTGAAAGAAACACCACTTGACGGCTACTGTCCTGTTCTGTGGAAGTGATTTTTGGAGATCATGAGATGAACATTGTGTGTCTTCAAGGTCTGTGAATTTTTGTGTGGCCTATGCTTCAAGTATTCTCTACGAACCGGTTAACTGCAAGTGGAGCCTTTAACCTCGGCTTAAGAATCCTCTTCTTCTTCAACAATCTTAACATATCCCTCCACCACGAGTCGACGTTCCTCTTCATTTAGAGGACTGGTATCTGACTGCTTTAACTTTCTCACGTTCCTCCTGCTGCATCCTTTCAAAGTTTTCTTCTTTTTTATTTCCTGAATCAGGGATGCTAGTAATCCACTTTTTGAAGAATTGTTCTTTTTTCTTTAACAGGTTTGATGTCTTACAAGCTAAAAGTGGGGTTGGTTCTGGTATGGGCAGCATTGCAGCAGTGATACAAGTCGTACGAATTTGGTTTGTGGTTTCTGTGCGTGAATTATGTTGTAGAATGTAGTTTTTTAATGAATCATGGGAGGTGAGGTCACAACATGATATTTGTGAAATGGTGCAGGTTATGAATGGTTGTTGCTCGGAACTGAATGGCTTGAAATTCATGGAGTCCCTGCGACATTGTTGCTTCACACGGTATGCTGTGAGACGCGAAACAACGGCTGGTTTGGTAGCTGATGCCTTGTGTATCGTGAAAATTTGCGCTACAACTTTGTTTCATTCGCCGTACGGTATTGGGTGTTGTATAATTCCGTTGTATTGGTTTTGCAGGCTATTCACTTGGTGGGTACCAACAGGATTCCGCAAACAAACAAGAAACATCAGCTCCCCTTATTTTCTTCACGCCGCCATATCCGTATGCTTCCATTGTGAATTTATTCGTAAAAGGAACTCCAAGACCAATGGGCTATGAAAACAACTCTGTCCTATTCCCGTGTTGTTCTTTTGGGCTAACTTCACAGCATGTATTTTGGTTTTCCATAGGGAAACTTTTGATCATCATATTTTGTTTCTTTTTAATATTATCAAAAGATGGGATTTGAGCTCTTCTATTAACAAGAGACTTGTTGGGAATTCTATTTAACATTTCAAATTGAACACATTTTGATGGCTTGATTGATGCAGCAGTGATTCTATGAATAGATTTTTAGATCTATTTGGCTCATATGTATGAAGGGTAAATGAAGAGTGAGGCTTATTTCTTGCAACTGATGAAATAACTATTTTCTTTGTGGCTTGCAATACGTCGATGTACTGAATCCAAACAACATCCTCGAGTTAATATCCTTTTATCCATAAACTTTGATCCTTAAAAACTATATGACCATAAAGTAGTCGTAACCTGAGGTTTGGGTCATAAATGACATGTTCATGCCTTTATCAATGCTTTGCCTCAAAATCAAATAACTTGAAATCAATCAAAGTTATCTTGCGGTTTGCGCTTTATTTGTTCTTTGAAACGCTTTTATGTGATGCTTTAGAGTGACTCCTTGTAATAACCGACTTTCAGAATCCATAAACCAAAGCTCACCTTGTCCTGACTCTAATACACACTTGAAAAGAGGCGTACATGACTGAAAAACTTTAAAACCTTGGTTACAGCCTGTATTCTTTGAACTTCTGAATAACTATTAGTGGACGGATATACAGATGAAGTTTATATACAGGTAGGACAAATTTAGGGTACAACATTAAGGATTTGACAAAAAAAGGTATTAGTGCTAACACTTGCACACAGTAAAAATATCACTGAAGTTGATAAAATACAATTTAGTTTATAAAGTCACCAACCCATCAAAGTCTCACATTGTTTTCATTATAAATGTTGTTAGTGTTTATATATCTTACACAAACACAGTAAACCAATTGTGTGTTAAAAAGATAGACCAAAGACACGAGACAAAAAAGTTAGGCCTAAAGTGTTTCATATAAAATTTTGATTAATTAATTAATAATAAAAAATTAATAATTTATTTATTTATTAATGAAAATAATATTAATAAATTAATTATTCTAATCAATAATTAAAAGTCTCAAATTAATTTTAAAATGACATGACATTGCCACGTCATCTTGGATAGTGTCATATCATTAAAAAAAAATGTCTCAAATTGGAGAGGAGACTAAAATCAAACTTAAAACTTAAAATAGAGACCAAAATAATAGTTTTTAAAATGGAGGGATCAAAACAAAAAAAATATAAAATAGGGGACCATAATTACAATTAAGCCTAAATTAAAAAGTAAATATTTTGAATTTTTTTTTAAAAAAAAAAGTGGAATTTGGGTAAAAATTTCGCAACTAGGGTACTATTGAAATATTCGGTGACTGGTATATAATACGAGGTGGCGGAAGATTCCTCATAGTCTTGAAGTCGAGAATCCTGATCTACAATTCTGACCCATCATAGAAACCCGTTCTCTCCCAAACTTGCCCTCAGAAACCAAACTCTATCGATCTTACCTTCTCTACGCTCTCAATTTTGCTCATTCGTGCTGTTCAATAACTCCATAGCTCTTGCTTCTGAAGGTGATCAAGGAAAGCCCCATAGCCCTATCATAACCTACACAGGTCGTCGCTGAAATCGCTCCTCTAGCGACATGGCCATGGCTATGCAAAGTGGAATCGGGATCTCCAAGATCCTATTCATTGCCGGAGCCGGTACTCCTCTCTCTCTCTCTCTCTCACACACACACACAGTCTCATATCAATTATGGCATGCTTTATCGTATTTCACTTTGCTTCTTTCAGGTTACACCGGTACCATCCTCATCAAAAACGGAAAATTATCGGATATAATCGGCGAACTTCAGGTATATGTGTGTGTATATGCATGTTAAAATTCCACTCGAGTTGGAGATTTTGTATGGACGAGTGATAATTTGTGCGATGTAGTGATCGTTAGGGTTTCAGAATATTCTTTTTCAATTTTCATCTAATTACTGATTTATGTGATCATAAATTCCTTTCGCTCCCACATATTTGGACTCCCAAACGAGAGAAAAATAAGTTGTTTTGTGGTGTGGTTTAGTTTCTACTTGTTATCTATGAAGCACTGATACGATACCGGAAACAAGATAGTGACATGTGTAATAATTTAAGAAAATAAATGAATGAAAGGTAATCACAAGTGTCGGTTTCGTACACTGACACAGAAACACTTTTTTCAGAGGTGTCGGTGCTAAAGAGCTTGTTATATAGTTTGAGAAGCTGGATTGTTGCATTCTTTAGTCTCTAGGTCGTAGAAGTTGTTTCTGTTTTAAAAGTGTAATATTTTTTTGTCATAGTCACTGGTGAAGGGAATGGAGAAGTATGGCGATCAGAATGATGATGATGGGGACATGAGTGATGTCATTGCTGCTCAGGTAACAAACTGTTGATTATGTCTCAATATTTTTTTCCCTCTTAAAATGAAAGAGGCTTTGAAATTTCTTATCATAAAACTATTGTTCGACATTGCCTTAGGTGCGTCGTTTGGCCAATGAAGTACGGCAGATAGCGTCGAACAGGTCAATCACAGTGCTGAACGGGGGTGGACAAAGTAGTATGTTTTTCTGTCTAATGTGGCTACTGCTTGAGATGCTATGTTTCTCCACTCAATGTTTTTTTATATTCTTTTCCTTTTTCTGCAGGCAATTTATCATCTCTTGTGGTTCCAGCTACTGTCTTGGGTGCTGCGGGTTATGGCTATATGAAGTTCAAGGTATGGAACTGCTGGGTTCCTTGCTGTTTTTGTAGTTGTTTCATTAGTTTGTGGTTGACAGTTTATATCTCCGTCACAACTTACCAGTATTTGTTGTTTCATAAAGGGTCGCAAACTGTTATTCACTTATTTGATTACACTGAATTTTACAAGTGATTTTTTTTTAATCCAGTTGATATGTCTGAAATAATTGTTATTCGTGATACTGATTTCAATGTTCTTCTCTCAATACCAGGGCCTTTCATTCTCAGATCTTATGTATGTGACTAAACGTAATATGGAAGCTGCTGTTGCCGATTTGACAAAAAAGCTGCAGCATGCCTCTGATGTCATTGCTGTAGGTGTCCATTTACTGCATTGGATTTTTCTTCAATGTTTTACATTTTTATTCATGCTCACATACATATGTGCAAAAGTGTTTGGTCACAATTGCACCACACCATTGATTCTTCCATTTGAAGGGAATGAAACCTCCTTGAAATAACATGTAACTTTCCTTCAACTTAGTAGTAAGAGTGGAGTGTATTAAAACATTTGCCAGATTTTGTTAGGCTATCAATGGCCTGGGCAATCAAATAACCAATAGGCAGTAATTTCTAAACCACTACCCCAATCATTTGGATAATTCGGGAATGGTCTTTGCTGTTACACATTGTTTTGCCGACAGACTGTAATAAGCCGCCTACCAGCTGAAACTATTTGTAAGAATGAATCAACCATAAGTGAATTCTTATAAAGATTTATCTGCTCCCAATCTTCTACCCTTAGAGTAAAGTAAACCCTGCATTAGAAGAGACTGCAAGCCATTTGTTGTCTTTAATATGGGGGATGTAGCAGTTTTTATTCAGATTTGCCACAATGACCCACAGTTTGTCTTAGATGTTTTTCCCATCATCATTATGCACTTGATTTAAAAATTTAACATGGAAGTTGATGCTTAAATGTATTAATAATCAGTTATCTTTTTTGAATTTTAACCACTTCTAATGTTTTTAATGGCAGGATGCCAAGAAGCACTTGACCCAGAGAATTCAAAATTTGGATGACAAAATGCGCAAACAAAATGAGAAGACACGGCTAATTCAGGATGGAGTATGTCTTTTGATGCTTACACTTGTAGCTATATAAAGATATATGCAGCCAAACATATTTTTAGATACACATGACAAAAATGCACTTATGTACATTTTTTTTTGTTACCTATGCAAGACTTATATATATGGACCAGCACTTACTATTTTTTTGCAGACAACTGGATCAGGTTTCCCTTAGAAGTTATTGAGTTTGAAAATTCTAATCTTGACGGATATTTATTAGTGAATATGATGTACAGTAAAGAAGACGATAAGCTCTCATTAAACAGCAGTTATTCGTCCCGATTGGTTACAGAATGGCTTAATAGGGTAGTTGATAGTAAACACCTGATAGTTGTTGCATCTTGATTAATAATAGAATATTGGCTCTAATAGTAAGACATGTTCCATCCTTCTCTCCCATCTCTCTCTGTTTGCTTTAGGTTTTGGTTTCAGCTACATTGTCAATCTTTAGAGTTCCTCACCGTTTACTCTTTCTACCACATAACTCGTGCCCCTGTTTTTTTTTGTAACACCTTCAAATCCTTAAAATCACTAAGCATTCATTTTTTTAGCTCTATATCCTTGAACTTTTAAACTATCACTTGGAAGTCTTCGACTTAATTACTTTTATAAAATTGCTGAAAATTTTATTGCATTAGTCATTGAGGATGATACAGTTTAGAAATATTTAAGTTTAGAATTCTTATTGATGCCTAAAATTTTCCCAGTTAGTTAGGTATGCTATTGAGCTCTTTCAAATGAACTGTGTTCCAGTCCTGGATAACAGAATTCAAAGTGTAGTTTTTCAATGTTATATTACAATTTATAAACATGAAGGCAATGAAGGATATCTGTGAATAACATTGCAATACTCTTTTGTACACAGGTGTCTGATGTTCGAAAGACTGTTACTAATATACATGATGACATGAGCGACATGAAACTCAAAGTGGCACAATTGGTATGTTTGAGTTCATGCTTTGGCTTCTTAATTGTTCACATAGATATCTTATAGTTTAGTGCTGTGAAGAAGGATATTTTGGAGTTTGGCATGGTTTTTAATTATTATTTGAATTGGTCTCTTCTAGTTTAAAGCTATTAAGTAGTTTTATAGAATGTAAACAGCAAAGAGAGGCTTTAAGATAAAGGAAAACTGAAAGAAAACAAAGGTTTTCTTAATATCTGAATTATGATCTCTGGTTAGCTAGAGTGCAGATAAATTTATTTATAAAGTACATACATGGAAACTTTTAGGAACAATAACTGTCTGTGATCAGATACTGATCAGACTACACTAAGTGTATACTCTTAGCAAGTAGGTTGCAAAGTAAATATGAATATTCAATATACAATATGATATCTTCTTTATTTGAATCATTCTTATGTTGTATACACCTTTGCAGGATGGAAGGTTGAATAAAGTGGGTGAGAATCAGGTAAACTTTTGTGTTTCCTTTAAATTTGGAAAGTAGTTTGTAATTAACTTTACCTTTTCGATTACTTGGAAGTTCTTTACATGATTTATTCTAAAACTTGATAAATTTGGAAGTTCTTTACATAGTTTATTTTAAAGCTTGGTAAGAAAATGGTTAATTCTGTGATGCCCAATGATAATACTGATTTAATAATGTGGTTGCAGGAGCTTGCAAATATGGGATTGGACTATATTATTGGGTTTATACAGGCAAATACCCGGAGAGTTCCCCACTCTTTACCGGTGGGTATTTTGTTTCTTATTTTCATTATTGTAATTAATTATGTTTGTTTATATTGTCTGTTGCCATATACTAACATGTTATTGCTGAATGTAGCAGTTATGTATAGTTTGGTCTGGACTATCATTTGTTATCGATTTTATGTCTTATTGACGGCAAGAACCCTAGATGATATTGAAGAACTTGTTTCTTTTTTATTTCAAAATATATTCTTTAGTTTCAGTTTTAATTACAAAAAAAAGAGGCGTTTTGTTTTCAAATTTTTATATAGAAAACTGTAGACTTTGAAAACACAGATTCAGGAAATACAGTGAAACTAAAGTGGCATTTTTGCTATTAAAATTTAACAAGAAATGTAAACAAAAAACAAAAAGGGACACCAAACAGGACCTTATATCTAGAACTGACATTTTAAATTACATTGTCTAACACACCATTCCTGATTTGTCTGGTGACTCAATTATTAATGTGATATATCTATTGTATTTTCAGTGACTCGATTATTAATGTGATATATCTACTGTATTTTCAGGGAACTATTTCGCATGAGCAACCAAAACTTCCTTGGAGGTCTCCTGGTATGCTCACACTTCCAGGAATTACATATCCGGGAACTCCAAATTTAATGGTGCTCTTCTATCTTGCACTCTGTTCTCTATTTTCATTTCCTAGTGGCTAAAAAGTTAGCCTGTGATCTGATAATATGGGGTGTAAGATGCTGTTTACCTCCATACATATTAGTACCATGCTTCCAAAACTTGAAGTTTACTACTTATAGCATGCTTAATGACCCCGTTTTCACTTGCAGGGTCTTAAAGACATTGCAGAATCATTGTCTAGTTTAGACAGATCAGCTTCAGATACTATTGGTTTGGATAGGATAGAACAGCAGCGAAAGCCTTTGTTGAGGTTTGAGTCAGCTCAGTTTTGGTTCTTAGAATATTTTCCATCATGTGGAAGAATGCATAACATGCTTTCATTCTAACTTTCACGCATATGAATTCTAGGGTTCCTTACTTTTATACCCTATGGAGGGTTTGATATGATTACAATTTATCTTTCATGCCATAGTAATAATAATAATTGTAACAAAGTAATAATAAAAGTAAATTGCATTATTTTGATTCAATCATGCTTCTATTTAAAAGTAAATTGCATTATTTTGATTCAATCATGCTTCTATTTAAAAGTAAATTGCATTATTTTGATTCAATCATTCTTCTATTTTATAGGTGTTTATTTTGATTCAATTATCCTTCTATTTTACAGGTGTACTTCGACCAAGTGTTGATGGCAAAGTCTATTTTACAGGTGTACTTCGACCAAGTGTTGATGGCAAGGTCCTAATATGACAACTACCTAGCTATTCTTCACTCAGCTGTAACTTTTGTTTGCACAAATCATAATATACCTGTTAGTTTTATTTTAAACAATCATAATATCAACTACCTAGCTTTTAAGAGCTTTTCACTCAGCTGTAACTTTTGTTTGCACATATCATAATATACCTGTTAGTTTTATTTACAATTATAATATAGTGTCTTTGTTTTATTTTTTTGAAAACACTCAGCTGTAACTTTTGTTTGCACAAATCTATTTTTTTGGAAACAATCATAATATATGTGTCTGATTTTTATTTTTTTTGGAAACAATTTGTTTTATTTTTTTTGGAAACAATCATAATATACGTGCCTGCCCTGATTGTTATAGATTGTTATAGGAGCTGTTGTTTTTTTATTTTAATATCATTATTATTAATAACTATAAAATATATTAATTTATAATATAAATAATATTAATATAATTAAAATATTATTATTAGTAACTATAAAATATATTAATTTATAATATAAATAATGATTGAATATAATTTTTTTTTTAATATCATTATTATTAGTAACTATAAAATATATTAATTTATAATATAAATAATATTAATATAATTAAAATATTATTATTAGTAATTATAAAATATATTAATTTATAATATAAATAATGATTGAATGGAAGGATAAATTTTTTTTTAATAATTAATTTAAGATTTATTGAGTCTTTAAGATTTATTAAGTCTTCTTCTCATTTACCACAACTTATTAATGAAACTTATCACACAATGTTCTATATAATTGAATTTATCTTATTTAAATTTAAAACATTTTAAATTAAATTTTAATTTTTAAATTTTGGTTATTTTAATATTTAAAATTTATAATGTTTTAAAATTTTATTTAAACTATTATAAGTTTTCATTTTTATTTTATTTTAAATTTATTATTAAAATAACTATAACATAAATTTAATATTTTTATATTTAAAAATTTATTAAAACTAAAATTTGTGATTTATCTGGTTATTTTATGCGGATTTATTGGAGGATCTTTTTGCCAAATATATTATTCATAATGGCTTTAGTTGGTAATCAAAAAGTCAGAAAAAATCATTTTATGCAAAGATTTAGTTAAAATATAGAAAAGGTTGTCCTAATGATTTTGACTATCTATTTTGATTGTATTCTTAAATTATTTTAATAGACTTGGTTTCTAATTTTTGTTAAAATATTGTACTTTTAAAGTAAGAGATGTGTTTCATAAAAAAAAAAAAATGTTACTTATTATTTTCTATGTATTAGACTTATTAATATAATGTAAATAATATGCTAAAGTTAATATTTTTAGTATTTTCTAAACAAATTATCAAGTGTGTTACAATGACACTATAACATTTAAAATTTAAATAATCGTGAAATTCACATCATACTATTAACAATTTAAAAATTGAGCATTTATAAATTTCAATCCACAAAAATGATAGAGTTATTTAGAGAATCAAAAGTATAAAAATTTCAACAACTTCATCCATGATTTTTTCATGCCAAACTGTTGAACATAAGATTTACCTTTCAACCATAAATTCGAATGTTGACATGCTATTCACCTTTCAACGATGAAGTAGAATGTTGAACATGAGATTCACCTTTTAACATTTATGAACTATTATGTTAAACATAAATATAACCTTTCAATGATTATTATAAACTTTGGAACGATTTCAAATTTTAATTTTTCATTAAAAGTTTTTCGTAAGTTACAATATGGATATTTGGGTCTTAAATTTTTTTTATGCTTAAGATAAACAATATTTCTTTAATTGATGGAATTATGTATCATTTTTACCTGTAAGACGCACTTTATCTATCATTTTTGTGGATTGAAATTTTTAAATGCTCAGTTTTTAAATTGTTAATAGTATAATGTGAATTTCACAATTATTTAAATTTTAAATGTTATAGTGTTATTATAACACACTAAATAATTTGTTTAAAAAATACTAAAAATATTAACTTTAACATATTATTTACATTATATTAATAAGTCTAATACATAGAAAATAATAAGTAACAAATAAATTAATATATTTTATAGTTACTAATAATAATTATATTTACATTATAAATTAATATATTTTATAGTTACTAATAATAATATTTTAATTATATTAATATTATTTATATTATAAATTAATATATTTTATAGTTACTAATAATAATGATATTAAAATTAAAAAACAAATAAATTTTTAAAACTTTAAATATATGATAAAAAAACAAGAAAAACAAAAAAAAAGGAAACCCTAAAAATTAGCCACATTCGCCAATTTATGTGGCGACAACATATTGACCAATTTCTAAATTGCCTAATTCGACAACACATTGACCAATTTCTAAATGGCCTAATTCGCCATTCGCGAATGCCTTGAAACAACATTTTAACTAATTCGCCAAATCATTTGCAGAATGCTTGCTGGATGAATTTCAATGCTTGTCATTTTGATAATTTTTTTAAAAATTTGTTTTATTTGATAATTAAATTATATAACATTACTACTTTAAAAAAAAATCATTTTGAGTCAACCAGGAGTTTGCTTTGGTTTGGTGCTACTGACTTATTCCAGTTGCTTTTCCAAAACCGTGACCACTTTCTACCATCGATATATGAGGCGCATGAGATGGCTTATGAACATAACATATACGTTTAAAATCTAATTTGGGCAATCTATTTGGCATGTATCATATCAGCTTTGCATGCTTTCATCAATATTTTTTGGGTACCTTAATTTTATAGTGATTTTAAATTTTTAACTTATTTGGATACTAGGTTCAGAGACCAATTCCACCGCATATTAGCAGTGTTTAATTAGAACCGCCAATACAATTTTTTTTTACGCTAGGGTACTTTCCAATTTGTGAAATGTCACGACTGTCTTTAGCTCTTGTTGATGTATTTTCTGACACATTTTTTATATAAATATTTTAGCAATTCTTAAGTGAGACACTTTTATTTCGTTCAAGAAATATTTGAAAATGCATCTCTGAAATTTAGAGATACAGACAAGCTTGCATCTCTAACAATGTTTTGTGCATCTTTGAAATTCAGAGATATAGAAAAGCTTGCATCTCTAACAGTGTTTTGTGAATCACTTAATGCAATTAGTCAAACTCTTCTCTTCTATTGCAATGGTTTCTACATAACCTTGTCAATACAAAGTTCAACCACAAACATTTGATTAAATCCCTTGGAGAAGAGTTTGTGAAAGGTCTCTTAGATTTTCAATTTGAGACCATATCTAATGGTTTACCATAATTAGAGAAGGATGCAACACAGGATGTTCAACATTGTGTTACTCAACTAGGAAAAACTACTATGGTCCATCCAACGGGCTTGTGATTAAGCTCAACACTTCATCACCATATTCAACAAGTTGTATAATTGTTGATTGTACTTTTGTATTTGTTGGAAGGGTGGCTAAGGAATCTGACACTCAACATTTTACAGAAATGTATTTTTAGAATTCGGAGATGCATTTTCGGACACAATTTCAAATGAGACACACCTCTAAAAATAGAAAAGTTTCAAAGGTATGAGACACACCTCTGAAAATAGAAAAAATACACCTCTGAAAATAGAAAAAATAATCCCCTGTTTAAATCAACATGCCAACTCTTGCAAGTTATTTTAAGTATGATAGTAGGACATATGTTTTTCATTTATTTAAAACAATTTTAAAAACTTAATCTATGACATACTTTTACTCATGATTTGTATAATACTGAAATACTAGACCACAGCATACCCTTGAATAGTTTTTTTATTTCTATTTTTATTAACAGTCGGTTTGTTTTAAAGTTTAAATTTTTTTTTATAGTATTACATATTTTTATTTTTAAAAATTTATAAACTTTTTTTAACAATTTTTTTTAAATAAAAAATTAGTTTGAAACTATTTTGAATTGTTTTTTAAAGATTATTTTTAGAATATATTTTTTGAAAAATTATGTAATATTAACTATTTTTTAGTCTTTAATAAAATATATTTATGTGATTTGTTGTTAAAATTAGTGTTTTAATTTATAAAAATTATTTTAGAAAATTCATAAGCTAAAACAAACTCCTCTTAAATTTTATGTATCATATAACAAGAAATGGCAACACAAAACCTATTCAACTTTATATATGACACAATAATAGTTGGAGATTACTTTTTTCACTCTTATATCTTATATGTGCATATCAAACCCTTGAAAATTTGAAATTGCCCTTCATGTTTCTAAAAATATTTCTCCAAACGCGCTCAAATCACATCAAAATGTGTAATTTTGAGATTCATCCCATTTTAAATAGAATATAATCCAAATTTTCATCTTCCATCGATGTCCTTGAAAGTTTTTGAAAGAGTGTTAAATACAAGAGAAAACTATTTCGGAAATACAAGAGAACCATTACAAAACATTACAATTTTTGTAAGGCCTTGTATTAAAACAAAATCAAAGTAAAATGAAGTTATATTAAAGTTAAGGGAAAATAAAAAGTCACGCATTAATTTAAAAGTTATACTTAACAATTGTCTAAAAATACAAAAATATAATACATTCAAATATAAACTACTGGGTATGTCTAATCCCCAACCTCCTTTGCCGCATGTACTGCATGGTATTATATAACTCGACAACCATGCACTCCAAGAGGGACAATTGAGGAATGTCATCCTCAGAGAGTCTTAAATGTATGGTTGTTCTATCCATCTTTGTAACACATCAACAGACCGTCGTCACGCTCTCAACCTGCTCATCCTGAACCTTAAATACCTCCTGGTTAGCTGGCCTAGGTGGTCTTCCATAAGCGTATGGTGTCATGATTGAGTGTGACACCCTAAACCATGTCAGGTAGCCCTCAACAACCCAGTGTATAAGAGATGTCTCCGAACGATACTCCTCTGGTACCAAGTGACTCTCGAAATCATCCAGTATCGCACTAAGATCTTTGCGGCGGACGCCGGTAGGCGCAGAATATGATGAGTGTCTTAGATAATCCGCACGTAGCTAAATTAGGGCTTCTATCGCCCAGGAAGATAAGAATACATAAGAGTTAACCCGCATGTCATCCATCTAGAATATAAGAAAATGACGTCATGGATGGGTCCCCTGGTGCCCTTAATATAACATCTCTGGGTGCCACCTCTAATAAAAGTTGCATGCATGCCATGATTTATGGTCATGTAAGCAGAAGAACAAAAACCGAAATAACGTAAATTAACTAGTTAGCAGTGGGTTGTGTCAGCTCCAATATCTTCTTGTCGTGGTTTATAAATTTCAAACAATAACGCTCATGTTAAAAGATAATATCACCATCAACATCGATTTAGTTATTTGAAAATATATGAATTTCAAAATGAAAATAAATATACCTCTTTTTCCCATACATGCTTAGCAGCATGGTCGACATATATATATATAAAGTAAGGAGGTGTCAAATGAACCTCGTAGATAACTCTCTAAAGGAGTATCGACATCGACAACGACTTCCTCTTGGACTTTAGGGGGCTTCAAGAACTTCAGGTTCTACTGCATCATATGCTTGAGAGGCCTAAGAGAGTCGACTACGAGAATCAAACAGGTGGGAACCTCAGGGCTTTAAAGTAGATGCACCATCAAACGATTCATCGGGAACTCGTGGCCTCGTGGTCTTTGCTACGGCTCATTCACGTTGTACTTACGCGGTTTGAGACACGCGCCTGAGCCTAATCCAACCAGTGTTGTTTTTAGTCATTGCACCTGCGCTAGAAACAAAGACAAATATAAACATGTAAGAAAAACTCACAAATTCCACAAAATCAACCAAGTTTTTGCCTCAGTCCCATCTGGAGATATATCTCCAAAAACAATGCAAGAAAATTTGGAGATGTATCTCTGAACAAACTTGCATTTGTCTCCTATGGCAAAAACCTATTTTCGGCCCTATTAGTCCCCAAAAACCTCAATTCATGTTCTTCTAACCTACCAAATTCGTTGACACTACTGTCTATCGTACCTAATACATTTAATGTAGCCTAAACAACTAACTACAAATAAAATAATAAAAAGAGATTAAATTTTAAAATACTTATCTATTCAAAATGATGAAAAGTGGCTTCAATGTTTGATATGCTGGAAAGGAGTAGAAGTTTCAATGTTGCAGAGCTCCAATGAATCGTGTTTTAGTGAATGGATGAGAGAGTTAAATGTTGCAAAGCTCAAATGTTTTGTTTTGAGAATTTTTTAGAAACTGAAGAAGGAGGAAGAGGAAAGGTATGATGCGGGATATGAAACAATAGCGTCCAGAGACGCATCTGTAGACCACCCACTAACTTTTGAATAAATGGTGTTTACAGAGATGTATTTACGAACGCACTTTTTACGCATACGGAGATGCATCTCAGGATTAATGTTTGCCACAGTAATGATGCCTCTTCAATTTGGACAAGAAATGACTAAAATGCATGCGTTTTAAGATACGTCTCCGAACTTTAGAAGCAGTCTTAATTTTTCATAGTGGTATACGAGCATGGAAGTTTTCTCCAGGAGGAATTGGGTGAAAAATTTTATACCAGATAAAAATTTAATTTCAAATTTATTCTATCATAATTTGTACGAAAAAAATAAATGTAATTTTAAATTCATATATTTCATTATAAAAATTCTATGAGATGGATTGTATAACTATTTTGAAAAAGAAATCAAGAAGTATTATATTGGGTTGTGATTGATTAAATAGATCGTTAACTAGTTTCCCATAAACAAGTGATTTAATATTTTGACTATGAACCCGTAAAAAAAATTATTTTGACTATGAAAATAATTTGTTAAAAAGAATTATGTAAATAAATATTTTAAGTTTAACCACCTTTCATTCTCTTTCTTACCATTCATTTTCGTCTCAAATTATAATTGTTTTACAAAAATCATTTATCGTATACTCATATTATTTGTTTCAAAGTGCTAGTTTAAGGTTCAATTTTTTGTGATAATATTTATTTAAATTTATGTACTAATATAAATAACTTATTGATATAAATAAATCAACAATTTTATAAAAAAGCATCAGTCTATTATTTGTTCCTTTCTTTATCTAATCTATTTATAATTTATTAAAATAATACTCATCAATTTTGTGTCACATGCCACTTCATTCAATTTTTTATGTATCATTTTTTATCTTCACCACAACTCTCATATTCTTTCATTACTTTTTCTTTGGTGTGACGCTTTTTATATACCACTTTTTTCTGTTATTTTTTATTTCTATTTATCCCATTAAGTTATATTAAAATTGCATAAAATAAACTATTTTAAACGTAAGCTGTAAAATTAATTTGCATAATAAATTGTTCAATTGCGTTCTGCTATGTTATTTATCACCAATATCAACGCCATATCTTTTTATTCAACCTCCACCCTACCAACATCTATGACAAGCTCTAATAGTGATGGATATAATAGAGAAATTCCCAATTGAAACTTTTTCCCAAATATGCCTAGATTTCTTTCTTTTATCTATTGTTAGCTTTTCATGTTAGCTTTTCATTTTAGTTAAGAGAATTTCTTTTTTGCATTCTAAGACCTTCTTATATATCATGTGATTTTTTCTATATGCGTCTAAATTTCGGAGATGTATTGTTGAACGCACTAAAATTTAATTAAACATTAAAATATTTTGGAGATATATCTCCGAATATATTAAAATATTTTAGAGATATAACTCTGGAATAATTTGGAGCATATTATCGCGTCAGACTCTTCTCCTCCCATATATTTTCATTTTCATTCACAAACCTCTTCATCTCTCCCATTCCCAAATATCTCCAACTTCACCAAATAAAATTTCATCCGTCCGAAGCTCAAGTAATCATTAAGCACCATCCAATACATTACTCAACATCTTCTAAATCATATAATTTGGGTAAACTTTTCGAGTTTCTGATAAATATTCGAGTATTCTTGTAATGGAGTTAGAATGCATTGTTAGGTGTTGAAATGTTTATAAATCAGTTGAAACATAGTTTAAAGTAAGTGTATATATTTTTTGTTGGCTCAAATAGTCAACACACATACGCCACGTTCCATTAGATTTATTAACAAGTACAACATTAGATAGACAGATTGTGTACTGGGCTTCAAATATTAAATTTTCCTCTATGAGGTCTTTTACAGCTAATTTAGTAGCTTCCGCTTTCTTGGGAGACTGTCTACACCTACGTTGTACTACGGTCCTAGCGGCCGAATCTATGATCAGCTGATGGTAGGTGACATTGGGGTCCAACCCGGGCATCTCTGCAGCGCTCCATGCAAACAAGTCAGCATTCTTCCTAAGGCATGCCTTCAGTTGCTTCCTCGCTAAGTCGGGAGTTCCATGTCGATCTTCACTTGTCTGTCCGGGTCGTCACCGAGGAGGATGAGCTCGAAGTCGCCATATGGAATGGGGCACGTTGGATGGAGAGGCTCCCCGTTGTTTCCAGCCGTTGGAGATGTATCTGATGTTGTTCTGTTCTGCTTCTACTCGTCGCTGAAGCAGCTGTCGAGGTCGATAAATTGACATGGGGAACTGGCTTCTGCTCCTCGGACCGGGCTGGCTTGCTAGTAGTCTTAGGCGTCATATTGATCGAGTTTATCCCATTTGTTGCTCCTTCGAAGCATATCATTGCGACTTCAATGTCCCTGTGAAGAGTGACGACGCGTCCCCTGGTCGTGTAGTACTTCATCTTCAAGTTGACCGTGGAGGGAACGACAGTCAACTCAGCCAAGGTCGTTTTTCCCAGGATGCACTGGTATAAAGACAGACACTCTATGACCAGGAAACAAACTTTGACTTGTTTGGCGGTTTCTTCAGACCCGAAGGTGACGAGTAGCTCAATATAACCCCGTGGCTTAGTGGTGCTGCCATTGAAGCCTTGCAGGTCGGAGCCTACATATGGTGTCAGATGTCTCTCGTCGAGCTGGAGGGTGGTGAACAGGTGAGCATACATAATGTCGACGAAGCTCCCTTGGTCGACTAGGATGCAGTGGACGTCGAAGTTTGCCATCTGTGCTCTGATAAGCAAAGGAATGATGGAGTTAGGCGAACTACCTGACAACTCCTCTAGGTAGAAGATTATGGGGTTTGATTTCCCCTAGAATTTGACGAGGGTCACGGTCTAGTTCGATCCCGCATCAAGCCATAGTTTCGTCATGCTTCGCGACTTTGGTTCCCTCCTGGTTCCGTGAGTTGTGGGCATTGTTGGAAGCCTCTCTCCTCATACTGGATGTACGCTTGGGCTTTAAGAAGAAGGGCGTCCAACGAGTGAGGCGTCTCAATGCTCACTACTTTGACAAAGTCGCTATGGGAATGCAACCCTCGCTCGAGCAAGTATCTCTTCATCCCGTCATTCATGGAGATCTGAACAATCTCTAGGTTGAATCTCTCTATATAGTCTCAGAGAGATTCGTCTTTCCCTTGAATAATAGCCTCGAGCGACATCTCGGATTTCAGGTGTTGACGGGAGGCAGTGAAGTGCCTGGTGAACTGTGTCTTCAGGTCCTTCCACGAGGTGATGGATTCATGGTCGAGGATCTTATACCACACCATGACTCCCTTCCTTAGAGTCATGGGGAAGAGCCGAAACTTGATGGCGCCCCAGACGTTGTGGTAATCGAGCATCACATTGATGTTCTCGATGTGGTCGTCTAGGTCTGTCGTGCCATCATAGGTCGCCAAATTAAATGGTTTCTCCATTCTGACGGGGATGAGGGCCTCCATAATTGCACAAGTCAGAGAACTGCGGGGGTCGTCTTTGTTGCTTCAGACTGGTGATCACAACAGGGGACGTTCGTGCTGAGAGCTTCTGCTGTGGCATGACGAGTTCCTTGGTCGACCCTTTGGCTTCTCTGGCTGCCCGACGTCTTTGTTCTTTTTGGGAGTCAGGGAGCGCCGTTCCTTGCAAGGAGGAATGCGATACCGCTTCTGGGTGATCGCGACTTATGGCATCTCTAGCCATGAACGACGTCCGGGTTGTCGCAGTGAGTGGATTTGAGATTCATCCCGTTGGTCTCTCAGCTGGGGAGAGTGAGGACGAGTTTCTCATCATCGCGAGGACGGGCTACGAGAAACTGGTCACCGATGTCTCCGTTGGGGAGAGCGCGATTGTTGTTCTTTCTCCAGCATTCTGATGCATTCGTTTTACTGGAAAGTCATCAAGTTTGTCTGGTTGATTGTCGTGAATAAGACCACTGTGGTAGGATCGGCGTTGGACGAATCATGAATTGGATCAAAAACTGCTGGACTCTCAAAATGTTAAGCAGTGTTGTAGGTTGCATTGTTAGGGGAGGGAGAGGCGGTGAGCCTGTCTCTAAGGTCACATTTTTCAACAGCGGGTGCCATGCTGTTGTCGTGGTCGTCGTCTTCAATGAAGGCGGTGAAGGCAGCTTCGTGGACATTCTCGTTGACGTGTTGACTGGCCATGATCAAATAAGGTTGAAGATTTGCTTTGGTCCTTTGATTTTGGAGAAGGAAAATATGGAGGGGCAAAAGATTCCCACAGCCGGTGCCGCTGATCTTATCAGATCAGAAAGAGGATCAACATCCAGCAATGCGTCGTGAGCTTTGAGTTTTCTGGTGGAGGAGAAGAGGAGGGGGTGTACCTGCAAAACACTATGATGCCAAAGTGATAAAGCGAGTGAAAGAGAGAGCAAATACAGATAACGAGTGAGTTTAGAACACCTGATCCTCCTGTGGAGGAGGGTATTTATAATGTGCCCCCAATGATGGATCAACAATCATCTGCTTTGGATTGGGCCGTGAGGCCCATAATAGATGATTGCCAAGATCCCACGTGGTAGTAGGAAAGACCCGCACATGTCTTCATCTTGGGTCAACTGCCCTACGAACTCTGAGGAGTGGAAGTCCTGTTCTCTCGGACGTGGGTAGTTGGCTGATGACATATTCCCGCATGGAGAGTACATGGAGAACATGGGGAAGACGTCTAAGGAGTGTTTCCTCCTGCGGCGATGGCAGATTGGGCCTTTACGTTGGCCCCTCCCTGACGCGGAGCTGTGTTAAGTCGTGTCCAATGATGGGCCATCCTCAGGCCCAGTCCATAACAAGTATGAATCACATTTCTTCCCCTTTTTCACCAGGGATTTTGAACCGGGAGTCATCCTTTTTAGTGATTATTCAAATATGGAAGGGTCGTCTTGATAATCTCTTTCAAACAAAGTTCTTTCTAGGGATCCTATAGAGATTCTGTTTCTAGCGGGGGTGAAAATATTATCTAGGGACCTATGCCTCCTTTTATCTTGACCGAGGTAAAAATAGAGACCGCTCGTCAAAGGAGGGAACATGATGGTCGCTTTGTAATAACATACTTGGAAGTGACTTGTCGCGACCCTAATGATGCTGAAATTGCTTGCCATATAGAGTGTCAGGGGTAGCCCGGAGTCGTACCCTGGGTTATTCCCGGTGACCATCATACATAAGGGACTTTGATTAATAGAGTCGACTAATGTTAATAAATACTATTGGATGGTCGCTGAAATAATTTGGACTCTTATGTCTTGAACAACGTCGACATTGTGACTGAAGCTGACATCACGACTAACAATCTCCTAGATTGAGTGATTCTATCAATAGGTCAGAATTAAAGGGTATGCAACTCTTTTGAGGGTTACTCGATTTTGCTTTCTCTTTGTGGCTGAAAGTCTTAATAGATTGATCAAGAGGGCTTCTGAGCTTAGTATATTCTTTTTTAGGTTTTAAAGTTGCCCCCTATAATTTGGAGGTCGCTCATTTTCAATATGATGATAATACCTCAGTTTTTCCTGATCATTTGATTGAGAACTTATGTGTTATAAAAGTGGTTATGAGGAGCTTTGGGTTTGCTTCGGGTCTTAGAGTTAATTTTTATATTAGTAACTTGATTAGAATTATGTAGACCCTTCCTTTTTACATATAGATGGAGACTTTCTCCATTGTAAGGTTGCGCCTCTTCCTTTTAGAGACTTATGGTTGCCAGTAGAAGTCAACACTAGGTTAGAAACCACACGGGAACCTCTAGTGAACCTGTTGTGGAAGACACTTAATTCTTGGAATCAAAAGTATGCTAGCTTAGGGGAATAATTACTCTCCTTAAATTTTTCCTAAATGCTATTCTAGTTTTCTTTCTTTCTTTTCTTGAAATGCAAGTGAAAGTGTGGATGAAGTTAATAAGGATCCATAGGAGGTTCATTTTGGAAGGTGTGAAAGAGGACTCCAATATATTTTAGGTTATGTGGTATGATGTTTGCAAGTATAAGAAGAATTATGGTTTAGGTGTTAAAGAACTACGACTAGTTAATCTAGAACTAATACCCAAATGCAGATGGAGACTTCTGTCAGATGCTTCTATTTTTTGGTCTGATATCCTTTCTACTAGATATGGTCACTACGCCAGAAATGACTTTTAGCAGCGCAACAAAAGACAACGCTTTCTAAAAAAGCGCTGCTAAAGGGTCATGAAAAAAAATATAAAAAAATAGCATACCTAAGACATCGCTTGTTAAAAAAGCGCTGCTAAAGGGGGGGGGGGGGGGTCAAAGAAAGCGCTTTAAAAAAGCGCTGCTAAAGGGGGGGTCTATGAAAGTGCTTTTAAAAAAGCGCTGCTAAAGGGGGTCATAAGGCAGACCTATAGCAGCGCTTTTAAAAGCGCTGCTAAATGCCAAAAAAAGCGCTGCTAAAGGGGGTCCTAAGGCATACCTATAGCAGCGCTGCTAAATACCAAAAAAAGCGCTGCTAAAGGGGGTCCTAAGGCAGACCTATAGCAGCGCTTTTAAAAGCGCTGCTAAATGCCAAAAAAAGCGCTGCTATAGGTTTAAGTAGCATAAATTTAAAAAATTCCAATATTTTCACAGAATCAGAACAGTCTTTTTCTTTCTTATTTCCACTCGCGAACGTTGCCCTATTCAGAATTAGAACAGTCACCGTCGACGCATTCCGTCTGCGCCTCCGTCCGACAACCTCCGTCCGTCGTCTTTCCTCCGTTCATTCCGTCGTCACCTCATTCTGCCGCCGTCCGTCCATTGTTACGGTATTTGAAGTTTTTCATTTTGCATTTTTCTGGATTAATGTCTTAGTATTTCATTTTTTTGGATTATATGATGTTAGTGTTACTTCTTTTCTGAGTTTTTGACTTATTTTTGTTGATACCGTTGATGAAAATTACTCGTTTGATATTGGCTTGAGTTTTGTATACAAGGTGTTTGTTGAAATGCCACAATGAATTTACTTATGTTAACTTTTATTATATCTAGCCGTATAAAAGGTGTTTGCTGAAATGCCACACCTTATATGAGTTCTTTTTACTAATAATTTTTATAAGGGAAATACTGCACATATATTCAATGATTTTTTAGATTATGTTGCTTTAGAAACTTCACACTATTTGTGATTTAGATGAAAGCTTTAAGTTTCTGTTAATCTTGAAATTTATTTATTTTTCTTAATCCTTATTTTTCTATGAAATAGTCTAAATTCACAAATAATCCTTATTTATTTATTAAATTTTAAAACATAAATATATAGATCCGACAACTTTTTTGAAATAAAGTTTGTTTGGCGAGTTACACAACATTTAATGAATTCACGTGTCTTCATGAATGTGGATATAGTTTTAGAATGTATAGATCATTCATACAGCTTTATGTTTGTATATGTATAATGATGTTTGATGTTGCAGCATTACATTGTATCAAAATCTATATTTTGAGGGACTATATCTTTCGTCTTCTTCAATTGCAAGTGCCATGATCAATCTTATTCCCGGAGTTACATTTTTAATAGCAGCCTTTGTAGGGTAATTAATAACTAACTTAACTTATATTTGTTAGTCAATCAAAATTCAAACCAATAATAATATGTTTCTTTGAATATTTTACAGAATGGAAAAAGTAAATCTTAGAAGTTTGAGAACTATAGCCAAAATTGTGGGGACTTTGATATGTATTTGTGGAGCTTTGTCTATAGTATTGTTGAAGGGTCCAAAACTATTAAATGCAACGATCATACCTTCAAAATCAATCATGGCTGGAAGTGATACTGATAAGAATTGGTTGCTAGGATGTGTTTTTCTTTAGGCAAGTAGTGTTGCCTGGTCATTTTGGCTAATTTTGCAGGTACTTAATTTCAGTACAATCAAAGTCTTAAATAACGGTCTATGCTTACGCGATTTTAGTCGGCACAGGTGTTAGTGGTTGTTGCGGATGTGAATTAACCATAATTAATTCCTTATCATAAAAACCGTCAATAACAGAATCAATAACAAAATCAATATCGGTACCATCAGAGACTGTTTTTTAAAATCTTAATAATTAATACTTATGATATAACTATTATTCTATAAACATATAACATTTCACCCTTATATATTTTTCAGGTTCCAGTTTACAAAAGTCATCCTAATTATTTATCACTGTCAGCTTGGATGTGTTTCATTTCAACATTACAATCAGCCGTAGTGACAGTATTCTTGGAGCCAGACCTTAATGCATGGAAGATTAATTCTCTACTTCAATTTGGTTCTACTTTATATGCGGTAATTTTTCATGATGATACACACCAATATTTATACATCATAATCCTAGATAATTTGTAATAAATATATTTTGTAGGGAATTATGGGATCAGCGGTTATGTTTTGTCTTCAAGCATGGTGCATAACACAGAGAGGACCTCTTTTCTCTGCATTGTTTAGCCCTCTTGTGACAATGATTGTGACTGTATTGGCTGCTTTGGTACTTCATGAGGAAATATATATTGGAAGGTAATGATAATGAAGATTAATTCTATAAATACATATTTAATTATTAATCTGATTAACAAAAACTTCAAATAATGATAAGAACTGAAAATTTCATAGAAATCTAGTACTTAATGATCTACATGGGCCTGTTCAAGTGTATTGTTACTTATCTATTATTGTTTTTGCTTGTGCTGTTGTTAAGATGAATCATGTTCTATTGAATTAAGCTTGTAAGACATTCAATTGAATAATGATACAAAGCTTGAAGAAAACCGTGTATTTGTGGCTGATAGTGAACTCCATGCAGTCTCATACAGAATTCAATAGTCAAGTAAAGATTGTTAAGTTTATTTCTTCCTAATGTGACATCTGATATTGTATCTATTTGTAAAGTTATCAGATTTGTAATTATATGTGAATTGATTGTATATGTGATTTTGTTCTGAGGATCGGACTGTATTGTAATATATTTAAGCAGGTTTATGTGTATAATATTTCAAAGTGATGAATTATAATGTATACTTTAGTTATTGTGTATAATATTGCAAATTGATGAATACACAAAAATAAGACCAAAATAATTGTTATATATAAGGCCAAACTGTTGAACTAAAGACCTGAATTATAAGCAGGGAATGTATTTGTTATAAGCAGGTTTATTGAAAAATATATAAAAAATGTGATTATTTAAAAAAAAAAAAATTCAAAATCGTGAAGAATAGACAACGCTTTTAAAAAAAGCGCTGCTAAAGGGGCAAAAAGAGGCATAAAAAAGCGCTGCTATAGGTTGGAAAATGAGGGTCTAAGAAAGCGCTTTAAAAAAGTGCTGCTAAAGGGGGGTCTAAGACAGCGCTTTAAAAAAGCGCTGCTAAAGGGGGGGTCTAAGAAAGCGCTTTTAAAAAGCGCTGCTAAAGGGGGGAGATGAAGGGGGATTAGGCAGCGGTTATGAAAGCGCTGCTATAGGGTGAAAAAAGCGCTGCTAAAGGCAAAAAAAAAAACGCTGTCTTTACCTTTAGCAGCGCCACTTTAGGCAGCGCTTTTAAGCGCTGCTAAAGGCAAAAAAAAGCGCTGCTAAAGGTCTTTTTTGGCATAATGGGTGCCTCCCTTGTTTTCTCCTTGTGCGAGGGAAGGTATTTGGAACTTCGCTCTGTTCCTTCATGGTGGAAATGAGTGTCACTTCTTAGATCCAAAAAGTATGATCCTTTTAATTGTGTTCGAAGATGGGTAAGTTAAAAAGGTAGTGATATGTCTTTTGACTTTTTTTGGAAAAAACTTTGGATAGGGAGTATACCTCTTAAGATTATGTTTCAGAGACTTTTCACCATCTCCTAGTTTCAAAATGGAATTGTGGGTGAGATGACGACGTGGGAAGAATGAAGGATTTCTTGGGATCTTAGATGGATGAGATCTTTTTACGTTCTTGTAGAACCTTTGGTTTTTTGTTATTTCTTTTTGGTTCTCCAAGATTTTTAGTTTAATGAGGAGAGTGATAGGCGGGTCTGAAGACATACTAAAGATGTGTTTTTTTTCTCCATGGCGTTTGCTTATCAAGTCTAAGCAAGCCTCTGTCCTCTCCCTGAGGCCCATGTAGCCAGTGTGAATCTGACTCTACCCCTTGTTTGGGAGAGTTAGGCTCCCTTTAAGGTGGTGGTTTTTTCTTAACATCTTATGTAAGATAGGTTCACGTCTAGAGAAAGCGTGTTCAAGCGGAATGTCAGTGTTGAACTAGAGAGGATCTCTTGTATTTTGTACAAGGATTGACTCGAATCAATCTCTCATTTATTTATTACTTGTAACTTACTTTTTAGTGTCTGGTAAAAGATCTTTAGGTGGTTAGGGGTGAAGTTGACTTTTTCTAGGTAGTTTAAGACTATTTTTGAGTTTTTTTCTTTAACATCTTAGACTAAGTTAAGGTGATGTTTTGACATGGTGTGATGCAGACCATTTGGTTAGTGTGTAATGCTAAATTGTTTTCTGATTCGTCAACAAATAGGAAAGAGATAGAGGAAAATAGTATTTGTTTTGGCTTGTAGTTGATTTTTAACAGGTTAACATTAATCTCATTCCCGTTCTATGAATGAATTTAGAAACTTATCCTGTGTCTGAACCGATAACAAATCAAGAATTCTGGTCTAATCTAGAGGTGTTTAGTGGTTTTTTTTTATGTTGTTTGCAGTTTTTTTAGTTTGTCGATGATGGATTTTGTGGTCTTTACTCTAGCCAGATTTTTGTTGGGTGGAGCTTCGTAGTGTGGTGCTTTTAGGAGATTTTTTTTGCTCTTTTTTAGGTGCTATTTGTTTTTATTTTTGGGTTTTTGTTTTCTGTATTTTTGCTTGTCAGTTTTTATTTTGTTTTCTTGACACTCCTTAGGCCATTTTGACTTTAATCTCTTGTATGTTGTTAAATTATATCCTTTTTATGCATTATTTTGTCTTGTTTTTTTTTTTAAAATTTTTTACTGGCATATATTAATTGAGCTATCATAACCACCATAATTTATTCTGTTCGAGAACCAAAAATGAAAGCTTTAGCTCTCGAAAAGGAACTAAAAATAATGAGAGTTTGATGATAACTGTCTTGAACGCTGACTTCCAACTCATTTATGGCAGTACAAGATGGATTTGTATGGTTAACACTCCAATACCTAAATTCATTGCTCGAGAAGAGTAAAGTAAAATTGAAGGCAAAGATTGTGTATCTTCTCATAAGATACAAATTATTTTATATGTTGGGTTGAGTAGAGTGGATTTGAGATTGATTAGGCCTATGTTAATTAGACTTTGAGCCGATCTAAAATAATATTACTTTAATATATTTATAACTTATTATTTAAAAATTATTATATGTATTGGTTAAAAAAAATGTATTGTGTGATTTTATTATAGAATAAAAATAAATATTTTTTAGTTGAATTGATGCAGTAAAACTCTCCATCAATTTAAATCTTAAAAACAAGTTACGAAAATAATTTAAGTAGACAATGTAAAACAATATTACACATACATTAATCAAAAATTTTAAATTTATCATATGATATAAATACTTTAAAAATAAAAATATGATTTAATAGAAAGAAAACTGTCATTTGTTGACAATATAAAATATTTTATTCCTTTTTCTCTAATAATATTATAAATTTATAAAATGTCAATTCGTCTCCATATTTTATTTTGCTATTTACAAATTTGTTATTTAGAATCGTATTATAAAATCATTTTTACTAAAAATAATAAAAATTCATTTTTAAAGAATTTTAAAAAAGTTTATTCACCTTTATCACTTTTTATTTACTAAGAAACACCCAAACCCGTTTCAAACCCAAACCCAAACCCAAATCCGTTTCTCAGAAACCGAAACTTGTTCGTTCATTCGTGTACTTCCCATAGCTTATGCTTCTCAGATGAATATGGAAGCTCCATAGCTCTTTTCGCTCTTTCGTCTTCAATCTCGCTCCATACCAATTTCTGTTCAATCCCGAACAATTCTCAATCTCTCTCTCGATCTCAGAAATCGATAACTACATAATTCACTTGTAAACAGCTTTATACTATCGACAATCAAGTAAGCTCCTTCATGAGTTTTACATTTCTTCTTAATTTCCATTTCAATCATTTTAATTTTTGGTCAAAATTACAATTGATAGATGGATCAAGGGAGGCAAGTGTTCACGGTGGACCTTCTTGAACGACATGCTGCAAAGGGGCGCGGAGTTATCACTTGTATGGCTGCTGGAAATGATGTCATTGTTCTTGGAACTAGTAAAGGATGGGTCATTAGGCATGATTTTGGGGTTGGCGATTCATTTGGTAAACTTTCACCTTTTTGTGTTGATACAAATTTTCTATTGATTTTTGATCTTGCCTTGTGTTCTCCATAGTGGAAATGAATTGACATTTGATCCCCTTTTGATACGGGGTCTTAAATTTAGTAACTTTAGTATATTGAGTGTCTAATTTGGTGATTTATTTGTTATTAAACTGAGATATAGAGCATGGTTTTAAATTGCGGTCGCGGATTGAAATTGGCTGATGTAGTTTCTACTGGGGTCACGGGTGATCTTAAATCACACTGCAATTGCGGTCAGATGCGGTTGCGGAGGCCACCGCATCACCAATATTGCGGCTGCAATTGCGGTTGCGGAGTGCATTTTAAAACCATGATATAGAGTTGGGGTTTTCTGTTTCAAATTTCATCCATTCTGTTCTATTGGTTGATAATGCTGGGATTTGTAGTTTTTCTTGTGGTTTAGTATCAATATATTGCTTGTTCGGTTGTGTTGATGAGTCTGATATATGATTCTCTGTGGAGTACAGAGTTTGATCTATCTGCAGGTCGTCCTGGGGACCAGTCAATCCACAGGGTTTTTGTTGATCCCGGGGGGTGTCATTGTATTGCCACTATCGTTGGTCAGGGTGGAGCTGAAACTTTCTACACTCATGCAAAATGGGCCAAGCCGCGAGTTTTGAGCAAGTTGAAAGGTCTTGTTGTAAATGTTGTTGCATGGAACAGGCAACAGATAACTGAAGGTAGTCAGTTAATTGCTTATCTGGCTATTGCGCTATGATTAATGTACAACACATATATAAGGAAGTCATTCTCTGCTTGAGGTTCTGATATAACTTTCAAAATGTAGTTTCCACAAAGGAAGTCATTCTCGGTACAGATAATGGTCAACTTCATGAATTGGCTGTGGACGAGAAGGACAAGAAGGAAAAATATATCAAGTTTCTCTACGAATTGACAGAACTTCCAGAAGCTTTAATGGGTTTACAGGTATATCTTCTTTCTGTGTAGTGTTTTAGGTTCTATTTCTGAAGATTTTGTCTTTGGTTTCATCCAAATTTTAAGAAATTTAAGTTAAAGACTTGTTTCTAGGTTCTAAATGTAATTAATGCATTCAATTTCTTGTTCTTGTCCTTTCTGTTCAGATGGAAACGGCTAGCGTAATTAATGAGACTAGATATTATGTGATGGCAGTTACTCCTACCCGGCTTTACTCTTTCACTGGCTTTGGGTCACTAGAAGTAAGTCAAATGCTATAAAGTTGCACATTTCCGGTTTTCATTTTTCCCCCTCTTTGGGTGTGTTCATGCCAGTCAACAGGGGCACAATACAAGCATGATATCAAAGAATAAACACTTGAGTCACAACACAACTTTTTGTTCTATATACTGTTAAATTTGGCTTGGACTCTTTGTCTTATGTACGTGCTGCAATGTGTTATCTTTCCGTCTGCTCCATTTGGGTTTGGTTTTACCACCGTCTCATTTGCATGGTGCCATGTACTAGTTGAGGCATTGTCTGGTGTGTATCATCTTATAATTTAATTAGTAATAAGGCAAATGCTTGTGTCAAAATATAGCACTGGCAAATATAAGAAAATCATTGGTTGTTACTTATTCTAAGTGTGACTCCTTGTATGTGCTCTATTTAGTGTTTTGTTGCTCCTATATAAGGAGGTCTTTAGTTTGAATTCAGTAACATGTTATCTTGAGAAGTGTTTTTTAAACACTAGACAAAATGTTGTCACACGGTTTGTTGAGTAAATATTCAATCTAATATACACGGACATTCACATATTCTCAGAGAGAATGGGGGGAGGGAGAAGAAGAGTAGTTTTATCATTTAAGTACTTGTTTTTGGGGCAAATATTATCACATGCTTTGTTGAGCAACAAAATTTTAGAGTTCTTTTCCCGTACCTTGATTTATTTTTCCATTTTAAGAATTAAAAAAATCTTACATAATATTTGTGAACAGGTGATTAATATTATATAGTGTGTTTGTGCTAAAACATATTGTTTTATTCTATTGCACCATTAAATATTTTTCATTTTATATTTTACAAGTTTGTAAACTTTGCTAATTGTTATACAAAATGCAGACTGTATTTGCAAGTTATTTAGACCGTGCAGTGCATTTCATGGAACTTCCAGGTGACATACCAAACAGGCAAGTAGTTTTTTTTATTCTTACCGTAATGATAATAATAAGGTTTTAATATATGTTTGGTTGTAGCACATGTAAGTTATTTTGGTTGGATTTTCTCCCAGCAAAATAAAAAACACAATTTTCTATCCCTACTGTCCATTGCCATTACTAAAACAGTGAGGTGGTAAACGGGTGCTGATGTGGCATTGCTGACTCATATTAATGAGGACACTAATATTGCTGACTCATTGTTTTTAAATATAAATAATAAAGAAACCCAGGAAACTTCCTTCAAAAAACATGAACACTTGAATTTTAACCTAAAAGCTCATACTCTCTTCAATCCAGAAACAAAATCCACTGTCATTTTATTTGATGCTTCCAGATAAAAATTCAGGCATGAAAAGGGCACACAGAATGATGAAAAGCAAAAGCATATCAACTGCAGTCTCTGCACGTGCAAGCACTTCATGGTTCACCCTGCTTTTGTGAAACCGTACTCCATTGCATGCAGCCTATCAGAGAAAACCTGAACAGAAATCCTAATGATGAAGTCTTTAGTTGAAGTTTTGGAAATGGATTGAGTGTTATGGATGATGAGTCCAGAGACTGTTATGCTAAATAGAATCAAGATTCCTTAGACCGAGGAGGCTGATGATGAGGATTCTTGGGGTGATAACAAAAACCAAGTCGGAGGAGTAGAAAAAGACCCTTAGATAGAATTACAATCCCACCACTGTAATCTTCTCTAAGCTTGTGACTGTAAGGATGACTTGCAAATTGACCAAGTGAAACAAAATGCAGGCTGGCAGGGAGATTACACCAACATAAGTTCAAGATACAATAAAAAACGAAGCTATAGAAATTGCAATCGAGAACCCTCATGATTCCAGGATTCATGTTGTTTAAATGAAATAATAAGGAAACACGAAAATACCCATATAATGAACAGGCACAAAGTTTAAAAGGGGAAGATTTTAAAAGAAACAGGCTTTTCTTTCTTTTGACTACTTCGAAAAATGCTCGAGTAATGGAAATGTTGTTTTGATGATTGAGTTTTTGTGTTGAAAGATTTATGTTTATTTTTTTTAAATTAAGAAATAATGAGTCAGCAGTGCTAGTACATACATTAATATGAGTTAGCAACACCACATTAGCTTCAGTTTGCCACCTTACTGTTTTTGTAATGACAGTTGACAGTGGAACCAAAAATTATAGTTTGTGATTTTACAGGGAGGAAATCCAAACAAAAAACTTATAGGACTAAAACAAAAAACTTCTATATTTGCAGGGACTGACTGTATATTTATACCTAATAATAAAAATATTCAATTTAAAATGCTAGGAATTTGGAGGCCGAAAATTCCCTTGATATTTACAAATTTTCACATTCAATTCAGTTGAATAGTTTAGAATAATTAACATATCACAATGAGGTTGTGCAAATTTATGTACAAGAGAGAATCTCTCAAGAAAAGGAAAAATAAAAAATAAGGAGACTAAATCAGTCAGTAGTAAATAGAGAATAATCTACAAATTTAAAAATTCTCTTGATATTTATAGTTTTCAACTGTGTTTTCTGCTCTAAGAATTCATTTTATTGGTTATCTTTCAGTGAGTTGCATTTTTACATTAAGCAACGAAGAGCTGTACATTTTGCATGGCTCTCAGGAGCTGGCATTTACCATGGTGGCTTAAATTTTGGAGGGCAACAAAGGTATTTTAGGCCATGACTTAATATTGTTATTTGTTAAATCTACATTGAATTTGAATTAGAGCATGCTTATTATGTGAGCCATGGTTCTGCAAATACCATTTCAGAGCACGCTATTTGTGCTTCATGAGTGGTTCTAAATGTTGTTTTTTGTAAACCCTTCCATATTGTGTGTTCTTAGGAACTTATTCACCTTTGTTTCTAATCTTTTAACTACTTGATAGCTCTTCAAGTGGAAATGTAAATTTTATTGAAAACAAGGCTCTTTTGAACTACTCCAAGTTGTCTGAAGGAGTTGAAGCAGTTAAACCAAGTTCAATGGCATTGTCTGAATTCCATTTCTTGTTGCTTTTAGAGAATAAAGTCAAGGTGTGCATGCACTTATCTATCATTGTTTTGTTTGCAACATAGTGTTTATGTCGTGCCCAATATGTTTCCGAGTTAACTTTTCCTTCCTAAATTGTTTGAACATCTATAGGTTGTAAATAGAATTAGTGAGCATATCATAGAAGAACTTCAGTTTGACCAAACTTCTGATTCAGCATCAAAGGGTATTATTGGATTGTGTAGTGATGCCACGGCTGGTTTATTCTATGCGTATGATCAAAACTCCATCTTTCAGGTTTTTGTTCTTTGACAACTACATCCTTCTTTATTTTGGATCTGACTGTCTTGGTTGTGATCAATGTTGCTTCTGATTTGTTAATAGGTGTCTATCAACGATGAAGGTCGAGATATGTGGAAAGTGTATCTTGACATGAAAGAGTATGCCGCCTCTCTAGCAAATTGTCGTGACCCTTTTCAAAGGGACCAAGTATATTTAGTGCAGGTAACATTTATTTGCATTTATTGTGACTTCATATAGTTTATTTGGCAACATAAATTCAAGGTTTTTTTTTACCACAATGCCGTGGTTTAGTTGTTGACTAGATTAGTTTATGGTGCAGGCGGAAGCCGCGTTTTCCTCCAAAGATTATTTTAGAGCTTCATCTTTCTATGCCAAAGTAATTTCTCTTTTTAAGTTCACTATATTAGTGTATATGGTAAATGCCTTTTGTGCTGAAGACATATGCCTATCACACTCTCACCTTTCAAGTAGTATAATTCTTGGGAATTTGTTATGGTATAGTTTAAGATAAAAAAGTCTGACAGAAATATCAAATATGCTTTGCAGATCAATTATATTTTATCATTTGAGGAAGTCACTTTGAAGTTCATCAGTGCTGGTGAACAGGTACTTTTCAGGTTTTTGGGCTTTAAGCTATATGAAATCGAAGAGATAGCTTTTTTTTATTCCAGACATCGTTAATTGCTTACTTCCAGAAATTTTTTGTTTTAGTGTTGTTTGGCTTTGATTATATTCTGCCGCTTCAGACTTTTCAAATCTGAAGCATTTCTGTGCATGATAAGTGGAAACTCATGATTTCTTATGCGTGTTTAGTCTTTACAGCTAATGCTTTCTTATGCAAATTGATTTGAATCGGTGAACCGTGTTTTCAAAATTTATGGAATTAACATTTGGCTCGTGCATATGCAAATTCCCTAATTTGTCTTTTTATTTGCAGGATGCTTTGAGGACTTTCTTATTGCGGAAGCTTGATAATTTAGAAAAGGACGACAAATGCCAAATAACAATGATATCCACATGGGCAACTGAATTATACCTGGACAAGGTTCTACTGTGTGCTTGACACTTGATAGGAAAATTGTATACCACTTTTATTCCTTTATCTCTCACTCTGTGAACAATTGCATGAAAAATGAAAAATGTTTTGTACTCTTCTCTGAAGTTGGAATAGAAGGGTTAGTATACACAAGAACCATTCTGAACACCTCTAAGTACAGTAGAAGATAAACTTGTTTGTCAGGAAGAAATAAATTCCCACTATGGCTATGGAAAATTAAATTACTACATCAGTTGTATTTTCCATCACTTTAATTGTGAGATATTTTATGTATACTTATTAATTATAGTTTCATATATTGATCCTTAGATAAATCGACTGCTTTTAGAAGATGACTCTGCTTTGGAGAATAGCAATTCCGAATACCAATCCATTATTAAAGAGTTTCGTGCTTTTCTCAGTGACAGCAAGGATGTATTGGATGAAACAACTACGATGAAACTTTTAGAAAGGTATACTTGATGCGCCTGACTTCAATTTTTGGTGCATGCCCGTTTTCTTCAACTTTATTTATACAATCGTGGTCCCCTAATCTGCCTTATAAACCTTATCATTCGATAACATTTTATTTTATTTTATTGCTTTTCAAATTAATAAAAAAAGAAGGGTATTCCAATTTACTTCTTAGTTTATTTCTGCGTCATTTAAAAGTTAGTTTTTTATAATTCTGATTTGCAATTTTTGACAGTTATGGAAGAGTTGAAGAAATGGTTTTTTTTGCTAGCTTAAAAGGGCAGTATGAGATTGTAGTTCACCATTACATTCAGGTGCTTTGGTTCCACTTTTGTCATATTTGGCTACTAAAGACTTTTATTTCCAGATCTGTTACTTTATTGGAATATACTATCTGACTACGACTGTTTCTCTTTTGTTGTCCTTTCTGTTTTTGTTCATTCTTGATTCAGCAAGGAGAAGCAAAAAAAGCACTGGAAGTGCTTCAGAAACCTTCTGTGTCTGTAGACCTTCAAGTAAGGTTCTTCCTGAAATTTTACGCTATTATTTTGTTTGGGGCTAATGCTTCTCAATCACTTTAGACAAGTATATATACAACCATCAATACTGATTGTCCTATGCAGTATAAATTTGCTCCGGACCTTATTGCCCTTGATGCATATGAAACTGTGGAGTCATGGATGGCTACAATGAATTTGAACCCAAGGAAACTGATTCCTGCAATGATGCGTTATTCAAGTGAACCTCATGCAAAGTACTGCATTTTCATAATTGCATTTTCAATCTTTCAAATGTTTAAGTCAGAAATAAAGAGTTCAAGAATTCATTTTAATTTTATGAACTGTTTTAAAATGCAGGAATGAGACACACGAAGTCATTAAATATCTTGAATTTTGTGTTCATAAATTGCATAATGAAGACCCAGGTGTTCATAACCTGCTGCTTTCTTTATATGCAAAGCAGGTTGAGTGGTTTTCTTTAATATTCTTATTGTACTGTTGTGCATAAAATATATTTGCTCCTTCCATCCCTTTATATAAGACTCCTTCAATTCATTCACACTATTTCCGTTGCTAAATTCAGGACCTTGTTGGAAAATTTATTTGCCCCTTTTTATAGGATTATCTTCAAATTTGCAACTGGATTAATTATTTCTATAACAAATTACTCATAATGGCATTACCTGTTCTTTTTGTAAACAATAATATCTTGATTTATGTGTTTTGGTCTATGCGTAAAAGTTGTTTCCATTTTTATCTACTCAGGAGGATGATAGTTCACTTCTACGATTCCTAGAATGTAAATTTGGAAAAGGACCGGAAAATGGTCCCGAGTTCTTTTATGATCCCAAGTATGCTCTACGTCTTTGCCTCAAGGAAAAACGAATGCGTGCATGTGTTCATATATACAGCATGATGTCTATGCATGAAGAAGCCGTTGCTCTTGCCCTACAGGTGAGACTACACAGTGATTATGTTCCTACTTACCACTGCATTACTATGGTAAAACTTAAAAAAGGCAGTAGTATTGCAGCAGTACTGTAGAAACACCTGCTTTACATCATTTGTGATGTTTCATCACTTGCAATTGTACCTTACGAGCTTTTGCTGTACAACTAATTCTAATACATTGGTATTTAACTTTTTGTACATTAAAATTCTGAAGTTATGGAATAATTCATTGATGAGGCCCAAAAGTACTCTTCATTGTGTTTTTTTCATCTCTAATTCGGTCTTGTCTCTGCTATGTCTGGAATATGGTAATGACTGAATCTTAAAACTTGGAATCATCCTGCAATTTTGTAGATACATACTTCAACTAGAGCCAGTACTTGAAAAGTAGTAGAAGACGACCAGTCAGAAGTGCCTTAATCTACAAAAAGGGTTCTTTCTTTTCTGACTTTTTTGGTTCTATGTTGTTTCTCATTCTAGGTTGATCCAGAGCTAGCTATGGCTGAAGCCGATAAGGTTGAAGATGATGAAGATTTAAGAAAGAAGCTTTGGCTCATGATTGCCAAGCATGTTGTTGAACAAGAAAAAGGAACCAAGAGGGAAAACATACGGATGGCAATTGCATTTCTTAAAGAAACTGACGGCTTGCTGAAGATTGAGGATATATTACCGTTCTTTCCAGATTTTGCCCTGATTGATGACTTCAAGGTACATTAATTTTTGTTCTTAGTTTGGCATCTCAATTAACAATATTCAACTCTGGTCAATTTTCAATGTATATTGATGATACTTATTACTTACTAGTTCATTTTTGATTAGTTACAATCTGTTTCCATGTAAATGAAATAGCATGGCTTCCTTTCATACTATTAGCAATGCTTTGTTATATGCCAAGTCATTTGTTGTTTATCTGAATTTATGCAGGAAGCTATCTGCTCATCATTGGAGGATTACAACAAGCAAATTGAAACGTTGAAGGAAGAGATGAATGACACAACCCATGGGGCTGATAACATCCGAAATGATATCAGCGCACTTGCTCAAAGATGCACTGTTATTGACCGCGATGAGGAATGTGGGGTATTGATCTTCCATTCTTCCTGATATACATTTGACGAAGTTGCGATATTGTTGTTCATTCTTTTACTTGTGGTTGTGTACCACAACTATGTTAAGATCAATCTGCTTTCGACTGTTAGCTGCACAGCTTTTACTTGTTTTTATGAATCCGTGGTTGAGATGGTTGTTAATCTGACTCCCTAGGTATGTCGGCGAAAGATTCTTAATACTGGTAGGGAGTTCGGCATTGGTCGTGGTTATACATCAGTAGGACAAATGGCTCCATTTTATGTCTTTCCATGTGGACATGCCTTCCATGCACAATGTCTCATTGCCCATGTGACTCGTTGTACAGTTGAAACCCATGTGAGTAGACAAATTGTTTCTCCTATTTTAATGACATCTCTTTATGACCATCTCTCGCTTATGCTACCTGAAAGTTTATTGTTCTCAGTAGTACCTTCAATTTTTCAAAATCAAAATCAATAAGTGGCTTTATTCAAAATAATTAAGAAATCAATGAACTTTCACATTGTTTCAAACTAGTTGAATACTAAGTTGAAAGGGTACTCAGATCCTATGTCTAGCTATTAATATAAATGACTTAGATAGTTTGAGAGGGTTTTTTTGTTGCATTAAGTTTATTAACATTACAAAAATATACAACACTCGGGCATAAAAGCGTTTAGATCTTTGGATTTGACTTCGGTACATCGTTTAAATGTATAGAATATAAATCATAATCTGAGATATATATAGCAACTTTGGACTGTGAAATAGTAAGATACTAGACAGCCACATGTACTTTTTAGCAACCTCAAAGGCTTCCAAGAATTAGAAGTTTATATCTTATAATTGTAATTGGTAGTTTTGAGTACTTGCAAGTTAACTCAATTAGCAATCCCATGTATTAACAATGTAGTTTAGCTTTCTATTAAAGTTGTATTCAAATAATGTTATGATTGACAGAATCCATTTGCATGTACTTGTCACACCACCTCAAACTATTCTTATTATCTCCAACACCCTCATTAAATAAATTCTTTTGGGAAATGTGGCAGGCTGAGCATATTCTGGATCTACAGAAGCAACTTACTTTGATAAGCAGTGAATCAAGGAGAGAATCCAATGGCAATCTTGCTTTAGAAGGGACCATTCCTAGCATGACCTCTGTAGATAAGGTTAGTTCAGAACTTAATTTCATGCATCAATAAAATCTATCAGTTGGTAATGGAAGAAGTTGTGTAGCTTAGCACTGCATTTTACCTGCATTGAAGTTTCACTTTCAGCTTCAATTTTACTTTACTTGCTCAGTATTACAAGTTAATTAGGCATGAAATGAGGTGTTAAATGCTGATGCTTCATGAATTTGATGGCAGCTCCGATCACAACTAGATGATGCTATAGCTAGTGAATGCCCATTTTGTGGTGACTTGATGATCCGAGAGATTTCTTTGCCATTTATCCATCCTGAGGAAGATCAGCATGTGATATCATGGGAGATAAAGCCAAACGTTGGAAGCCAGAGAAGTATCCCATTATCTGTCTGATTTGCAGTGTGAGAAATCCTTGTTCATCTCTGTACCGTAAACACAGTTCTTTGCAATGTGTTTTGTTGTGATATTTCGATTTATTTTATTTTTTAAGTCACAATTTTCCTTTTTATTTTGCAATTGGCTCTCTGTTTTCTGATTGCCATGGAAAAAATTTGTACTCAAATCCCCAATGTAAATCCTGTATCTTAATGTAATATATAAATATATATAATTGTGGGTATAGATAACTGTTTATCGAGGAACATTGGGGATTGGAATTTTAGAAAACTGAACTCTCATATTATCTATATAGTTTGTAATACTGAAATTCAATCAATTCATAAGACAAAAATAAAGGGAACTATAGCTATTCTATAATCGAAGAGGTAGACACTATTGGTCGAATTGCGTTAACAAAGATCGATCATGTCTATTGTCTTTTACTTTTGTTTATATCTAATCTTTTGTACTAGTTGCTATTCTAATAGCTTGACATGCTGTATAAGATCCTGCAATGTACTTTGCCTCACACGAGGACAATGTCACAACTGATTGTTTTGTAGAACACCATGAGATTGGTGTATCAAAGACCATGAAGAAGTAATCCGTTGTACTTCTATCAAATTTGTCCCCACACCAATTTGAATCTGAATAACAAGTGATCACCGCACCATTATAATCTGAGCTTCTAGAAAAGAAAATACCATTATTGGCTTATCCATTCAAATATCTAAGAATCTTCCCTGCAACTTTCATGTGAGAGATTTTAGGACCATCCATATGTCTGCTTACTAAGCCAATTGAGAAACTTATGTTACATATTACATATGTTTCTTAATGATCCTACAATTTTTTTGAATAGTGGTGTATCAACTTTATCTTCATCGCTATTCTTCTTAAGTCTCAGATTTGTTTCAATGGGAGAGGCTGTTGGACTAAACTCAACCATTTTGAATCTCTTTGGTAACTTCCTTTCTCAGTCCTTAGGAATTATACCTAAGAAATAAGATAGGTTGCCTAAATCAGACATCTCAAATTCTTTCGTCAATAACTTCTTGAACCTCTTTAGGTTGTTAATGTTGTTACATGTCCTAACAGGTCACCAATATATAGATAGACGTATGAGTGTTATAGCAAATGCCATTGATTACCAATAAACACCATATTCATACCCGCATTTTATGAAGTCCAATTTCACCAAATGAGAATCAACTTTCTTATTCCAAGTTCTTGGTGCCTGTTTAAGGCCATAGAAAGTTTTATGCAGGCATTGAAGGAAGTGGGATTAAAATAGTTGCCAAAAGTATGCTAATTAGTCTACACTTTATGGACACTAGGAGACTATCATGATTACTTTTTTATACTTAAATAAATAAAGGTGGCATCATGAATTAAACCTGATGGACACATGAAATGGGTGGGCCACCACAAACCTATACAACATAACATGTGTAGCATTTTGCAGTAGCGATAACGTGTAGCATTGTAAAAAAAATTTCAGCGTTAATTGAACACAAACAGATGAATATTATTATTTTCTCTCTAATGCATTAATAGTGAAAGAGTTTAATTTGATTTTGTACCACATGGACATCACTCTTTTTTGCACAGCGGTTGCATAGATGAGTGTGTAGTTTGCTTAAATTTATATTTTTTCCATTCATGTTTAATGTCCAAATTCCATCAAATAGATAAAATATAATGTGACAAAGTTATAATTTATTTACATGCCCAAAGCTCCTAAGATGGCTGACCGTGTTTCTGCAGTGGAAGAAAGGTTGGAAGTTGTTGAGGCTAGCATTGCTGCGTTACGAGAGTTCATTGGTGCTGAGATTCAACGTGCAATGGCTCATCGTGAAGTGCCGCAGCCAAGCAGTGCGACAGTTTCCTCACCGCTGGATGTGTTTCGTTTATCTGCGAAGAAGGTGGAGTTGCCGGCATTTACCGGTGACGATCCGGTTGCATGGATCACTCGGGCAGAGACATACTTTGAGGTACAACGAATTTCGCAGGATGTTCGTATTCAGTTGACCAAATTGAGTATGGAAAGCCCTACTATCCATTGGTTTAACCTATGGCATGATTCAACAGAGGAAGTGTCATGGGAGAACCTCCGTGAGGCGATGATGGTTCGATTTGGAGGTGGGCGTTTGGAGAATCCGTTTGAGGAATTAAAGGAACTAAAACAATCAGGACCAGTAGAGGAATATATTGCTGAATTCGAACTGTATTCTTCACAGTGTGGTCATTTGCCAGAACAACAGTATCTAGGTTATTTCATTGGTGGTTTACGTCATGATATTCGTTCTCGTGTGCGTACCTTCAAGCCTCGCAACCGTTACCTAGCAATGCAATTGGCTCGTGATGTTGAAAGTGAATTTGCAGTGGCTTCTGGACAGGGTTCTGGAGCACGTTACAAACCGGGTCATGGTTCTTGGACAAAATCTCAAAAGCCTAATTGGGCTTTTCGCGAAAGGGAAGGGAACGGATCTGCAACTCAAGCCCAGCCTAATAATTCTTTGGGCCAAACGCGGACTGGTTTGGATTCTGGATCTCAAACCGTCTCAACACGTCGTACCAATTCTACAGCATCTTCTCGCCCAAATTTAGGTGACAATTCACGCCGTCAATCTCGTGGTGTTCGCCATCTACCAAGTGCAGAGGTTAATGAGCGTCGTGCGAAAGGACTCTGTTTTCGTTGCAACGAACGATGGGATCCTCTCCACCAATGTGCAACAAGACAGTTACGATTGATTATCTTGGGGGATGACGAAATTGTTAACGATGCAGGAGAGATTGTGGTGTTGGAGGCTGCGACAGAAGAAGAGCTCACACAAGAGGAATTAGAATGTAAAACCATGAGGCTGTTTGATGTATCCACTAATCCAAATCAGGTCCGGAGGATGAAATTGGAGGGATGGTTACAAGGTGTCTTAATTCTGGTACTTATTGACAATGGAGCCACACATAATTTCATATCACCTAAGGTGGTTGAAGCCCTGGGATTGTCGATGGTGCCTTCTAATCCTTTGGGTGTTAAGTTAAGAGATGGTCATCGTGTCCTAACTAGGGGTAGATGCAATGGAATTCAAATGAAAGTGGGATCAGTGCAGATTTGCTTTGATGCTTATGTGTTGGATTTTCTTCCATATCTTTTTGACACTTAATAGGTATTTCATTCCATAATATCATTAGTACAACTTCAATACACAATATACCTTAAATACATTAGCAATATCAGTGAATAATAATAAGTTGTAAAATTACATTACACATTAAATATACCTAGAATGAAAATAACCATTTAACATTTCAGTTGTTTTTCTTTTCGACATACTTCGTAAAATTCAATACATCACATTTTTTGAGGTTCTTTTATTTAACATAACTATACCAATCTTTGTCTATACATTTTTCATCTTTGCCTTTACCCAATATCTTTCCTACTTTGCATTTGTTGGACACACCCGTGTGTAACCTTTCTTGGAATATTATGTAACGTATAGATCATTTATCAATATTAAGTATAATAATGAATAATAAAGATAAAATTATATGAACACAATTTGGTTTTTACTAGCATGTTGTGCCTTGCCTTTGACCTTGAAGAAATTTTTGTTTCCCAAAATAAATCAACTTTACGAATGCCCCATTCAAGTTCAACACTATCCATCTCACCATCATCTTCTTCAACATTATAAATACCACGTGCAACTTCTGCATTCTCCATCTCAGCATCATCTCCTTCACAATCTATCACTGCATCACTAATGTAGTTTTGCATGTTGTAAATATCATTTGCTGACTTCATGACTGCCATTGAGATCTTTATGTCTTCAATCTGAGCATAGACTATCATAAGGACTGCATAAAATAATGGGTGTAACCTGGCTTTCCATAAAACATCAATGCATAGCTTTTTATAAGAATTCAATAAAGAATAACAAGCTTACCTGCATCGTTCTACTACCGCAAATCTCTTAGACTCCATTGCAACACCTTGCTTTATACATGCAAACTTCAAATATTTATAATATTGTGCCTTTTATAATGCACCCAAGTTGTGGCACTTTTGTAATTTACATCTGTTACACACTTCCACATATTCAAGACACTGCAACCATTTTTTTCACCTGCTTAAATGATTCACGTGTTACATTTTAATGACATTCAGTTTTTCTGAAATTTGTTTTATTAGAAATATTTGTTTACAAATATTGTATCACTAATTCACAACAAACTTCATTTTCATTTTATTAAGACACATCTGAGATTATTTCTCCACCCTATTACCTCTACCTACTAACACATAGTAGTATTTTGCAGTATAGAGTCAACTTTCCTGCCATTAACACAACTCATTTAAGAATGACTTGATATATAATGTAAAACTTTTTACATATTGTCACCTCAACAAATGTATAGAAAGTTCTTCATCCAAACACAATTAATAGGATTTCATTGACAACTATTATAACATAAATTGATAATAAATATATCATTTTTGTTACAACCATCATTTGATTTGTCAAACTATGGTTTTTTGTAATAAACTAAAAGCGCCAAAGTGAAATTAGACATTTCAAGTTAAAGCGCCAATTTAATTTTTTGCCCAATAGTGTATTAACAATCTGATCTAATTTATTTTGTTAACATGCATGAGCACATGTTCTATTGAAATTTACTGATATTGTTTTCTACTTCATCCAAAAAATATGGACAACAGCAACACACCAACTGCTCTTGCAAGGAAAAAAAGAAAATTCGCATTGATGAACATGAGAGTTATATCAAGTTTTTTGGCAAAAGAAAATATGCCTCCTACTCAACTTTCAAACCTAATTACAAGACAGTTAGGAAGTATTTCAGATCAAACTCCACTGCATGACTCAACTGATAGTTTTGTTAACACTCAACATTCAAAGCGTCATTATAGGTCAAAGCCCAACTCATTTGTCAGACCGGTTGAAGTTAACTTGTTAAGGAAGTTTGAAGCAACAACTTCAGAGTTACCTCACAACCATAATATACCACCTCCAACATGTTATGGTGCACAGGGTGATAGCTCAAGGACCTTACTCAATGGGATGTTAACCCAACAAACTACTAACAATTGCACAAATTTCAGTATTCGTGATTGTGGGTTGGAATCAGATTCAGATAATACAACAAATGGAGATTCAGACAGTGACATAGATTTTGCTGATGAATATGTCGTAGAAGACCACCTTCAAGGTTAGTCAAATAAATCTATGCATGAAATCTGAGTTATCGTGACATTGTTTTTCTCTCAATCATTTACATTAAAGTATGATCTGATGTATTTGTATGTTTAACAATCTATGTTACAACATAATTCTTTGACATCGGTGAACCTGTTTGGGAATGCCAACATTGTTTTGCCTGTATGTGGTATGGTGAACGAATGGAAAATCAAGAAACACAACGATGTTGAAATTTCAATGTTGTTGTCATGGATGCATGGTTAAATTATCCTTGATTGAGGACCCCCTCTCACACTCCAGAATCTGCTTTTTGATTCTACGGATCAACTCTATTTTGATGGAATGGCTATTTCAAGTACAATTGGGTTCCCTGATTTGTTTTTGACATTCACGTGCAATCCTAATTGGCCTGAAATCACAAGAGAGTGTGCAAAATAGAATCTAAAATCTCATGATTGTCTTGATATTATCTCAAGGGTGTTCAAAATTAAATTTGACGAATTGATGATTGATATCACACAAAGACACATACTTGGAAGAGTCTTGGCATGTAAGTATTTTTTTCTCTTCATTTTATGTTATATTCCAATAGCATTTACTTATACTTATAACTTACATGTATTTCAATTTTCAACCTTTACTATATTTGATTATGTTATTTCATAACAGTTATATACACTATTGAGTTTCAAAAAAGAGGACTGCCACATGCACATACTCTTATTTTTCTGCACCCTCGTAGTAAGTATCTGAACCCTTGTGATATTGACAAAATCATCTTCTGTGAAATTCCTTACCCTTAATTACATTCAAGACTTTATAATTTGGTGAAGCAACATATGATGCATGATGCATAGACCACGTGGGTTGACACGATTATCATCACCATGCATGAAAAATAGGAAATGTTCAAAATTTTATCCCAAAAAGTTTAATGAAACAACCATTGTTGACCAAGATGGTTTCCCTCAATATAGAAGACGGTCAAACACCAACACAATTTTCAAGAATGGAGTTTCTCTTGACGATAGACATGTCGTGCCTTATAACACAAGGTTGTTGTTGAAGTTTCAAGCTTATATCAATATGGAATGGTGCAATCAATGTACATCCATTAAATATTTATTCAAATACATACATAAGAGCGATGATAGAATTACTGCTTCAATTGTCTAAGCTACAGGAAGAACTTCAACATCTGGTGGTGTTGTTGATGAAATTCAACAATATCTTGATTGTCGTTACGTATCACCAAGTGAAGCATGTTGGAGAATATTCTCTTTCAAAATTCAAGCACGAAAACCTGCTGCGGAACATATGTTTTGCCATTTGATTGGAGAGAAACCTATTTTTTTTAGAGGCATGTCACAATGAAAAATGTACTTGACGGCATATCACAATGAAAAATGTACTTGAAAAAGAAACTGTAACTAAGTCCATGTTTACGGCATGGTTGATTGCGAATGAAAAATATGAAGAGGCAAGAAGTTTAACATACAAATAGTTTGTGTCAAAGTTTGTTTATGAAAAGAGAAGTCGGTCTTGGAAACCAAGGAAAAAAGATTTTACTATTGGCCGGTTAATATGGGTTCCACCAACAACGGGTGAATTATTCTATTTGAGAATGATGCTGACGGTAGTTAAAGGACCAACAACTTACGAGGACATTCATAAAGTTAGTGGTACACAATATTTTAGCTTCCGTGATGCATTTTTTGCAATGAGGTTTCTTGAGGATGACAAGACATTTATTTTAGCTATAAAGGAAGCAAGTGAATGGGGTTCAGGACAATTTCTTCGAAACTATTTGTCATTATGTTATTATCAGGTGCAGTCAATAGACCATGTCATGTATGGAATAATACTTGGACATCGCTATCAGATGGTATTTTGCATGCGCACCAAATTTTAACTTGCAGTCCAGGTAAACATAAATTGAAAATAACTGTATTTATTTTTTTATAGTTATTAATATCACTACATATTTTATTATATTACATGTGTTGATGAAAATATTGGTTCACAATGAAGGTCTTATTTTAAAAGATGAAGAACTTCAAAATTTGACTTTAGTTGAAATTGAAAATATATTTCAAGACAATCGAAGAACATTGAAGGATTTTATTCCTATTCCTGGTTATGTTATTGAATAACTTAGTAATCGCTTGATTTACGACGAAAGCAATTATGATGTTGCTGCACTTAAAATTAAATTTTCAAATTTATTTGCTTCACTTACATGTGGTAATTTTATATTTTAATTTCGAGTTAAATATGTAGATGGTTGTTGTAATATCATCTTATTCTAATAATAAAATATCACGTGGAGCAACTATGAATTTCACGCAAAGTAGTACTGTTACATGGCATGGTTATTCAATTATCATGTTGGTTTTCACTCGATATTTAATGCAAATGCTTTAATATAGTATTCATTATATGAATTCTGACTTCATTTTTTTCATGAAATACAATGACTTTACAGCAGGTTTTGAAAAGTTTTAAATTGCCTCACTATTTCAAGAATTTTGAACTCATTTCATATATGCTTTTATATTTAATACAAGAGGCTACAATGATCTGTATGTAGTATGTTATCATGTACCTATCACTTTATATTTTGTAGATAAACAAAATATCATATTTGAGAAAATTACTCAGGCTGTTACAAAATAAAAAAGTGGTGTTTTCTTTTTGCATGGCATAGCAGAATCGAAAAAACATTTATGTGACGAACACTTGCAAGTTATTTGAGATTAAAGCATTAAATTATGGTAAATGTTGCATTAAGCGAGATTGCATCACTCTTGCTCCCTGGTGGGAGAACTACTCATTCAAAATTCAAAATTTCGGTTTCTATTTGTGACAACTCTCTTTGCAATATTGAACCCAAAGATGATCTTGCAGAGATGTTAAGACAATGGATCACTTAGAGACATTATGGGTAACCATCCTAATTCCAAGTCCATATTTAGTGGTAAAGTCATTGTATTTGGTGGTGATTTTAGACAAATTCTTCTAGTTGTACCATGAGGTACCCGTTCAGATATTGTTCACAGTTCATTAAATGCTTCGTATATCTGGAATGAATGTCAAATACTTACACTTACCAAAAATATGCGGCTTCAGAGTGGTTCTAATCCTACCGAATGTTTTGAAATTGAACAATTTTCAAAATGATTGCTCAAAATTGGGGAGGGAAAATTATTTGAACCTAACGATGGATACACAGAATTTGATATTTCTTCTAATATCTTAATTTCAAGTTTTGCTGACCCGATTGAAGAAATTGTGGAGAGTACATATTTGGATTTTTTTGGATAATTGTCATTCATATGATAATCTGAAAAGTCGAGCTATTCTTGGAGCAACAATTGAAGTTGTTGATAGCATCAATGAACATGTTCTTAGTCTAATGGCAAATACTTGCATTTTTAATGTCTTTCTACTTTCTTGATTTTTTTATGTCTTTCTACTTTCTTGAATTTATTAATTGTTACTTGCATTTTTAATGTCTTTCTACTTTCTTGCATTTTTTTTACATTTCATTTTATTTCCTTTTAGGTGATGCAAGAGACTACTATAGCTCCAACTCAATAGATAGATTTGAAATACATGATATGGACGTTATAGAACTACTAAGTCCAGAATTTCTCAACACTCTAAGAACTTCAGGATTACCTGGGCATCACATTAGGTTGAAGATTTGAACACCTATAATGCTCATGAGAAATCTTGATCAATTTGAGGGTTTGTATAATGGAACGCATTTAATTGTGACTAAGATGGTAAATCATATACTTTAGGCAACGATAATGGGATGTAAAGGTCATGGAAATCTAATTTACATCCCACGAATGGATATGTCTATGTCACATTCTCCGCGACCCTTTAAATTAAATTGTAGACAATTCCTAATTATTGTGTCATACGAAATGTCAATCAACAAATCTCAAGGTCAATCTCTTGATTGAGTTGGTTTATATTTGTCAAGAGATGTTTTTAGTCACGGTCAAATGTATGTTGCAATTTCAAGAGTAACTTCAAAGAAAGGGATCAAGATTTTGGTACATGATGAACAAAATAATGTCAAAGAATCAACAACAAATATTATTTACAAAGAGGTATTCCATAATATTTAACAGATACATATAACCCATTATTGAAAAACTCTTAAATTAATTAAGAAATTATATATTTCCTTATTCTATCATGATCTTCTTCTTATTGAATTCCATTGTTTGTGGGGTTAAAGAAATCATTTTCAGGACATGGGACTGTGCATTCATCCTGAAATTCAACAAGCAGCCGTCTACCATGTACTATTAAGTTTTCCATTCCATGGACTATTTTCATTTGTTTAATATATTTCTCAGCTAGTCCCTATAAAATTTTCCAAACCAATTTAAGAGAGATACATGCAACATCACCAAACCAAAATTTTATCATCAAATTATGCATGCATTTACAAAATATAACCCTAACTCATAAATAACATATTACCAGTTAATCTTTTTTTCAGCAAACTCATTAACTTTAGAACTTTCACCAAAGGGTGATTTTTTCAAAATGATGTCTTCGTTCACACTCCTTTTAGCAGCTTTTCGTACTTTCCAAACATCAAGAACACTTTATTTTGATTTCCCCTTATTTTTCTTTCTGGATACAACTTCTGCTTCTTTAGTGACATCAACGACTTCTGAATACATGTTATCAAGTTGCTGTTGAATCCATTCCTTTGTTGCTAAGCTATCGGACGAAGATCTGGAAAAATCAATTTTAATACATTCAATCATTGATGATCTAGAAAACTAAAACATTCATATTTTAATTAACAACAATTCATCTTAAAAGATAAACGAGATTTTGAATTTTTTTTAATTTATATGAAATCACAAACTAATCAAATTTGTTATAAAACTATACAAAATAACAGAAGTGAAAAAGGAGAAGAATAAAGTGTATTATATTACTTTATTATCGGTATTTATTTCGAATATAATAAGTGTTTTATTTATAGGAAATATGTAATAAATAAAAAATTAATATGAAATCCATTTATTTATGGACACCCATAATCATGTCATTTATAACACTCTCCCTTAGATGTTTATCACGAATATATCTCATTAAAATTTTACTAGAAAAAACAACATGGGAAAAATACTAGTGAAAGAAAAATAGTACAACATTATTTATTAGAGAATTTTCTCGTTACTAATTAACACAAATTATTTCAAATAAGAAAGTAACATATTTGGGAGACAAAAATATTTAACATACATTACTCATAATAATTCCTTTGGATGTTTGTTTATGATATGTCTCATTAAGACCTTACTAGAAAAAATCAAAGGGAGAAATCTAGTGAATAAAAAATAGTATAATTTACGATAAATTCATTTCTCCCCCTCAGTTGAACGATCATTTCTTCAATGTTGAAGACCAAACTTCTGTACTAGTTGATTAAAAATTCTATTTGTGAGTGACTCTGAGAAAAGTTATAGAAGGTTATCACATGAACAAATTCGTTGGATGCTTATATCACCACTTTTCTGAAGATCATGAGTGAAAATAAATTTTGGAGAAATATGTTTTGTTCGGTCTCTTTTAATGTAACCTTCTTTCAATTGAGAAATGCATGCATATCATCTTCATATATGGATGTTGTATTTATCTTTCTAGAAGCCAAGTGACAAGTCTTTTATATGTCTTGAATTCAGGATCTCAACCAAAGGCATTCTAGACTTGCCTCATGTAGTGTTAAAAATTTCTTCATGATTGGATGAAGTTGCTTCTATGGTTCGTTTCATAGGTTTCCATGAAATAATTGCACCACCATTAGTAAACAAATAATTTGTGCGAGATTTGTTCACATATAAATGTTTTAACACTTATGCTATATAACATACGTGACCTGTCCATATAGAAAAGTTTTAGCCTTTTTTATATATAACCTTATTGGTTTGCAAAAATTCCATTGTCTAAATGTTCACCTTGTAAGGACTTTGTCTTTCCCATTTCCTTCATCTCAAAAAATTTCTCTAAACAATTTATAGCTTTTGAAAACTCTTCAGGCGTTCCAGTAATATGTATGTCATCCACATGAATATCTATTATAGAAAATTCCTTTTAAGTTATTTTCATGAAAATATAAGGACAAATGAAGTTATTTATATACCCCTCTTTTAGCAAATATTCACAGAGACAATTATACTGCATGCGCTCACATGGTTTTAGCCCATCTAGAGACTTATTCAACTTTATGAAGTAGCTTTTTCAAGTTCTAAAATTAGGTACCTATGATATATTAAACCCTTTAGGAAGTTTCACGTAAATATCACTATCAAGTGAGCCATACAAATAAAATGTTACAATATCTATCATGTTCAAATTAAGCCTTTCATGTGCTACAAGGCTAATTAAATATCAAAAATTGAACTGCATCCGCCACAGGTGGATATTGTGGAACCTTGTTTTATAGGTAATATGCTTTTAAAAATGACATCAACCTTTGATGATGATAACCAATGTCTTCTGAAAAGTCAAGCATAAACGGTTAAGTAGATAAAGATGCAAACCTAAGTAAGGGTCTGTTTGGTTGGGGGATTTTGTAACTCCCCGATTCTGAATTCCCATTTTTATTGAGTCCTTATTTGATTTATTTAAGTAATTATTTTATTTGTGTGGAATTTGTGTGATAATATGTTATGTTTACATATTGAGCTATTTTTGCCGACTTTAAGAGTTTCGGGTGAAAATAGGTTGGAGGGTATTTTGGGCATTAGTGATAATATTAAGTGGATATTTTGTGAGAATTGATAACGAGAAAACGCATCGATTATATTGCTAGGTTTCATTAACGTTTTATCGCATATTCACCGTTTTAACACTCGATTTCTCGAGTTTTTCTTACCATTTTGCAGGTACATCATTATATGGAGCTAAATCATGAATTAAGAGCAAAAGGAACAAAAGAAACCATAAAGAGATAAAGAAATGAAGAAGCCTGCAAAAGACTGCATAATTTGTTGCAGCCACGGCCGTCACAAGGGTGTCACGACCGTGACACCCCAATTTGAGCCATCACGACCGTAAGAGAGTGGTCACGACCGTGACACTTAAAAACCACAAGTTACGAACGTGAAGACCTTGTCACGACCGTGACAAGGGTAAAATTAGGTTTTTGACTCAGACTACGTCAAGGCATTACGTGAAGACCACTTCTCCTATTGGCATTACGTGAAGACCATTCCTCCTATTTTGTTGCCACGTTCCTGCATTCCTTCCACAAATTCAGCAAGACCCATGCAACAAAGGTCCAAAAATCCAGCCCATTAAGGATTCTATAAATAGTACAAGTTCTATGAACAAAGGACACAGAGCATTTTTTATTCAAATTCCTGCGGAAGCTCTGCCAAACTGTATTACGAACCAACCTTTCTATTCCTGCATTATTTTTAGTTTTCTGTTTCGTTTTTATTGTATCCAAACCCGCCATATAACAATTTCCAACATCAGGAAATTGTTATACACTTATTTGTTTCTAAACCTTCAGCATTCGTTTATTTTCAATTTCCGCCAACTCCAAGCTTTCCGGTCTGTGGAAGAAGGAGTCTGCTCGAATATTTGTTAACCGGGTTTTTCATTATATTGCAATTTAATTTAATTATAATGTTTATTTATTTTTCTGCCATGAGTACGTTATTATTAAATTTTCTGTCTTTGTCTGGTTCAACATCGATGAGTAGCTAAACACCTTAGGGCGGTATGTAGTTATAACAAACTTAACCGGTAAAATATAACCATAGGCTGAAAATAATTAATCACTTAACATTCTGGCTGATACTTTTTAATTGAAATAGACCTTTTCGTTACGAGAGTAAGAAAAGAGTATTAGGTTAGGTCAAGACCACGAGAGTGTGAGATTTTAACCAGATAGCTAAAGTTAGGCATTTAAATTAAACACAGCGAGAGCGCTTTAAGATAAATTAGAATTACTTAGTTTCTAAAAATTACCTCTAAACACTTATGGGCTAGCGAGAGCAGGCATAGGGCTTTAGGGATAAGATCTGATATAAGACCACGAGAGTGTGAGTTGAGGGTATTTAAACTGGTAATCTCTACCGAATAGATTAAGTGAACACCTTTATAAGCCTAGGTTAGATTGACCCACCTAAGTTAGTATAATTACATACCGACCGCCTTAATATTACTTTATTAAAACTTAAATTTAATTCCGCCTTTAATAGTCTTAAAAACCAACAAAAATCGTGACAACCATTCGCCTTAGCTAAACTAGAAGTTCATCTAGCACTAAGTAACCATAGAATCCCTGTGGATCGATAATCTTAAATATTACTTCGATAGGCTGTGCACTTGCAGTAAGATACCGCTAGACGCATAAGTAGACACGTCTTTAGCCCATCAAGTTTTTGGCGCCGTTGCCGGGGATTCCTTAATTTAGTTACTAGTGCATTTAGGTAGCATTGTCTAGACTAAGGTATCAACTATTTAATTTAATCTAATCTCCGAGTGTATGCCAAGTACTCGCTCTAAAAGCGAAGACTTGCAACGTCTAATCCCTGAATCGGAACGCTTCTTACACGTAAGAAGACGTATATTCGATTTCGAAAATAATTACAATATTCCAGATCTTCAATTAGATCCGCCTAAACCAGTCGTAAAATCAAAGGACGCAGAGATGGCTGAAGAACAGACTCATCCACTCAAGTATTACGCTAATCCTTCGCAAGCTGAACCGCATTCAAGCATTGCAGCGCCGACTATCAACCGAAATGATTTCGAACTAAAACCTTCGTTGATATCAGCCGTGCAACAAAATCAATTCGCCGGAAATCCTACCGAGGATCCGAATCTTCATCTTTCGATCTTTGTGCAATATGCAGATACCGTAAAAGCCAATGGAGTTACCCAAGAAGCTATTAGACTACGTTTATTTCCTTTTTCGCTTCGAGACAGAGCAAGAGCTTGGCTTCAATCTCTGCCTTCGAACTCAGTAACTACGTGGGAAGAACTTAAGAGAGTTTTCTTGAATAGGTATTTTCCACCTAGCAAGACAGCTATGCTGAGAGCTCAGATCAACGGATTTAAGCAAAGAGAAAGTGAATCATTATTCGAAGCTTGGGAACGCTATAAGGATCTACTGAGACTTTGTCCACATCATGGATTAATAGAATGGATGGTCATCCATACCTTCTATAATGGACTCTTGTACAATACAAGAATGACAATTGACGCTGCCGCAGGTGGTGCATTGATGGACAAAGAATATAATGATGCCTATGCACTTATCGAAAGTATGGCTCAAAATCATTACCTTTGGGGAAGCAAGAGAGTCGCAACTGAGAAACCAACAAAGGGAGGTATGTACGAAGTAAGTAGTATGGACCAAGTCAATGCGAAGTTTGACCAACTAAGCCAAAAGATCGATAACTTGGCCATAACACCTACAGCCACTGTGGCTGCAGTAACACCTAACTGTGAGTTATGTGGAGTCCCAGGACACGAAGTTTCTGATTGTCAACTATTGGCAGGAACTCCCACTGATCAAGTGAATTATGCTCAAGGAAACCCTTACTCAAACACATACAACCCAGGTTGGAAGAATCATCCGAACTTCTCCTATAAGAATAACAATGCTTATTACGCACCAGGTCAAGCACCAGCTACATCACCAGGATATCAAAAGACTGCTCCTAATATCCCTAGAAAATCGAACCTTGAATTGATGATGGAGAACTTTATAGCTAACCAATCTCAAACAAACAGGGACTTCTTAAACCAAAACATTCACACTAGTGAGCAGATTAAACAATTAGTGAGCAAAGTAGATGCATTAGCTACACATAACAAAATGCTTGAAACTCAGATTTCACAAGTAGCTCAACAACAAGCACCTACTGCTGCACCAGCTGGAGTATTCCCTGGACAACCTCAACCTAATCCGAAAGGACATGCTAACGCTGTAATATTAAGAAGTGGCAAGGAACTTGACGGACCTACCGATCCAAGACTTGACAATCCAGCCATGTACCAAAAACCGGATAAACCGACTGAAGTGGTGAATGATCCAGAAGAAAAGGAAGATGACAATCGAGAGGTAGTGGAGAAAGAACAACCTTATGTGCCTCCACCACCCTATAAACCACCAATTCCGTACCCTCAAAGATTAATAAATTCCAAGACGACGGGTCAATTTAAGAAATTTATCGAACTTCTGAAACAGTTGAATATTACTATTCCGTTTACAGAAGCAATTACCCAAATACCCTCGTATGCTAAGTTTTTAAAAGAAATCTTATCCAATAAGAAAAAGATAGAGGATAACGGAACAGTTACACTTACTGCCGAGTGTAGCGCCATAATTCAGAATAAAATGCCTCCTAAGCTAAAAGATCCAGGAAGTTTCTCTATACCCTGTGTAATAGGAAAATTCGTCATTGACAAATCTCTATGCGATTTAGGAGCCAGTATCAGTGTTATGCCCTTAACGATTTGCAAAAGGCTAGACATGGGAGACCTAAGACCAACTAAAATGTCTGTTCAACTAGCCGATCGCTCTGTTAAATATCCTGTAGGCATACTAGAAAACGTCCTAGTACGTATAGGACAATTCTACATCCCTACTGATTTTATAATCATGGACATCTCTGAAGACTCCACTACACCTATCATACTAGGAAGACCATTCTTAGCTACCGCCGGAGCTATAATAGACGTAAAAAGAGGAAAGCTAACCTTTGAAGTAGGTGAAGAGAAAGTTGAATTTATTTTAACACAATTCTTACAATCATCAGCTATAGAGGATACATGCTATCTATTGGACGTAATTGACGAATGTGTAAGAGAAATGGAACTAAAAGAGACCATTTATTCTGAAATAATGAAAATTCAAATCCCTCCGATTTTCGAAGATGATAATTGGCGAAAACCGTATCAGGATGATAGTCTAAGTGAAAGTTTAACACTTACACCTGATCCCATGCCAAGTAAAGATAAACCTACATTAGGATTAAAAACTTTACCTCATAACCTAAGGTACGAATTCTTAGACGTTGAATGTAAAAGACCAGTTATAGTAAATTCCAGCTTTAGGAACTATAGAAACAAAGAAACTTTTAGATGTCTTGAAGAAATATCCAACTGCATTAGGGTATAACATATCTGATCTCAAAGGAATATGTCCTTCAGTTTGTATGCATCGTATTCTGCTAGAAGAAGATTGCAGAATCTCCAGAGAATCTCAAAGAAGAATTAACCCAACCCTTAGCACTGTAGTAAAAGAAGAAGTTAAGAAATTATTAGATGCCGGGATAATATATCCAATCTCTGATAGTGAATGGGTTAGTCTAATACATGTAGTGCCAAAGAAAGGAGGTATCACTGTTGTGAAAAACGCTCAAGGCGAATCGATATCGCAAAGAGTAGTGACGGGTGTTGAAGCGGTAAAGCAGCAAGCAAAAATATTATTTTCGGAAGAATTTCCTCCGGGATTTATCGTCTCCACAGGGATCAGTGTGAGGGAAAGAATGCCATTCGACAATCTCTACGTCTCTAAGCTTGGGTTTGAATGGTTTGGAATAAAAATTCAAAAGGAAAAACATAAAACAAGAAAATAAGTACATTCTTAAGAAATGAGAAAACTCGCCAGGAGTTGTATTTCGTTCTACCCATCATGTACTAAAAAATATATGGATCAAATGCACGCAACCTAATTCACTCGTCAATATTATCACGTATCGCTCACAACAGAGTTTATCTCTAACACAAAGTCGAGAGATCAACCGTATCGTCTCATTGTTGATCTCTCACACAAATCGACAACACGGAGCATTAAGAATCGATACCCACGTGAATATTAGTCCTAAATCTATCTCTAACATTTAGAATCTAATAGATGTTCATCTAAGATCGAGTTCGAACAGTATATGTCTATCACAATCCAAACCCATTAAGTAAGAAAATCAAGATAACCATCGATAAAGAGTTGTAAAAGAGATTTTATACAAAGATCCATAAATATACATACAATCAAGATAAACTTACATACAAAACCCCAACAAATGAAAAATACATAGAGAGGAAGGAAGAAGAACACAAATCTCACGGTCTGTCAACTCCGATTGAAGTGGATTCGACTCCGGATCGTCAAGATGCACCCTCCAATGTTGTTTCTAAGCTAAATCTACTCAAGAATGTGTTTGATGAAGTTGGGGTAAAAAGTTCCCAAACAACATAACCTAAAAAATGCTGAAAAATCACTTAAATAGACAAAAATGGGTCCCAGTATTCGCCTGGCGAAGTCCCGTTCGCCTGGCGAACATATACAACTTTTGCTTCTGTAAAAACAGTGTTTTTCACGCGTTTTTGAACTTTCGGTTCGCCTGGCGAACTTTTGTTCGCCTGGCGAACATTCGCCTGGCGAACTTTGGCGAACATGACAGCAAACCAACTTGTTTCGACCATAACTTTTTAACCGTAACTCCGTTTTTCGCCCGGTTCGAAGCGTTGGAAAGCTTATTCAATGCTCTATCTAACAATGCTCCAACATCAATGCTTTATTACCTACAAAAAATGAATGAAATTCAATTAAACTCAATGATATTTACAGGAAAACATAATATATACACTATAACGTAAAGTAAGCGCATTTATAAACAAAGCGGGGTTTATTCGAACGATTTTAACATAAAGTAACGTTAAGTGCAACAAAACTTATATACAAAAATAGGTAAAATTTGCACTTAACAACGGGATATAGAGTGTGCATAGATTATCGTAAACTAAACAAAGCCACTCGAAAAGATCATTTCCCACTACCTTTCATAGATCAAATGTTAGAACGATTAGCCAAGCATTCTTACTTCTGTTATCTTGACGGTTACTCAGGATTTTTCCAAATTCCTATCCATCCTGATGATCAAGAGAAGACTACATTCACATGTCCTTATGGAACGTTCGCTTATAGGCGAATGCCCTTTGGATTATGCAACGCTCCTGCAACCTTTCAAAGATGTATGATGTCAATCTTCGCAGATTTTATAGACAACATCATGGAAGTGTTCATGGACGACTTCTCTGTATGCGGGCAAAGTTTTGAAGGATGCTTATCGAACTTAGAAATGGTGTTAGAAAGATGTGTAAAAGTAAATCTCGTGCTTAACTGGGAGAAATGTCATTTTATGGTCAATGAAGGAATAGTATTAGGTCATGTAATATCCGACAAGGGAATTGAAGTTGATAAAGCTAAGATTGAAGTAATAAAAGATCTTCAACCCCCTAAAACCGTTCGAGAAATACGAAGCTTTTTAGGACACGCCGGTTTTTACCGACGATTCATCAAAGATTTCTCGAAAATTACTAAACCTCTTACTGGTTTATTAATGAAAGACGCTGAGTTCATATTCAATGAAGATTGTCTTAAAGCATTCGAAACTCTAAAAACAGCCCTCATCACCGCACCAATCATGCAACCCCCTGACTGGAGATTACCTTTTGAAATCATGTGCGATGCGAGTGACTATGCTGTAGGCGCAGTTCTGGGCCAGAGAAAGGAAAAGAAACTTCATGCGATTTACTATGCCAGTAGAACCTTAGATTTTGCCCAGATGAACTACGCTACTACAGAAAAAGAATTGTTAGCAGTTGTCTTTGCGCTTGACAAATTCCGTTCTTACCTAGTTGGAGCGAAAATAATCATTTACACAGACCATGCTGCTATCCGATATCTATTAACTAAGAAAGATGCTAAACCAAGACTCTTAAGATGGATTTTACTCTTACAAGAGTTTGATCTAGAAATAAAAGATAAGAAAGGTACTGAGAACGTCGTAGCGGACCATTTATCTAGAATAGAAGGTATTAAACCCGAACAAGTGCCGATTAACGATGATTTTCCGTATGAACAGCTGATAGCACAAATAGGAAGCGACCTAGCTCAGTTAGATATAAATGAACCAGAATCCGTGGAAACAATCCAGACAACTGTAGGACTGCCATGGTACGCTGACATTGTCAACTACCTAGCCGCAGGAGCTCTTCCACCCGATCTAACCTATCAGCAGAAAAAGAAATTCTTTCATAATCTGAAACATTACTATTGGGATGAACCATTATTGTTCAAAAGAGGACCAGATGGAATCTTTCGCCGATGTATTCCCGAAGAAGAAATAGAAGATGTCATTGCTCAATGCCATTCATCTCCTTATGGTGGACATGCAAGCACTTCCAAGACTTGTGCAAAAATCTTGCAAGCCGGCTTATTCTGGCCTAATCTATGGAAGGATGTCCACATCGCTGTTATAAATTGCGATCAGTGTCAACGCACTGGCAATATTTCAAGAAGAGATGAAATGCCTCAAAAAGGAATTTTAGAAGTAGAAATCTTTGACGTCTGGGGAATAGATTTCATTGGACCATTCCCATCATCTTTCGGTAATAATTACATACTCGTAGCTGTTGATTATGTTTCGAAATGGATTGAAGCCATAGCTTCTCCTACAAACGATACACGAGTAGTAATAAAGCTTTTCAAAAATATAATCTTTCCCAGATTTGGTGTGCCTAGACTCGTCATAAGTGACGGTGGCTCGCACTTCATTTCAAAAATCTTTGACAAGTTACTATCTAAATATGGAGTAAGACACCGTGTGGCTACACCATATCACCCACAAACAAGTGGACAAGTCGAAGTCTCAAACAGAGAAATTAAACAAATCTTAGAAAAGACTGTCGCCATATCTCGGAAAGATTGGTCATCTAAACTTAATGAAGCTTTATGGGCTTATAGGACCGCTTACAAGACACCCATAGGTACTACACCTTTCAAACTAGTTTATGGAAAATCTTGTCACCTCCCAGTAGAACTAGAACACAAAGCTTATTGGGCGATCATAACTCTCAATATAAACTATAATGCTGCAGGAGAAAAGCGAATCCTAGACATTAACGAATTAGAAGAATTAAGGTTAGATGCATATGAGAATGCTAAGATATATAAAGAAAGAACTAAGCGATGGCATGATAAACGCTTATCTAGGAAAGAATTTAGTGTGGGAGAAGTTGTACTCCTCTTTAATTCAAGACTTAGGCTCTTTCCTGGAAAATTAAAATCTAGATGGTCAGGACCCTTTGAAATAACTAAAGTATTCCCGAGTGGAGCAATAGAAATTAAGGGTAGGAATAGCGAACCATTCATAGTAAACGGACAACGTTTAAAACATTATCATAAAGTTGAAAATAGAGATTATGCGAATAATCTAAAGCTTTTAGAATTGTCCACTAATTCCCCTGATTAATCTAAACCTAAGCATTACGTCAGGCTTTTGACGATAAAAACAGCGCTTAGTGGGAGGCAACCCATTTACCTATTTAATTATTTAAACTATTCTTTTCTTTTAGCATATTGTTATTTATCGTTTTACTATTTGTTTAATTGTTTTGTCATCTTATAGTTTTATTTTATATTACTATTATTGCCATTACATTATGCATTTCATTTTCTTATTTTTATCTTAAATCACTTTTTACAGATTTTCTAAAGTCTTTTCCACTGATTTGTTTCCCCCATATTTGCACTGACCATGGCTAACCAACCAATTAACCATATGGAAACCAAATTTAGAGGTAGGAACCAAAGAATGAAGTTTGAAGAGTTATCACAGAGGCAAATGGATTTGACCCTGTACCCGGATGATAAGACTATGGAAACCCTAGGTATACATGATAGTGTCATGTACTTGTTAAACCGACTCGGATGGGAGAATGCATTGATCCAACATAAGTTTGTGACTTACCGCGAGCTCACCCTTGAGTTCCTTAGCTCCTTAATTTACCTACCTGAGCGCGGTTTTTAGAATATGACTTTAACCATAAGGAACTAGCTGACTTGTTAGGATTCCCTAGTGGACCATTTGCTTTTACTACCACACAGGTAGAATTGATGGATATGGAGCTAGATTTCTTTTGGGGAACTTTAACCGGAAACTACCACCCTGAACCAAATAACATGAATAATGATGAGATCCATAATCCTGCTCTCCGTTACTTCCATAAATTCCTTGCCCACACCTTCTTTGGAAAAGAAGAAAATATTACCGGGGTTTCTAAAGATGAAATATTTATTATGTCATGTTTCACTAATGGACAGCCTGTTAATGGTGTACCTTTCATGATGCAAACCTTCACCCGTATCCAAGAAGAACCTGAATTACCTATATTAGTAGGAGGTCTTGTAACCATGATTGCTGATGCCATAGGACTTAGGTACCAACTGGACAGGTGCAACCGTCTAGGAACAATCCGCCCAATGAATCTTAATTTCTGCTTCAATAGACATATCATAAGGAATTTAGGACATCCACCTTTTGAGTACCTAATCCGGAACGAAGTAGTAACCCTGTTCACATTGCCTAACCATGCTAGAGTAAGTGTTCACAATAAGGATAACTGGCTTTATGAGTTAAACCCACCTGATTATCCATCTACTCCTGAAACACCTCAGTCTTACAAGATAAAAGATGATATAATGACCGCTGTCGAAACTGACCCTGAGACACCTCCTGGTTACCATGACATTGACCACACTGAAGAAGTACATGAAACCCCTGAAGTGAATCAAGGAGATTATGCTAACAACTTACAAAACATCATGAACACTCTCAATGCTTACCAAACTGACATTAATCTATTTAAAGAAGACATTAAGAGCATGCGATTGGACATTATAGGATTGACTGACATAGCCTGCGAACAATTCTATCACTTGAACTCCGCCATCGAAGACTTGAAGAAACGCTTTTGAAAATGCTATAAGTGATTTAGTTTATTTTTCTCATTGTTTTCGTTTCTAGTTAGATTTATTTTTCGCAACAATTTCCTACCGTAATTTCCGTTTATGTAACTTCATTTTCAATTACTTTATGCAATGCACCTTTAATTCCAAAATTTCCCCATTTTTAGCAATTTATATATTTTTCATTCTATGTACTGTTATGCTTTCATTATTTCATATTATATATACAATCTCTCATGCCATGCAAGTTAGTATAGTACTGTGTTGAAATTATATACTATATGGTGTTATAATTTAATATGAGTGTTAGTGAAGAAAATACATTATTATAAAATACGTGAATTAAGTGAGAAAATATTTTTCTGGAAATTATTCAACGAAGCGTGCCCTCACGGTCGTCATACCCATCTCACGATCGTGACGTGCTTAAATAGCGTGTCACGACCGTCACACCCCTGTTACGACCGTGACAACCCCTATTACAGGAATCGTGAGAAACAGAACTGTTTCTCATCGTGCCTCTTCTTCTTCTTCCTCCATAACTTCCTCAAAACTACCCATTTTCTCCATAACCTCCGTAACCTCCCCATTACCCTCATTAACCCCCCATTATCATAACCTATCACATTCTCACTCTCCATTATTTATCCCGAATCAATATTTCTTCATTTTACCATTTTTTCACAAAACATCAAAAATCTTCATTCTTCACTCTAAGCTCTTGCATGCAATGGATTCTATTACTTTTAGAGAAGGTGATGCTGGAGAAACTCAGAGAGAACGTTTTCTCCGATTCCAAAACCGCGGTGTGCAACCTACACGTTACATTGACACTGTCTGTATGAGGGAACTCGGAATGCTTGCCAGTGTTAAAAGCCTGCTTCAAAAAGTTGGTCTGTGGGATCTTTGCAGTCAACCTCAGCCCACATTCGAGCTTCTGACACTGGAGTTCTTAAGCTCATTCAATTACATCACCGGTACCGGTTCTCAGAGTCAGCTCACCGGTGTCGCCAAATTCAGATTGCATGGCCAAGAGTTCAACATTTCGCAAACCAGGATAGCCGAGTTGTTAGGCTTCGATCACGGAACTGAAGCTCACCGTCGCGTGCCCGATAATTTTAGTGAACAAGCTTTCACTCTATGGCACGACTTAACCAACACTCGTGCATCAGCCTTCCAAAGCCTCAACGCTACGCACATTCACAACCCGGCAATCCGCTATTTCCACCGTGTCATATGCAACACCAGCTTCGCTCGCGAAAGCAACCATAAGCTCAACTCCAAGGAGCTTCTATTCCTACACTGCGCTCTTAATGACGAGCCGATCAACGCTGCCCCTTTCATGCTTTATCATATCCAGGCCATTGCACACAGAGGCTCCACCCCGTTCTTCATAGGCGGCATTGTCACCACCCTCGCCATTCAGTTGGGGCTTGGTGACTTGGTCATTAATCAGCCTCACCTAGCCGCAGAATTCCTCACCAAGAGTTATTGCAGGTCCGCTCACCTGATTGCGCAGCGAGAGGATGGCAGGTACAACCCTGTTGTCCATGGCACCATTTTCCATCATATCATTCTGCCGTCCCGCGACCGCATCGATCCATCCAACCGAGCCAACTGGCTCTTTGTTTTACCTGTTGCTGCCGATCACGTCCCTATTCATGATGATCAGGCGGACCCTCCAGCGGATGAGATGCAGGACGCTATGGATGCAGCTGAGCCTGTCCAGGATATACCAGAGACATCTACCCGACAGCCCCCTGCTCCCGAAATCACACTTGAGGAAGTCCTCCGTGCGATTCATCAGCAGAACCAGATGAACGCCGCACTGGAGCGAAGGCAGAAGGAGCAATATGATGCTTTACTCAGCACTATTGCAGCAAACCAGGAAGCTACTAATGAGAAGTTTGGAGAAATTTTCAGCGAGCTAGAAGCCCTCCGCATTAGCATCACTGCTGCCTCCGGCACCGGTTCTGATCCTGAAGCGACTCCTTCCAGACGCCGCTCCCGCACCAGAGGCCGAGCCCGCGGTCCTCAGCAGCCATAGTTTTAGTTTGCTTATGTTTATTTTTCGTTTTTGTCGTTGTACTGTACTTTTACCGCATTTATATCACAACATTGAGGACAATGTCTGATATAGTGTGGGAGAGGTACCTTTCATTTCCGCATTTTCCCTTTTTCGCACTTTTCCATTTCGTTGTATTTTCAATTCCGTTGTATTTCTTTTCGCAAGTTAATGAAATGAGCAAATCTTTGTGCTATTTTCTTTAATTTCGAACTTTCCCCGATTATTTAGCTATACCAGAAAAAATCTTTAATTATTCGCATTACCCGACTTACCTACGGAATCGTAATTAGGAAGCCGAGAACGATTAAACAAGACCAATACAATCTTGACATCTTTGACTCCCTACTTAAGCAATTCCATCCCGATTACCATTACGAGTACACTTTTAGTTTCAGTTCAAAAGTAACCCCTAGTAGTTTATACTAGCAGTCAGCACCGTCTGAACACAAACCACGTGGGGAGCCGATGAATATAAGCGTTTGATGCCTAATCAATAATGATCCTTCATATCTCGATGCAAAATGAAAAGAAATTGCACCAAAGTACACGGTCGCATATAAGAAACGAGAAATATGAGAAGGAGTCCGTTGCAAGTTGGTTCAGAGGTACTGGTTCGGAACTCGGTAGGGCGTGCTACGGCTCGATCCCCCACAACCTCCAAATCGGATAAAATATGTAGGGTTACCACACTCGTGTACCAGACCCCGTGCTCAAAAAGGATCAAAGTCGCTAACCGGCTACTCCACTACGTGCGTGCTAAGGCAAAGGGCTTAATGTGATTGCGCTAGAATGAAACCGGGCGAAATAAGATCGAAAAACTCCAGGTGAAATCGTAATGTAATTGCCGATTGTTTCGTTTAACGGGAAGTCGACGACATAGCTTGTTGCTTGTGTCATTAGTGTATCGGTAGTGTTCTATCAAAGTACCGGATTATCCGACAAAACGATCCCTCGTACGGTTTGTTATGAGTATGCGTGAATAAAATCTTGTCCGCCGATTTTCAACCGACTATTTGCTTGAGGACAAGCAAAGGTTTAAGTTTGGGGAAGTTTGATAACGAGAAAACGCATCGATTATATTGCTAGGTTTCATTAACGTTTTATCGCATATTCACCGTTTTAACACTCGATTTCTCGAGTTTTTCTTACCATTTTGCAGGTACATCATTATATGGAGCTAAATCATGAATTAAGAGCAAAAGGAACAAAAGAAACCATAAAGAGATGAAGAAATGAAGAAGCCTGCAAAAGACTACATAATTTGTTGCAGCCACGGCCGTCACAAGGGTGTCACGACCGTGACACCCCAATTTGAGCCATCACGACCGTAAGAGAGTGGTCACGACCGTGACACTTAAAAACCACAAGTTACGAACGTGAAGACCTTGTCACGACCGTGACAAGGGTAAAATTAGGTTTTTGACTCAGACTACGTCAAGGCATTACGTGAAGACCACTTCTCCTATTGGCATTACGTGAAGACCATTCCTCCTATTTTGTTGCCACGTTCCTGCATTCCTTCCACAAATTCAGCAAGACCCATGCAACAAAGGTCCAAAAATCCAGCCCATTAAGGATTCTATAAATAGTACAAGTTCTATGAACAAAGGACACAGAGCATTTTTTATTCAAATTCCTGCGGAAGCTCTGCCAAACTGTATTACGAACCAGCCTTTCTATTCCTGCATTATTTTTAGTTTTCTGTTTCGTTTTTATTGTATCCAAACCCGCCATATAACAATTTCCAACATCAGGAAATTGTTATACATTTATTTGTTTCTAAACCTTCAGCATTCGTTTATTTTCAATTTCCGCCAACTCCAAGCTTTCCGGTCTGTGGAAGAAGGAGTCTGCTCGAATATTTGTTAACTAGGTTTTTCATTATATTGCAATTTAATTTAATTATAATGTTTATTTATTTTTCTGCCATGAGTACGTTATTATTAAATTTTCTGTCTCTGTCTGGTTCAACATCGATGAGTAGCTAAACACCTTAGGGCGGTATGTAGTTATAACAAACTTAACCGGTAAAATATAACCATAGGCTGAAAATAATTAATCACTTAACATTCTGACTGATACTTTTTAATTGAAATAGACCTTTTCTTTACGAGAGTAAGAAAAGAGTATTAGGTTAGGTCAAGACCACGAGAGTGTGAGATTTTAACCAGATAGCTAAAGTTAGGCATTTAAATTAAACACAGCGAGAGCGCTTTAAGATAAATTAGAATTACTTAGTTTCCAAAAATTACCTCTAAACACTTATGGGCTAGCGAGAGCAGGCATAGGGCTTTAGGGATAAGATCTGATATAAGACCACGAGAGTGTGAGTTGAGGGTATTTAAACTGGTAATCTCTACCGAATAGATTAAGTGAACACCTTTATAAGCCTAGGTTAGATTGACCCACCTAAGTTAGTATAATTACATACCGACCGCCTTAATATTACTTTATTAAAACTTAAATTTAATTCCGCCTTTAATAGTCTTAAAAACCAACAAAAATCGTGACAACCATTCGCCTTAGCTAAACTAGAAGTTCATCTAGCACTAAGTAACCATAGAACCCTCGTGGATCGATAATCTTAAATATTACTTCGATAGGCTGTGCACTTGCAGTAAGATACCGCTAGACGCATAAGTAGACACGTCTTTAGCCCATCAAGAATTAATTGATAAGTGTGTGGAAAGAAAATAAAATATGTGATATAGAGAGAAAAGAGAAAGATAGAAACATTAAGAAGAAAAACAAGAGAAAGAAAAGAGGAGAAGGGAAAAAGAAGAGAAAGTGGAACAAACCTAGAATGATCAAGAATCAACCTTAGCTTGTGATTAATCAGGTAAGGGTGAGAAGTTTTATCATCTTGATAATATATGTAATCATGTATGTGCTAGATTGGATTTGTTGGATTGTTTTCTATGTTTCCATTTCTAGGTCGGAAGTTGGTTTAATCGGTAGAAACTGAGTTTTATCGGTTAGAATCTGGAATAGATGGTGTAGTTTAGTCGGGTGATGAGTGGGATATGCTACTGGAACTGGTTTGGATTTAATCGGTCGATTTTTGAGGTTATAATGATTTCAGAACAGTTGGGATTTTCTGGTTTCGCAGGTTCGCCAGCATTCGCCTAGCGAGTGGCAGCGAAGCTTCGCCAGGCGAAGCCCAGCGAGTGGGCAACGAACCTATGGCAGTGGCCAAGATCAGTCTTCGCTGGCATGTTCTCCAGGCGAAGGTGGTAGTGAAGGGGTTCGCCGGGCGAATCCCAGCGAACGTGGCAGCGAACCTATGGCAATAGCTTCTGTTTGGCTTCGCTAGCGAGCCTTCGCTGGAAAGCTTCGCCAGGCGAAGGTTAGCGAACTTGACAACATGTTTTCTTTCTTATGTTTCCTATCCGTGGGTTGGTTGTGTGGTTTGATAGCGATCATTCCTTATCTGAGATGACTAATTATATGCTGTTATGTACGCTGTGAGTAGCCGTATGGCGTGAATCCTAGTTTGTGATTTGTGAGGTGTGAAATGTGGCCGTTTGGCAATTTTGTGCATTTACTTGAATTGAATAGAAATGTATGGCGAGATTGATTTTGAATGTGAACCATGTATGAAATTGGTTTGAATGGATGATGAATATATATATGCTTTGTGATACATATATTTTGAATGCATAATGAATATATGCGACGAATGTGATGAATGCATGAGTATGTTTGTAAACATGTGTGCATTTCAAGAGTGTCATGAGTCATGTTGCATGTGAAGCATCATGGTATGCATTCTTGTGTCGACTGATTCCTCGGTGAATCTGCAGAACCTCGTGTGCCCTTGTGAGGTGTGAGCGATGGTTATATATTGATTCCTCGGTGAATCTGCATAACCTCGTGTGCCCTTGTGGGGTGTGAGCGATGGTTATTTATTGATCCCTCGGTGGATTTGCAGAACCTCGTATGTTGCGATGGTTATATTTGATTCCGCGTAGAATCTGCAGAACCTCGTGTGCCCATGTGGGGTGTGAGCGATGGTTATTTTTGGTTCTTCAATTGAACCTGCTGAATGAGTCGGTACCGCATTTGCATCTGCATAGCGTCGTGTGTCGGTCTCTATGAGTTGCATGTTGACATCTGTGCATGATGTATGGTGAATAAACATGAATGTAGATGTTTATGTAAATTGTTGATAATTGGCATGAATGGAAGGCTTGAAGATACATGTATGTGTGAATATATATGTATATGTATGTATGTTTATGAATTGATATAAACATTGTTGATGCATATTGTATATACTTGGTGCTCTATTTGTAAATAATTAATTGTGAATACATTGCGATGTACGGTGTAGTGAGATGAGTTGCGGTGAGAACGCGGAAGACGTTATTGGACGTTATGTGTATATATATATGTTTATATGCATTATGTATTATGATATCGTTTCTCACCCTTCTGCTGTTTTATAATGCTCTATGAGGCATTGCAGATTAGATTGCTGGAGTTTTTGTGAAGCGTGGCTTCATTCGTTTTGGTCGGTCGGCTCTGATATGTAGCACCGGGTAGCTAGGGATTATTTTGATTCTTTTGTAATACATCTATGTTTGTATCTGCTGATGAATGTTGATGAAACATGCTGGATGAATATTGTTTATATCGATGATGTTGTAAATCAACTTGAATGATGTATATGTATGTGATTACATGTTTTGGAGGTTATGAAATATTTAGATGTTTCCACCTATGTTCTAAATATTTTTCCTTGTGGGTGTTGCCCCGTTGTTGCATATCTGTTGAGCAGGTGTTGTACGTGTTGAATTTTTGTATAATGTGGCATGCCTCTTTTATACCATGATTGTAATTATACTCTGATGATATATTGATTACGTGCCTATATGATTAATTGTGTTATTTGAGGGTATAGAAAGAGGGTGTAATATTAAGTGGTATCAGAGCCAGTGTTCAGTCAGTTGTGTCTGTCTCATTGTTTTGTTGGTTGAACGGTTGTTTAACCTTGTTGTTATTTTTGGGAATAATCAGAATATGGCTGGTCGTAATGACAATGCGATGGCTTCTGCATTGGAGGCTATGGCTAGGGCGGTGCAGGGTGCGCCGAATGTGAACGCTAATGATGAGTTTAGAAAGAATCAGCCGTCGGTATTCAAGGGAAGGTTTGATCTGGACGGTGCTCAGATTTGGTTAAAGGAGATCGCAAGGATATTTAGAGTTATGAATTATGCTGAAGGGAACAAGGTGAGACTTGGGGCTCACATGCTGAGAGAAGAAGCCGACGACTGGTGGGTCGGCATGAGACAAGTTCTTGAAGTAGACGATGAGGAAATCACTTGGGATTTATTTCGCATCGAATTTTTGAGAAAGTATTATCCTGAGAGTGTGAAGGGAAAGAAGGAAATGGAGTTCCTGGAATTGAAACAAGGCAATATGTCCGTGATAGACTACACGGCTAAGTTCACAGAGTTGGTGAAGTTTCATCCTCACTATGATGTGGTGACGACGGACTTTTCCAAGTGCGTTAAGTATGAGAACGGCTTGCTCCCTGAGATCAAGCAGGCAGTGGGTTATCAGAGGATTAGAAGGTTTTCGGACTTGACCGAATGCTGTAGAATTTTTGAAGAGGATAGTAAAGCTCGTTCTACTCACTATAAGAGTTTGAATGAGAAGAGAGGAAAGCAACCGGTAAGGAGTGGACCTTATGTGACGCCTGCTGATAAAGGCAAGCATAGGGAACACTTTGTTAAGAGGTCCGGAGGTGGAAGTTCTGGTCCCATTAAGTGCTATAGGTGCGGTGAAGTGCGGTACAAATCTTTTGAGTGTAAGAAGGATGGAGCGAAGTGTGCTAACTGTGGAGGTATCAGCCATGCTACAACTGATTGTAGAAGGAACGTGGTGAAGTGTTACAACTGTGGGGAAGTTGGTCATATTAGTATAAAGTGTACTAAGCCAAAGCAGGCTCCAACAAGTGGGAAGGTATTTGCATTAGCCGGTGCAGACACTACTAATACAGATCGGTTGATTAAAGGTACATGCTTTATTAATAATATGCCTTTAGTTGCTATTATTGATACCAGAGCGACTCATTTGTTCATTTCTTTTGAGTGCGCTAAGCGTTTGGATTTGTGTTTGTCTTCTTGTGGTGGTGATATGGTTATTGAGACACCCGCTTCGGGGTCGGTAACTACGTTTTTGGTATGTTTAAGTTGTCCTTTGACCATGTATGGTAAAGACTTCATTATGGACTTGGTGTGTTTGCCGTTAGAAGGATTAGATGTGATCTTGGGTATGAATTGGTTGCAGTATAATAGAGTCCGTATTGATTGTTATCATAAGTTGGTGAGGTTTTCATCTTTGAAGGAGGATGAGGAAGAGAGTTTTCTATCTACTAAAGAGTTGAAGAAACTTTTGGCGGATGAAGCTCAAGTGTTCTGTCTGTTTGCATCGTTGTCGGTAGAGAGTAAGGTTGAATTGGATATGGTTCCAGTGGTGTGCGACTTTCCAGAAGTATTTCTGGGGGACATTACGGACGTACCGCCGGAGAGGGAAGTTGAGTTTTCGATTGACCTAGTTCCGGGTACTATACCGATTTCGATGGCACCATATCGTATGTCGGCATCTGAGTTGGTAGAGTTGAAGAAACAGTTGAATGATTTGTTGGAAAATAGGTTTGTTAGGCCGAGCGTTTCTCCTTGGGGTGCGCCGGTATTGTTAGTAAAGAAGAAAGATGGGAGTATGCGGTTGTGTATTAATTATCGGCAGTTGAACAAGGTAACTATTAAGAACAAGTATCCGCTTCCTATAATTGACGATTTGATGGACCAATTGGTTGGTGCCCGTGTTTTTAGTAAGATTGATTTGAGATCAGGTTATCATCAGATTCGTGTTAAAGAGGAGGATATTCAAAAGACGGCTTTTAGGACACGGTATGGTCATTATGAATTTTCAGTGATGTCATTCAGAGTTTCGAATGCGCCAGACGTGTTTATGGAATACATGAATCGTATTTTTCATGATTAGTTGGATCATTTTGTGGTTGTGTTTGATCGTGACTTTCTATGTCTAATACAACTTAACTACAAGTGCACAGTCTATTGCGTAGTAATAAAAGATATCGATCCCACAAGGACTCGTAATCAAACTAGTGTTCACGGGAGTTACTATGTTTAGCTAGGTAGATAATGTTTAAGGGAATAATTGCTATTACTAAAGGGAACTAAAAATGTTACTTAAAGTATAATTACGCGAATCGATATGCAATAATTATGTTCTTCGGGGATTTGACAAGTTACCGGTATATAAAATATTTTCAGAATTTATTTAAGAAGAAAATAGTGATCTAAAGACCTTCGTCTCACGATGGTTGTTGACGCTAGTCGCAACTTTAAGGCGGAACGTATGCTGTCGCTATCCCGTTCAGGGTTAAAATCGCTTTTTGGAGATCTCTAAGTTCTAATCTATTTTAAAGTGCTTTCGCTGTTAATAAAACAAATGCCTAGTGTTTACTATCTGGTCCTAGCCGCAGCTGTCGCTTGTTGGTTCGTACCTTAATTAATTTCCCACTGTCGTGGCAAAACTACTTTTAAATAAGTTCTCGCTGTCGCGACGAACGTTTATTCAGGAAATAAGTTTAAACACTCAGGCCATAAACAACTTTTGAAACAGAAAGGTTTTAACCGGTTATTATCAAATCCCGTCTGAATTATTATTACATACCGATTACTCTGGTTTAGCTAGACATGGATTTGGAACAGGTAAAGCGTAAATAAAAGCAGAAATTTAGAACATACATACTGCTGGGAATTAAAGTTACAATTAACGAAATAATAAAAACTTGTAAAGCATCCAATTGGCTTTTGGCCAAATCCCAACGATGTCGGCAGGATTGTGTCTTCAAGCCAATAGAGCGTACAAAGAAAATTGTAGTAACAGAATACAGGAAAAAGAAAGGAAAACAAAAATAAGACTTAAACTAAATTTGCTCTGGAAGATATTTGGGCAACACTTCGTTATCTGAATGCGGTTCCCTTTCTCAGCTCCCCTCCTTCTCCTTTTATAGAGGTGAAATACTAACGGTTATATCTTGCAGAAGGTGGACTTGGAGTCAGAGAAAATAGGAAGTAGTGGTCCATTATTTTGGGACTTGGAACTGATTTTTGCACGTTCACTGAAGTTCTGCGTTTTTGCCTGCATGACGATCGTCATGGTGTGTGACGGTCGTCACATCAGCAAAATTCACATCTGCTGTTTTTCATGTTGTTTTCATCTGGTTTCCGTCCATATTTCATCTGTAATTGCTTCTTTTCTTCATATTGCTTTGTTTGGACATGATCTTCAAATACCTGCAAAATATCAGACAAATAACATGGAAAAACCCGAAATCGGATTGAAACCAGTCAAATATTAGTTGAATTATATGTCAATATATATATATATATATATATATATATATATATATATATATATATATATATATATATATATATATATATATATATATATATATATATATATATATATATATATATATATATATATATATATATATATATATATATATATATATATATACGATTTCGCATTATCAAACTCCCCTAAGCTTGAATCTTTGCTTGTCCTCAAGTAAAAGCAGGAAGAATAAAAGTCGGCAAGCACGAGGCAGCTTCCTCGTTCAGAAAGTTGGGAAAAATCGGGATTCTAAATAGGAACAAAACGAGTACGGTGACGACACTGGACTATAAGTCCTCGGAGGTCTCCTTTTTATGCAAATTGGTCCCAATCATGCTACTGCAGCTTGGTATCAAGGTTCTCGCGTCAAGTTTACCCTGTTTGTTCTAGCGCAATCACATTAAGCCCGTTGTCCATACACTTTCATGGCAAGTCAACCTGTTAGTGATTATGATCTCATGACTATTTTGATATTTTCATTGCTCATGAGCTTATACCATTGATTTTTAGTGAGTTTTTGTACCGTTGGGCTAAATGCTCGGGTGAGGAGCACCTAACTTAGAGGGAACATGTCTCTATACTCGGGCTATATAGCTTTCTTTTCATGATTTTTCATTCTTTTAGAGATCATACACTTATTTGCATTGGTTGCTCGCTTAGAAGTGTTTAGGATGATGCTGACTGCTTGTATAAACTACTTGGGGATGAGTTTGCGTAGAAACTTGAAACTTTGGTACAAGTAGGTAGTGAAACCGACTCGCATAAACCGGAGGTCTAAGGTGTCAAGACGGTACTGGTTTTGTTAGAACTTTCGTCTCGGAGTTTCAAAACTTGGTTTGAACTTTGGCGCATTCTCGTGATGCTTTTGAGGAACAACTGAAAAAATTTTGTTTATGTCGAATAAAGTGGGGAAATTTGCGTAACGGAAAAAGACATATAAATGAGCTTTTATTTGCTAAAATGGGAAAATGCTTGAATTGAAGTTACTGAATTGAAAGTACAAGGAAACGGGAAATAAACGCTCCGCTCCCAGACTATCTCAATCAGTGTCCCCACTGATTTGAAAGGATGCGAGATGGAAATACAGAGAAAATGAAAATACAGGAAAGAGAAAAATACAGGAAACAAATAAAGAAAGAACTAGTCACGGCCTCTGCCTCGGTCACGTCCTCTGTCGCGACGTCTCCCTCTGGCATGTTCGACTCGGGCCTCAAAGTTCAGAGCACCAGTGTGATAAACATAATCTCGGAGTCCTTCGAATTGCAAGGTAAGATTTGCCAGGTTCTCAGTGATGGCTTCCTGGCCTGTTTGGAGCTGTTGCATCGTGGTTCTCTGCTAAGCTTCGAATTGCTCTGCTCGCTGATTTTGTTGCTGCATCATGGCGAGTATCTGTGTTTGTTGGTCGAGGGATCGGCGGAGGTCTTCTTCAGAGAAGTCGGGCTCTGGACGGTGGCGGCGACGACGGTAGGATATGCCTTCAGAAGGGGGTGGTTGTGATGCTTCAGGTTGCTCAGTTCTGTCCAACTCATCTTGCATTTCGTCAACAGAACCTTGGGTGTTGGTTTGAGTTGGGGCAGCAGTAGCAGCAGGGGCATTCAGGTCAAAAAGCCAGTTGGCACGATCCTGCGGGTGCATCCGGGTACGTGACGGCATGATGATGCTTCTGATGGTTTTGCCACGCACGACCGGATGGTACTTTCCATCGGACCTGGAGCGGATGAGGTGGGAAGCTCTGCAATGGTCGGTATCGAGAAACACCGAAGGGATTGTATGGAGATTCTGGAGTTGGTTACCGAGGTTCAGGCCTAGTGCAATGGAGGTAACAATCCCGCCAAAGTAAAATGGCTTAGAGCCACGGTTGCAGTTGGCCTGAATGTGGGCCAGGAGGAACGGAGCGGCGTTGATGGGTTCGGGATTGAACACACAGCGAAGAAAGAAAAGTTCTTTTGAGTTCACCTTGTGGTTGCTATCTCTTGCGAAGATGGTATTGCTCAGCACTCTGTGGAAATACCGGATGGTTGGGTTGTGGATGTGTGTTGCATGCAGAGAATCCCAGCCGTCGGCATCGATTCCGGTCAATTGGGACCAAAGCGCAAAAGCTTCATGTTGAAATTGTTCGGTAATGCGGCGGTGAGCATCTTCGCCGCGAGGGAAATATAGGATGTCGGCAATCTGATTTTGATTCAATTGGTAGTTCGTGCCGAACATACGGAAACAAGCGGCGCTGGAATGTTGGCTAAGGTCGCCGCTAGAGGTGAAGTAACTGAACGAACTGAGGAACTCAAGGGTGAGTTGTTCGTAAGTGGGCTGCAGATTTGTGCACAGATGCCAAATGCCGACTCTCTGTAGCATCCAGGTGACGCCGTCAAGGAGGCCGAGTTCCGTGAGAGATGGTATGTGCGGATAGTGGGTTGGCTGTAGCGACCGTTGATGGAAGGCTACGTAGTTTGCTCTCTGTTTCTCGCCGGAGTCGCCTTCGCTGAAATTGATATTGCTAAGGTCAGGGGTTTCGTTGTTTCTTGCCATTTGCTAGATGATGCTGATGAAATGGGGGAAGAATGCGGTTTCTGCGGAGTGAGAAATTGTACGGAATTGGTTAATGAAGATGAAATGGGAGTCGGGATTATATGTAGTAAGGAGGGAAAACAAAATTTTGAAATGGGGTTTGGATGTGTGGTGATGGGAAGTTGATAAAATGGGAGTGGGGGAAGAAACGTAACCTCTGTTATAGCAGATATCAGGTTCTGGACTCGTGACGGTCGTCACACATCTGTGACGGTCGTCACCCGCGTGACGGGCGTCATGGGTCTGTGACGGTCGTCACACCAGCAAATTCTGCAGAACGCAGAATTTTGCTACAAGGGTGCTTTTGACATGTTTTTAAGGCTTGTAATTGATATCGCAATGTAATCAATCAGCCAAGAAGCATATGATAACATAAAAAAACAGAATAACGGAATAATGAATAAAATTGAAATAACATTTAATTGAAATGATTGTTTTTAATGTAATACATAAGTGAAATGAAACAATGCGGAAATAAAAATAATGGAAAGCGTACAGAAAAACAGGAAAAAATAAACTAAACTAAAGCGAAAATCTCAGTCCTTTTGTGCCTTCAATTCGTCAAACTTCCGGGCGTAGTAATCGAGCTGGTCACAAACTAAGTCCATGAAAACTGATAATTCGGCGTGGATGCTTGTTATTTCATTTCTTGCGGTGGTCAGAGTTGCGTCGAAGGTGTCTAATCGATGCAGAACAGTATCCATTTTGTCAGTGTTTTCTTCAGGAATGGGCTCAGGATAGGTGTTGTAATGTGGAGGGGTCTCAGGGTCTACCTCAGCTTCGGATACAACATCCTCATAATACATATAATCATGTGCTTCAGAGATGTGATCACTGTCGTACATGTAATCCTGTAGTGTGGATTGAGGTGAAGGAGGTCCCATAGGCTCATCCAATTCATAAACCCAATTGTCCCTGTTATGGATACTCGTCATCTGATGATTTGGCAATGTGAATAGCTGGACAGGTTTGTCATTGATAAGGTACTCGTAAGGTCCAGGTCCCATGGTTCTTAAAATGCGCCTGTTAAAGCAAAACTGGATATTCATGGGTCGGAGGGTGCCAAAACTAGTGCTTGCATTTAGGTGGAATCTAAGGCCAAGCTCGTGGGTAATCATTGTCACGAGGCCTCCTATTAGAATGGGTGATTGTGGTTCCTGAGTGAGGCATAGGAAGGATCTCATCATAAAAGGCACGACATTCACCGGACGGCCCTGAGAAGCACAGAACAAGATAAACAACTCTTCTTTAGATACTGTAGTAATGTTTTCTTCCTTTCCGAAAAGGGTGTGAGCTAGGATCTTATGAAAGTATCTGAAAGCGGGGTTATGAATCTCATCGTTATACATGCCATTTGGGTCAGGGTGATAGTCGCCTGTGATTTTACCCCAGAACTGGTTTAGTTCAAAATCAAGATCGTCATCTTCGGCACTGATGAACACATGTGGTCCGCTAGGAAATCCTAGGAGGTTAGCTAATGACATACGACTATGGGTTTGGTCCATTCCAAACATTCTAAAGGTGATCAGCTCTGTGTTTGATCCAAAACCATAGTTGGGTAAGTACCTGAAGGAACTAAGGAATTCGTAGGTAAGGTCCTTATAGGTAGCAAAACGGGTTTTCAAGGAGGTGTTCTCCCAGCCTAGTTGATTAAACAGGAATTGAATGCTATCAGTAATTCCTAGCTTCTCCATGCTATCAGTTAATGCTTCAAATCTTGCCTTTTGAGCTAATCCTCGAAAATGAACCTTTGTGAAGTCGTACTCGGCCATACTCGCAGGTTAGTCGGAGAAAAACAGGAGGAAGGTATGAAGGCTTTTAAAATCCTGAAAAGTTTAAAACAGAAATTTTAAGTCAGAATTTTTAGAAACAAAATGTGGTAGAAATAAAAACAAGGTTTAAATAAAAGAGAAAATAATGAAACAAAAACAAAAATAGTAGCAATTTAAGTTTAAAATTTTGTTAAAATTTCAAAGTAAGATTTCAAATAAAAATGAGAATGAAATACAGTAAAGAGGGAAATACGGGAAAATTGGGTTGCCTCCCATTAAGCGCTGTTTTTTAACGTCAAAAGCCTGACGATAGCTTGATGACAAGCTATTCGGGGGTTTGAGCAGGAAGCTCGAGCAATGTTATACTGCTGACTTGAAGGCTGTTTTCGTTCTTATTATAATGTTTTAAACGTTGTCTATTTATGATAAACGGTGCATTCGTCTTATCGGTAATTTCAACAGCTCCACTTTGAAGTACTTTAGTCACTTCAAAAGGTCCAGACCACCTAGATTTTAGTTTACCTGGGAAAAGTTTCAATCTTGAATTAAATAGAAGTACGATGTCTCCCACACTGAATTGTTTCCGGACTGAACGTTTATCATGCCATTTCTTAGTTCGTTCTTTGTAGATACGGGCATTTTCGTAAGCGTCAAATCTAAGTTCTTCTAATTCGTGTAAGTTCAAGATTCGTTTCTCTCCTGCCTCAGTGTAATTGAAATTAAGTGTCTTAATGGCCCAGAAGGCTTTATGCTCTAATTCTACAGGGAGATGACAGGATTTACCGTAAACTAATTTGAAGGGTGTAGTACCTATTGGTGTCTTAAAAGCGGTCCTATAAGCCCATAAAGCTTCATTCAGCTTTGATGACCAATCTTTCCTTGAGGTAGCGACAATCTTCTCCAATATTTGTTTTATTTCTCTATTCGAGACCTCTACTTGTCCTCTAGTTTACGGATGATATGGTGTAGCTACTCGGTGTCGGACTCCATATTTAGAAAGAAGTTTGTCAAAAATTCGCGATATGAAATGTGATTCGCCGTCACTAATGACGAGTCTGGGTACACCGAATCTAGGAAAGATTGTGTTTTTGAAGAGTTTGATTACTACTCGTGCGTCATTTGTTGGAGCAACAATGACTTCTATCCATTTAGACACATAGTCTACAGCGACGAGTATGTAGTTATTCCCAAGAGAAGACGAGAAGGGTCCTATGAAATCTATTCCCCATACGTCAAAGATTTCTACCTCTAAGATTCCTTTCTGAGGCATTTCATCGCGTCGTGAGATGTTGCCAGTTCGTTGGCATCGATCACATTTTAGCACAGCGATGTGAACGTCTTTCTAGAGGTTAGGCCAGAATAGGCCGGCTTGGAGAATCTTAGCGCACGTCTTGGATGTACTGGCATGACCACCATATGGTGCTGAATGGCATTGGAAAATGATGTTTTCTATTTCTTCCTCTGGGACACAGCGACAGTATATGTTGTCGGCCCCTCTCTTGAAGAGTAGAGGTTCGTCCCAATAATAGTGTTTCAGATCGTGGAAGAATTTCTTCTTTTGCTGATAAGTGAGATCCGGTGGAAGCACGCCTGCAACTAGGTAATTAACGATGTCGGCATACCAAGGTAATGTGACTTGGGCATAGACGGCTTCTACGGCTTTTTCGAGTTCTGGATCTTCCGAGATTAAGTTAGGTATGTCACTTTCTAATTTGGCTATCAGATGTTCGTATGGAAAATCGTCATTTATCGGCACTGGTTCATGTTTAATGCCTTCTATTCGGGATAAGTGATCTGTAACTACGTTCTCGGTTCCTTTCTTATCTTTAATTTCTAAGTCAAACTCTTGTAATAATAGGATCCATCTCAATAATCTTGGTTTGACATCCTTTTTGCTTATTAGGTACCTAATGGCAGCGTGGTCTGTGTATATGATAATTTTTGCTCCTACTAAGTAAGAACGAAATTTGTCAAGCGCAAATATAACTGCTAGAAGTTCCTTTTCTGTTGTGGCGTAGTTCATTTGGGCAGGATCTAAGGTTCTACTGGCGTAGTAGATGGCATGAAGCTTATTGTCCTTCCTTTGTCCTAGAACTGCGCCTACAGCATAATCACTCGCATCGCACATGATTTCAAACGGTAGTCGCCAATCGGGTGGTTGCATAATTGGTGCGGTGATAAGGGCTGATTTTAATGTTTCGAATGCTTTTAGACAGTCGTCGTCAAAGATGAACTCAACATCTTTCATCAACAGGCCGGTCAAAGGTTTTGTGATTTTTGAAAAATCTTTTATAAACCTGCGGTAGAAACCGACATGTCCTAGAAAAATACGTATTTCGCGTACGGATTTTGGAGGTTGGAGGTCTTTTATAATTTCTATTTTATCTTTGTCGACCTCAATCCCTTTATTAGATATGACATGTCCTAGAACTATTCCTTGTCGGACCATAAAATGGCATTTTTCCCAATTTAGGACGAGGTTCACTTTTACACAACGTTCTAATACCATTTCTAAGTTTTGTAGGCATCCTTCGAAGCTTTGTCCACATACTGAGAAATCGTCCATAAATACTTCCATGATGTCGTCTATGAAATCTGCGAAGATTGCCATCATGCATCTTTGGAAGGTTGCTGGAGCATTACAAAGTCCGAACGGCATTCGGCGGTAAGCAAAAGTACCATAAGGACATGTGAATGTAGTCTTTTCTTGGTCATCAGGATGAATGGGAATTTGGAAAAATCCCGAATAACCATCTAGATAGCAGAAATATGAATGTTTGGCTAATCTTTCTAACATTTGGTCTATGAAGGGCAAGGGGAAGTGATCTTTTCGTGTGGCTTTGTTAAGCTTTCTATAATCAATACACATTCTGCTTCCAGTCACGACTCTTTTTGTTATTGATTCTCCTTTTTCGTTCTTAACTATTGTGACTCCTCCTTTCTTAGGTACGACATGAACTGGGCTGACCCATTCACTATCGGAGATTGGGTAGATGATTCATGCATCTAGTAATTTCTTTACTTCGTCTTTGATTACAGTGCTTAGGATGGGGTTCAGTCTCCTCTGATGCTCTCTAGAGGTTTTACAGTCTTCCTCTATTGTAATTCGATGCATACAGATCGAAGGGCTTATACCTTTTAGATCGCTTATGTTATAGCCTAACGCGGTGGGGTACTTCTTTAGGACTTCTAATAGCTTTGCGGTTTCTAGTTGTCCTAAGTCGGCGTTGACTATCACTGGTCTTTTTAGTTCATCGTCTAGGAATTCATATCTAAGGTTTTTGGGTAGTGTTTTAAGTTCTAAAGATGGGTTCTTCGGACCTGGCATATGGTTTGGGGTTAGTGCTAAGCTTTCGCTTAGACTGTCGTCTTTATATGGTTTACGCCAATCATCGTCTTCAGAAATATCGGGTATTTGAATCTTTATTATTTCTGAATACGTGGTCTCTTCATTTTCAAGTTCTCTTATGCATTCGTCAATTACATCTACTAAATAGCAGGTATCATCTATGGCTGGTGCTTGTAAGAACTTGGTGAGAATGAACTCTATCTTTTCTTCTCCTACTTCAAATGTTAGCCTACCTTTCTTTACGTCAATTATAGCTCCGACTGTAGCTAGGAACGGTCTTCCTAGGATAATTGGAGTAACTGAATCTTCCTTAATATCCATAATTATGAAATCGGTTGGGATGTAGAATTGTCCTATGCGTACTGGAACGTTTTCCAGTATACCGACAGGATATTTGACGGATCGGTCAGCTAATTGAACGGACATCTTGGTTGGTCTTAGTTCACCCATATTTAGCTTTTTGCATATGGATAGGGGCATAACACTGATACTGGCTCCTAAATCGCACAGGGTTTTGTCTATTACGAACTTTCCAATGACACAGGGTATGGAGAAACTACCTGGGTCTTTTAGTTTATGAGGCATGTGGTTTTGAATAATAGCGCTACACTCTGCAGTAAGTGTAACTGTTTCGTTATCCTCGATCTTTATCTTATTTGACAGGATTTCTTTGAGAAATTTAGCATACGAGGGCATTTGAGTGATAGCTTCTGTAAAAGGAATAGTGATATTCAACTGTTTAAGGAGCTCTACAAATTTCTTAAACTGCCCTGTAGTTTTGGAGTTTATTAGTCTTTGAGGATAAGGAATCGGTGGTTTATATGGCGCTGGAGGTGCTTGAGTTTTTTCACTTGCGGTGTCCTCCTTCTCATTGTCTTCCTTCTTCTCTAACTCGGATTTCTTTTCTGCTTGTTCAGTTGGTTTTTGTTGCATGGCTGAGTTTTCGGTTCTCGGATCGATCGGTTCGTCCAATTCTTTTCCACTTCTTAGTATTACAGCATTTGCTTGACCTTTTGGATTTTGTTCGGGTTGTCCAGGAAATGTTCCAGCTGGGGCAGCGGCAGAGGCTTGTTGTTGGGCCACTTGGGATATCTGCATTTCGAGCATTTTGTTGTGGGTGGCTAAAGCGTCTACTTTTCTGGTCAGCTGTTTAATTTGCTCGCTAGTGTGTATGTTTTGATTTAGGAATTCTTTGTTTGTTTGAGCTTGAGTAGCTATGAATGTTTCCATCATCAACTCGAGGTTTGATTTCCTAGGGGCAGTCTGGGCAGCAGCTGGCTTCTGATATCCTGGCGGAGCAGTAGGCATCTGCAATGCATTATCGCTTTTGTAAGAAAAGTTTTGATGGTTTCGCCAACCTGGGTTGTAGGTATTCGCATAGGGGTTTCCTTGAGCGTAATTTACCTGGTCTGGTGGGATTCCGGCCAAGAATGGGCACTCGGGCGCATTATGAGTGGCGATTCCGCATAACTCGCAGTTTGGAGTTACAGCAACGACGGTTGCAGTGGGGTTAACGGCCAGACTGTCGATTTTCAGTGCTAGAGCATCTACTTTAGTGTTGAACTTTTCAAGGCTGCTGATCTCGTACATCCCACCTTTCGCTGCGGGTTTCTCTGCTGGAATGCGTTCACCTCCCCATTGGCAGTGGTTCTGAGACATGTTTTCGATTAGTTGATAGGCTTCGTCGTATGGCTTATCCATAAGTGCACCGCCCGCGGCGGCGTCGACCGTTAATCTGGTGTTGTATAAAAGCCCATTATAGAAAGTATGGATCGTCACCCAGTCTTCTAGACCGTGGTGAGGACATGTTCTCATCATATCTTTGAATCTTTCCCACGTTTCATAGAGAGATTCAGTATCTTTTTGTCGAAATCCGTTGATTTGAGCTCTAAGCATAACAGTTTTTCTTGGCGGAAAATATCTCGCTAAGAAAACGTTCTTCAATTGTTCCCATGTCGTAACGGAGTTGGATGGTAAGGATTGTAACCATGTCCAAGCTCTATCTCTAAGAGAGAAAGGGAAAAGACGAAGTCTTATTACGTCTGGAGTTACTCCATTTGCTTTCACCGTGTCTGCGTATTGCACAAACTTCGTTAAATGTTCGTTCGGATCATCAGTTGCATTTCCTGAGAATTGGTGTTGTTGTACAGCTGACAGCAATGACGGTTTTAGCTCAAAATCGTTTCGAGTTATAGCTGGGGCAGCAATGCTACTTCTAGGCTCCATCTGAGAGGGTGTAGCGTATGCCTTCAGCGGTTTGTTTTGAGGTCCTTCAGCCATCTTTGGTTCTTCTTCAGATTTGGGAATGTGAGTGAGAGGATCGGGAATGTTATGTTTTCATTAGTACTCAATGATGCGACTCCTTAAATGTAAGAAGCGCTCTAGTTCTGCGACTGAAGGTTTTAAGATATCGCCTTGTGGGCGATTACTTGGCATACAATCGACAGAACCAGTAAAGGGAAAGAGAATTGTTAACCTAGTCTATACGACGTAACAGAAGGTTACACTATTGACTAAACGGGTCCTCGGCAACGGCGCCAAAAACTTGATGCGTCCGCAAGTGCACGGAAATATCGAAGTAATATAAAAGATTGTCGAACCCACAGAGACCAATGTCAATCTACCGTTATCTATTATTATGACGTAAAGCTAAGGCTAATGGAATTAGGAAATCTGAATGCGAATGAAATTAAATGCACACGAAATAAAGATTTTTGGTTTAAAGAAAGGCGGTAAAGGAATATCGGTATGTAACGCTTTAGCTATCGAGAATTCGGCAGGTTACCGGTGCCTTTTTGTCTATTGCAAACACTTTTCAGGAGAACTTACTCGTTTAAAGACCTTCGTCTCACGATGGTTGTTGACTCGGGTCATAATTCTAAGGGCTGAATGTACGCTTTCACTATCCCATTCGGGGTTAAAACTACTTTTTGTAAACAAATAGATTCTAATTTCTCTTAAAGCGCTTTCGCTGTGTCTAAAACCAATGCCTAGTTTTTACTATCTGGTTCTAGCCTCAGCTGTCGCTTGTTGGTTCGTACCTTAATATGGTTTCCCACTGTCGTGGCAAAACCACCGTAAATAGCTTCTCACTGTCGTGACAAAGGTTTATTTAGAATTTAGATTAAAAACTACGGCCAAAAAGGTTGTTTGTAAAAAGGGAAGATTCCGGTTACTATCGAATCCTGTCCTACTAATTCGGTTACATACCGATAAAACTAATTTAGCTAGACATGACAATTAATGCAAACATAAATAAACAATGGCAGCAGAATAATATAACATGCATACTGACAGAAATAAAATAATAATTCAATTAATAAAAACCTGTAAATCGTACTGATCTCGAATCCTTGAGTAGTCCTCCACAATGTCGGCAGGATTCTACTTTGGCGAGAATTAAAAGATACAGGAACAAATAAAGCGATACAAATGAAATAAAAGGAAGAGAAATGGAAAATAATGCAGGAAAGTAAATTTGGCTTCAATGGGAATTTTGGCAGCACTTCAATACATCGAAGGCCTCCTCTAAAACTGTGAATCTAAGGCCTATTTATAGAAGATAATTCACTCTTCAACTTCCAGAGATCATGGGTGAGTTATGGAGGGAGTGGGAGTAACTTCCAGTAGTGGGCAGTGAGTGGAGAAAGTGTAGGAAGAAATTAAGTTGAGATTGATCGTGGCTGCTTCTGATTTGAACGTACTGACATTTTGTCTGCGTGACGGTCGTCATGAAATGTGACGGTCGTCACACGCATGACGGTCGTAATGGACCTGTGACGACCGTCATATCAGCAAAATCTGTATCTGCTGTTTTTCATCTATTTTTCATCTCTTTTCCTTCCATTTCTTCTCCTTTTCTTTCTTTAGTCTAAATTCTCCCCAATCTGCAAAACGAAGTAAATTAATCATATAATAGAACATAAATCAAGATAAATTAATAATAGTCACAAATAAATACATGTAAATTAAGCTAAATAAACGATATGATTTCGCGTTATCAAACACCCCCACACTTAAACCATTGCTTGTCCTCAAGCAACCAACCAACACGGTAAAAAGAAATAAGCATAGTTTGAAACAAAAACATGATGAGACTCTAATCATACGTGGCTGCTAGGCTAATGTTAGATCGATAGGTACTAAATATCAATACCAAGGATACTGTAACGACATAATTTCAAAAACTCCCTACTTATGCAAACCAATCGGAATCATGCTATTATAACTCAACCTATATCTCATGCTCTCTTTCACCCCGTTTCATTATAGTGCAATCACATTAAGCCCGTTATCCATACACATTCATGGCAAGTAAACCTGTTAGTGACTATGATCTCGATGCTATTTCATTTTTTTCTCTGCAAATATGCTTAAGCATCAATGAACTTAAAGAGTTTGTACCGTTAGGCTAAGTGCTCGGGTGAGGAGCACCTAACTTAGAAGGAACATGTCTTTTTCTTCATAATTTATTTTCTTTCTTAATTTCTCATTTTACGCTAGAGATCATACACTTATTTGCATCGGTTTCTTACTTAGTGTGTTTAGGATGGTGCTGACTGCTTAAATAAACTACTTAGGGATTACTACAAGAAACTGGAGCTTTAAGGTTTCGGCATAATGGGTTTTCAAATTGATTTTGCATATTTAGGGGGTTAAGGGTGTCAGGGCAGTATCAATTTTATCAAAACTTTCCCACGTTTTTCTAACATAGCTTGGACAGCCTATATACTTTCAGAGAACCATGACATGAATCGAAGCAAAAATTTGTTGGAGGTTAGAATTTTGAAATTTTGAAATTTTTGGGGAAATTGAATAACAAGCGAAAACCACGCATAAAGACTCAACAGCACATGCAAAGACTTTGACACAATGTTAAAAATAGATAAAAATTCCTAGAAGCATGAAATAAAATGTAAAACAATAGAGTTCCTCCCCCACACTTAAACCAAACATTGTCCTCAATGTTTTAGTAAAAGGTGGAAAAGGAAAGATAGAACCTGTATGGATGCTACTGTTCTTGCTATCCTTGTCTTTGTTGATCACTTCTACTTCGGCGGCGAGCATTTTGAGATACCTTTGTTTGTGTAATTCTCGAACCAGCTCATCATGTTGCTCGCGTCAAGAGGAAGTACTCATCATCAGTGTTCCCACCAGCAACGACACTCGTAGGAATGTCCGTGGGCATATCTCATCTTCTCAGATCGTCATCTAGAGAGTTTTCGCTTAGATATAGCTAAAGAGTAACAAGCGATGCATTTCTTTATTTTCTGCAAATTTAAACAAACAAATTAAAATAAAGACTTTGTGGGTTGCCTCCCACACAACGCTTTGTTTAACGTTGATAGCTCGACGACCAAGGAGTGCAAGTACTCACGGTGGTTCTTTCGAGAATGGTTCCTCGATCAAACTTTGAATGGTCTTCGATTTCCATGGCTACTTATCAAGCCATCTCTCATATCCCTCACCTTTTCTTTTCTTTCTTCTATAGGGTGGTTCATTGTTTTGAACCTGTGGTGGTGGTTCTGGATCTATCCTAAGTATCAGTTTTTCAAATTTGGGCTTAGTTATTTTATCCACCACCTCAAATTTTAATCTTACCCTTTTAACAGTAATGATGACCCTAGTTTCATGGTCCTTGAATTTTCTTTTGTTATGAAAGACCTTAGACAAAGGTGCATTAGTATGGATATTTTCCAATACCTCTACATATGTTTTGGATTGGGAGTTTACCTTAGCTTCCACAACCAATTGTGAGGAAGAATTAGGTGGGGTATAGGGAGGAGGAGCAACAATGGGTGCTTCTTTCTCTATCTCTTCGACAACCTCCCTTTCAGATGGTGTCGGTGGATTTTTCTCAATAATTATGCTTGTCTCACCAAAACTCTCCTCAGATTCATCATCACTCTCCCTAGGATCTTCTATTTGTTCTTCATTACTAGTGGTTACAACATTCACATGGCTCTCAAGGAAGGGTCCTAGAGATGTTCGTGTAAGCAAAGAGGTTTGAGTCTCCAAAGCCTTGTTGTGAGTCGCGAGGGAATCGACTATAATGCTCATCTGCTTAAGGTCTTCATCAATTTGGAGATGTTGTTTTCTAAAATCTTCATTTTGGAGAGTTTGTGTCTCCACAAAGCGCTCCATCATAGATTCTATCCTAGAGTGAGTAAACGTCTCTTCGAATTCTTCTAGTAATAGTTCAAGGTTGGATGTATCGAAATCTTGCGTTTCCTCAAAACATTTGGAGTCGTCATCGTAGAGGGAATTTGGGTGAGAATGCGTCGTATTGAAATCTTCTAATAATATTTCGAGGTCCGATTTAAACAGATTTTGTGGTTCCTCGAAATATTGGGGGTGGTAGTTATAAGGGAAATATGGGTTATACATAATGATTTAGATAAGAGTGCCTTAGTCTATACTATGCAACAACAGAATCACAATATTGACTGTTGGTCCCCGACAACGGCGTCAAAAACTTGATCGCGACTTTCTATGTCTAATACAACTTAACTGCAAGTGCACAGTCTATCGCGTAGTAATAAAAGATATCGATCCCACAAGGACTGGTAATCAAACTAGTGTTCACGGGAGTTACTATGTTTAGCTAGGTAGATAATGTTTAAGGGAATAATTGCTATTACTAAAGGGAACTAAAAACGTTACTTAAAGTATAATTACGCGAATCGATATGCAATAATTATGTTCTTCGGGGATTTGACAAGTTACCGGTATATAAAATATTTTCAGAATTTATTTAAGAAGAAAATAGTGATCTAAAGACCTTCGTCTCACGATGGTTGTTGACGCTAGTCGCAACTTTAAGGCGGAACATATGCTGTCGCTATCTCGTTCGGGGTTAAAATCTCTTTTTGGAGATCTCTAAGTTCTAATCTATTTTAAATTGCTTTCGCTGTTATTAAAACAAATGCCTAGTGTTTACTATCTGGTCCTAGCCGCAGTTGTCGCTTGTTGGTTCGTACCTTAATTAATTTCCCACTGTCGTGGCAAAACTACTTTTAAATAAGTTCTCGCTGTCGTGACGAACGTTTATTCAGGAAATAAGTTTAAACACTCAGGCCATAAACAACTTTTGAAACAGAAAGGTTTTAACCGGTTATTATCAAATCCCGTCTGAATTATTATTACATACCGATTACTCTGGTTTATCTAGACATGGATTTGGAACAGGTAAAGCGTAAATAAAAGCAGAAATTTAGAACATACATACTGCTGGGAATTAAAGTTACAATTAACGAAATAATAAAAACCTGTAAAGTATCCAATTGGCTTTTGGCCAAATCCCAACGATGTCGGCAGGATTGTGTCTTCAAGCCAATAGAGTGTACAAAGGAAATTGTAGTAACAGAATACAGGAAAAAGAAAGGAAAACAAAAACAAGACTTAAACTAAATTTGCTCTGGAAGATATTTGGGCAGCACTTCGTTATCTGAATGCGGCTCCCTTTCTCAGCTCCCCTCCTTCTCCTTTTATAGAGGTGAAATACTAACGGTTATATCTTGCAGAAGGTGGACTTGAAGTTAGAGAAAATAGGAAGTAGTGGTCCATTATTTTGGGACTTGGAACTGATTTTTGCACGTTCACTGAAGTTCTGCGTTTTTACCTGCATGACGGTCGTCATGGTGTGTGACGGTCGTCACCCGTGTGACGGTCGTCATGGATGTGTGACGGTCCTCACATCAGCAAAATTCGCATCTGCTGTTTTTCATGTTGTTTTCATCTGGTTTCCGTCCATATTTCATCTGTAATTGCTTCTTTTCTTCATATTGCTTTGTTTGGACATGATCTTCAAATACCTGCAAAATATCAGACAAATAACATGGAAAAACCCGAAATCGGATTGAAACCAGTCAAATATTAGTTGAATTATATGTCAATATATATATACGATTTCGCGTTATTAGTGTTCATCGACGACATTTTGATTTACTCTAAGTCCCAAGAAGAGCATGTAGAGCATTTGAGAGTTGTGTTGCAGATTTTGAAAGAGAAGCAGTTATATGCTAAGTTGTCAAAGTGTGAGTTTTGGTTATCGGAAGTGAGTTTTCTTGGGCATGTTATTTCTGGTAATGGTATTAGTGTTGATCCGTCCAAGATTGATGCAGTAATGCAGTGGGAAGCTCCTAAGTCAGTTACGGAGATTCGAAGCTTTTTGGGATTAGCCGGTTATTGTCGGAGGTTTATTGAAGGATTTTCGAAGTTGGCACTTCCGTTGACTCAATTGACTTGTAAGGAAAAGGCTTTTGTTTGGGATATTGATTATGAGAAGAGTTTTGTTGAGCTTAAGAGAAGGTTGACAACGGCGCCGGTTTTGATTTTGCCGAATCCGACGGAATCGTTTGTGGTTTATTGTGATGCTTCCTTGTCCGGTTTAGGTGGTGTTTTAATGCAAGATGGGAAAGTTGTGGCTTATGCTTCGAGACAAATGAGAGTGCATGAGAAGAACTACCCTACACATGATTTGGAGTTAGCGGTCGTGGTGTTTGTTTTGAAAATTTGGAGACATTATCTTTATGGTGCGAGATTTGAAGTTTTTAGTGATCACAAGAGTTTGAAATATTTATTTGATCAGAAGGAATTGAACATGAGGCAGAGGAGATGGTTAGAGTTTTTGAAGGATTATGATTTTGGTTTAAATTACCATCCGGGTAAGGCAAACGTGGTAGCTGATGCTTTAAGTCGAAAGTTGGTTCATATGTCAACAATGATGGTAAGAGAATGGGAATTGTTGGAGACTTTTAGAGATTTGAGTTTGGTTTGTGAGATGACACCGAGTAGTGTGAAACTTGGTATGTTGTATGTTACGAATGATTTTCTTGCTACCGTGTGCGAAAAGCAAAAGTTGGATTTGAAGTTTGTTGATTTGATGATGAATGAGAATGAGGACTTCAAGGTTGATAGTTTTGGAGTTTTGAGATTTCGTGGTCGTATTTGTATTCCCGATGATGTAGAGTTGAAAAAGATGATTTTGGAGGAAGGACACCGGAGTAACTTAAGTATTCACCCGGGGGCGAATAAGATGTATCAAGATTTGAAGAAAATCTTTTGGTGGTCCGGATTGAAGAGGGATGTAGCTCAGTTTGTGTATTCGTGCTTGACTTGTCAAAAGTCTAAAGTGGAACATCAGAAGCCTAGTGGTTTGATGCAACCGTTGGACATTCCAGAGTGGAAATGGGATAGTATATCGATGGATTTTGTTACGGGATTGCCTAATACGCAAAGAGGTCATAATGCTATTTGGGTGATTGTTGATAGGCTTACTAAATCTGCTCACTATATTCCGATTGATATTAGTTATCCTTTGGAGAAGTTAGCCGAGATTTATGTTGGTGTGATTGTGAAGTTACATGGGGTTCCTAAGAGTATTGTGTCGGATAGGGATCCTAGATTTGCTTCGAGATTTTGGGAAAGTTTGCAAAAGGCTTTGGGTTCTAAGATGAGATTGAGTTCGGCTTATCATCCGCAGACGGATGGTCAAACCGAAAGGACGATTCAATCATTGGAAGATTTGTTGTGTGCTTGTGTGCTCGAGCAAGGTGGTGCTTGGGATGGTTATTTGGCATTGATTGAGTTCACCTACAACAATAGTTTTCACTCAAGTATTGGTATGACACCATTTGAGGCTTTGTATGGTCGGAGATGTCGAACATCTTTGTGTTGGCATGAAACTAGAGAGAAGTCGGTAGTTAGGTCGGAGATGGTACAACAAACGACGGAGAAGGTGAAATTCATTCCGGAAAAGATGAGAGTTTCTCAGAGTAGGCAACAGAGTTATCATGATAAGAGAATAAAGGATCTTGAGTTTCAAGAAGGCGACCATGTGTTTTTGAGGGTTACATCGGTTACGGGTGTGGGTCATGCTTTGAAGTCGAAGAAGTTGACTTCTCGTTTCATTGGTCCGTATCAGATTACTGCACGAGTTGGTGCTGTGGCTTATCGTGTGGCGTTGCCTCCGAACCTTTCGAATTTTCACGATGTGTTACATGTTTCGCAACTTCGGAAGTATATTTCGGATTCGTCACATGTTATTCCTATGAAGGAGGTTGAGGTAAGGGATAATCTTACAGTTGAGGTTTTACCGGTTAGGATTTTGGACCGTGAGGTTAAGAGGCTCAGAGGCAAGGATATCGCGCTTGTGAAAGTAGCATGGGGAGGTGTTGCGGAAGGTAATATGACTTGGGAAATGGAGAGTAAGATGCGTGAGTCGCATCAAGAGCTGTTTGAATCAGGTAATATTTTCGAGGACGAAAATTTCTAAAGTGGGGGAGAGTTGTAACGCCCCGATTCTGAATTCCCATTTTTATTGAGTCCTCATTTGATTTATTTAAGTAATTATTTTATTTGTGTGGAATTTGAGGTAATCAAAATCTCTTCTGGAGCAATTTTTCGTTCCCTCCAAATTGGGGATTTTCGGAGAGGAGGGAGAGGAGTTATGATAACATGTATTTTTATTATATTGACAAAATTATCCTCACTTTTATTTAATAAAATTTTTAATTGTTTTTATTAATATTATACCTTAATTTTTGTCACCTTATTATAATTCCTTCATTTGTTTAATGACAACTCCATTATTTTTATTATTATGATTTAACTTTTTTTTTCATGTGTTTTATTCTATTCATTTTTATATAATATTTTGCTTGTAATAACTTAATTATTTTATAATTTGTTGTATTATATTACATATCAATATATAATTGTAGTATGATTTACATATTATGTAGAATTTAATCTTATAAATATGTTATAGGATTAAATGGATCATTGATCATCAAGGTATTTTAGAGTATTTTAAATGTTAAATATTTCGTGTTTAATTATCTACGTTTTTTATGAATACTTTAAAAAAATATATATTTAGCATGCTTCTAAACATATATTTGAATAAAACTTCTCCCCCCCCCTTCTTATGAACCAAACATACGTTTAATTAAAATACATCCCCTCACCTCCCCTCCCATCCCCTCCGTTTGACCAAACAGACCCTTAGAGTTTAATGAATTTGACTATCCAATGATGGCAATCAAATGGAATGTAATTAAAGCCTCATCTCAAGCTACTCAACAAGGTGTCTATAAAAGAGAAAGCATCTGGAAAAGTCTTGAAGTGCTTTAGTGAACCAATTGTAAAGCATAAGGGATTTATCGTAAAAGCGCATGACTAAAGAACGCACGCACACACACACACAAATATATATTTTTAAACTGATTTTTACCAAGAAAATATATTCAAAAATATCTTGAAGTTGTGCCAGATGAATTAGAAGTTGTCAAAATAGCTCTGGGAATTTTTTTGACTTATCTAATCGATTATAACTTTTGTATGATCGGTTAGCTTAGTTCAAAGTTGAGTCCCAAGGGATTAGGACAATACCTTAATGATGTGCAATGACTATATATCTTTTCTTTCCTATTTTGAACTTGCAATTGATCATATTTTGAATATCTAATCTATTGTAATTATCACTAATTGACTAGATTGTCATAAAATATATTTATTTGATATTCCTTTTTGAGCTAACGTCTAGCTTGTAAATAGAGGTCCATACCCGCATTTCATTTCATCCAAAATCGTGTTTTGACATAACTCACTCTCTACCTCTCTATCTAAACTTCTTTTTTACTTTCTCTCATTAATACTTTAGCCTTACCGCCTTTGTGAGAAAAGTTCTTTTGTGAGTGATAATTAAAGTGGAATTATTGAAGGGTAGAATTGTAAGTTCACAAAGGAATATTTATTTATACCTTGGTTGAACATAATATCCATTTACGGGTTTTTTTTTGGGTTAGAAGCTAAACTTGTAAAAGTTTTGGTTCAAGGGATTATGTGATTTAGCCTTTCTTTAGGTTTGAGATTAGCACGTGGTAAAATCTATTTAAGTTCTTGGTAAGCCTGTAGTAAATTCAAGATTAGGTTAAATCTTAGCTCGTGGTAAAAGTTTGGATAAGGTTAGATATTAGCCAAATATTCAAATGTCCCAAGTTATTGGTTAGCTCGTGTAAAACCAAGGTTTAAGGTTCGTGAGCTCCTCAAGTGATAAAAGCTTGCAAGGTTTATGAACTTGAAGACCAACCACTCCAAGATTCTTGTTTGTGGAGAGAATACTAACCTCTTTACTCTACCGTGTGGAAAGGAGATTATTCGCTTCGATCTTCCGTTTGGAAGAGATGACTCAAACTTCCATATTCTGAAGTCTTTTGTTGTTTGGTTAGAGCTCAACCATCTTTCTTTGTATAAGGGGGGCTCATGAGTATATCTTATTAAAAGCTCTCAAGTTTATTGGAAACTCTCATGATCAGTTCTTGAGGGGGGAGTAGGTCCTTTTGTTTTGACCTAACCTCTATAATTCTCAGTGTTCTTCTTTTTCCTATCCTTTTACCTTTCACAATTTGTATTTTCTATTTTATTTCCGCTGCTAAGTATTTAATTTTTTTAAACTCTAATTTTACTCTGCAAATTTTTCCAAAACCAAGTTTTTTGAACCACACAATTCACTCCCTCTTGTGTGTGAAATCATACGTCCAACATGTGGTATCAGAACCTAACTTCTATTTAAATACTAATCATCCCAGGAGGAAAATGACTTCCAACTAGTAGGAAAAAAACAGTTAATGATCTGTTTATCCCTACTCATCAAGTAAGTGATGAAGTAGTAGATAAACTCAATTTCCTTTGGACCAAAGAGGAAAAGAGGAAGTTTGAAATAAATTTTAAAACTAAAAGCCTTATAACAATGTCTCTAGATGATAACTAGTTTTATTATGTTTATCATTGCAATACCGCCAAGGAGATATGGGATACTCTTGAAATGATATATGAAGGTTCTCCAAGTATCGAACAAGAGAAGATGAACACACGAGTTGAAGTAGATACCACTCATAGATGTTTTTCTAAGTTCAAACAATATTTTAAATTATGTTGGAAACTGTATCACTAAAAAATATCTAAGAATTAATAATTGGAAGTTTAATCCAACTTTTAAATCAAAAGATAGGAGCCTTCATGAATTTCAGGAAAACCAAGAAAGAAGGAAATTGTAGAAAAGTTGAACGAACTAGTTAAATTACTTAAAGTTGAAGGAATCCAAACTGAAAAATCATCCTTCTCATCATACTCCTATCATACAACTTCTTTATAATCCTTCGAAAGAACATACTAAGTAGTTGAGCGATCCTCAGAAGATTCAACATCAAATGAAGGACCCTCTTGTTCAAGGAATAGCAAAGAAGATGAATAAATTTCTTCAATACTCGAACGAAGAAGAGGAGGAGAGATATCAACCTCGAGAAAAAATATGAAAGAATATTCTTCCAACAAAGAAGATGAAATATGCTTAAAAGTATTTTCTAAGGGAGATACTATTCCAGGTATCAAACCATCTTATGCACAATTTTTTAGAATGAATGGTCAATTAGTGGAAGAAAATGATAAACTGAGGGAGATAATATTACTAGGTCTTAAGGAATCTCTAAGATATCTTAAAGAAATCAATGATTATCTCAAAATAGAAACAACTAAGCTCAAAAATTTGAAGGAAGAATGTAAACAATGTGACTCCTTTATGAAAGAAGTAATTGATCTGCGTGAAACCATAGGAAAATTTACCCAAGGGAAAAAGAAGCTTGGCATATTTTATCGAGTCAGAGATCTTCCATAAAAAATGGTCTATGATTTAAAAAGGAGAAATTTTCAAAAAATACATAGATCATAAGGGGAAGAAGCATCCGGTCTATAAGTGCACACATAGTAAAAGAATAGGTCATTTAGAACCTTTTTGTTTTGATAAGTTGAAAAGATCTAAAGGTAACAACCCTAGATATTTTGTATCTAATGCACTTGAGCCCAAGAAAACACGGGAACCAAAGATGAAACCATAATATTTTAAAGGTATGCTATGTAGCTCAAAGTTTTGACGATTATTAGTAAAACTATGAAAAAAATAATATACTTCTAAAGTATACAATATTTATGAAGTCTCTGATCCGAGGATGAAAAATGTTAACCATAGTGATCAAAGCAAAGTATTGGGAATATATCAAAGTCTGTGATCCTTAGTGATCAGTTGAATGGACATGACTGTAATAGACTTACCATTTTATGCCTTGGCATTGACATTGTAACTTTCTCTCTCATTTATGTTAACAACATCCATAATGTTTATCTTAATTTGGATCTCTCTATGCGGTTAAGTGTTTGATATACAAACTAATAATAGAGCCGGAGTTCTGATACCAACTGAAGTTAGAGAAAAACACAAGAAATGAGGGGTGGGGGTTGAATTGGGATTTTACCAAATGTAAACTTTTAATTTTTTTAGCACAAGGGTTAACAAGAGAGAATAAAAAGGTAGAGTCAAAGATTTTTATTCTGATTCATTGTTAACAAAGTTGCTCCAGTCCACCCACCAAGGTGATTTCTCGTTCAGAAAGGATGTAATCCAATAATCTAGAAAGATTACACAAGTTCGTCTAAGTGTTAAGAAAAACACCTTAGCCCTCTCAAGTCTACCGACTATATAAGCAGATGAAACAAGATTTAAGAACAAAGTATTACACAAATATGAGCAACAACTCTTTGTGTTTCTATAGGATTTCTAAACTTAGTGCATTTCACTTGCAATATTGATTGTTGTGTGTTTCTTTCTTGTAATAAGGTAGAGACTTCTTTATATAGCTGATTGTTTGAACGTTGAAGGGTACAAGCGTAAATATTGAATCCAACTGTTGCAATGGTAATAACAAAACCTTGAGAGATAATAGTGGTAAAGTCTCACCATATCCCATATAGCAGTACTGGCATGAAATCAGTTTATATCGAAATGGTAATGAACTTTAGTGCGGATTCTTTCATCCCACGTTTCTGTCTTTTACCTTATCTTTTAATCAACTTTATCTAATGTGAAGTGATGAAAGTCCAGAATAAGAATGAATGAAAGGAATCAGAGTCTTCAGAGTCCTGAAAAGTCTTTAAAAATCATGTCTTCAGAACATGGTTCAATATATATATATATATATATATATATATATATATATATATATATATATATATATATATATATATATATATATATATATATATAAATCATTATGTATTCTACTCCCCTTTTTTGTCATAATCAAAAAGTCATATATATTAAAGCTGATGGAAAAAAACAATACAGAAGAGAAAAACTTAGATGAAAACAGAAATCGAAAAAGGTGAAGCCTAAGTGCCTAAGGTTGAGAAGAGAGAGGAGGTATCCTCTACATAAGTTGGGCAAGCATATTCTTAATGCTGGTGTTGACTTCATCTTGGTTATCAAGTCGAGTTTTGACTTTCTGCTATTCTTGCTGCATCTCTTCCAGAGTTATCATCATTAGAGGGAAAATGCCAGTATCAGAAGTGGATACCTTATTAGATCCTTCAGTAGTTTCCTTCTCAGCAGATGCCATTCTGGCTTGTTGTTCTGCAGCTTCCTTCTCAGCGACGTCTTTCTCTGCAGCTTCTCGTTCAGCAGCTTTCTGAGCTTCCGATCTGATTTCAGCTTCCTTGACAAACTTATCCTTTTCTTGGATAGAGATTTCTGAGTTTGTCAAACTCAACAACTAACCATTCATTAAAACTGTTCCAGCTAGTATCCAGATATGAAGGATTCTTTCTAGATTCAGAATCCTCATAGAGCTTCTGAACTCTATTTTCTTCATTAGCCTTGAGACTAGATATTACTTCATCAAGGGTAAGGTTAGGAGGTTGAAAATCAGAGGTTTTATGATTAGAGTTGGTTTCTTCATCAGAATTTGATTTCTCAGTAAATATGTCATTATATTCTGAAGGAGCATTTGTCATGGTTTGATCATTTATTCTGATCAGGTGAGTGTAGATCATAAGGTTCAAAGGTGAAGGATTGGAATTTTGAAGTAACATTTGTCGTGGAGATGGAAATGGGTATAGGTTTTGAGGTAGGTACTGGAGGGACAATGTTTGTCGTAGATGAAAATGCAAAAGAGAAAAGTGATGTCGTTACATCTGTTGTAAAAGTGGTTGAAGGGGAAAATATTTCAGGACTTGTTGTTGGAATAATTTTTGAATTTATTGTAGTGTTGGTAGGGGGCTTCAGATGTTGTAGTTGTTTGAGAAATAGGTCAAGGATAAGTGGTTATGGTTTGAGTAGCGGAATGGGAGATGGTTGATTTAGATGGTGTAGGAGGTAATTTTGATTTTTCAATGGGGGCTGACATATTAGATGGTGAAGGTGAAATGGATGTAACGGTGATTATGGTTAAAATAAATGGAGGAGGTGGAGGAATTGATGAATTAAGAGTTCTAGTATCATAACCAGATACAACAGATAGAGAGCCAGATGACTTATTAGAGGGACTAGGATATGATCCCATTGCAGAAGTCTTTTAAAGGTTTACAGATTCTCCCAGATGGATTTTCTTGATCTTCTTCTTCTTCTTCTCAGACTTCTTTAGAGATGATTCATGTGGTCTTTTCATCAGATCAGGAGGAGCATCTAAAGATCATTATAGGTAAACCCAGATAGATCAAGATTTTCAGATTCAAGCATTTTGAGATACTCTTCAATAGCTTATGGTGAATCAAACTTGACGAAAAGAGGAAATTCGTTAACAACCATCCTTCGATCCTTTATACTTTCCCATTTTGTAGCGATGTTTGGTTTAACCAAAAAAATTTCAATGATGGCCACAGTCTTGAGATTTCTTCTGTTAAGAGGTTTTCAAGTTTATATTATAATATCATCCATCAATTTCAGATCTTGCAAATGATCTAAAAGACCATTTTCGATAAGAATGTGTGAGGTGAGTCTTCCTAGAGAAATGTAGGTTTTAGGTTTCGCTGTGTTTCTGGTCTCTTTAACAGCATCTCTGAGGTATTTGAAAAGAATAGAAGGCAGATGCATCAGTTCCTCTTTCATCATAAAGTACAGTATAAACTTCTGATCAACATTGACATAATCAAACGAACTGGATGCTGGTCTGTGATGAATGCACCTCAAAATGATTTTTATCCATACCCAGAGATTTTTGGATTTACTCTCAGAGGTTTGAGTAAAGATTGCAGGGTTAATTTGTCGAAGAAGAAACTTTGACCTAGGGCTCATGTTATAGACTCTTTTTTCTCTTGTGTTCCATTCCTAGCAATGTTGCAATTGATTTCTCAGTGATAACACACTTATAGCCTAGAACATGGTACACATGTATCTGTCATCGACATCACCGTATCTTCATAATTCTTTTATCAAATTTGGGAAGATTGGATCGTCAAGATGATCAAAGTAGGTTTGCCATCCTTGCTTGCAGAGAACCTTAGTCAAATTCAAACCATTTTCCTTTATGTTATCAAAATGTACCAACAGTTCACATAGCACTTCCAGTTGCTCAAATGGTGTTTCCATGTGAATGTGTACCAGACGATCGAGAATATGATCAACTTTCAGTGGTTGAAAGACAAACAGTGATTGACGCAGTTTTGGAGATTCAGCAGGCATGGCGCTAGCAGTCAAGGGTTGAGAAGATTGACTTTGTTGTTGTATTTGTTGAAAGTATTCATAGACAACAACTTATTGAGCATCCATGGATGATAGTAGGTAGTAGAGAAGAAGAGTTTCTAGGGTTAAAGACGATGAAGTGTGGGTAAAGAGTAGCGTAGTGTGTGAGAGTGAGAAGAGTGAATATATATATATATATATATATATATATATATATATATATATATATATATATATATATATATATATATATATATATATATATATATATATATATATATATATATATATATATATATATATATATATATATATATATATATATATATATATATATATATATATATATGAAATGATTACAAATGCATTGAAAATGAACAAAGGGGTGAGTAATAATGGCAATAATGAATTAAGCAATTGTTCTCAAAACATCCCAACGCTCGAGGTTTTGTTTCAACCAATAATGTATAATTTTTAAAAGACAAGTGTCCAAAATAAATAATTTTTGAGAGTACATGGTTAAGATGTTCTCAGAGTCACGAATACCAGAAGGTTTCTGTCTTGAGATATTTATGACAACTTTTAACTTAGTGGGAGAGTCATTTAAAACAAATTTTTTTTTTTGCTTAAGTCAAAATCATAATTTTATAGAAAGAGTTGAACACATTAGAATGGAAAGTTCATTCTGGATAGATTTCCATTTTTAAATGCTTCATAATGAATAGAAGTCTATCTTCAGCTAAGAGTTTTGTGAAGATATCAGCCCACTAGTGGTCTGTATCTATAAATTCTAAGATTACTTGTCCCGGTATCTGTACTACAAAAGGATTCAACCTTAATCAAACAATTATCAACCCAGTTGGTCTCACTATCTCTGAGGTGACTTGCCCCTGAATGAGCGTACAAGCGACTTAACCTGATCTGATCACACACTGGAAGGTTCTGCCCCTAAATCACAGCATTCTGTATAATTGCCCCTGATTGGCTCTCGAGAAGATTCATTCTGATTGACTGCTTCTCAAATAAACTGCCCCTGATCAACTGAGGCTTCGGGATCTGTCCTCAGACTCACTGATTCTGAACTCACTGGAAGTCAAATGCCCCGGATTCACCTGGTTTCACAACATACACCATTTTGATCCAGACTGCTGAATTATTCAGTCCTGTTTGATTATCCCCTGTTGAAATTTCCTTCTACGTCAACTACTGACCTGCAAGTAAAATCGTTTAATCCCGAATGGTAATTTTAATGCAGTGTTCATGCAAATTTTGAAAAATTTTGCGTTGTCACTCATTTATGTGTCATGATTGTGAGTGACGAATGAACCAGAGTTCAAACGTAGTGCTGATGTGATCAGTGAAAAATACAACAAGGATATGATTAGCTGTAACACGGTGGGAGAACTGACTTTAAACAATGTTGCGGATAGCAAGAGTCGCCACCGACTTTTATTTTATCCATAAGGAAAGGTTATAAAAGAACAGGAAAGACCTTAGAGAATATTTTGGGTCCGGGGGGTAGGTTATGAAAAGGGAAGGTGTTAGCACCCTTTTCATCCATGGTTATCCATGGGCTCTTAGGTACTTAAGCTCACTTTTGAATTGTTTTGAAAGTGTAGTGTGTGAACAGAAAATTTTCAGAATAGTTAATAAATAATCCATGTAAGGATGTGTTAAGAACTTGTTTGAAAACTTGTTGAAAATTTGTTTAAGTGTGAAACAGTTTTGAAGTGAGCAAGTATCTAGGAGTAGCCTACCCTAATGTTTTAAGGTCTTTCTTATTCTTTATTCTTTCCTTTAGTAAGACTATCCCTACTATAATGGAGTAGGTAGTCCTTACTTTGGATGTTAAGGGACATGTGAGGGACAATTGGATTTTTGAAGGCCATTGTGGGATGTAATAAGCACATATAAGGGACTATCATCATTTTTCGAAAGGGACTCGATTCGTAAAGGCAACCATAAGGGACTTTGATGATTTTTCCATTTGAGGGACTTGCTTTATACACCCCACTTAACCATTATTCGTAGGCAACTTGAGGGATATCCTTAGGAAGTGAGACGGCGATTAAAATCGACTTACGTGTGTGACGTGTTTATTTTAATTATCTTTATTTAAAAGTGATCTAAATTTATTTTAATATTACATACATGTTGTTAACTCCCTAATTACTAACCATAATAATAATTAAATAATTAAACAACTTTACATCCAAGAAACAATTACAAAATAATAAGCAAAATAATTAAATAGCAAAGATAAATAAAATATAAATAAGCAATAATAAATAATAAAGGGGGTTAGTAAGCGATATTTAACAAAATAATAAGCATGATTAGAATATAAATGGGTTAGTAAATAAGAATAAACAAAATTAATCCAAATATTATAATAATAAGAAATTAACAATTTTTTAATATAATCAACTAAAAAAACAAATATGAATAAACAATTATTTTAATTTTAATATTTTAAAATGTTTTTTTTTTTTAATTTTAATATTTTAAAAAATGTTTTTAATTTTAATATTTATACGAAAAAAACAACTTAATATATTTTTTTTTATTTTAAAAATTTGATTATTTAATTAATAAGAAAAAGAAAGTAAAAATAAAAGGGTTGGGCCGGTCATTACCTCCGGACCCAACCCGGTTGAGGTAATTACATCAAGATGATTTAGGGTTTCAAAACCCTTTGGTTTTTTTCGCGGCGCCATTGTGCTCACTCTCGTTTCATTGTTTGTCTTTCTCTCTCGCGGCCATGTCTCACCCCTTGTTCGTATCACCTTCTCCTCTCGTAATGCTGAAAACGAAACAAAAAAAACTCAATAAGATATATATCCGTGCGATGGCTTACATTTGAGTTTTGTGAAGACGCGATGATGACGAATCCGGTCACGATCTCGTCTTAGACGTTCGATTTATGGCCGATGATGAAGATATTCTGAGGCTCGAAGTTGATTGCCCGTCGTTTCGATGAACGGCGGCGGCGGTCTCCTTCGGTTCGTTCTCTCGTGGTTTTATGATGAGCTTCGTTTGATATCTGGTTCGCCGATGAACGGACCCTTGTGGCTTGGGTTTTCTGCTTGCGCCGTTGATTATCCCCCTTAGCTCTTGCGGCTACCCGTATTCTCCGTCTAGGGTTTGCGATTGTGGTTCGTCTCCCTCTCGCGGCTACCCGTTAGGGTTTTTATCATGGTGAGATTGTCCCTTTTATATCTCTCTGATTTATCTTTTGGGCCTTCAATCTGTGTTGGGTTCACGTTACTCTTGAATGATTTTGCTGGATTTGATTTGATTTGATTGCGATCGGATGTTTTCTGATATGAATCTGGTACTGATTGAACTCTGTTTCCTCTTTTGGGATTTGATTGGTCCCAATATATTCTTCTTTCTTCTTTCGGTTGCAACCTTCATTATTATTGATTTGATTTCCTTGTTTTCCTGATAGGGTTGGATCGGTTGATCTCTTTGGATTTTCGGTTATTGCCTGAAGTGGATCCTTATCCATTTGGACTCGTTTGTGCAAACCGACCCTGTCATGGATTTTCAATCCATTTGGATTCTGATGACCTGGTTTATTTCGATTGATATCTAATGATGCTTCATTGATTTTTGCAGATGTTCGAACCACTTTCATTTTGACATCCAGCACCCTGATTCGGATTTCATTCTGATTTGAACTTGGTTCCATCTGATGCAATTTGTATTGATATCTGGTTTTCTATTTCGAACATACATTCACCTTTCTTCTTCTTCTTTCAGAGGGAACTCTAAGAGTCGGATATTGCTGGATTGATGCCGCCGAGGGAGGTTCGACACGGTGATGATGACGACTTGTCTGAACCGTCGAGAAGATGACACTGCTACCATTTGCCTTTGATTATGTTCTAGTGACAATGACCTTCGGGTGCTGAGCGAAAAAATACCGTATGTTGTGTACTTTCGATGTTCGGTAGGGAATTGGCGACAGGCTTTGGCCGTTGCCCTTCCAGCCGCTCGAAAGTTACGCCCGATGATGAACAACCTGAGGGCTATGTGACACTTTTCTTCTGAAGCTGGATATGATGTTTGTGAACTCATTTGCAGATGTAATCGAGGATTTGTTTGGTGCTTCTGATATCGTTTGTATCTATTTCCGCTTTTGACGTGTAGCCCATGATTTGGACTTGTTTCTGATCTAGTTTTTTGGTTCGACTTGCCTTTGGCTTTCCTTACTTGTTTGATCTCAGAGCTGCTGCTAACATTGTAGCTTATCTGCTTTGATCTTGAACCAAGTTTGATGGCCTGATATTCAGATTGTTGTTGTTGGCTATTGTTGTCTGATAACAGGGCTTATGTGTTGCGTGCCATTGAAACTGGTTCGGACGAGGCCTTACCTTTAACTGATGCTGCTGAGACTTTTTGATACTTTGTCCTATGTAATTTTGACACAGCTTGTTTTGTGTCTCATTTTTCTGTTCTGTTTGAACTGATGCAGCTTGATACCATAGTTTGGTTTCTCTTGTTCTGCTTTGGACTTGATTTTCATTCTGTTTGGTAACAGATTTGTTTCTTTGGTGAATATTCATACCTGTATTGGCGCGAGCCCCTTCCTAGTTTTGTTTATGCTTTGAGTTCTGATGATGCTTATGGCTTTTCAGGTGTTGGAAGTTTCGGAACCAAAGCGACTCGGACCTGCCGGCATCCGGGTCTGAATCAGAACTTGCCTATGTCGCCTTATTCTCGTATCAGTTTGGAAATCCAATCGCGGCAAAACGAATCAGTCCCACTTCTTTTATTTTTTCTATCTCTCGGATGTCCCGTAACGATAAGAACGGGTATTACCTGATCTGACGCCCACGGCGCGGATCGGTAACGGGGGTAGGACGCAGCTTCGGTTGTGCTACTCCCGGCACTCGATGATGACATTGTTCTGAGAGTGTCAAAAAACTCCTAACCTTTTTCTATATTGTTTGTTTTGCTTTGATGTGCAGGTTAGTCGAGATTTGCGGCGAAGCTCAAGGGCCAACATGAAGACACTTAGCATTTTTAGGACTTAGGATTTTTAGATTTAATGTAATTCCTTGTAGCAGCAAAAATGTGAAACAATCTCCCTTTTGTATAATGCAATCTTTATGAAATAAAATTCCCAACACTTTGAATTTATTTATATTTTATTCTTAGTTAAAAAATATAAACAATTGTGAATAAATCCACAAGTATTTAAATTCGTTAACATAGGCATAAAACATAAATATTCCCAAGTGGTATTCTTATTGGTGCACTCGTCTCATTTGTAATCCTAATCTCATCATCCGATTAAAATGTTAACCAACCATTTCATAACCAAACACCTATGGGCACCGTAACCACAACATTTTCAGCATCAACAGTAAAACTAATCGTAATTAAATTCCACTGACCAAACCGCTAAAATCTCAATATGATCAGAACTGGTGATAGATAAATGCCTCGAAACCAATACGTATCAAATGCCTCAGAATTTTAATAACAGCCTGTCTTCAAGGAATTTGTGTAAAATGACCAAAATACCCCTGGGACCAAATCCAACCTCTCTTTGATGTTGGCAAAAAAAAGATCATGAAGTTTGACTTTAGTTTGACCACAGTTGACCTCAGTTTGACTTTTTAACTGCATTGACTGCTTTTGACTTATCTGATCATCTGACTGAGCAAACTTTTGAGAAAAGTCTTGAAACTTGACATGGGGGCTCTTATACACATATAAGATGTTATGAAGCTCACTTGAAGTCTTGGAAGTCCATTTAGCCTGATTAAAGTCAAAACCCTAGTTTTGGATGCACTGCTTAGGAGGTGCATTGTCTGAGGGAATTGTCAACTCTCCTGACCAATTGTGAACTTTGTGAACCTTGTGAATCTTCATAAGATATCTTGCGATACTCATGGGAGGTATTGTGAAGCTTGTGAACCTTGTGAACATCATGAAGTGGCTTTGTAGACCTCATGACCCTTAGGAAAGCTTTGTAAACATTGTGAATCTTGTGAACCTTGTGAACCTTCAAGAAGCAACCTATGGACTTCATGATCCTCATGAAAGGTCTTGTAGATGTTGAGAAATTTGTGAACCTTGTGAACCTTCTTAGAACACAAAGTCTTGTATTGTGAGGGCAAATTTTGGGGTGCAACAGCTGCCCCTGTTCAATTTTCTGAAACCTGAGGGGTTAGATTGGTATATTTGCCAGTCGTAACCTGGAAGGTTGAAGGGGATTGAACACAAAAGCCCAAAAATTTGCACTCACCAGTGCACTAGAGTGGTACAGATGGCTAGTTGAATATGATTGAGTGGGCTTAAAGATGCCACTAGGGGGGAGCTGTTCAAAATATGGGTGTATGATGAAAGCTGTCAGGAGTCTGGAATAATAATGATGTAGCAGCATGTCTTCATGAGGATAGAGCAATCAATAGTGATAACCCTAAAGCAGTCTTGAAGCAATGATATGATTTCAGGAGGATAGAACAATGAATGGCTCTAAAGCAGTCTTGAAATAATAATGTGATATGTCTTCAGGAGGATAGAGCAATCAATAGCTCTAAAGCAGTCTTGAAGTAATGATTTCAGGAGGATAGAGCAATGGATAGCTCTAAAGCAGTCTTGAAATAATAATGTAATTTCAGGAGGATAGAGCAATGGATAACTCTAAAGCAGTCTTGAAATAATTAGATGGCTTCAGGAGGATAGAGCAATCAATAGCTCTAAAGCAGTCTTGAAGTAGTAATATGACCTCATGAGGATAGAGCAATGAATAGCTCTAAAGCAGTCTTGAAGTAATAGGATGATTTCAGGAGGATAGAGCAATCAGTAGCTCTAAAGCAGTCTTGAAGTCATGAGAGGCTATCAGGAGGATAAAATAACCCTGAGGTTACAATAAAGCAGTCCAAAGTAATAAGAAGCTCATCAGAAGGATAAAGTAACCCTGAGGTTACAATAAAGCAGTCCCAAAGATCATAAGCTTGTTTGTTGGATAATTAACCTGAAAACAATGTAGCACTCTGTATAACAACATTAGTTTATGCTTTATGTATGCATGTATGACATGATGCACTTAGGTAATGTACTATAGACATATATGTTATGGTATGATATAAATGATGTATGTATGATATGACACTGCTGGAAGTGTCTGGATATCCTTGTATAACAACTGCTGGCCAAAGAAAATAAATCCCGATTCGTTGTTGAAGAATATATAACCCTCCGTCTGCTGGGGATAACAAGGTATCGATAACCTCCCGTTGTTGGGGATAACAAGGTATAGATAACCTCCCGTTTTCGTTTGATAGTAGGATAAGTATAACATCCCGTCTTCGTTCATCGTGCCCTTATTGGAAAGTAATTTCCCGTATATCCGTATGAGGATAAAAGAGATGGATATAAATTCCAGGGGAGATTAGACTTTGTGAAAATGGATTAGTCCTACTGATGGTTTGTAACTGTCTTGTAAAGATGAACCGGCGAAGCTTCGTTGAAATCCTTCCCTCGTTCGTCCTTAGTAAATACTATTACTGCATTTTCATGCATTTCTGGTAAACATCAATCATATTAAAAGCATACATGCATTTCTGGTAAACATCAATCATATTCAAAGGCATACATACATTCAAACACAACCAATGGACGTTTCGCTTATGTAAATAGGGTAAAAATAAATCTGGATTCAAAAGATGGAATTTATTTATATCAAAAGTGACCCATACACGGGTAAGTTTGTACAAGGAGACATAAACCCTAGTAAGAGAATTTTGTCATGAAGTTTTACAAAAAGAATCAGCTATGTGGGAAATAATCCTATTGAGTTTCAATTCTACTATTGCCACTCAAGTATCTCATCTTCTTGCTGTTGAGACGGAAACGATTGGATTGAGCTTTATCTGTTTGAGCTTGAGTAAGTAGTACAACTGGTTGCAGTTTCATGAGTGATCCAAACGAGACATAGTCATACGCTTTAATCCCTAACTTTTGCCTGGATTGCCCTTTCAGGTTTTCAATCCACCGGGATACCCTTTTTTGCCCAAGCCGCCTTTTCAGGTTTTCGACTTGCCGGGTGTACATCTTTTTATATATATATCCCTAATTTTTGCCCAAACCCTTTTGGTTTGCCGGGATGCCCTTATTTTTGCCTAGGCCTGTCAACCTAGCGGGTCTCTTTTTATGCGTAGTATTTTTTAACTATGTCTGCGTTTACAGGTTGTGGGAAGTCTTCACCATCCATTGTAGTCAGTATCATGGCACCTCCTGAGAACACTGTCTTGACTACAAATGGTCCCTCATATGTTGGAGTCCACTTGCCCCTAGGATCACCCTGTGGTAATATGATACGCTTGATTACCAAGTCACCAGCCTGATATACCTTTGGCTTAACCTTCTTGTTAAAAGCTTTGATCATCCGTTTCTGGTACATCTGGCCATGACAAACTGCTGCTAACCTTTTCTCATCAATCAAATTTATCTGGTCAAGTCGAGTCTGAATCCACTCATCTTCATCCAAGCCTGCATCCTTCATAATTCTCAAGGAGGGGATCTGAACTTCAATAGGCAGAACTGCTTCCATACCATAGACTAAGGAGAATGGGGTTGCCCCTGTTGAAGTACGTATTGTAGTACGATAACCATGCAGAGCAAATGGTAACATCTCGTGCCAATCCTTGTAAGTAATAGTCATCTTCTGTACAATCTTCTTAATGTTCTTATTAGCAGCTTCAACTGCCCCATTCATCTTTGGACGATACGGAGAAGAGTTGTGATGCTTAATCTTGAACTGCGTACAGAGATCAGTAATCATAGTGTTGTTCAGATTAGAGCCATTGTCAGTGATAATCCTTTCAGGGATACCATACCTACATATGAGATTATTCTTAATGAACCGAGCCACAACATTCTTAGTCACAGATGCAAATGAAGCTGCCTCTACCCACTTCGTGAAGTAATCAATAGCAACCAGGATGAAACGATGCCCATTAGAAGCAGTAGGCTTGATCTCACCAATCATATCAATGCCCCACATGGCAAAGGGCCAAGGAGCAGTCAACACATTCAATGGAGATGGAGGTACATGTACTTTATCAGCATAGATTTGACATTTATTACATGTTCTGGAGTGTTGATAGCAATCAGCTTCCATGGTAGACCAATAGTAACCTGCTCTCAAAATCTTCTTTGCCATGGTATGACCACTAGAATGAGTGCCAAAGGTCCCATCATGCATCTCTTCCATAATTTCTGTAGCTTCCTTCTTATCCACACAACGAAGCATAGTTGAATCATGATTACGCTTATACAGAACGCCATTACTCAGAAAGAACTTAGCAGAAAACCTTCTCAGGAACTTCCTATCTTTGACAGATGCCCCTTCAGGGAACTCCTGAGCTTCAAGATAGTTTTTCACTTCATAGAACCAAGGCTTCTCCTCTGCCCCTTCAGTGTCAATCTCATTGCAGTATGCAGGCTTCTCAAATCTATCAATGGTAATCTTGGGAGCTTCATCATCCCAGCTGATCTCAAACATAGATGCCATGGTGGCCAATGCGTCTGCCAACTGATTCTCTCTTCGTGGAATATGTCCAAAAGTAATCTCTTTGAAATGTGGGATCAAAGACAACACATGTTCTCTGTAAGGAATGAGATTATCATGCTTTGTATCCCAATCTCCTTTAATCTGACTTACTACCAGAGCTGAATCTCCATACACCTCAAGGAACTGAATCTTCATATCAATAGCAACTTGCATACCCATGATACATGCCTCATACTCAGCCATGTTATTGGTACAATAGAAACAAAGTCTGGCAGTAATCGGGGTATGACAACCTTCAGGGGAGCTAATCACAACACCAACACCATTACCATGTGCATTGGAGGCACCATCAAAAACCATAGTCCATCGGGATCCTTGTTCAGGTCTGTCATATTGTCCAGGTTCTTTGGTAACAGACATAATGTCTTCATCAGGGAACTCAAAATTCATTGACTGGTAATCATCTACTGCTTGATGAGCCAAATGATCAGCAACAACACTCCCCTTAATGGCCTTCTGAGTAGTATACTGTATATCATATTCCGTCAAGATCATTTGCCATCTTGCAATTCTTCCGGAAAGAGCAGGTTTCTCAAATATGTACTTGATTGGATCCATCTTCGAAATCAACAAGGTAGTATGGGTCAACATATACTGTCTTAGTCGGCGAGCAGCCCCTGCCAAAGCGCAGCAAGTTTTCTCGAGCAGTGAGTATCTTGTTTCACAGTCGGTAAACTTTTTGCTAAGGTAGTATATTGCCTGCTCTTTTCGACCAGACTCGTCATGTTTCCCCAATACACACCCCATTGAGTTGTCTAATACTGTTAAATACATAATCAAGGGTCTTCCATCAACTGGTGGCATTAAAATTGGAGGTTCTAGCAAATATCTCTTGATTTCATCAAAGGCAGTCTGGCACTCATCATTCCATTCCATCACCTGATCTTTCTTCAACAACTTGAAGATTGGCTCACAGATGGTAGTTAATTGGGAAATAAATCTTGCAATGTAGTTCAATCGTCCCAAGAAACCTCTAACCTCCTTTTCAGTACGGGGAGCTGGCATCTCTCGTATAGCTTTCACTTTTGCAGGATCCACTTCAATACCTTTTCCACTGACAATGAAACCCAAGAGTTTTCCAGATCTAACTCCAAAAGTACACTTGTTTGGGTTCAATCTCAACTTGTATTTCTTCAACCTCTCAAACAACTTGTGCAGATGATCAAGATGTTGCTCTTCATTCTGAGATCTGGCTATCATATCATCCACATATACCTCTATCTCATGATGAATCATATCATGAAATAAAGCCACCATAGCACGCTGATATGTTGCCCCTGCATTCTTCAAACCAAATGGCATTACCTTATAGCAAAAGGTGCCCCACTGTGTCACAAATGTTGTCTTCTCCATATCTTCAGGTGCCATCTTGATTTGATTGTAACCAGAGAAACCATCCATAAAAGAGAATACCTTATGCTGAGCAGTGTTGTCTACCAGAATATCGATATGAGGAAGTGGAAAGTCGTCTTTAGGGCTAGCCTTGTTCAGATCTCTGTAGTCTACACACATACGTACCTTACCATCTTTCTTAGGAACTGGTACCACATTTGCAACCCACTGAGGATAAGAAGTTACGGCCAAGAACCCTGCATTGAACTGTTTCATTACCTCTGCTTTGATCTTTTCTGACATTTCGGGACGCATACGACGAACCTTCTGCTTCTTTGGACGACAATCTTCTTTCACTGGAAAACGGTGAACCACAATGTCCGTATCCAACCCTGGCATATCTTCATAAGACCAAGCAAAGATCTCCACATAGTCACGTAGCATCTGAATCAACCTGCTCTTGACACTGTCCTCTAAATCAGCCCCTATCTTGACCTCTTTTCTGTTTTCTTCAGTTCCCAGATTCACAACTTCGACTGGCTCTTCATGTGGCTGTATAGCTTTCTCTTCTTGTTGTAACAACCTAGCAAGCTCCACAGGTATTTCACAATCGTCCTCGTTTCCGTCTTCAGTTTGATAGATCGGATTCTCGAAATTGTAATTGGCAATAGTAGAACTGTTATCAACTAGATCCAGAGTGGATGAGGATCTGCATTTTAGTGACGTGGGTGTGTGTAAGAACACATAGCTGATAAAGCAAAAATAAAAGAAAAAGAAAGACAAGGAACACAATATTTACGAAAACGAAACGTCCACTGATTTTATTGAATGAAGTATGCAAATGAAATGACAACACGTAACAAGCACACCATTGTGCCCCGGGTAAGGCACATGGCTTGAAAGTTTTAATTGTTCCAGAAAACACAGTAATAGTATTTACTCCTGACTAAAGGAGATAGGGATAACATCTTCAGCTTTCCAATTATTGAGTCCAGCACCCACAGTAGGAAAAATCCATGCCTCCAAGTTGTAGTCTTCATCTTGATCTCCCACAGCATTGATAACCCCTTGATTGGTGATACGAACAGCACGAGCACGACGAACAGCCTTCTGGGACTCTGCAGTGAAACCCAAACCAAACTTGTCAGACTTGTATGGAATATCAGGAAGCTGACCCCAAATAGTACAACCACCTTCTTCCACCACAGCTTTTGCATCATTGAGGGAGGCCATTGCCATTGTTGGAGGGTTTCTGATGACCACAGGAACCTTCTTCACAGCAGGAGGAGTCACACAATCCTTAACAGCCCAGGGAACCGCTTCAAATGACTGACATGGAGTTTCAATGTATTCACCTTCTACTTCCAGATACTTGAAAGTGTTTACATGGCTGACAAAGTATTCTTCCTCTCCAAAGACAGTAACAACTTTTCCACTCACCGGATATCTCAACTTTTGATGTAATGTGGAGGTCACAGCACCTGCCCCATGGATCCAGGGACGACCAAGCAGACATGAGTACGAAGGACGAATATCCATCACATAGAATGTAGCAGTAAACACCTGAGAGCCAACCTTGATTGGAAGATCAATTTCCCCATGCACTACTCTTCTAGAACCATCAAAAGCCTTTACCACAATATTACTGGGCTTCAATACCGTATCTTCAGGACTCAGCTTGTTCAGGACTTCCTTAGGCAACACATTCAGAGAGGAACCATTGTCTATCAGCACATGAGACAGGGTAGTGCCCCTGCATTCAATTGAAATATGCAAGGCCCTGTTATGATTCCTCTTGGCAGGGGTCAAGTCAGCATCAGAAAATCCTAACCCGTTGTCATAGGTCAGGTGAGCAACACAATTCTCAAACTGGTCCACAGAAATTGCACTGGGTACATGAGCCATCTTTAGAAACTTGATCAATGACTTGGCATGAGCCTCAGAACATAATAACAGGGAGAGCATAGAAATCTTTGAGGGAGTATGCCCCAGCTGATCAACAATATCATAATCACTCTTGCGAATGATTTTCAATACTTCTTCCATCTGCTTAGAGAGGTCATCAGCAACTGGCACATCAGTAGATACAGGCTCAATAACAAGACCCTTGCCCCGAGCATCAGTGGTGGAAGTAACAGCAGGAGTAACTGCACTCTTAGAAGCAACTGGAGGAGAGAAGACTCTTCCACTACGAGTGATCTTGCTAGATCCAGCAATATTATCAATGTCAACAGGCATATCAGGTAAAGGCTCCTGCTTGACACCATGGATGTAAACATCAGACCCATAGTGCCAAGGCACAGCTTTGTCAGATGTATAAGGAATAGGACCAGGAGTGGTAATGATCAGAGGAGCTACTCTGGCTTCAGCAACAACTTTCACAGGACCTTCAGCAGTAATCTTGATTGGGCCCTGATGGGTGATTTTAATGGGACCCTTTGAAGTGATTCTTAGTGGTACTTTGTCAACCATGTCAACCTCTTCAATCTTCTTACCCTGAGTCAGATGATCCACCATACTTTCTACAGATGCTGGTCTTCTTTCAAACACTATAGTATATTTATCCATGAGACGTTGAATCCTATCTCTCAAAATGAAGCAACTATCCGGCTTATAGGTACAATATAGACAATCTTCATGACAACCTGGAAAGATCCCAGCTTATACTAACCTCTTTTTGATAACAGACAATGGTGTGCTCAACTCCATAACTGAATAGACATGCAGATCTTCATCAATATCTTCATCAATGGCGTTGACAGTCTTCTCGTGATTTGGCATTGGAGCTGTAATCACATTTGGAGTACCTGGTGGATCAAACTCAATTTCTCCAGCATCAATCATATCCTGAATTTTGTTCTTCAAGACCCAGCAGTTATTAGTATCATGTCCTGGACAGTTTGAATGATATGCACATCGTGCATTGGGATTGTACTTGGGAGAGGTAACATTGGGATTCTGAGGGGCCTCCCTCAGGGTAATAAGTTCAGCTTTCAACAAGTGTTGCAATGCCTGAGCCATTGACATGTTGATCTTCGTGAACTGTCTTCTAGCCCTCTGTTGGTTGCCTTGAGGCTGCTCTGTTGTTACAGGAGTTGGATTTGAAATATGAACTGCACTAACAGACTGATGCCTTCTGTTACGATCAGGCTGACCATACACAGCATTAGATTCTTTCTTCCCAGTGGGAGGCTTCTTTGCAGCACCTAATGAAGAAGTGCCCACTTGGATCTTACCACTCTTGATACCATTCTCTACTCGCTCTCCTGTCATGATCAACTCAGTGAAGCCAGATGATGAGCTTCCAATGAGATGACTGTAAAACGGACCATTCAGCGTACACATGAACATATCAACCAACTCCCTATCAGTCAAAGGGGGTTGAACTCTTCCAGCTAAGTCTCTCCATTTCTGAGCATACTCCTTAAAGCTTTCTTTGGCACCCATAGACATGCTTTGAAGCTGCATGCGAGTGGGGGCTAAGTCAGCATTGTATTGATACTGCTTGTAGAAAGCTTCAGCAAGGTCATTCCAATCTCTGATGTTGACACTCTCCAACTGATAATACCACTCTAGCTGAGCTCCAGCTAAACTCTCTTGAAAGAAATGGATCCACAACTTTTTATCAGCAGTGTGGGGTTGCATTCTTCTGACATAAGACCTCAGATGCAATTTGGGACAAGAGACCCCATCATAGACAACAAATGTAGGAACTTTGAACCCAATGGGTATGACCACCCCAGATATCAAGCTCAAATCCTCAAAATCCAGCCCAGATGATTTCTGTAATTCCATAGCATCCATTCTATCCACCAGCATCTTGAATTTGTCTTCGTTAGGCTCATGGTAGTAGTTAGCCTCAGAATCAGAGTCCCCCATAGTGTTGTGGAGACTGCCTCTCTCTTTCTCAGATTCCTCAGATTCATAGTCTTCAACCTCTTCCTTGGTCTTGACCGGACCTTTGAACCTTCTTCCCATGTTGAGCAACCCAGCAGACCTTCTAGTCTTCTTTGTCTTCTTGGCCAGCAGTGTCTTCAATTCATCCTGCCCCTTGGATAGGTTCAGGATCAGCTCTTGGAACTGTGCATTTTGTGCCTGGAGATCCTTAACTGATTGTTCGAGAGCCATTGCTGAAATAAACAGCGAGAAGATGAGAAACCTGTGCACAATTATAAACCTGTGATGCAATGATATGGGAATGCATATGCAATGTTTTCAAGGACCGCAGGATTTAAATTTGCTTAAACAAACAAGAAAGTAACTTTTTATTAGTAATAACTTGTTTTGCCTTTTAGGCTTACAAAAAATGAAAACGAAATAAGTACAAAAGATGGGGTTTTAAGTCTCCCATGGACGTTTCCTCTTTGTGTTGAGGTATGAGTTGAGGTTTCGTTCCTCATGAAGTAGCTTTGTTAGCTCTAGGATCCTTGCTTGGCTTGCTTTGTAATGAGCCTCGAAAGTATCCCTTTGCTCTTTCAGTTGGATCCATGATCTCTGCAAGTCTTCCATATCAGTAGGCATGTCTGGGTGAAGGATGGTATAAGCTGTGTCTCCTTCAGCAACAGGTTCCATGGTAACTGGTAGGACGGCAGGATATGGCATCATGAGTGTCTGAGCACGAGATCGTACCCATCTGAGATAAGCCTCCATAGGAATAGTGTACTTAGGCTCCAGTGTCTTGCTGTCAATCCTGTTTACCTTTCCCCAAGCTCGGATGAATCTCTGACGGTAACCCTGAAGATCGTTGTCGTAATCAAACACAATGCCCTGAATCAACATGTCATGTGGACCATCGCTCCGGGCGTAACCAAACTGTCGTAAAGCTAGAGATGGGTTGTAGGTGATGCCTCCTCTTATGCCTAGAAGTGGCACATTAAGAAACTCCCCACAACGGTCAATGATGGTGACATTCTCCATAGATCTGGAGCACCAATGGATGTCTGAGTGAGAAAGTGACATGATCCTCTTGGACCATCTGAACCCTTGCTCATTCTTCATTACTGAGCGAGGAAGGTGAGAAATAAACCACCTAGAAAGTAAAGGTATGCAGCACATCAAAGTTCCTCTTGCCCTTGTAGTACGGGTGTGAAGAGAATGTAGGATGTCTCCAAGTAAGGTAGGCACTGGATTGTGACTCAGGAATATGTTGATGGCATGAACGTCTATGAACTGATCAGGATTGGGGAACAACACTAAGCCATAAATCAATAAGGCTAAGATCTCCTCAAAAGCATCGTAGCTCATAGCCTTCAAGAACATTTGAGCTTTATCCACTAATACCTTGGCAAGAATACCTTTAACTCCACTTCTCGTCTCTAGAACAATGTCAGACTTCTTCAGATGTAGAGCTGCAGCAATAACTTCTGGTTTAAGCTCCTTCTCTAAGCCTGTGAATGGCTTCTGATCAAGAACAGGTATACCCAGAAGTTTAGAGAACTCCTCCATGGTTGGAACCAGCTGATAATCAGGAAATGTAAAGCAATGGTGCTTAGGGTCAAAGAACTGAAACAGCCCACTCATCATGTCTTCACTGAACCCTGAAGTAACTAGATCCAATAAGTGACCATGTCTCTTGTTGAACTGGGAATGATCAGGCACTAGAGAAACCAACTCCTTGAGCTTAGCAGGTATCCCTACAAAGTTGATCCTGATGGTGTTTCTACGAGCAGAAGCCATGACCTGCAACAAAGAACAAAGATAAATCCTTTGGTCCTTGAAATGGTTAGGGAAAATGATATGCTTATGATGCATGATGATGTCATGATGTCATGCTCAATCCCAAACATGTGGCACACACAAACAAGTCACACCATAGCCCTAGGTTTAAAGGCTTGCATGAGGTTCAAAGGCAAGTACCCTCCCCTGAAGTTAGATGGTTCATCCTGTCCTACAAAAGTAACCAGGTTCTAAGGGATCTCAATATCATTGATCCTTCACAAGGGTGGTTGTTCAGAAGGCAACTTACTTGCCAACCAAAACCCTCCAAGTTTAAGATCTCAATGAGCGTACTATCGAGTGTCAACCAACTTCAGTCTGCACCAAAACCGGTTACCTCACTACTTTCTAAAGGCCAAGATGAGTTAACTAGGGTTCTAAAAGTCAGTTAGTGCATTGACAACATATGGCAGCCTCAATATTATCCTCAACTTGACTTAAGGAATATAAGCACCAACCAAGAAGTCGCACTAACTATGGCCACCAGATCAACCGTATCGATATACGTCGTACAGTTTCCTTGGTCTATTGCCATTTACCTAAGGTACACTAGATCCGGGTTAGGATCTTTCACACATAAGACACCCCAACAATATAATAATAAAGCAAACAAGGCAAACAATTTAAAGTGATCTTAATTCCTAAGGGTACCCCTCTTAAATAGATCCCCAGCAGAGTCGCCAGTTCTGTAACACGGTGGGAGAACTGACTTTAAACAATGTTGCGGATAGCAAGAGTCGCCACCGACTTTTATTTTATCCATAAGGAAAGGTTATAAAAGAACAGGAAAGACCTTAGAGAATATTTTGGGTCCGGGGGGTAGGTTATGAAAAGGGAAGGTGTTAGCACCCTTTTCATCCATGGTTATCCATGGGCTCTTAGGTACTTAAGCTCACTTTTGAATTGTTTTGAAAGTGTAGTGTGTGAACAGAAAATTTTCAGAATAGTTAATAAATAATCCATGTAAGGATGTGTTAAGAACTTGTTTGAAAACTTGTTGAAAATTTGTTTAAGTGTGAAACAGTTTTGAAGTGAGCAAGTATCTAGGAGTAGCCTACCCTAATGTTTTAAGGTCTTTCTTATTCTTTATTCTTTCCTTTAGTAAGACTATCCCTACTATAATGGAGTAGGTAGTCCTTACTTTGGATGTTAAGGGACATGTGAGGGACAATTGGATTTTTGAAGGCCATTGTGGGATGTAATAAGCACATATAAGGGACTATCATCATTTTTCGAAAGGGACTCGATTCGTAAAGGCAACCATAAGGGACTTTGATGATTTTTCCATTTGAGGGACTTGCTTTATACACCCCACTTAACCATTATTCGTAGGCAACTTGAGGGATATCCTTAGGAAGTGAGACGGCGATTAAAATCGACTTACGTGTGTGACGTGTTTATTTTAATTATCTTTATTTAAAAGTGATCTAAATTTATTTTAATATTACATACATGTTGTTAACTCCCTAATTACTAACCATAATAATAATTAAATAATTAAACAACTTTACATCCAAGAAACAATTACAAAATAATAAGCAAAATAATTAAATAGCAAAGATAAATAAAATATAAATAAGCAATAATAAATAATAAAGGGGGTTAGTAAGCGATATTTAACAAAATAATAAGCATGATTAGAATATAAATGGGTTAGTAAATAAGAATAAACAAAATTAATCCAAATATTATAATAATAAGAAATTAACAATTTTTTAATATAATCAACTAAAAAAACAAATATGAATAAACAATTATTTTAATTTTAATATTTTAAAATGTTTTTTTTTTTTAATTTTAATATTTTAAAAAATGTTTTTAATTTTAATATTTATACGAAAAAAACAACTTAATATATTTTTTTTTATTTTAAAAATTTGATTATTTAATTAATAAGAAAAAGAAAGTAAAAATAAAAGGGTTGGGCCGGTCATTACCTCCGGACCCAACCCGGTTGAGGTAATTACATCAAGATGATTTAGGGTTTCAAAACCCTTTGGTTTTTTTCGCGGCGCCATTGTGCTCACTCTCGTTTCATTGTTTGTCTTTCTCTCTCGCGGCCATGTCTCACCCCTTGTTCGTATCACCTTCTCCTCTCGTAATGCTGAAAACGAAACAAAAAAAACTCAATAAGATATATATCCGTGCGATGGCTTACATTTGAGTTTTGTGAAGACGCGATGATGACGAATCCGGTCACGATCTCGTCTTAGACGTTCGATTTATGGCCGATGATGAAGATATTCTGAGGCTCGAAGTTGATTGCCCGTCGTTTCGATGAACGGCGGCGGCGGTCTCCTTCGGTTCGTTCTCTCGTGGTTTTATGATGAGCTTCGTTTGATATCTGGTTCGCCGATGAACGGACCCTTGTGGCTTGGGTTTTCTGCTTGCGCCGTTGATTATCCCCCTTAGCTCTTGCGGCTACCCGTATTCTCCGTCTAGGGTTTGCGATTGTGGTTCGTCTCCCTCTCGCGGCTACCCGTTAGGGTTTTTATCATGGTGAGATTGTCCCTTTTATATCTCTCTGATTTATCTTTTGGGCCTTCAATCTGTGTTGGGTTCACGTTACTCTTGAATGATTTTGCTGGATTTGATTTGATTTGATTGCGATCGGATGTTTTCTGATATGAATCTGGTACTGATTGAACTCTGTTTCCTCTTTTGGGATTTGATTGGTCCCAATATATTCTTCTTTCTTCTTTCGGTTGCAACCTTCATTATTATTGATTTGATTTCCTTGTTTTCCTGATAGGGTTGGATCGGTTTATCTCTTTGGATTTTCGGTTATTGCCTGAAGTGGATCCTTATCCATTTGGACTCGTTTGTGCAAACCGACCCTGTCATGGATTTTCAATCCATTTGGATTCTGATGACCTGGTTTATTTCGATTGATATCTAATGATGCTTCATTGATTTTTGCAGATGTTCGAACCACTTTCATTTTGACATCCAGCACCCTGATTCGGATTTCATTCTGATTTGAACTTGGTTCCATCTGATGCAATTTGTATTGATATCTGGTTTTCTATTTCGAACATACATTCACCTTTCTTCTTCTTCTTTCAGAGGGAACTCTAAGAGTCGGATATTGCTGGATTGATGCCGCCGAGGGAGGTTCGACACGGTGATGATGACGACTTGTCTGAACCGTCGAGAAGATGACACTGCTACCATTTGCCTTTGATTATGTTCTAGTGACAATGACCTTCGGGTGCTGAGCGAAAAAATACCGTATGTTGTGTACTTTCGATGTTCGGTAGGGAATTGGCGACAGGCTTTGGCCGTTGCCCTTCCAGCCGCTCGAAAGTTACGCCCGATGATGAACAACCTGAGGGCTATGTGACACTTTTCTTCTGAAGCTGGATATGATGTTTGTGAACTCATTTGCAGATGTAATCGAGGATTTGTTTGGTGCTTCTGATATCGTTTGTATCTATTTCCGCTTTTGACGTGTAGCCCATGATTTGGACTTGTTTCTGATCTAGTTTTTTGGTTCGACTTGCCTTTGGCTTTCCTTACTTGTTTGATCTCAGAGCTGCTGCTAACATTGTAGCTTATCTGCTTTGATCTTGAACCAAGTTTGATGGCCTGATATTCAGATTGTTGTTGTTGGCTATTGTTGTCTGATAACAGGGCTTATGTGTTGCGTGCCATTGAAACTGGTTCGGACGAGGCCTTACCTTTAACTGATGCTGCTGAGACTTTTTGATACTTTGTCCTATGTAATTTTGACACAGCTTGTTTTGTGTCTCATTTTTCTGTTCTGTTTGAACTGATGCAGCTTGATACCATAGTTTGGTTTCTCTTGTTCTGCTTTGGACTTGATTTTCATTCTGTTTGGTAACAGATTTGTTTCTTTGGTGAATATTCATACCTGTATTGGCGCGAGCCCCTTCCTAGTTTTGTTTATGCTTTGAGTTCTGATGATGCTTATGGCTTTTCAGGTGTTGGAAGTTTTGGAACCAAAGCGACTCGGACCTGCCGGCATCCGGGTCTGAATCAGAACTTGCCTATGTCGCCTTATTCTCGTATCAGTTTGGAAATCCAATCGCGGCAAAACGAATCAGTCCCACTTCTTTTATTTTTTCTATCTCTCGGATGTCCCGTAACGATAAGAACGGGTATTACCTGATCTGACGCCCACGGCGCGGATCGGTAACGGGGGTAGGACGCAGCTTCGGTTGTGCTACTCCCGGCACTCGATGATGACATTGTTCTGAGAGTGTCAAAAAACTCCTAACCTTTTTCTATATTGTTTGTTTTGCTTTGATGTGCAGGTTAGTCGAGATTTGCGGCGAAGCTCAAGGGCCAACATGAAGACACTTAGCATTTTTAGGACTTAGGATTTTTAGATTTAATGTAATTCCTTGTAGCAGCAAAAATGTGAAACAATCTCCCTTTTGTATAATGCAATCTTTATGAAATAAAATTCCCAACACTTTGAATTTATTTATATTTTATTCTTAGTTAAAAAATATAAACAATTGTGAATAAATCCACAAGTATTTAAATTCGTTAACATAGGCATAAAACATAAATATTCCCAAGTGGTATTCTTATTGGTGCACTCGTCTCATTTGTAATCCTAATCTCATCATCCGATTAAAATGTTAACCAACCATTTCATAACCAAACACCTATGGGCACCGTAACCACAACATTTTCAGCATCAACAGTAAAACTAATCGTAATTAAATTCCACTGACCAAACCGCTAAAATCTCAATATGATCAGAACTGGTGATAGATAAATGCCTCGAAACCAATACGTATCAAATGCCTCAGAATTTTAATAACAGCCCGTCTTCAAGGAATTTGTGTAAAATGACCAAAATACCCCTGGGACCAAATCCAACCTCTCTTTGATGTTGGCAAAAAAAAGATCATGAAGTTTGACTTTAGTTTGACCACAGTTGACCTCAGTTTGACTTTTTAACTGCATTGACTGCTTTTGACTTATCTGATCATCTGACTGAGCAAACTTTTGAGAAAAGTCTTGAAACTTGACATGGGGGCTCTTATACACATATAAGATGTTATGAAGCTCACTTGAAGTCTTGGAAGTCCATTTAGCCTGATTAAAGTCAAAACCCTAGTTTTGGATGCACTGCTTAGGAGGTGCATTGTCTGAGGGAATTGTCAACTCTCCTGACCAATTGTGAACTTTGTGAACCTTGTGAATCTTCATAAGATATATTGCGATACTCATGGGAGGTATTGTGAAGCTTGTGAACCTTGTGAACATCATGAAGTGGCTTTGTAGACCTCATGACCCTTAGGAAAGCTTTGTAAACATTGTGAATCTTGTGAACCTTGTGAACCTTCAAGAAGCAACCTATGGACTTCATGATCCTCATGAAAGGTCTTGTAGATGTTGAGAAATTTGTGAACCTTGTGAACCTTCTTAGAACACAAAGTCTTGTATTGTGAGGGCAAATTTTGGGGTGCAACATTAGCAAATCAAGAAGGAGTCAGGTTACTCAACCTTATCGTAATGCACTTTCAGAATAAACCCTACCTCAATTAGGTCTTTTAAGGGTTGTATCGTGGTCGGGTTCACGGTTCGTGTTGCACCCCAAAATTTGACCAACATTTATTCACCCATCAAGTGTTTGAAGGTTGATACCTTCATCAGAAAGTTCAAGAGATCCTCAGAGGAATTAGTTGAAACCAAGGTTGTGTGCTTCATAGCTTGAGAGTTGTGGGAGCTCCTCAGATGATTCTGAGACTTTGAGAATGAACTTGAAGCTTTGGGAAAGTTTATGAGATGTCTTGAAAGCCATCATGAAGCCCAGAGAGGTCATTGTGCAAGAATTCAGAAGATTCAACCATGAATGGTAGAATTAGGGTTTTGACTGGGTCAACCCTAGGTCAACTGAAGATTTGGAGAAGGTTGAGACCTAATACAAGGGCCATGAGATCATGGAATGATGTATGGAGATGTTATAAATATGATTCCTAGACCAACTCATCATGATTGAGGAGTTTGAGAAGTCTCAAGTTAGGGTTTCTAAGGATTATCAGTGAAAAAACCCTAATTTGATCCCCATCTTCCAGGCAGTTTTAGCTCAAGATATGATTGTTGTCTCATCTCCCCCACAACATGAATGTTGTATAGCTTGTTCTTAGCTTTAATTTGAGTGGTAGAAGTCCTTGATAGGATGTGCAGAGCTCAAGTTATGGTTTTGACAAGTTACAGGTCATCTGAGGTATGTGAATCTGGGTCCTTGAAAGTCACCCAACTTGCAGACAACTTTCGCCCTAGTAGGATGATTCCTATGATCTCTTGGTCAACATGAATGTTGAATAGAATCTTCTTAGCTTTCTATATAGTACTAGAAGTCCTTGATAGGATTTGTAGAACTCAACTTATGGTTTGAACAAGACAGGGGTATTTTGGTCATTTGGAAGTTACAGGTCATTTTAAGCAAAGGTCATATCTCCTATTTCCAAGCCTCAAATGAAAAAACTCAAAACATCAAAGTTGTTCAAAATGGCATTTTAAGCCTAGAAAAGTGGCCATGAGTTGTTGGAAAAGCTTTTAGCAAGGATTGACATGAATGGGTGAAAATGACCTAAAAATGGCTTATAACTTAAATGGATCCAAGTTGGAAATTGGTTTGGGAGATCTATGAATCCAAAACAGGTCATCCAATATGTCATTTTGAATCCAAACATCATTTTAAAAACAATGGTTTAAATACATTTTTGATTTGAGGTCTTAAAATGGGGGTTACTTTGTAAAGTGCTTTCTTGCATATTAAGGAACCTTTGAGAAACTTCACCAAAGGCAAGGCTGAGCTTGTTTTTTGCACATACACTCCCAATATCTCTTGTAAGGAGATTTTGACACAAAATTAAAGGCCTTAATGCATGAGATGAGATGTTACCATATGTCACTACATGATAATTTCCAAGGCATTCTAGCTCATTCTAGGAGGTTCTAGGATCTTCTATGGATTGTTATATATTGAGGGGATCACAATGAAGAAAAAGGTTGGCAAGATTGGTGGAGAGAGTGAGAGGAGAAGGTGATATTCAAGAGAGACTTCAAGTGCAAGCAAGACTCGGATTCATCATTACAAGCATTATCCATCAATATCTTTGCATACAGAACTCTTATCATCCATTAAAGATCAATCATGGAAGGTTGCAAGCATTGAATTGGAGTGAAACCACCTCTACCATTGATACTTGACAGGTTTGGATTCTTCTCCATACCACCTTATTTATATGCATTCAATTAGATTCTTAGATGTAGAATGGTTAGGTTTTATTAGGTGATCATTTTCTGAAACTTAGAGGAGATTCTATGAGGTTTCATGGCAGGTCACGATTTCTTCAAGATTCAAGAACAAGCTGCATGTTGAACTTTAATACAAGTTTTATAGGTTAATATGATCAGTGTAGTGCATAGAACAAGTTAGTGCCCTTAGGATCAAGAACTAGAAGAATTGATATCAGTGAATTAGTTGGGAACCCTAGGTTTCGCGCACTCTGTTTGAGGGATACAAGATGCATTAGTGGAAACTATGCACATGATCGTGTTCATGATGATCAGTAGCATATTTTTGCCTTTGGAAGTTTGTGATTTCATGGAGTAACAAGGAAGAACGAGTGGATGGAAAACTCGTGCATGGAACGATCATTTCTGAAAACCCTAGGTGTGTTGGGGACGATGGCCATCAGCCGTCAGATCGGTCCAAAAGGTTTGACTTAATAATCTCATCCAGCGGCCACGATTTGAAATTAAAAATGGAGGGAAAGACTAAAAGCTAAACGCTGCGTTTCAATAAGTGGAAAACCATGGGCTCAGCGAATCTTTGATACTCACACCCCCACCAGCGGCCCAATCCATATTTGAACTAAAATCTAACGCTATTTGCACCGACCGTTTATCCTTTTTCTTTTAATTTTTTCAATTGTTTTTCTGAGCGCATGTGGGCCTGCAGACATTCGCTAATGGCGCCCCCATCCCTGGCCCATTTGGGAATTGAACTGGGCGCCTTTCATTTTGACACCCCCCTCCCCATTTATTTTAAGTCTTTGATTTTTATTTCTTTTAATTTTTCTTGCATATTATATAATTCATAGAAAATTGGAAAATTAATATTTTTCATTCCTTGTTTTTTCTATAGGTTTATAATTTTGTCTAGAAAATTAATAAAAATAAAAATTCCATTTTATTTTTAGTTTCATATTTTTAGAATATTATTCTTTTAAATAGCTTTTTATAAGGTTTAGTTTGATACTCAATTTTGTAGAATTTATTCTAGGACCTTCCCTTAATCTTTTGGAGCCATTATTTTTGGTGTGATTAGATATTGAATCATAGTTTCCCATAGGATTTATTTCATGATTTTTAGATTAAAATTTGATTAGTTTTATTAGGTTAGCATTAGAGTACTATAATTAGGGTTTTGGTTTAGCATAGGTGAAGTAATTCATTTTCTTTTAGGAGTTTTGACTTGATTTTTGGGTATGGGCATATAGGCATGTTATGGGTAAGTATGATAGACCCTTGTGAATGATTGTTAGATTTCCCCCCCTTGCTTTAGTATTTTCAGTATTTTCTGAAGTTGACTGATTGTATTGACTGTCTGTGTGATATTTGTCTGTCTTTTGGGGTTTATCTTTGGGGATTGTTGTGGGGATTGGTTTGCTTTGAAGACCTTGTTGAAGGAGCATGATGAAGGAGAAGATTGGAGATCAAGACCCAGAGGTCCTAGTCTAGAGCTTGTTCTCTGTGTGTGAGGTTTGAGATCCTGAAGTTTGAAGGAAGTTCATGGTACTTTCCTGAGGAAGGTACTATGGATGCCTTTCATTCTTTCTTCTCACATCTTTCTTAAGTATCCAATGATGTTGGAGCCTTCATGTGAGTTTAGTTTCTCCTGAGGAGGAATGTAAACTGATCACAGTTGTTGAGCCACATGGGATACGATTCATAAGTGGAAGCCTCCTAGTACTTTCCTGAGGAAGGTCCTATGGGTCTGTTCACTTAGTTCCCCTAGTTCATATAGGTTTTCTTAAGTATCCAATGATGTTGGAGCCTTCATGTGAGTTTAGTTTCTCCTGAGGAGGAATGTAAACTGATCACAGTTGTTGATCCACATGGGATACGATTCCTAAGTGGAAGCCTCCTAGTACTTTCCTGAGGAAGGTCCTATGGGTCTGTTCACTTAGTTCCCTTAGTTCATCTAGGTTTTCTTAAGTATCCAATGATGTTGGAGCCTTCATTTGAGTTTAGTTTCTCCTGAGGAGGAATGTAAACTGATCACAGTTGTTGAGCCACATAGGATATGATTCCTGAGTATAAGCCTCCTAGTGCTTTCCTGAGGAAGGCACTATGAGTCTGCCTACTTAGCTCCCTTTCTTTGGTAAGCTTGTTTTGAAGCTTGAAGACTGGGATTGATTTCTTTTGTTTAGGGTTTTGCTTTAGGGCTTTGCTTAGATTTGATTAAGGTTCTGTTTTATGGTTAGGATTAGAGCTTAGATTAGATAATTTCTTTCTCAAGCATGTGGTTTGTTTGCCTGATGGCACTTCATTTATTTTATCTGTTTATTGCTTGATAGCATGTTGTTTATTTTTCAGTATGATTACTGTTATTTCATGACTGGCTTGAGGTCGAGACGAGCTTGTGGAGGCTGAAGCCCCACACACATTTCCTCCCTCACTTGCATTGCATGCATTTTACTGTTAAGCTGATGCTTTGTCTGTTGGTGTATCATTGACATGATCCCTTAGGACTCTCATTTCCTTTGATAAGGATTTGATGATAGACTTTTAGGTTGAAACCTATGCATGACAACTTCTAGGAGTTCCCTGTTCAAACCTCAACCATAGGATGAATCCATGGCATGACAACAGTAGGACTTGATAGTCTCCCTCCTAGCTGGGCCTGTTCTCTTCTCATCTCAAAGCAGTTTAAGATACAATAATCAGGAATGATTTCTTTCGTACGTTACGAGCCTTAAGCTATCTGAGAAAGGATTGTGGGAGAGTTTCTTTCCCGTGATCTGGATGTTTAGTATGGTACCCTTTGGGTGACATGCGACGCATTCACTCTCAGGTCATAGTCTCTAGTGCGGTTGAAATCGCAAACACAATAAAAAACACTTCTTTCAAAGCAGGAAATAACCCGTAGTTTCCCGAACTACGTTTGCTCTGATCTTCCATGCTGTGTGGAAGTACGTAGGCATAGGATGCGATATCCTAGCGAGCAACCTTTCCCCACCATAACCCTTCGTAGGTCGAACTACGTTGACTCTGATTTCTCATTCTCTGATGAAAATACGTAGGCATAAAGTGCGACGCTTTGCCGAGTCATTTTTATTTTCTTTTTCAGCTAGCCTTGATAGGTAGATAGAATAAAACCAACCCGTCCAAGTAAACAACAAGCGTGGATCCCGTCGAGTACGACGGACGTGAGGGGTGCTAATACCTTCCCCTTGCGTAACCGACTCCCGAACCCAGACAATGGTTGCGACGACCTTGTCTTACCCTTATTCGTTAGGTTTTTCCGATCGTTTCCTTTCCCGCTCTGAGGGATAAATAACGAAAGGTGGCGACTCTTCTGTCATGCCGGCACCTTATTTTCGCGCAAGCGACAGCTGGCGACTCTGCTGGGGACTTATAGCATCTAGGGACTTTTCCCATCCCTTATGCTGGGACCGTTTCCCATCCCCTACGCGAGTCAATCCTAGCGCCTGTATGTTTGCTTGTTGGGTTGCATTTATTTATCGCATTTTTACTTCTCGCACTTTATTTCCCGCATTTTATTTCCAGTTTGATATGATTATCTGTACTGCTGTGGGAGAGGGATGTTACTATGAGTGAGAAGCCGGACCTGGGCTTGAGTATACACCTAGACATAGTTGCAGAGAGTAGTAGACGAACCTGTCTGCTGAGCAGGCACAAGTTCCCTACGAAATCTGCGCTCAGACGAGGTTCTCGCAGAGGTGCTCCTTTCCGGTCCTGAGGATCTGAGAGGAGTTCAGACGTGAGGATTGTCGACTCTGGGGACCGATCATTTGGAAGTCAGCTAAGTGAGGCCTCTTCATGACTTGATGATGCCACTCCTTCTAGGAATCGTATCGTCACTCATGAAAGTCTGTGACGCTGATGACCGCATAGGATGCCGTACCTTTGTCCGAGGATTAGGTCCATACCTGTGAGCGGGATTGGGTTTATTGCAGGAAACTTTGACCTTCAGACTACCTGGTTTTCTTGACAGTGGATCAGTTATGTTGGTACCAGGGTTCTCAGTTACAGTATGTCTGTTCTTGATAGAGCAGGTTTTGATCAGAGGATCTTGTTATCAGGTGTATGTCTGTTCTTGATGGAGCAGGTTTTGATCAGAGTATTGTCATCAGTGGTTTGTTCTTGATAGGGCAGATTTTGAGTGGGGTCTGAAGATCTCATCAGCAGATGTTGTTTGTTCTTGATAGGGCAGATTTTGAGTGGGGTCTGAAGATCTCATCAGCAGCTGTATATTTGTTCTTGATAGGGCAGATTTTTGATTTGGGGTCTGAAGACTTCATCAGCAGATATTTCTTGATCATACATCCGAGGTCCTTATTATCAGGCATTTGTTCTCGACAGAGCAGAATTTTGATCTTATGTATATGGTCCTATCAGAAGGTCGTTCTTAGCAGATCAGATCAGTGGTCTTACACCGGGGTTTTCTTCTCATCAGTGATTATGGATACAAAATCTCCACAGCAGTTACCTGGATATATTATTTGCATGCCTGCATTTTGCATTAGTTTGCAGGTTCATTTGCATTCCATTAACGCGTGTCTGTGACAGGTACCGTTTCCCCGATCCAGAATCTCTCGCCTCCTCTGGTATTATTATAGCCTCTCTCACGAAGACTGTTGCGTACGAGTTCCCGGTCCCTGATGTGTCGAAGTTGACTATCGCTGATGCTATGTATATACGAGATTGATGTTTCCATGATTGGGCTCAGATTTCTTCTTCTTCTTATTGGCAGCACTGGTACTATGGCGCTAGGATCGGGGGAAATCTCCCAAGCACACAGACACACGCATGCATCTGCATGAAGCATTTGCACGGAGTACATTTTGTTGCTTTTCCTAACCTTTAATGTTGACAGGTTTTTCAGGTTCACAGGTTCCGAGCTGCTTCCGATCTCCAGGATTGATCAGAGACTCATTCACCGTTACTCAACTCGAGCTAATCAGACTAGGATCATGGATCAGGTGCAGTCAGATGTTCAAGAGCTCCGTGAACGGATGGATCATTTTATGGAACTGATGCAGGTAGTCGCTAATGGTCAGGACCAGCTTCGTACTTTGGTTCAACCTTTGATCTCTAGGGTTGATAGTAACGGCATACTTCATGGCGGGGCTGTGCCTACTCCTCCTCCAGTTGATGCTCCGCAGAATGTTGTTCCTGTTGCCGGGGGCAACGGCAGTGCTAATGGCAATATGATGACCAATATCGGACTCAATGCGACGGGCGTCGGCAATGGTAGTCTGGGAGCTAATGTCAATATAGGACCGGTCAACGACAATGCTGGCGTCGGAAATCTGTTGGTGCCTCAACCGTGGCTTGAGGATCATCAGGATGACGTGTTTTCTCAAAGAGGTGTGGAAGCAGAGTTGAATGCTGAAGCGCGACTCAGGTTCAAAGCGCTGGAAGATAAGATGAGAGACATTGAGAATCAGAATACTCTGGGCGTTGATATGTCCAAGCTGGGGTTAATTGCTGATTTCAAGGTACCTCATAAGTTCAAGGTGCCTGTCTTTGAGAAGTATAAGGGTACTACTTGCCCTCGTGTCCACCTTCGATCTTACTATAGAAAGATGTCCGCCTATTCCGACGATGAGAAGTTGCTGATGCACTTCTTCCAAGATAGTCTTTCTGGTCCATCCCTCGAGTGGTATATGGGTTTGGAGCCCAATACCGTGCGCACGTGGAAAGATCTCGCTGAAGCGTTTGTCTTCCACTATCAATACAATAGCGACTTGGCCCCCAACCGAGTGCAACTCCAGAACCTTTCACAGCGGAATAATGAAAGCTTTAAAGAGTACGCCCAGCGGTGGCGTGAGTTGGCTGCTCGGGTTCAACCGCCGATGGTTGAGCGCGAGCTAGTGCAAATGTTCGTGGCTACCCTTCCTGGAATCTACTATGAAAAGCTAGTCAGTGGCATGTCTGGGACATTTTCGGCTCTCATCACTATGGGCGAGCACGTCGAGAATGGTATAAAGATTGGAAAAATTCAAGGTGAATCATCCTCAGCTGGAGGAGGTGGTAAGAAACCTTACGCTGGCAAGCGTCGAGAAGGGGATGCAAGTGCTGTCACCAATGCTCGGAGAAAGGGCAAGGGCCCTCAACAGCAGATTGCTAGCATAAATATCCCGGCAGCTCCGTCGCAGCAGCAGCAGCAGCAACCGCAGCAGCAAAGTCAACAGGGATATAGAAAATATCAGAATCGGGTTCCGTTGGCAAACCGTCATTTCGAAGCTCCACCTATGTCGTATGCGCAGCTCTTGCAAACTTTGCTCCAGCTTCAGCTAGTTCAAAAGAGGACGTTGGCTCCCTTGACAGGGGCACCACCACCGGGGTATGACGCAAATGCCACTTGCGATTTCCATACTGGGGCACCAGGCCATACGATTGAGAACTGCAAAGCCTTTAAGCACAAGGTGCAGGACCTGGTAGACGCCAAGGTTATTAACTTTTTTGATAATGTGCCCAATGTCACCAAAAACCCTATGCCTCATCATAGGGGAGGCGGAGTGAACGCCATTATCGCAGAGGAGAGTGCAGACCTGCTGACTGATGTCAAAGACTTAAAGACGCCGCTTAGTTTCGTCAAAGCTAAGTTGTTGAGGAAAGGGTTCTTTCCAGGATGCGGAGAGTTGTGTATGGCTTGTGCTACACTTCCTGATGGGTGTGAGCAGCTGGTAGAAGGTATCCAAAGTCTGATGTCTGAGGGTATTTTGCAGTTCAGCCGGAGAGTTGAAAGTGTATCAGGAGAGGTTGTGTTGAAGCAGGCAGATGAAGTCGCCATCATCACTATTCCTCGTCAACCTATTACCATTTCTGCGCCCCGACCGCCTACAATCACTATTACCAGGGTCGGGCCGATCCCATTCGAGAGCACTAACGCCGTTCCATGGCATTATGGCGTTGAAGTCTATTGCAATGGTCAGAAGTTAGAGTTGGAGCCGTATGGGTCGACTGTGCAGAATCTCGCAGGGGTCAGTGGTATTACTCGAAGCGGAAGAGTGTTTGCGCCAACAGAGGTTGTGGCAGAGAAAGTGGTCAGAGTTGATGCTGTTGATAAGGGTAAAGGCAAAGCCGTCGAAGAGGTCCCTTGTGGGGCAGAGAAGGATTTGCTTGTCAAAGACGCCGAGGAGTTCATGCGGTTAATCAAGAAGAGTGACTACAAGATTGTAGACCATCTTCATCAGACTCCGTCAAAGATTTCTATTCTCAACTTGTTGCTGTGTTCTGAAGCGCACCGCAACGCGTTACTGAAGGTATTGAACGCTGCCTATGTACCGCAAGAGATATCCGTGAATCAGCTAGAAGAGGTGGTAGCCCATGTTAATGCTGGCAATGGGCTAGGTTTCACAGATTTAGAGCTGACTCCTAAAGGAAGAGATCACAACAGCGCCTTGCACGTCTCAATAGAGTGCAGAGGCACGATCATGTCGCATGTCCGGGTGGACACGGGCTCGTCGCTTAATGTGCTTCCAAAAAAGGCACTAATGAAGTTGGACACTCGTGGATTGCTCTGCACGCCCAGTGATCTGGTGGTGAAAGCATTTGACGGAACTAAGCGCCACGTTTTCGGAGAGTTGACCCTGCCGATTCAAGTTGGTCCCGAGACGTTCGATACGGTTTTTTATATCATGGATATCATGCCTGCCTACAGTTGCCTCTTAGGTCGGCCATGGATCCACGTTGCTGGTGCCGTGACGTCCACGCTGCATCAAAAGCTTAAATACGCTGTCGGGGGAAGCATAGTAACCGTCTGTGGTGAGGAGGACATTATGGTGAGCCACTTGTCATCCTTTAAGTATGTTGAAATGGATGGCGAAATCCATGAAACTCTCTGCCAAGCATTTGAAGCCGTCAAGGTGAAAGAGGTAGCTCCTGTCGTCGTAGAGAAGCAAGAGATGAATCTCTCCTCTTTCAAAGAAGCTCGAGCCGTCGTCGAAGCCGGTTCCACCCCAGGCTAGGGGCATGTTTTGGAGATACCGATCAAGCAGGATAAGTTTGGATTGGGGTATTCTCCTGAAGCTGAAGCTTCATCTTCTTCGTCTAGCAGTTCGTCTCGTGGGAAGGGGCCGATCCTATTTACCAAGGGCGGAGTGATTTTCGAAAGCATCAACGCAACGTCTGAGGACAGCGGGGATAGCGATTGTGATCTTGACGCCTGGATTCAGCCAAGAAAGCCGGGCGAGCGCCTCAACAATTGGACCATCAAGGAGATTATCCAGCTGACAAGTGAAGAGTAATGATTTGCTTTTTACAATCTTTGTACAACCCTATGTCCTGCCCGGGGCATAGTGGTTTTATTGTCAGGGCCTTGTTGGATTATGTACATGCATTTTGTTAATAAACCAAAGGCGTTTTCTTCGTACTCAAATATTGTGTTCTCTGTTATTCTTGTTTTATGTTTATTTTGAAAAACAGTAAAATGGCAACGGGGTTTGTGCTAACCTGCATATTCTTGCTTTAAACTTAACCCTTGTTATTGCAGGATCCACATAACAGACGACATCGATTCTGGACCCTCTACGGCTCACTACGACTTTGATTGCCCGATATATCAAGCCGAGGATGAGATTGATGAAGACGAATACCTTCCGGAAGAGTTGGCCCGCTTGTTGAGACAAGAGGAAAAGGTTATTCTGCCTCACGAGGAAGATATTGAGATCGTAAACCTGGGTTCTGAAGAGCTCGTCAGAAATGTCAGAGTAGGGGCTGCGCTGCAGAATGATGTCAAGCATAGACTGGTCGAGATGCTTCGAGAGTATAGTGACGTCTTTGCTTGGTCATACGAAGATATGCCCGGACTTGACACAGACATCGTGGTTCATCGCTTGCCGTTGCGAGAAGATTGCCCTCCAGTCAAGCAGAAGCTTAGGAGGACGAGACCAGATATGGCTGTAAAAATCAAAGAAGAAGTCCAGAAGCAGTTGGACGCAGGATTTCTAGCCGTTACCACTTACCCTCCGCGGGTTGCAAACATAGTGCCTGTACCGAAGAAGGACGGTAAGGTACGCATGTGCGTCGATTATCGGGATTTGAATAGGGCGAGCCCTAAGGATGATTTCCCGTTGCCTCATATCGATGTGTTGGTCGACAACACAACCCAGTTCTCCGTGTTTTCGTTCATGGATGGCTTCTCCGGTTACAATCAGATTAAGATGGCACCGGAGGACATGGAGAAAACGACGTTTATCACCCCCTGGGGAACATTTTGCTATAAGGTAATGCCCTTCGGTCTGAAGAACACAGGGGCCACTTACCAACGAGCAATGGTAAGTTTGTTTCATGATATGATTCATCATGAGATCGAGGTCTATGTTGATGACATGATTGCAAAGTCCCAAACAGAGGAAGAGCATCTGGTCAACTTATTGAAGCTTTTTGAGAGGCTTAGGAAGTTCAGGCTGAGGCTGAATCCTAACAAGTGCACTTTCGGAGTGCGGTCCGGAAAGTTATTGGGGTTTATCGTTAGTGAACGAGGTATCGAAGTTGATCCTGCGAAAATAAAAGCTATTCAAGAAATGCCAGCGCCGAAAACAGAAAAAGAAGTTCGTGGTTTCTTGGGCCGAATAAACTACATTGCAAGGTTTATCTCTCAGCTCACGGCCACTTATGAACCGATGTTCAAGCTTTTAAAGAAAGATCAGGCGATTACTTGGAATGATGATTGCCAGAAGGCATTCGACAAAATAAAGCAGTATCTTCAAGAACCTCCAATCTTGATACCCCCAGTGGCTGGACGACCATTAATCATGTACCTGACGGTTCTGGAGAATAGTATGGGGTGTGTTCTCGGTCAGCACGACGAGACGGGCAGAAAAGAGCATGCCATTTATTATTTGAGTAAAAAGTTCACTGAGTGTGAATCTCGATACTCGATGCTGGAGAAGACGTGTTGTGCATTAGCTTGGGCCGCCAAACGTCTCCGACAGTACATGCTCAATCACACCACTATGCTAATTTCGAAGATGGATCCGATCAAGTACGTCTTCGAGAAGCAGGCTCTTTCGGGCAGGATTGCCAGGTGGCAAATGATGTTAACAGAATATGATATTCAGTACGTCTCCCAGAAGTCCATTAAGGGAAGCGTATTGTCTGATTACCTTGCCGAACAGCCAATCGAGGATTACCAGCCGATGAAGTTTGAATTCCCTGACGAGGATATTATGTTTCTCAAGGCGAAGGATTGCGATGAGCCATTGCCCGGTGAGGGGCCAGATAGGAAATCTCAGTGGAAGTTGATATTCGATGGAGCGGTTAATTCCTATGGAAGTGGTATCGGGGCTATCATCACGACTCCTCACGGATCCCACATCCCGTTTACTGCGAGACTGACGTTTCCAGTTACCAACAATGAGGCAGAGTATGAAGCATGTATTATGGGTCTAGAAGAGGCAATTGATTTGAGAATCAAGAATCTAGACGTATATGGTGACTCAGCGCTTGTAATCAACCAAATTAAAGGGGAGTGGGAAACTCGTCAAGCGAATTTGGTACCGTACATGAATTATGCCAGGAGGCTGCTTCCGTTCTTCGATCGAGTAGAACTCCATCATATACCCAGGGCTGAAAATCAGATGGCTGATGCCTTAGCCACGCTGGCTTCAATGTATAAAGTCAATCTTTGGAATGAAGCTCCAAGCATTGTCCTTTCGCGTCTTGACAGACCGGCATTTGTCTTTGCAATCGAGGATGCCGCCGACGGCAAGCCATGGTTCCACGACATCCAGACCTTCCTTATGACTAAAAAGTATCCTGCGGGTGCGTCAACCCAGGATAAGAAGACTCTGAGGAGGCTGTCTGGAAACTTTTATCTCAATCCTGATGGAGTGTTGTATAAGAGAAACCATGATCTCGTGCTACTCAGATGTGTAGATGAGAAAGAGGCAAGTATGCTCATGGAAGAGGTCCATGAGGGCACATTTGGTACGCACGCCGGCGGGCATGCTATGACGAGAAAGATCCTGAGAGCAGGATATTACTGGATGACTATGGAGTCGGATTGCTTCAGATTCGCGAAGAAATGTCATAAATGCCAGATTTATGCTGATAAAGTTCATGTGCCGCCGTGCCCATTGAATGTCATGTCCTCCCCTTGGCCATTCTCCATGTGGGGCATCGACATGATAGGCAAGATCGAGCCCACTGCATCCAATGGTCATCGTTTCATTCTGGTAGCTATCGACTACTTCACCAAATGGGTAGAGGCAGCCTCGTACGCTAATGTGACCAAGCAGGTGGTAGCTAAATTCATAAAGAGGGACATCATCTGTCGTTATGGGGTTCCCGAGCGGATCATTACTGATAATGGTTCGAATTTGAATAACAAGATGATGAAGGAGCTGTGCCAGAGCTTCAAGATTGAACACCACAACTCATCTCCTTACCGGCCGAAGATGAATGGCGTCGTCGAAGCCGCCAACAAGAACATAAAGAAGATTGTTCAGAAGATGGTTGTGACGTACAAAGATTGGCACGAGATGCTGCCGTTTGCCTTGCACGGTTATCGTACGACGGTGCGTACGTCGACCGGGGCAACTCCTTTCTCCTTGGTGTACGGTATGGAAGCTGTCCTACCGTTAGAAGTGGAGATTCCTTCTTTGCGAGTTTTGGTTGATGTGAAGCTCGACGAGGCAGAATGGATTACAAATCGTTTGAACCAACTTAGCCTGATGGACGAGAAAAGGTTAGCATCGATTGCGTTTGGTCGCCTGTACCAAAGCCGAATGAAGAAAGCTTATGATAAGAAGGTGCGTCCTAGAAGCTTTCAGACGGGTGATCTTATCCTGAAGAAGATTCTTCCGCCACACTCCGATCACCGGGGCAAGTGGACTCCGAATTACGAAGGGCCGTATGTCGTCAGCAAGGTCTTATCGGGAGGAGCTTTGTTGTTATCCACGATGGATGGTGAAGATTTTGCATCCCGGTGAACGCGGACGCAGTTAAAAAATACTTTGCTTGAAAGAGACCCGCTGGACAAAAAAGAAAGAGTCCAGGCAAAAAAGGGGCATCCCGGCGAACCAAAAACAGAATAAAAGGTTCGGGCAAAAATTAGGGATATATTGAAAAAAATGTACACCCGCGAAGTCGAAAACCTACACTGGGCGGCTTCGGCAAAAAAGGGTATCCCGGTGAACTGAAAACCCGTAAAGGGCGGTTCACGCAAAAGTTAGGGATTTGAATAAGCAAATGACTGCGTTCCGCGTATGAACTTTCATTGTTTAGTGGTTTGGAGGACCTGAGGGCCGTTTATCTGAATCAATCTCTTCCGAAGCTGAAGCGTCGGAGAAGTATCGAAGTCAAGTGGGTCTTAGAGGGATCAACTTATGGTGTTCGTCTACGCCTCGTTGCTGACATTTGTATATACTGATGTATATTTATGTTTTATTTTTGCGTGGCTTCCTCATTCCAGGAGCTTGCCTCTGTTGTAAAACATTCTTACCCATTCAGGGGTTCATCATCAATAAAATGCATATTATTCAGCAATTCTGCTTGCCTGTTTAGCATTTATCTGTTTTGTTTGCGAATGAAAATGCCAATGTTTTTGATAAAATGCGCATACATAAGCTTACGGGCCTAGGCCCATTGATTGTTGAAACAATTAATTACCTGAATTTTGTCACGAGATAATAACCTTGATAGATCCCTTTGAGGAAGGTGTCTTGTCTGTGTGTTTGTATTGTTGCAGGTGTAGCACCTTCCAGAAGATGTGCCGTGCGCATCCCCGAAGCAGGGCGAGTCCTCCTTCTCCAGCAGAGTTCAGTAGTCTCTCCTCCGCAGAGTATGAACGCAAGATAGTGAGCAGTGATATGTCTCCCCACGCAGAGATGACTCTCTTCCCCAAGCAGACGCATCCTGAAGGAACGTCATCCTCATCAGCTGAGTCGCGCGCAGCAGCTCGTATTCTCCCCCAGCACCGGGTCACAAGTGCAGATTTCATAGAAGTGTTCGGGTGCCGAAGCTCGTGTTTTCCCCAGTAAAGTCGCCGCAGCAGGTGTTTCCCCAGCACCGGGTCACAAGTGCAGGTGTCGCAGGAAATTGTTCGTACGCCGAAGTATGCAGTAACTGATGGTGCCAGACTGAAGTCTCCAGCGGAATTAAGATTCCCCACCAGAGCCGTATTCCCTCCCGAAGTCGAATAATTCCCTCTTCCCCCAGTAGAGTGTTGGAATGGCTGATGCTGTATTCCCCTGCAGAAGTGTACCCTCCCCCGAAGTCAGATGATTCTTTCTTCCCCAGCAAAATTGAAATTCCTCATCAGAGTCGTACTCCCCAGTGAAGTAGAATGATTTCTCTCCCCGGCTGAGTCCGCAAACCCCCAAGAGAGCCGAATCCTTGGAAGCAGTTGGGACCATGAGTGGATTTTCCCTAGCGGAGTATTAAGCAGTTGATGCCGTATCTTCCCCAGAGTCGTACTCTCTCCAGCGAAGCAGAATAATTTCTCCTTCCTCAGCCGAGTTTGCAAGATATCCAAGAGGGCCGAGTCCTTGGAAGTTGATCAGACCATGTTTAGTTGTTTCCCCAGTGGAGTGTTGAGCAGCTGAAGTTGTTTCCCCACAGAGTTATCATCCCCAGAAGTGTAGCCATGGCGGCCACGCAGTTTATTCTCGCGATTGATATCAACAGGACCAGGTTCGCGTAGAGCTTCGTCCCCCTGCAGTAATCAACTAAAGTTGTTTCCCCTGCAGCAGTCAACCGAAGATCAATTCCCCAGACGGAGTCCGATTGATATTGGCATATCCACATTCTCCTCAGCAGGATGATTCCTCTATCGGAGTAGTTCTTCCCCCCCTTTGATAGGAGGGTTTGCCCCTCGGCATTTATTTTGCTGACGGGATCGCATCATTGTGCATGATTGCATAGCATTTAGCATAAACGCATAGCATTTCCACCGTGTGGGGCATGGCGCCGAAGCATATGCATCATAAACATGATCTAGGTTATCATCATTCTTGTTTTACAGGTGTTCCGCCGAAGGATCAGTTGCTCAGGATGATTCCTGACATTCTCCCCAACGAAGTCTTCAGTTCGAGATGATTCTCGAATCCCTCAGCAGGGCCATTTGCTCAAGATGATTTGTGAGATCCCCAGCGCAGTTTCCCGAGTTGTTTGCTTAAGATGATTCTTGAGCTCCCCAGTAGCGTCCCCGGCGAAGATCGCCCAGGACAATGCCTGAAACCCCAAGAGAGCCGAGTCCTTGGAAGCTGCTCAAGCCGTGATTGGTTTGAACCCAGCAAGAGTTGTCCAGGAAGATTCCTGGAATCCCCAACAGAATGTTTGCCCCAAAATGGTTATCGGTTCAGGATGATTCTTGAAGGTGCCCGACGGAGTTGTTTGTTCAAGATGATTCTTGAAGTCCTTAGCAGCGTGATATGTTTGCTCCAACAGTGATGTCTAATCTGAAGATTGACTTCGTAAACGCCTGGAGGCGATATCAGAAGGTTCCTGTAAATTCAGATTTTCTTGTTGATGAATCAACGTTTGTTTGAAGACAAGGTTCAAAAGTTTGCAAGGTGATCCGTGTTGGCCTGAAGACCAAGTCAGTTGTCCTGAGGTGATGATTGATTGCGATCAAGTGAATAGTGTTTCTTCTGACTGAAGTCGAAGATGTTTCTCCAGCTGAAGCGGAGTTTGCCTGAAGGCAAAGTGTTTGAATCCTCGTAGAGTCATGAATGGCTCAGGATACCACTTCTCTGACTGAAGTCACAGATTTCCCAAGCTGAAGCAAAGGTGCCTGAAGGCAAGGTTATCCCCAAAGTCATGAATGACTTAGGATTCATTTTTCGGACTGAAGGCCGAAGTATATCCCTGACTGAAGTCTTGGATACTCTATAGCAGAGGCGGAGTTGCCTGAAGGCAGATCCATGTATCCTTGAAGGCCAAGGATCATTTTCTTCAGACTGAAGTCGAAGATACCTCCTGCAGAGTTGCCGACAGGCAAAGTTTACATCCTTGAAGGCCAAGGATGCTTATCTTCAGAAATACTTGAAGATCCTTTCTAGCTGAAGCTGGAAGTGGCCAGGGGCCAGGGTTTCACATAGCTTTGATGTTGAAGTGCTACGATGAGCTCAGTATGCAGTAGTATTTGGATGTTCGTTATGGTTCTGAGGGAGAACCCCAGATCAGAGTGTGCTCGGCTAAGTCTCTCATTCCCAACGGAGTAGTTTCAAATACGCAAGTGTACCTTTTGTTCCATTTACCAGGGGTGAACCCCAGGTCAGAGTTGTTCAGTGTTGTATTTTCTCCAGCGGCGATGAGTGATATTTTGATTATCCGACGGCGAGGTCAGATTGTGTTTGTTTTCGGCGGCGAGGTTGGATGTCTGGATTTGACGGCGAGGTCAGATTATGTTTGTTTCCGGCGGCGAGGTTGGATGTTTGGATTTGACGGCGAGGTCAGATTATGTTTGGTTCCGGCGACGAGGTTGGATGTTTGTTTGACGGCAATGTCAGACTCTTTAAATCCCCAGCAGAGATGATGTTTGTACGACGGCGATGTCGAGTGTCTCTCAGAGTGATATTTTGATTGTCCGACGGCGATGTCAGGTGGTTTAGTCTTCCAGCGGTGATGTTGGGTGTTGTGGTTGTCTGAAGGCAATATCAGAAGAAGTTAACGTGGATAACTGACAGCGATGTCAGATCAGTATTTCTCCAGTTAGGTGCTGTGCAGCTAGTATTGCAGTATTCGAAGACTTGTTCCCCGCAGAGTATCGTGTGCTTGTGCAGTTGGCAAATTTTCGGGTTTACCGGTATTCAACCGTCTCGCACCTTGATTGGCTGAGAGTCGTTCGCTTCTCACCCAGTCAGGTTCAAGCCGTTTGAATAGGGGAAGCTGTTGCACCCCAAAATTTGACCAACATTTATTCACCCATCAAGTGTTTGAAGGTTGATACCTTCATCAGAAAGTTCAAGAGATCCTCAGAGGAATTAGTTGAAACCAAGGTTGTGTGCTTCATAGCTTGAGAGTTGTGGGAGCTCCTCAGATGATTCTGAGACTTTGAGAATGAACTTGAAGCTTTGGGAAAGTTTATGAGATGTCTTGAAAGCCATCATGAAGCCCAGAGAGGTCATTGTGCAAGAATTCAGAAGATTCAACCATGAATGGTAGAATTAGGGTTTTGACTGGGTCAACCCTAGGTCAACTGAAGATTTGGAGAAGGTTGAGACCTAATCCAAGGGCCATGAGATCATGGAATGATGTATGGAGATGTTATAAAGATGATTCCTAGACCAACTCATCATGATTGAGGAGTTTGAGAAGTCTCAAGTTAGGGTTTCTAAGGATTATCAGTGAAAAAACCCTAATTTGATCCCCATCTTCCAGGCAGTTTTAGCTCAAGATATGATTGTTGTCTCATCTCCCCCACAACATGAATGTTGTAGAGCTTGTTCTTAGATTTAATTTGAGTGGTAGAAGTCCTTGATAGGATGTGCAGAGCTCAAGTTATGGTTTTGACAAGTTACAGGTCATCTGAGGTATGTGAATCTGGGTCCTTGAAAGTCACCCAACTTGCAGACAACTTTTGCCCTAGTAGGATGATTCCTATGATCTCTTAGTCAACATGAATGTTGAATAGCATCTTCTTAGCTTTCTAGAGAGTACTAGAAGTCCTTGATAGGATTTGTAGAACTCAACTTATGGTTTGAACAAGACAGGGGTATTTTGGTCATTTGGAAGTTACGGGTCATTTTAAGCAAAGGCCATATCTCCTATTTCCAAGCCTCAAATGAAAAAACTCAAAACATCAAAGTTGTTCAAAATGGCATTTTAAGCCTATAAAAGTGGTCATGAGTTGTTGGAAAAGCTTGTAGAAAGGATTGACATGAATGGGTGAAAATGACCTAAAAATGGCTTATAACTTAAATGGATCCAAGTTGGAAATTGGTTTGGGAGATCTATGAATCCAAAATAGGTCATCCAATATGTCATTTTGAATCCAAACATAATTTTAAAAACAATGGTTTAAATACATTTTTGATTTGAGGTCTTAAAATGGGGGTTACTTTGTAAAGTTCTTTCTTGCATATTAAGGAACCGTTGAGAAACTTCACCAAAGGCAAGGCTGAGCTTGTTTTTTGCACATACACTCCCAATATCTCTTGTAAGGAGATTTTGACACAAAATTAAAGGCCTTAATGCATGAGATGAGATGTTACCATATGTCACTACATGATAATTTCCAAGGCATTCTAGCTCATTCTAGGAGGTTCTAGGATCTTCTATGGATTGTTATATATTGAGGGGATCACAATGAAGAAAAAGGTTGGCAAGATTGGTGGAGAGAGTGAGAGGAGAAGGTGATATTCAAGACAGACTTCAAGTGCAAGCAAGACTCGGATTCATCATTACAAGCATTATCCATCAATATCTTTGCATACAGAACTCTTATCATCCATTAAAGATCAATCATGGAAGGTTGCAAGCATTGAATTGGAGTGAAACCACCTCTACCATTGATACTTGACAGGTTTGGATTCTTCTCCATACCACCTTATTTATATGCATTCAATTAGATTCTTAGATGTAGAATGGTTAGGTTTTATTAGGTGATCATTTTCTGAAACTTAGAGGAGATTCTATGAGGTTTCATGGCAGGTCACGATTTCTTCAAGATTCAAGAACAAGCTGCATGTTGAACTTTAATACAAGTGTTATAGGTTAATATGATCAGTGTAGTGCATAGAACAAGTTAGTGCCCTTAGGATCAAGAACTAGAAGAATTGATATCAGTGAATTAGTTGGGAACCCTAGGTTTCGCGCACTCTGTTTGAGGGATACAAGATGCATTAGTGGAAACTATGCACATGATCGTGTTCATGATGATCAGTAGCATATTTTTGCCTTTGGAAGTTTGTGATTTCATGGAGTAACAAGGAAGAACGAGTGGATGGAAAACTCGTGCATGGAACGATCATTTCTGAAAACCCTAGGTGTGTTGGGGACGATGGCCATCAGCCGTCAGATCGGTCCAAAAGGCTTGACTTAATAATCTCATCCAGCGGCCACGATTTGAAATTAAAAACGGAGGGAAAGACTAAAAGCTAAACGTTGCGTTTCAATAAGTGGAAAACCATGGGCTCAGCGAATCTTTGATACTCACACCCCCACCAGCGGCCCAATCCATATTTGAACTGAAATCTAACGCTATTTGCACCGACCGTTTATCCTTTTTCTTTTAATTTTTTCAATTGTTTTTCTGAGCGCATGTGGGCCTGCAGACATTCGCTAATGGCGCCCCCCATCCCTGGCCCATCTGGGAATTGAACTGGGCGCCTTTCATTTTGACACCCCCTCCCCATTTATTTTAAGTCTTTGATTTTTATTTCTTTTAATTTTTCTTGCATATTATATAATTCATAGAAAATTGGAAAATTAATATTTTTCATTCCTTGTTTTTTCTATAGGTTTATAATTTTGTCTAGAAAATTAATAAAAATAAAAATTCCATTTTATTTTTAGTTTCATATTTTTAGAATATTATTCTTTTAAATAGCTTTTTATAAGGTTTAGTTTGATACTCAATTTTGTAGAATTTATTCTAGGACCTTCCCTTAATATTTTGGAGCCATTATTTTTGGTGTGATTATATATTGAATCATAGTTTCCCATAGGATTTATTTCATGATTTTTAGATTAAAATTTGATTAGTTTTATTAGGTTAGCATTAGAGTACTATAATTAGGGTTTAGGTTTAGCATAGGTGAATTAATTCATTTTCTTTTAGGAGTTTTGACTTGATTTTTGGGTATGGGCATATAGGGATGTTATGGGTAAGTATGATAGACCCTTGTGAATGATTGTTAGATTTTTCCCCCCTTGCTTTAGTATTTTCAGTATTTTCTGAAGTTGACTGATTGTATTGACTGTCTGTGTGATATTTGTTTGTCTTTTGGGGTTTATCTTTGGGGATTTGTTGTGGGGATTGGTTTGCTTTGAAGACCTTGTTGAAGGAGCATGATGAAGGAGAAGATTGGAGATCAAGACCCAGAGGTCCTAGTCTAGAGCTTGTTCTCTGTGTGTGAGGTTTGATATCCTGAAGTTTGAAGGAAGTTCATGGTACTTTCCTGAGGAAGGTACTATGAATGCCTTTCATTCTTTCTTCTCACCTCTTTCTTAAGTATCCAATGATGTTGGAGCCTTCATGTGAGTTTAGTTTCTCCTGAGGAGGAATGTAAACTGATCACAGTTGTTGAGCCACATGGGATACGATTCCTAAGTGGAAGCCTCCTAGTACTTTCCTGAGGAAGGTCCTATGGGTCTGTTCACTTAGTTCCCCTAGTTCATATAGGTTTTCTTAAGTATCCAATGATGTAGGAGCCTTCATGTGAGTTTAGTTTCTCTTGAGGAGGAATGTAAACTGATCACAGTTGTTGAGCCACATGGGATACGATTCCTAAGTGGAAGCCTCCTAGTACTTTCCTGAGGAAGGTCCTATGGGTCTGTTCACTTAGTTCCCTTAGTTCATCTAGGTTTTCTTAAGTATCCAATGATGTTGGAGCCTTCATGTGAGTTTAGTTTCTCCTGAGGAGGAATGTAAACTGATCACAGTTGTTGAGCCACATAGGATATGATTCCTGAGTATAAGCCTCCTAGTGCTTTCCTGAGGAAGGCACTATGAGTCTGCCTACTTAGCTCCCTTTCTTTGGTAAGCTTGTTTTGAAGCTTGAAGACTGGGATTGATTTCTTTTGTTTAGGGTTTTGCTTTAGGGCTTTGCTTAGATTTGATTAAGGTTCTGTTTTATGGTTAGGATTAGAGCTTAGATTAGATAATTTCTTTCTCAAGCATGTGGTTTGTTTGCCTGATGGCACTTCATTTCTTTTATCTGTTTATTGCTTGATAGCATGTTGTTTATTTTTCAGTATGATTACTGTTATTTCATGACTGGCTTGAGGTCGAGACGAGCTTGTGGAGGCTGAAGCCCCACACACATTTCCTCCCTCACTTGCATTGCATGCATTTTACTGTTAAGCTGATGCTTTGTCTGTTGGTGTATCATTGACATGATCCCTTAGGACTCTCATTTCCTTTGATAAGGATTTGATGATAGACTTTTAGGTTGAAACCTATGCATGACAACTTCTAGGAGTTCCCTGTTCAAACCTCAACCATAGGATGAATCCATGGCATGACAACAGTAGGACTTGATAGTCTCCCTCCTAGCTGGGCCTGTTCTCTTCTCATCTCAAAGCAGTTTAAGATACAGTAATCAGGAATGATTTCTTTCGTACGTTACGAGCCTTAAGCTATCTGAGAAAGGATTGTGGGAGAGTTTCTTTCCCGTGATCTGGATGTTTAGTATGGTACCCTTTGGGTGACATGCGACGCATTCACTCTCAGGTCATAGTCTCTAGTGCGGTTGAAATCGCAAACACAATAAAAAACACTTCTTTCAAAGCAGGAAATAACCCGTAGTTTCCCGAACTAAGTTTGCTCTGATCTTCCATGCTGTGTGGAAGTACGTAGGCATAGGATGCGATATCCTAGCGAGCAACCTTTCCCCACCATAACCCTTCGTAGGCCGAACTACGTTGACTTTGATTTCTCATTCTCTGATGAGAATACGTAGGCATAAAGTGTGACGCTTTGCCGAGTCATTTTTCTTTTCTTTTTCAGCTAGCCTTGATAGGTAGATAGAATAAAACCAACCCGTCCAAGTAAACAACAAGCGTGGATCCCTTCGAGTACGACGGACGTGAGGGGTGCTAATACCTTCCCCTTGCGTAACCGACTCCCGAACCCAGACAATGGTTGCGACGACCTTGTCTTACCTTTATTCGTTAGGTTTTTCCGATCGTTTCCTTTCCCGCTCTGAGGGATAAATAACGAAAGGTGGCGACTCTTCTGTCATGCCGGCACCTTATTTTCGCGCAAGCGACAGTTCGTGAAACAAAGGATATTTGGCTCAAATTATGATTTGTACCCACCCATTCTACGTGATGATCTCCGATCCTAAAGTTCAGTTAACTTGGCACAAGCGTTCGCCTCTTCGAGAGGTATGTTGAATGGTAAGGACCATAGTTACAGAAACTCACAAGGTTTACGGAGCGACGGTTACTCCTTTTCGTTTTCGGTGTCTGTATGCACGACTTTGTGAATTCACCGGGGATTTTTTTCTATTGATATCCTTTCTTTTTCATTCTTTTGATTCCCTAATTTTTGCCTGGACTGACTCCTTTTGAGTTCTTTTCGATTTTTTCTTTTTAGTCCAGCGGGATGCCCTAATTTTTGCCTAAGTATTAGCTTTCCAGCTATTCTCATTTCTTTTTACTTAGCGGGCTTTCTTATTCTTTCTTTTTCTTTTGGAACAAAGTCGTGTGACACTGGTTGTCTTGATTGTTCTGAAAAGTTGTAACTGTCTCACTCCTGGTTGGTGAGGTTTAACCATTGTGGTTGACGAGGTACGACCTCTTGAGAGGCATAAACTATACTTGGTCCTCGAAAGACAACACTCCTCTGTAAGACTTGAACGCTCGGTCAAGCTAACTGATAACTACCCTGCCCCGGGTTAAGACGTGAGGGTTAAAAAGTCTGAAAAAACTTCTACTTCCTGGCTCGAAGTGGTTAACAAGGGACTAACTCCTTATATCTCCAGTGTTTGGGGGATTTGAAACAATGCCTTGTACGTCATCGGCAAGGTTTTATCTGAAAGCATATGATCATCGGTTATGAGTATTTAGTTCCGTCATCCTCCCTCCAGTCTTTGCTAATCACAGTGATAAGGTGGAGTAAATAAAATGCAAGTGTCAGTGCAATGCAATAAATGAGCGACAGCGACATGATTAATTCAGAAAAATGCATAGTCACTTTATCAATATTACCATTCGAAACAAACAATGTTTAACAGCAAGTAGTAACTAACAGAAAAGAAACTACAAATGCAAATGATAAAAGTCTGAGGACTACCAACGCTGAGGGCGCTTGCCGGTCTGGATTACTGGCTTCTCGAAAACAAACTCCGAATCTACGAGCTTAGACAGCTGAGAAGTTGGTATGAACAAACAGAAATCCTTCTCGAAAGGAGATGCAGTCTTGGTCGATCAACTGTTGTACTTTTGCCTGAAAAGCTTTACAATCTTCAGTTGAATGCCCTGGAGATCCGCCATGGTAACCACACTGAACATGGGGATTATACCCAGGTGGGTAAGGCTCTGGAACAGGCTTAAGGGCTTTCGGTTCCACTAAAGAACTCTGGACCAAAGATGGCAGCAACTGGCTATACGACATTGGCACTGGGTGGGAAGGAGCATTCCTTCGTTCCAAGTTGTTACAAGGCCTGTTCTGATTCTGACGCTGATTCTGATAACCTCGGTCACAAGTTCGCTGATTTGCAAGAGGAGCGACATAAGGTTCAGGATAGGGTGCCCCAGGCACAACTGTCTGTCCAGCATAACAAGACACAGGAGGTACTGATCTTTGAGAAGATGAAGAACCAACAGGTTTCAACGACCCATCTCGAGGATACTCAACATCTGGCATGATTGCATTGATCACAACTCCTTCTTCAGTTTGGTAATCATAAAGAGATTCAGCTTCACTAGCCAGACCGTTTGGAATAATCTGAATTTTCCCGATTTTGATGGCATGCTCAAGGCGTTCTCCAAGTACTACCAAGTCAGAGAAACTTAACGGAAGTCCAAGCATTCTTTCGTGGTACGGATCCTGCATGGAGTCTACAAACATGCTCGTCAGCTCTCGGTCTAAAAGCGGTGGTTGTACCCTGGCAGCAAATTCTCTCCATCTCTGCGCATACTTCCTGATGGGTTCATTGTTCTCTTGAGACAACTCTTACAACTGCATGCGATGAGGAGCTACGTCTAGGTTATAATCATACTGCTTCAGAAAAGCTCTGGCTAAATCCACCCATGATCGAATCTGATTACTCCCTAACTGCATATACCAACGCAAAGATGCCCTTGTCAGACTATCCTAAAAGCAATGGATCATCAACTTGTCATTTTGCACAAACGAAGTCATTCTTCGACAGAACATCACCAAATGTTGCTTCGGACAGCTATCTCCTCTGTACTTCTCAAATCTCGGCGCTTTGAACTTATAAGGCAACACTAGGCCAGAAACCAAACACATGCCTGCAGCATTCAGGTTATCAGCATCTTTGACCTTCACGGCTTTAATTTTTTCTTCCAACACTTGGAGTCTTCTATCACACTCAAGAGCTCTTGGGTCTACCGTCCTGGCTACTGGGATCTCTCTTCGGATACTCGGCACAGGGAAAACAACACCTTGACTGTTGATAAGAGAAGGTCGTTCATTACGGACAACAAACTGCTCATGTCGATCTCGGTCCATAACAGGAGGCGGCACAAACTGGTCTGCATTAAGGTTGTTCACTTGCGGAAAGTCTGCCTCAGAAGTAGAACCATACAGAGGGTTGGTCGTCATAGTGAACCCTGCCAAGGTGTTAGGAGACTGGAAGTTGCTTTCAGACATGGCTACTGATAACCTTCAACTGACTTCACTGCTCGATCCTGCTCAAATCTACTCAACCCCTTGGTCGTCTTCTAAAAACCAACAGTGGCTCAGGCCAATCACCGGATAATCACCTTCAGAATCAAAACAATGGCTGGATCAGACTCTGGCTAGCTGGAGGATGATATGCAATATGATGCAACACGTTTATGCAAATGCAATATGCAGCAAACACGGGATCACAGCCCCCACACAATCTCTGAATACTGCTGCGCTGCTGACGGAGTACGTTCGCTCTGAGGAGGAGACCAAAATAACGGGTAGGCTAGAAGTCAGGTTTCCTGCAAAACCCTCCCACTCACGGGTATGGACCTAAACTGACACAAGTCCGGCATCCTATGCGGTCATCAGCGTCACAGACTTTCAAGACTGATGATATGATACCCAGAAGGTGTGGCATCATCATATCCTGAAGAGGCCTCACTTAGCTGAATCCCAAATGATCGGTCCCCGGAGTCAACAATCCAAATAACCAACATCCCACTCAACCCAAAGGGTTCAACCGGAAGTCAACCAGAAGAACCTCGTCCAAGTATGGATTTCGCAGGACACTAGTACATGCAAAGCATGTACGCCCCCACTAATTTCCACTCTAAGTCTAAGGTGCACTCAAGCCTGGGTCTGGCTTCTCACTCAAAGGAACATCCCCCACCCAACAGCACAACAGCAACAGATAATAGCAATACAAAAATAAACACCCAATAGACAAACAAACAAGGGCTAGGATTGACTCTCTTAGGGGACGTTGGATCCCACATGCATAAGGAACCATCGCAGTCCTCAGCAGCTGGGAACCGTTGGAGTCCCCAGCAGAGTCGCTAGCTGTCGCTACTGCAAAAATCAGCGCCGGCTGAACAGAAGAGTCGCCACCGTGCATTATTTATCCCAATGGAGGGAAAGGAAACGCTCGAAGTAAACCTACCGCAAAGACGGGAAAGGAATGGTCATCGCAACCAAATCCTGGATTCGGGAGTCGGTTACGCAAGGGGAAGGTATTAGCACCCCTCACGTCCGTCGTACTCGACGGGATCCACGCTTGCTTGGTTTGTCTAAAGGATGCAAAACAATCTATCTACGGCTGCTAAATCTAAATGGGAAGGAGCTGACTCGATAGAGCGTCGCACTCTATGCCTACGTATTCTCAAGAGAGAAAGTCAGAGTCATCGTAGTTCGGGAAACTACAGGGAATTGGCTCGCCAAAACTTTGCGTCTTGTGCCTACGTACTTCCACACAGCATGGAAGATCAGAGCTTATGTAGTTCAGGCTAACTACGGCTAGACAGGGTGTTCTCACACAGGAGTGAGAGATTAAGTTGTTTGAGAGGTACGAGAACCTACGGGAGCTAAAACTACGGTCTGGTCTCAAATGCGCAAGGGCAAGAGAAAAGGATAACATCAGTCGTCAGCGGGAAAGTCTCGATCGCACAGCAGCGAGACAACAGATAAGTTAGTTGTTAGTGTGCTCGCTAGGATATCGTATCATATGCCTACATATTCTCATTAGATATGAGAAATCAGAGCAGCTGTAGTTCAGCCCACTACAACTAAAACCTGGGAAAAGGGAAAACGGAAAACGGGAGCTCGCTAGGATACGGCATCCTATGGCTACGTACTCTCGTCGGGCACGAGAGATCAGAGCTAACGTAGTTCGACGGGAAAACGAATCTCAATTGCACGGGGGCAAGAGAGAGAAATAGGGATTCGCTCGCACGAGGCGAGAACAAAGAGGAAGCAGGCCTACGCCTAAACGGGAAGGAACTCGGGACACGCACGCAAGAACCTAAGAAGAAGCTCCTCAGCTGGCACTTCCTTTGTATCTGATGATGCAGCCCACAACACTCGCTGGTTGCCTGAAGATTTGAATACGCCAATGATAATGAATGAAGCAGCTCCGGGGCTCCTGACATACGCGCAAGCTCCATTCCAATCTTCTCCTCTCTGGATCTTGATGATGACGCTCGAATCAAGAACAATGTGACACTTAGACCGTCATGGTTCGACTTATACGAGAAATCGAACTCTAAGAGGTAGCGTATTGATATCCGTGTCAAAGACAAGATGGAGAAATGATATTGAAAATCATTCTCCAATTGAATCGTGTCACACGGCCAGCCAGAAATAAAATCGAGATAAAAGTCAGATGAAAACGAAAATAGGAGAAAAATCCAACACAAAATACAGGTCTACTCCTAAAAATTATCAATTAATTTCTAATAGGAAATATTCTAAAGAATTAAATCTATAAACTCCTAAAGATATCTAATTCCTAAATTCTCTCTAAAAGAAATTAACACCTAAAATTTTATTCTAAGTATTTACAATATACTCTAAAAATATAAAACTATTCCTAAAGAATTACAATTAAATGTACAATACAAAATATTAAAGGAATAAAATGCAGGGGAGGGGTTTAGGTCCAGCCAAGGGGGTACAGTCTGCAGCAAATAAAACAGAATTGGGGCCCAGCCCACTAAGCATAAGAGAGAAAAAAGAAAAAAAAACGGGAAGGGGTAAGAGAGAACAACAGAGGGTGTGCCCAGAAAAGCAAAGAATGGGCTTAGCCCAATCAGTAACACACACACGGAGGGGGGAGGAAAAAAACGGAGGTGCCAATCAGAATGGGCCTTAGAGGCCCAATACCAAACCAAGCCACGTAATCCATTCCCTTCCGCAAAACATAACCCTAATCTCTACTTTGCAGAACACTGTTCACTTCCTCCCAAACGGCGCCCTCACTCTCTTCTCCAAACTCTCTGATTCGATCTCCTCACCAACCTTTCTTCTCAGATTCAACCTCTCAAATGAATTTCTTCCTCAAACACTCACGAACATACTCATCCAAGCTCAAATCAACGCCAACTAATCTATGATTTGAAGTTATTCTTGACGAATATGAAGATTCCGAAGTGCTTCTGGAGAACGTTCTTTTTTTTTTGATGAAGATGACTAGAGGATGCTCTGGTAGAGATGATGATGTACATCCAGAAAAACTCAATGGCGAAACTCATGAGGATTTATGAGGATGCATGTGGATCGATGAAGAAAATCTGGAGAAGAAGCAACCTGATGAATGACGGAGAATCTGGAGGATCTTTGGAGTTCTATGTTGATGAGCGGTGATCTGGAAACTTGGAAGTTGGATGAAGATGCTATGGAGCAAAATCTGAAGAACTCAGTTCAAGGTCCAGAATGTTGAGTTCTTCGAATGAAGATTGAACGGACATTGTTGCCAGCGAAAATCTGGATGCATGTTCTTGAGTACTTCTGGGGATCGCTGATGAGAACTGGAGGAAGATGAAGGTTTTCTGGAGATCTGAAGAACGCGATGAAGGTTGAACAAATTCTGGAAAAACGTATGAACGTTGCTGAACGAGATGAGATCTTGATTCGTAGATGGATGTTTGTAGAATTCTGGAAACAATTGATGAACATCCATGAAGAACGATGGAGTTCTGGAGGAAATTTGGAAAGACTGATGAACGTTTGGTAAAACGGTTGAAGGATTCTGGAAATCGCTTGAAGAACGGATGAAGATTCTTGATGTTTGATCGATTTCTGGAAAAAATTGATCCGAAGATGATGAACTTGGATCGGAGAAGATGAAGATTTAGGGCGTGTTTTTTGGTTTTCCGGCGAGATTCAAAGGTTTCCGACGAGTAACCACCGCGTATGATTTTGCCGGTGAGGTGAGGTTGGTGTTTGCATGGCCGGCCGGCGATGGTAGGTGGACGGTGCACGCGTGGCGCGCATGCAAGGCAGAGAAACGGAGGTGAAGACACGTGGCGGAGAGGCAGTGTGGGTGGAGGACGGTGGAGTGGCCACGTGTGGCTACATGCAGAAGGGTGTGAAAGCTTCTGAGAAGCACACGTGGAAATGGAGAAGTTTGGAGAGTGTGGAACATGGAATGGAGTGGGCTAACTCCGAAATGAACACGTGGATGGCCTTTATAGACGACACCTGGCACGAGTTGGACTGAGCTTTTTGGATATTGGCCCAATAACAACTAACAGACTGATTAATGGATTTAAACATGAATTAATACTGAATTAGACTCTAATTAAATCCTATTAATACTAAACAAAAATTAACAACTGCAGTTAAAGCCTAATTACAATTAAGACTATTCTAAACCTACTTAAGGCTAATGAACTCCTAATTAACATCTAAAAACTGATTAAAATCAATCTAATTAAATCCTAAATCTATATTAAATCTAAAAAAAGAGGATTAAACCTATAAAACTCTATTAATTTCTAAACTAATAAAAAACTCTATTAATTTCCTATTAAAAACCTAGTAAAAGCATTTCCTATTAAAAACATTTTTTTTCTAAAAACTATTATCTAAAAACAATTTTCCTATTAAAATCATTATCTAAAAAATGAATTATTCTTAAAAAGAAATTAAACTAAAAACTATTTAAAAAACATTTAATATCTAAAAAAAATCAACTAAATCCATAAAAATCTATTATCTCAAAAAAAATTCTAGGAATCATTTATTTAAATTCTAGAAAAAAACCATAAAACCTATTTAATATCTACAAAAGGCTATTAAATCCTAAAAATGCAAATAAAGGCAAACAACCAGAATAAACGAGAGCGCGAGACCAGATCGGAGCAAGCAGTAAACCCCGACACCAAGAACCTCCAAAATTACTGCGTAAGCGGAAAACACCCAGGAAGCGCGTGACTTCTCAAAATAACCTCCGATTATCCGAACCGGTCTGAAATACCCGAAATGTGAAGACAGGGCTGTAATCCCGATAAAATCAATATGAATGAGAAAATGCACTGTATGCGGTATGTGAATGCGAATGCGAAATGCGTCGAACCATAAACCAAATATGGGAACCGGTTGGTCAAATTTTAGGGTGCAACAGCTGCCCCTATTCAAGCGGCTTGGACCTGAATGGTTGAAGAGCGAACAACTTTCAAACATTCAAAGGTAGAAGACGGTTGAATACAAAAGAACCCTGAAATTTGCCAACCGCAGAAATAAGCTACAGAACTGCTCGAGGAATAGCTTCCAATGAACTGAAGTCTGGTTGTTACGACAACAACATGGTCAATTATCTGACGAAACCCTTTTTCTTTTTCGTCAATCACCTGTGTGACGCCACAGGTACTGAATCTTCAAAATAATGCTTCAGAAAGCAAACACCTTTCCATCTGCTATGGGATTGAATCTTGTCATCTCACAGTTCACGGCGAACCTGAGAAAAACTCTCCTGGGAAACTTCTGAATCGACTGCCAAGCACCCATTTTCGACAACAGGCGGCAGCTTCAGAAGTTTGATATAATGTCAATTTTTCTTCTCTTTTTTCAGTGCCGACGTAACAACCAAATATGAAGAAATCACTCCGCTGGGGGTGAAGAGAAGCTTACCCGAACAACTCTGCAAGGGAACATACTCGAAAGCCAAGAGGTAACCAACCTGGTCTATGTTTCGAAATGCGTATGTTGGAAAATGATGCAATGTTCCACACGACATGGAAATAATATGCACATGATTTGATAGATGCAATGCCTCATACGGCACGGATATGCTATGTGTTTGTATAAATGCAAGTATGACGATATATGCAAATGTAAATGCAGGCTCGAGCTGCCGGAGAACACCAGGTCTGACACCACTTGGAAAAATAAATGCCGAAGGTAAAGTCAACTCCACTGAGGGTAACCTGTTATCACAGAATCATCCCAGCAAAATAAATGCTGGAGAAGGGAAGGACGGCCCTGCACGGCGATATTCTTTCTAAACCACTAGCAAACTGATCATACTCTGTGGGGATTGACCGAATCGGGGTTGATTGTGCGCAGCACACTGCTGGGAATGCCCCTTCTATCAAGGATATCAATCTTAATCTGCTGAGGATACTCCTGGTCTTACTCCGATACGGGGTAGAATACAATCTCAACTCTCCCGGGGATAATACGCGACTTCCATCTGCTGAAGAAGAGTAATCCTGATTTAACAACATCCACAAGGAATACAAAACCTTAACCAAGAACTAGTACCAATCGAGCTTCGTATCGGGGAATGTGACAATATGCGAGTCATTGGGAATTACCGTGTCAGATATTTTTGGCTTTTTCTGGTTTAGGGATGAAAATTGGTTATTTACAAAATGGAAAATAGGGAAAATACTAGACGAGAACTAGCATTCAAGGGTAGACTACCAGACGAGAACTGATAGCAAAATAGATTAGGTTATCAGACGAAAATTGATTTATGGTTTGAACATCAGACGGGGCTGACTGGATAATAGGTTAAGAAACAAATGACCAGGCGAGAACTGGTTGAAAGCTGACATGCACCAGACGAGAACTGGTACAACAATAGGTTAAAGAAACGATGACCAGACGAGAACTGGTAACGATAACATACACCAGACGAGAACTGATGTTTACGGTAACATGCACCAGACGAGAACTGATACAATAATAAACCACACCAGACGAGAACTGATGTTTACGGAAAGGTTGGCCAGACGATAACTGGTTGAAAGACACCATGTACCAGGCGAGAACTGGTAGTTACGGGAACGTGGACCAGACGAGAACTGGTTACCGGTTTGCCAGGCGAGAACTGGACTTTGGAAACGGCTTGGTTACGAGATTCTGACACGTAACAGGTTTAAACTGTAGGATAACGATCCAACGACAACAAGACCTTTTTCGGAAGGTCAAGGTTTTTGACAAGAGTAACGACACGATTCCCCGATACTCAACTCTGGCTGGGGATAAACAGACTTGCTTGAATAACTTGCCCCAGTACAACTTAACTTGCCCCAATCTAACTCTTGGGAAGGTCACTCTGAGCAGCTTGCTATGAGACGACCTCGAGATTACTTGTCCCGGTATCTGTATGACAAAAGGATTCAACCTTAATCAAACAATTATCAACCCAGTTGGTCTCACTATCTCTGAGGTGACTTGCCCCTGAATGAGCGTACAAGCGACTTAACCTGATCTGATCACACACTGGAAGGTTCTGCCCCTAAATCACAGCATTCTGTATAATTGCCCCTGATTGGCTCTCGAGAAGATTCATTCTGATTGACTGCTTCTCAAATAAACTGCCCCTGATCAACTGAGGCTTCGGGATTTTTCCTCAGACTCACTGATTCTGAACTCACTGGAAGTCAAATGCCCCGGATTCACCTGGTTTCACAACATACACCATTTTGATCCAGACTGCTGAATTATTCAGTCCTGTTTGATTATCCCCTGTTGGAATTTCCTTCTACGTCAACTACTGACCTGCAAGTAAAATCGTTTAATCCCGAATGGTAATTTTAATGCAGTGTTCATGCAAATTTTGAAAAATTTTGCGTTGTCACTCATTTATGTGTCATGATTGTGAGTGCCGAATGAACCAGAGTTCAAACGTAGTGCTGATGTGATCAGTGAAAAATACAACAAGGATATGATTAGCAAATCAAGAAGGAGTCAGGTTACTCAACCTTATCGTAATGCGCTTTCAGAATAAACCCTACCTCAATTAAGTCTTTTAAGGGTTGTATCGTGGTCGGGTTCACGGTTCGTGAAACAAAGGATATTTGGCTCAAATTATGATTTGTACCCACCCATTCTACGTGATGATCTCCGATCCTAAAGTTCAGTTAACTTGGCACAAGCGTTCGCCTCTTCGAGAGGTATGTTGAATGGTAAGGACCATAGTTACAGAAACTCACAAGGTTTACGGAGCGACGGTTACTCCTTTTCGTTTTCGGTGTCTGTATGCACGACTTTGTGAATTCACTGGGGATTTTTTTCTATTGATATCCTTTCTTTTTCATTCTTTTGATTCCCTAATTTTTGCCTGGACTGACTCCTTTTGAGTTCTTTTCGATTTTTTCTTTTTAGTCCAGCGGGATGCCCTAATTTTTGCCTAAGTATTAGCTTTCCAGCTATTCTCATTTCTTTTTACTTAGCGGGCTTTCTTATTCTTTCTTTTTCTTTTGGAACAAAGTCGTGTGACACTGGTTGTCTTGATTGTTCTGAAAAGTTGTAACTGTCTCACTCCTGGTTGGTGAGGTTTAACCATTGTGGTTGACGAGGTACGACCTCTTGAGAGGCATAAACTATACTTGGTCCTCGAAAGACAACACTCCTCTGTAAGACTTGAACGCTCGGTCAAGCTAACTGATAACTACCCTGCCCCGGGTTAAGACGTGAGGGTTAAAAAGTCCGAAAAAACTTCTACTTCCTGGCTCGAAGTGGTTAACAAGGGACTAACTCCTTATATCTCCAGTGTTTGGGGGATTTGAAACAATGCCTTGTACGTCATCGGCAAGGTTTTATCTGAAAGCATATGATCATCGGTTATGAGTATTTAGTTCCGTCATCCTCCCTCCAGTCTTTGCTAATCACAGTGATAAGGTGGAGTAAATAAAATGCAAGTGTCAGTGCAATGCAATAAATGAGCGACAACGACATGATTAATTCAGAAAAATGCATAGTCACTTTATCAATATTACCATTCGAAACAAACAATGTTTAACAGCAAGTAGTAACTAACAGAAAAGAAACTACAAATGCAAATGATAAAAGTCTGAGGACTGCCAACGCTGAGGGCGCTTGCCGGTCTGGATTACTGGCTTCTCGAAAACAAACTCCGAATCTACGAGCTTAGACAGCTGAGAAGTTGGTATGAACAAACAGAAATCCTTCTCGAAAGGAGATGCAGTCTTGGTCGATCAACTGTTGTACTTTTGCCTGAAAAGTTTTACAATCTTCAGTTGAATGCCCTGGAGATCCGCCATGGTAACCACACTGAACATGGGGATTATACCCAGGTGGGTAAGGCTCTAGAACAGGCTTAAGGGCTTTCGGTTCCACTAAAGAACTCTGGACCAAAGATGGCAGCAACTGGCTATACGGCATAGGCACTGGGTGGGAAGGAGCATTCCTTCGTTCCAAGTTGTTACAAGGCCTGTTCTGATTCTGACGTTGATTCTGATAACCTCGGTCACAAGTTCGCTGATTTGCAAGAGGAGCGACATAAGGTTCGGGATAGGGTGCCCCAGGCACAACTGTCTGTCCAACATAACAAGACACAGGAGGTACTGATCTTTGAGAAGATGAAGAACCAACAGGTTTCAACGACCCATCTCGAGGATACTCAACATCTGGCATGATTGCATTGATCACAACTCCTTCTTCAGTTTGGTAATCATAAAGAGATTCAGCTTCACTAGCCAGACCGTTTGGAATAATCTGAATTTTCCCGATTTTGATGGCATGCTCAAGGCGTTCTCCAAGTACTACCAAGTCAGAGAAACTTAACGGAAGTCCAAGCATTCTTTCGTGGTACGGATCCTGCATGGAGTCTACAAACATGCTCGTCAGCTCTCGGTCTAAAAGCGGTGGTTGTACCCTGGCAGCAAATTCTCTCCATCTCTGCGCATACTTCCTGATGGGTTCATTGTTCTCTTGAGACAACTCTTACAACTGCATGCGATGAGGAGCTACGTCTAGGTTATAATCATACTGCTTCAGAAAAGCTCTGGCTAAATCCACCCATGATCGAATCTGATTACTCCCTAACTGCATATACCAACGCAAAGATGCCCCAGTCAGACTATCCTAAAAGCAATGGATCATCAACTTGTCATTTTGCACAAACGAAGTCATTCTTCGACAGAACATCACCAAATGTTGCTTCGGACAGCTATCTCCTCTGTACTTCTCAAATCTCGGCGCTTTGAACTTATAAGGCAACACTAGGCCAGAAACCAAACACATGCCTGCAGCATTCAGGTTATCAGCATCTTTGACCTTCACGGCTTTAATTTTTTCTTCCAACACTTGGAGTCTTCTATCACACTCAAGAGCTCTTGGGTCTACCGTCCTGGCTACTGGGATCTCTCTTCGGATACTCGGCACAGGGAAAACAACACCTTGACTGTTGATAAGAGAAGGTCGTTCATTACGGACAACAAACTGCTCATGTCGATCTCGGTCCATAACAGGAGGCGGCACAAACTGGTCTGCATTAAGGTTGTTCACTTGCGGAAAGTCTGCCTCAGAAGTAGAACCATACAGAGGGTTGGTCGTCATAGTGAACCCTGCCAAGGTGTTAGGAGACTGGAAGTTGCTTTCAGACATGGCTACTGATAACCTTCAACTGACTTCACTGCTCGATCCTGCTCAAATCTACTCAACCCCTTGGTCGTCTTCTAAAAACCAACAGTGGCTCAGGCCAATCACCGGATAATCACCTTCAGAATCAAAACAATGGCTGGATCAGACTCTGGCTAGCTGGAGGATGATATGCAATATGATGCAACACGTTTATGCAAATGCAATATGAGGCAAACACGGGATCACAGCCCCCACACAATCTCTGAATACTGCTGCGCTGCTGACGGAGTACGTTCGCTCTGAGGAGGAGACCAAAATAACGGGTAGGCTAGAAGTCAGGTTTCCTGCAAAACCCTCCCACTCACGGGTATGGACCTAAACTGACACAAGTCCGGCATCCTATGCGGTCATCAGCGTCACAGACTTTCAAGACTGATGATATGATACCCAGAAGGTGTGGCATCATCATATCCTGAAGAGGCCTCACTTAGCTGAATCCCAAATGATCGGTCCCCGGAGTCGACAATCCAACTAACCAACATCCCACTCAACCCAAAGGGTTCAACCGGAAGTCAACCAGAAGAACCTCGTCCGAGTGTGGATTTCGCAGGACACTAGTACATGCAAAGCATGTACGCCCCCACTAATTTCCACTCTAAATCTAAGGTGCACTCAAGCCTGGGTCTGGCTTCTCACTCAAAGGAACATCCCCCACCCAACAGCACAACAGCAACAAATAATAGCAATACAAAAATAAACACCCAATAGACAAACAAACAAGGGCTAGGATTGACTCTCTTAGGGGATGTTGGATCCCACATGCATAAGGAACCATCGCAGTCCTCAGCAGCTCGGAACAGTTGGAGTCCCCAGCAGAGTCGCTAGCTGTCGCTACTGCGAAAATCGGCACCGGCTGAACAGAAGAGTCGCCACCGTGCTTTATTTATCCCAATGGAGGGAAAGGAAACGCTCGAAGTAAACCTACCGCAAAGACGGGAAAGGAATGGTCATCGCAACCAAATCCTGGATTCGGGAGTCGGTTACGCAAGGGGAAGGTATTAGCACCCCTCACGTCCGTCGTACTCGACGGGATCCACGCTTGCTTGGTTTGTCTAAAGGATGCAAAACAATCTATCTACGGCTGCTAAATCTAAACGGGAAGGAGCTGACTCGATAGAGTGTCGCACTCTATGCCTACGTATTCTCAAGAGAGAAAGTCAGAGTCATCGTAGTTCGGGAAACTACAGGGAATTGGCTCGCCAAGACTTCGCGTCTTGTGCCTACGTACTTCCACACAGCATGGAAGATCAGAACTTACGTAGTTCAGGCTAACTACGGCTAGACAGGGTGTTCTCACACAGGAGTGAGAGATTAAGTTGTTTGAGAGGTACGGGAACCTACGGGAGCTAAAACTACGGTCTGGTCTCAAATGCGCAAGGGCAAGAGAAAAGGATAACATCAGTCGTCAGCGGGAAAGTCTCGATCGCACAGCAGCGAGAGAACATATAGGTTAGTTGTTAGTGTGCTCGCTAGGATATCGCATCCTATGCCTACATATTCTCATTAGATATGAGAAATCAGAGCAGCTGTAGTTCAGCCTACTACAGCTAAAACCTGGGAAAAGGGAAAACGGAAAACGGGAGCTCGCTAGGATACGGCATCCTATGCCTACGTACTCTCGTCGGGCACGAGAGATCAGAGCTAACGTAGTTCGACGGGAAAACGAATCTCAATTGCACGGGGGCAAGAGAGAGAAGCAGGGATTCACTCGCACGAGGCGAGAACAAAGAGGAAGCAGGCCTATGCCTAAACGGGAAGGAACTCGGGACACGCACGCAAGAACCTAAGAAGAAGCTCCTCAGTTGGCACTTCCTTTGTATCTGATGATGCAACCCACAACACTCGCTGGTTGCCTGAAGATTTGAATACGCCAATGATAATGAATGAAGCAGCTCCGGGGCTCCTGACATACGCGCAATCTCCATTCCAATCTTCTCCTCTCTGGATCTCGATGATGACGCTCGAATCAAGAACAATGTGACGCTTAGACCGTCATGGTTCGACTTATACGAGAAATCGAACTCTAAGAGGTAGCATATTGATATCCGTGTCAAAGACAAGATGGAGAAATGATATCGAAAATCATTCTCCAATTGAATCGTGTCACACGGCCAGCCAGAAATAAAATCGAGATAAAAGTCAGATGAAAACGAAAATAGGAGAAAAATCCAACACAAAATACATGTCTACTCCTAAAAATTATCAATTAATTTCTAATAGGAAATATTCTAAAGAATTAAATCTATAAACTCCTAAAGATATCTAATTCCTAAATTCTCTCTAAAAGAAATTAACACCTAAAATTTTATTCTAAGTATTTACAATATACTCTAAAAATATAAAACTATTCCTAAAGAATTACAATTAAATGTACAATACAAAATATTAAAGGAATAAAATGCAGGGGAGGGGTTTAGGTCCAGCCAGGGGGGTACAGTCTGCAGCAAATAAAACAGAATTGGGGCCCAGCCCACTAAGCATAAGAGAGAAAAAAGAAAAAAAAACGGGAAGGGGTAAGAGAGTACAACGGAGGGTGTGCCCAGAAAAGCAAAGAATGGGCTTAGCCCAATCAGTAACACACACACGGAGGGGGGGAGGAAAAAAACGGAGGTGCCAATCAGAATGGGCCTTAGAGGCCCAATACCAAACCAAGCCACGTAATCCATCCCCTTCAGCAAAACATAACCCTAATCTCTACTTTGCAGAACACTGTTCACTTCCTCCCAAATAGCGCCCTCACTCTCTTCTCCAAACTCTCCGATTTGATCTCCTCACCAACCTTTCTTCTCAGATTCAACCTCTCAAACAAATTTCTTCCTCAAACACTCATGAACATACTCATCCAAGCTCAAATCAACGCCAACTAATCTATGATTTGAAGTTATTCTTGACGAATCTGAAGATTCCGAAGTGCTTCTGGAGAACGTTCTTTTTTTTTGTTGATGAAGATGACTAGAGGATGCTCTGGTAGAGATGATGATGTACATCCAGAAAAACTCAATGGCGAAACTCATGAGGATTTATGAGGATGCATGTGGATCGATGAAGAAAATCTGGAGAAGACGCAACCTGATGAATGACGGAGAATCTGGAGGATCTTTGGAGTTCTATGTTGATGAGCGGTGATCTGGAAACTTGGAAGTTGGATGAAGGTGCTATGGAGCAAAATCTGAAGAACTCAGTTCAAGGTCCAGAATGTTGAGTTCTTCGAATGAAGATTGAACGGACATTGTTGCCAACGAAAATCTGGATGCATGTTCTTGAGTACTTCTGGGGATCGCTGATGAGAACTGGAGGAAGATGAAGGTTTTCTGGAGATCTGAAGAACGCGATGAAGGTTGAACAAATTCTGGAAAAACGTATGAACGTTGCTGAACGAGATGAGATCTTGATTCGTAGATGGATGTTTGTAGAATTCTGGAAACGATTGATGAACATCCATGAAGAACGATGGAGTTCTGGAGGAAATTTGGAAAGACTGATGAACGTTTGGTAAAACGGTTGAAGGATTCTAGAAATCGCTTGAAGAACGGATGAAGATTCTTGATGTTTGATCGATTTCTGGAAAAAATTGATCCGAAGATGATGAACTTGGATCGGAGAAGATGAAGATTTAGGGCGTGTTTTTTGGTTTTCCGGCGAGATTCAAAGGTTTCCGGCGAGTAACCACCGCGTATGATTTTGCCGATGAGGTGAGGTTGGTGTTTGCATGGCCGGCCGGCGATGGTAGGTGGACGGTGCACGCGTGGCGCGCATGCAAGGCAGAGAAACGGAGGTGAAGACACGTGGCGGAGAGGCAGTGTGGGTGGAGGACGGTGGAGTGGCCACGTGTGGCTACATGCAGAAGGGTGTGGAAGCTTCTGAGAAGCACACGTGGAAATGGAGAAGTTTGGAGAGTGTGAAACGTGGAATGGAGTGGCTAACTCCGAAATGAACACGTGGATGGCCTTTATAGACGACACCTGGCACGAGTTGGACTGGGCTTTTTGGATATTGGCCCAATAACAACTAACGGACTGATTAATGGATTTAAACATGAATTAATACTGAATTAGACTCTAATTAAATCCTATTAATACTAAACAAAAATTAACAACTGCAGTTAAAGCCTAATTACAATTAAGACTATTCTAAACCTACTTAAGGCTAATGAACTCCTAATTAACATCTAAAAACTGATTAAAATCAATCTAATTAAATCCTAAATCTATATTAAATCTAAAAAAAGAGGATTAAACCTATAAAACTCTATTAATTTCTAAACTAATAAAAAACTCTATTAATTTCCTATTAAAAACCTAGTAAAAGCATTTCCTATTAAAAACATTTTTTTTCTAAAAACTATTATCTAAAAACAATTTTCCTATTAAAATCATTATCTAAAAAATGAATTATTCTTAAAAATAAATTAAACTAAAAACTATTTAAAAAACATTTAATATCTAAAAAAAATCAATTAAATCCATAAAAATCTATTATCTCAAAAAAAATTCTAGGAATCATTTATTTAAATTCTAGAAAAAAACCATAAAACCTATTTAATATCTACAAAAGGCTATTAAATCCTAAAAATGCAAATAAAGGCAAACAACCAGAATAAACGAGAGCGCGAGACCAGATCGGAGCAAGCAGTAAACCCCGACACCAAGAACCTCCAAAATCACTGCGTAAGCGGAAAACACCCAGGAAGCGCGTGACTTCTCAAAATAACCTCCGATTATCCGAACCGGTCTGAAATACCCGAAATGTGAAGACAGGGCTGTAATCCCGATAAAATCAATATGAATGAGAAAATGCATTGTATGCGGTATGTGAATGCGAATGCGAAATGCGTCGAACCATAAACCAAATATGGGAACCGGTTGGTCAAATTTTAGGGTGCAACACATAGTCTCTAATAAAATGGTGTTTGATTTCTATGTGTTTAGCTCTTGACTGTAAAATGGGATTCTTACTGTCGTAACCCAAAACTTGACCTCCCTTTTGCTTTTACATAAGCATGTGCATACGCATCACTGACATACACATTCTCACTTTTTCTCTGTGGTTTTTGCTGTAGGAATATTCAGGTTTTCCGAGCCTGATTAATCACATCCTCACAAAGACATCACATCATCAGCACAAGCAAAAAATCAAGGGTTTCTATGCATATTCATCAAAGCAAAAGGTCGAAAATCGGAGTCATGGCCACAACACTATTTTTCAAGCAAATTGGACAAGTTTTTGGCCTGGTTGATCGATTAACCATTTGCTAGTGCAAATGGGTTAATCGATTAACCCTTGTAAAAAATGCAGAATCTTCTGCGTTTTTAGGACAACAACTTGCACTCTACTATTTTGGGGTCTACTTGGTTCTAGCATTGTGTGGAACATTCTTGACATCTCTAGACACTTCAAGACCTTTTTAAACACTTCAAGGAATTTACTCCAATACATCAATTTGGATTGAGACCACCATGTAACTTCATTTGCAAGCATGAGAACCCTTTGATTTGAGTTTGCATTGGGATTGCTACCGAGTCAACCACCCGACTAACTGAGTTAACCTCCAACTCAGTGAGTTGAGTCCAACTAACTCCAAGGCTAATTCCAAAATTAGTTCCAAACCTAGCAACTCCAAACCTCTTCTCTATATAAACAAAGCTCCACCATTTCACAAAGGACCCTCAATCATTTTCTCAATTTCTTCATTGATCACTCTCAATTCTCTCACATTCTCTCTGAATTTTCTGCAACTTCTACTCATATTCATCTTCACTTTCTTCCCAAACCACACTAGAGCTCAAATTCACCATTAAAGAGTAGCAACTTCTACATTGGAAGTGCTTTTCTCTTGAGCTTAACCATCATCATCTTGCAATTCTACTTGGTTTTCTAGAGTTGTATTGGTTTTTGATTCATCTCAAGTGATTACTCCAAAGTTCTTCGGTGCAAATTCGTATTTTGGAGATTTCGTCGCATTTTGCTCGGTTTAGCTACGATTCGGTTTCAAATCTTAATTTCTCTGGTTTTATTTGATTATCTTCATCATAATTCATTTGCGACAACATCCAAGGCAAATCTCAGCCTTGTAGGTTAGTTATCCTTTGCTCATTTTACTGTTTCGATAATTTCCGTATTGTTTGCGATGTAGATTCAATACTTTTTCTTGTGTGTGAATTGATTATGTCACGGTTTGATCTTTGATCTTAATGTGTTAATTGGTTCCATTGATGATTATTTGTTGTTTTTGGACTTGATTTTCGTGCATAAATGTTTTCCCTAACATATGAGTGATTGCATAAATCATAAGTGGCCAAAAGTGCTTTTGGAAAATCAAATTGCAGCCACTACTTCAGTGTTAATTGATTAACACTGTGTTTTTTCAGCAAATCTTCCTTTTTTAAAGGGTTAATCGATTAACACTTTTGCACTGACAAAGTATTAATCGATTAACACTGCTCCAGAATGCCATTTTTGTGTATTTTCAAGTGTGTTTGACATTCTTTTCTAACTCAACTCCCATGGATTGTTATGATTGATTTTTATGGATTTTTTATAAGTCATTTAACTTCTGTTTGAAGCATGCTTGTCAACTTTCCGATGCTCGATTTTATCGATTACACATTTGTTCATGTTTTTGGCATTGTATGATCATGATCATTCTTGCATATTCTTTGATCACATGTTACATGATTTGTGATGTATATTAAATGATTTTGGTACTGTTTTGCACTTCCATTCATGTATGCATTAAGATTGTTCCTCTTTGGAATAAGCTTAATCTTGTATAATCAATAATGTACCCTTTTGTTTTAATAATTTTTCATCTCTTTGGAAAATTGTTAGCATATCCCTCCTTTTGATTAATTAAACGAAACTTTGTTTTGATTAATTGATCTTCTCTCGTTCTTCTTCTTTAGATATTCTAGAGTTTTTTCTTCTTTTTTCCCCCGCGGAGTTGAAGATTTGCAATGTGTTGGAGCACTATACAAACTTTGCGCTGTTACACGGCCAGTTTCATTTCCCGCGCTACACTTTGGTGTTAGAGAAGGAATAAGAGTGGAGATTTCCTACACTCATTCTAATTATTTTAGGTAGGGGACAAATGACCATGTGCCTGGAATAGTCATCTCTATCTCCTTACTATGGTATCTCCCATTTCCCATCCGAGTCGATCCTTGATCACTTGTACCCTAATCTCCTATCTTTGGATTTAACTCCCTCCTTTTGATTCAATTCTCTTTTCTCTTATGGCCGATCACCATCCTTGGTTTCCCCAAAGTTTTGTAATCACTCCTTTCCTTGGGTATTCAACTGTTCTTTTAGTTAAATCCAAATTCTCGTCTTCCCAACAAAGCCAATCTTTCTTCTTCGGTTAACACAGTCTTCCTGTTAAAACCTAGTCCTCATCGGAGTTTTCAACCTTCTCTTGGTTCTCTCTTCTTCTTGTTTGGTTAATTATTGCCTGTCAGTTAAAACACCAATTTTCTCTTTTCTGAGTTAATCGCAGTCCGCCTGTTAACATACTGAGTCTTCTTTGGGTTAATCACCTTCTCTCGGTTAATTACCCGATCTTTGGTTAATCACTTTCTCTTATTTAATCACTTATTCTTTTCGGTTAATCATAGTTCGTCTGTTAAACACCGAATCCATTGCAATTAGAAACCTTTTATTTGGTTCAAATACTCGCACCTTTGGGCTAGTAACCTTTGTTTGGTTCAAATACCCTTTCCTTCGGTAAAGTTGTTCAGTCAGTGCACCGTTCTTTGGGTCACAACCTTCGCTTGGTTCCACACTCGTCCTTTGGTTGATCACCATCTACCGGTTAAAACCAACGTCTTTCCTCTTTTCGGTTAACCACTGTTTATCAATTAACACACCGAGTTTCTCCAAAGAATCATACACCTTGTCTTGGTTCAATACTCTCTTTCTCCTGGTTCATCATAGTCGGTATGTTGGTACTAATATTTTTCTTTCCCCACAGTGCTTTGCTCTTATCTTTCATCAGTTAATCACTTCCTATCAGTTAATGCACCGAGTCTCCCGTGGATCTTACCTTTACTTCGACTTTTATCCTTTATTCTCTTGGCTCTAACGTCATTCTTTTGTTTTATCCCTAGTGGAGTTATTCATTTATATTTTGAGTTCCTCAACAGAGTTTCCCTTTTTTTTCTTTCTTGGTTTTGACACCACTTCTCTTTCATTTCCCAGTAGGGTCTTGATTTCTTCCTTCCACTCTTGCTTTTGACACCGTTTTTGTTTCCTTTTCTTTCTCTATCCTAGTTCCCTGAACTACATAGGATCTGACTTCCTCATTGCACAATGAAGGTATGTAGGCACATGATTGCAAAATCTTAGCGAGCCACCTTCTTCCATTCTTTTGTCTCTCTGGTCCACCGAGATCTTCTTTTCTTTCCTGGTTCTATGAACTACGAAGCTCTAAATTTCTCATTGCACTATGAGGATACGTAGGCACAAGGGCCTCAATCCTCCACGAGCACTTTCTTTCTTTCTTCTTTTTTATTTTCTTTTCTCTCTTTTTATCTAGAAGCCTTTAGATAGATAACCCATCCAAGCCTAGAAGCAAGCGAAATGGTTTCCGTCGAGTACGATGGATACTAAGGTGCTAGTAATTTCCTTTCGCATAACTGATCCTCTTTCCTGTTTCTCTTTCCTTTGGGTTTTATCGGTATTTTCCCTGTCCTTTGGGACTAAATAAAGTTCAGTGGTGACTCTATTGTATCTTTGAGTGTGCGATTCACTCATGTATAATCTCGCTAGCTTCACTTACTTAGGAAAATAGCGGCCGTGTTATCACAGAAGATAGAAATGTTACTATCATATATCTAGAAGTCTTCAAGTTGATTTTCATTTAGAGCATCTGAGTGCTGCAAAGTGATGTTGAAATATATTCTGCTTTAGCAGTTGATAGAGAAATAGCTGATTTTCTTTTGCTAGCGCATGAGACAAGATTTTTCCTAGAAACTGGCAGTTTCTAAAAGGGCTTTTACATTCTAGTATGTCTCCAACGTAATATGCATCATAGAAACCTGATAGCATGTATTTTGATGTTTTTTCATACATCAAACTAAGGTTAGATGTTCCCTTCAATACCTTAGGATTCTCTTAACAACAGTTAAATGAATTTCCCTTGGATCTGATTAAAATCGAGCATAAAGACATACACTGAATAAAATATCTGGACGAGAAGCAGTCAGATAGAGAAGATAGCCTCTCACACCATGATAGAGCTTCTGAAAAACCTTTTTACTTACCTCATCTTTCTCTAGAATGCATGATAGTCTTGCTGGTTTGCTATCTAGCATTTAAAATTTCTTCAGGAGCTCTTTTGTGTACTTGCTTTGATGAATGTACGTGACATATGGAGTTTGATTTATTTGTATCCCTAGAAAGTACTTTAATTCTTGCATCAGACTCATTTCAAATTCTGTCAACATTAGCTTAAAAAACTCTTGACATACAGATGGATTAGCAGAACCAAAAATTATATCATCTACATAAATTTGGCAAATCATCAGATTGTTTCCAAAGTTATTACAGAAAAGAGTAGTATTCACCTGACCTCTCGTAAAGTCATTTTATAGAAGAAAATAACTTAGTCTTTCATACCAAGCTCTGAGAGCTCATTTAAGACCATACAATGACTTTTTAAGTTTAAAAACATGTTCTAGAAACTTGACGTTTTCAAAACCTGGAGGTTGGTAAACATATACTTCTTTAGAAATGTATTCGTTCTAAGAATAGTCCAAGCATAGGGAAAGGGTCCTAATTCTAAGTCCAAGGGTCCAAGAATAGTCCAAGAAGTCCAAGGTCTAAGAATTGTCCAAGATCATAACCACAAAGTTAAGAGCACCAATTTTTTATAGGTTTAATCCTTTATTAGTGTTTTGAACAAAGTATAGTCCAAATGGACAAAAGAAAAATGACAGAAACATAAACATGTGTCCAACGGGTAAAGAAAAAATAACGGAAGCATAAACAAAAGTATGATATGAGATGATATTAATGGAGCATAAAGATAAAAGAGAGATAGAGAGCAAGAAGGAAACATAAACAAAATTAGTACAATGATATCGTTAGTGAGTTAGTAATTAGTCGTTAATGATCAACGATTGTTAACTCATACACTTACGCCAAAGTTGATGAAGACTTATTAGAGGATTGATAAAATCAAAGTCTCCTAACAACAAGCTTCATATGCAATGGACTTAAGACAAATAATCAACCATACTTGGACTTTCAAACATAGGTTTGAGCCACGAATGATCCCTTTCCGATTACGGGACAATTTAGCGCTATATTAAGCAATCGTAATCAGGTTTATGTAGAAACCACGACTATCTGAGGCCGTTCAATAACAATGTTAGTGTTAATGCATGCTAGAGAAGTGACATGTAGATCACTCTCATAAAGCAATGTCACACGAAAAGAAAATAGGTAACGATCTCATCTTCATCAAGAACTTGAAATAAGTTCAAACGATATCGAAGATTTTCATCGATTAAAAGAAGAATGCGAAGGAGAAATGGAATTCCAAATTGAATTACAAGTTCAAGATCATTCCATCTTTAAGTTTATCAACTCATCTTGGTGAATTAAAGCACTAAACATATCATTAACTCAAAGCACCTAAAATGAATTGAACAATTCACTTTAAAGATAAATTTTAATTAATGAATGTTTATCCAACTTCATCTACACCCTAAGTCCAATTAATTTAAAGAGGAAAAGAACCTTTAAAAGTGCATTCCAAGGCAAAAATTAAAATGAAATGGAAGAAGAAGAAGAAAGAACCAAAACAGAGCTAAAAACTCAAAATGGACACTGGGTAACCGGTTACCCAATATTAGGTAACCTGTTACCCCGCAAAAACAGTAGAAAAACAACAAAATAACACTGAGTAACCGGTTATCCAATATCAGGTAACCCATTACCCTGCAAAAACAGCAACAAAACAGCTTTAAAAAGTGCAGAAACTTGATCAATCATTTCTTCAAACACCTCATGATCAAGGATGCAATTGAGCACGAAAATTCAAGTAAAATAACAACAATCAACACCAATAGAACACAATTTGCAAGATCCAAAGATCAAGCAACAAGAATCAATAATGGATCATTGTGGAAGATGTATCAAGAGCAACAATGGTGGATCAAGAAATTACCACTCCAAATCTGGAAAGTCTTTAAATTAGCTCCACAAACCACACTTCAAAGCTTATATCTACTAGAATTGATGATAAAAAAGTGAATGGATGAAGGTTTAGCTCAAAGATTAGTAAGTTCTAATGATGAACTTACTAACTTTCAAAGGAAGAAAGAGCTTTGGTGAATTTGGTAATTGGAGAAAATTGAGAGTCAAGAAGGAATTTGACAAGGTAATTTTGGCTATCAAAAGCTTATAAAATGAGATAAATTAGGCCTCTATTTATAAGATTTAAGTTTGGAAAATTTGGTGGATTGGAATTTGGTTTGGAATTAAAATTAGGCTTGGAATTTGAATTTGGAGGGAAATTAATGATCAAGTGGTGATTAGTGAAGGTGTATGGTGGAAATTAATTATAATGAGGTAGGAGATTTAAAATAAAGTGATCTAGAATATTCTCATGTTGAAATATTTGAATTGGGTGCCAAAAATGCTGCAGAATTTAAATTTGCCCAATTTTCACAAAATTTGCATAGGGTAACCGGTTGCCCAATATTGGTAACCAATTACCACAGGAAAAAATGGTGAAAAATTGCCTTTATGATGTGTTGTCTTGGCTATGTCTCGATTCTTTTGCTTGTTAAAGAAGACATGGAAATAAACACATGAACCTTGGAGTCTCTTGAATAAAAATCAATCAAATCTTGAGAGACTCTTGATCATATGATTTTGAAATGGTTGCAGATCAACTTCGACTTTGTTCAGATGAAATTCATTCGAGCTAAGGGACTGATATTTGATATCTTTGATCCAAATTCTTCCTGAAAAAGTTACTAAAGGAAAAACAAACATTTTTTTTGGATTTTAGTCAATGGTTAGTAAACATAAACATAAACAAATATCAAACAAACAAGAAAACAAAGGTGCCCGATGATCTCCCAAGAATAAACCTGCAGAGGAAGGCAAGAGAACCAAAGATTGCAATCTTGTTTGTGGGATGAGATGCAAATGACATGTGGGATCTTAGGGGTAAAAATTAGGGTTTTTCCTCTTTCCAATGTAGAGAATTGTGCCATCTTTTCGACTTACAACTTTGCACATTTTATGATTAAAGATAATGTCATTACTGTTATCACTTAATTGACTTATGGATAACAAGTTATGCATTAGACCCTCAACATAAAGTACATTAGATATAGAAGGAAGAAATATGTTACCAACTATTCCAAATCTTTTGATTCTTCCTTTCTGGTTTCCTCTGAAACCTACGTATCCAACATCTTTAAGTTTCAGGCTTTGGACCACATGCCTTCTTCCCTTCATGTGTCGCGAGCATCCAGAGTCCAGGTATCATGACTGGTGTTTTACCTCTGCTGCATAGGATATCTACAACATATACTATTTTATCTTTTGGTACCCATAATCTTTTGAGTCCTCTTTGATTAGTTTTCCTAGAGTTTCTGACTACTTTGGGTTTTCGTGTAGTAGTAAATTTTTGTGTCTGTGATGGTGTGTAGTGATAAGAAAAGGGAGAATTTGGTTTGTTTTCTTTAAGAGGGATATGATCATCATGGTCAGACTCATAACCAATTCCTCTTTTCCTATTGTTACTAACACCATAGATCATCGAAGGTATTCTGTTTCTGTCTATGTTATCAATCAAGAATTTATTAAAAGCTTTATCATATTTGCATATGATGGTTCAGAAGATGGAGAAGCTTTAGAAAGAGTTTCTTCAAGTTTTATGCATTTTTTGTTCAGAAAAATATTTTCTTTTTCCAAAACGAGATTGTCATCGTTTTGTTTGGTTAAAAGTGTTTGCTGAAAAAAAGATTATGGAGATGAGAAAAGAAGTGTTTTTTTTATTGTTTTTTGATTTGGAAAGACATGAAATCTTATGCCTACGTATCAATGAAGGATCAAAACCTCGTAGTTCGGGTACAAATAACAAAAGGGTTTATTTTGGTTGATTTTAATGAAGAAGAGACAAGTTTTATCTTAAGGAGAATACTCAACTGATCCACCACAAACATGTGGAATATGGATCTTTGCATCATAATGAGAGAAGGGATCCAACTTGAATATAGAATCAACAAGTATGCCTCATAGCTCCCTCAAGTGGAAAAGAATCAACATCATTTTCAATTGGGGTAGGAGAATTATATCTCAACAATAGAGATGACTCATGTCTAATCCATTTTGAGAAAAGGTTTTAAAAGAAAAAGCCAAGTGGCAAAAGTCTTTGAATGAATTTTGTGTTTTAATAGTCTTATGAAAAGAGTTTGATATGCTTAATATGTCTTGAAGCATTTATAAAAGAAAAGAAAGTTTTGAAAATACAATGACCTAAGTCAATTTTTTTTATCAAAGAGGTTCTAGTTAGAAAAATGGAGACATAAGGGTAAATATGAAGTAGGTGATGAGTGAAGGATGCAACACGACACACAGTGGGCATGCATATGATAATAAGTCAACCATAGTCTATTTCCTTTGATTTAAACACAAGCACAAGTATGCAAGAAGTGATCAAGGACCAAGAAACATAAGACAAATTTTAGTCATAGAGAAGAACACATGCCATGTTGTGGATTAGAATCAAAGCATAGGAGCAAAAGATATCATGGTGAGATAACACTCAAAAACATAAACCACATGAACACATAAGCCATTAAGCTATATAAGAGACAAGGTAAGGAAACCATCAAGGCATTTAGAAGTGATTCAGCAACCCACATAACCTCACAAGAAAATGGCTCAAGTAACCTCGAGTTAAAACCCTAAGCATGCATTAAGATCAAACATCTCAAGTGTATCATAAAATGTTCATGTATTTAAGAACCAACATCCTAAATTAACTCTTCAAGTATTAAAGCAAGGCATCAATGCATGGTAAATGTTTACATCAAAGCATGGAATTACTCACAAGATAGGGAAAAAGAAGTGACCAAGCACGTTATGTATTCTTTTGATGATGTCTATGTTATCAATCAAGAATTTATTAAAAGCTTTATCATATTTGCATATGATGGTTCAGAAGATGGAGAAGCTTTAGAAAGAGTTTCTTCAAGTTTTATGCATTTTTTGTTCAGAAAAATATTTTCTTTTTCCAAAACGAGATTGTCATCGTTTTGTTTGGTTAAAAGTGTTTGCTGAAAAAAAGATTATGGAGATGAGAAAAGAAGTGTTTTTTTTATTGTTTTTTGATTTGGAAAGACATGAAATCTTATGCCTACGTATCAATGAAGGATCAAAACCTCGTAGTTCGGGTACAAATAACAAAAGGGTTTATTTTGGTTGATTTTAATGAAGAAGAGACAAGTTTTATCTTAAGGAGAATACTCAACTGATCCACCACAAACATGTGGAATATGGATCTTTGCATCATAATGAGAGAAGGGATCCAACTTGAATATAGAATCAACAAGTATGCCTCATAGCTCCCTCAAGTGGAAAAGAATCAACATCATTTTCAATTGGGGTCGAAGAATTATATCTCAACAATAGAGATGACTCATGTCTAATCCATTTTGAGAAAAGGTTTTAAAAGAAAAAGCCAAGTGGCAAAAGTCTTTGAATGAATTTTGTGTTTTAATAGTCTTATGAAAAGAGTTTGATATGCTTAATATGTCTTGAAGCATTTATAAAAGAAAAGAAAGTTTTGAAAATACAATGACCTAAGTCAATTTTTTTTATCAAAGAGGTTCTAGTTAGAAAAATGGAGACATAAGGGTAAATATGAAGTAGGTGATGAGTGGAGGATGCAACACGACACACAGTGGGAAGGCATATGATAATAAGTCAACCATAGTCTATTTCCTTTGATTTAAACACAAGCACAAGTATGCAAGAAGTGATCAAGGACCAAGAAACATAAGACAAATTTTAGTCATAGAGAAGAACACATGCCATGTTGTGGATTAGAATCAAAGCATAGGAGCAAAAGATATCATGGTGAGATAACACTCAAAAACATAAACCACATGAACACATAAGCCATTAAGCTATATAAGAGACAAGGTAAGGAAACCATCAAGGCATTTAGAAGTGATTCAGCAACCCACATAACCTCACAAGAAAATGGCTCAAGTAACCTCGAGTTAAAACCCTAAGCATGCATTAAGATCAAACATCTCAAGTGTATCATAAAATGTTCATGTATTTAAGAACCAACATCCTAAATTAACTCTTCAAGTATTAAAGCAAGGCATCAATGCATGGTAAATGTTTACATCAAAGCATGGAATTACTCACAAGATAGGGAAAAAGAAGTGACCAAGCACGTTATGTATTCTTTTGATGATGTCTATGTTATCAATCAAGAATTTATTAAAAGCTTTATCATATTTGCATATGATGGTTCAGAAGATGGAGAAGCTTTAGAAAGATTTTCTTCAAGTTTTATGCATTTTTTGTTCAGAAAAATATTTTTTTTTCCAAAACGAGATTGTCATCGTTTTGTTTGGTTAAAAGTGTTTGCTGAAAAAAAGATTATGGAGATGAGAAAAGAAGTGTTTTTTTTTATTGTTTTTTGATTTGGAAAGACATGAAATCTTATGCCTACGTATCAATGAAGGATCAAAACCTCGTAGTTCGGGTACAAATAACAAAATGGTTTATTTTGGTTGATTTTAATGAAGAAGAGACAAGTTTTATCTTAAGGAGAATACTCAACTGATCCACCACAAACATGTGGAATATGGATCTTTGCATCATAATGAGAGAAGGGATCCAACTTGAATATAGAATCAACAAGTATGCCTCATAGCTCCCTCAAGTGGAAAAGAATCAACATCATTTTCAATTGGGGTAGGAGAATTATATCTCAACAATAGAGATGACTCATGTCTAATCCATTTTGAGAAAAGGTTTTAAAAGAAAAAGCCAAGTGGCAAAAGTCTTTGAATGAATTTTGTGTTTTAATAGTCTTATGAAAAGAGTTTGATATGCTTAATATGTCTTGAAGCATTTATAAAAGAAAAGAAAGTTTTGAAAATACAATGACCTAAGTCAATTTTTTTTATCAAAGAGGTTCTAGTTAGAAAAATGGAGACATAAGGGTAAATATGAAGTAGGTGATGAGTGGAGGATGCAACACGACACACAGTGGGCATGCATATGATAATAAGTCAACCATAGTCTATTTCCTTTGATTTAAACACAAGCACAAGTATGCAAGAAGTGATCAAGGACCAAGAAACATAAGACAAATTTTAGTCATAGAGAAGAACACATGCCATGTTGTGGATTAGAATCAAAGCATAGGAGCAAAAGATATCATGGTGAGATAACACTCAAAAACATAAACCACATGAACACATAAGCCATTAAGCTATATAAGAGACAAGGTAAGGAAACCATCAAGGCATTTAGAAGTGATTCAGCAACCCACGTAACCTCACAAGAAAATGGCTCAAGTAACCTCGAGTTAAAACCCTAAGCATGCATTAAGATCAAACATCTCAAGTGTATCATAAAATGTTCATGTATTTAAGAACCAACATCCTAAATTAACTCTTCAAGTATTAAAGCAAGGCATCAATGCATGGTAAATGTTTACATCAAAGCATGGAATTACTCACAAGATAGGGAAAAAGAAGTGACCAAGCACGTTATGTATTCTTTTGATGATGTCTATGTTATCAATCAAGAATTTATTAAAAGCTTTATCATATTTGCATATGATGGTTCAGAAGATGGAGAAGCTTTAGAAAGAGTTTCTTCAAGTTTTATGCATTTTTTGTTCAGAAAAAATTTTCTTTTTCCAAAACGAGATTGTCATCGTTTTGTTTGGTTAAAAGTGTTTGCTGAAAAAAAGATTATGGAGATGAGAAAAGAAGTGTTTTTTTTTATTGTTTTTTGATTTGGAAAGACATGAAATCTTATGCCTACGTATCAATGAAGGATCAAAACCTCGTAGTTCGGGTACAAATAACAAAAGGGTTTATTTTGGTTGATTTTAATGAAGAAGAGACAAGTTTTATCTTAAGGAGAATACTCAACTGATCCACCACAAACATGTGGAATATGGATCTTTGCATCATAATGAGAGAAGGGATCCAACTTGAATATAGAATCAACAAGTATGCCTCATAGCTCCCTCAAGTGGAAAAGAATCAACATCATTTTCAATTGGGGTAGGAGAATTATATCTCAACAATAGAGATGACTCATGTCTAATCCATTTTGAGAAAAGGTTTTAAAAGAAAAAGCCAAGTGGCAAAAGTCTTTGAATGAATTTTGTGTTTTAATAGTCTTATGAAAAGAGTTTGATATGCTTAATATGTCTTGAAGCATTTATAAAAGAAAAGAAAGTTTTGAAAATACAATGACCTAAGTCAATTTTTTTTATCAAAGAGGTTCTAGTTAGAAAAATGGAGACATAAGGGTAAATATGAAGTAGGTGATGAGTGGAGGATGCAACACGACACGCAGTGGGCATGCATATGATAATAAGTCAACCATAGTCTATTTCCTTTGATTTAAACACAAGCACAAGTATGCAAGAAGTGATCAAGGACCAAGAAACATAAGACAAATTTTAGTCATAGAGAAGAACACATGCCATGTTGTGGATTAGAATCAAAGCATAGGAGCAAAAGATATCATGGTGAGATAACACTCAAAAACATAAACCACATGAACACATAAGCCATTAAGCTATATAAGAGACAAGGTAAGGAAACCATCAAGGCATTTAGAAGTGATTCAGCAACCCACATAACCTCACAAGAAAATGGCTCAAGTAACCTCGAGTTAAAACCCTAAGCATGCATTAAGATCAAACATCTCAAGTGTATCATAAAATGTTCATGTATTTAAGAACCAACATCCTAAATTAACTCTTCAAGTATTAAAGCAAGGCATCAATGCATGGTAAATGTTTACATCAAAGCATGGAATTACTCACAAGATAGGGAAAAAGAAGTGACCAAGCACGTTATGTATTCTTTTGATGATGTCTATGTTATCAATCAAGAATTTATTAAAAGCTTTATCATATTTGCATATGATGGTTCAGAAGATGGAGAAGCTTTAGAAAGAGTTTCTTCAAGTTTTATGCATTTTTTGTTCAGAAAAATATTTTTTTTTTCCAAAACGAGATTGTCATCGTTTTGTTTGGTTAAATGTGTTTGCTGAAAAAAAGATTATGGAGATGAGAAAAGAAGTGTTTTTTTTATTGTTTTTTGATTTGGAAAGACATGAAATCTTATGCCTACGTATCAATGAAGGATCAAAACCTCGTAGTTCGGGTACAAATAACAAAAGGGTTTATTTTGGTTGATTTTAATGAAGAAGAGACAAGTTTTATCTTAAGGAGAATACTCAACTGATCCACCACAAACATGTGGAATATGGATCTTTGCTTCATAATGAGAGAAGGGATCCAACTTGAATATAGAATCAACAAGTATGCCTCATAGCTCCCTCAAGTGGAAAAGAATCAACATCATTTTCAATTGGGGTAGGAGAATTATATCTCAACAATAGAGATGACTCATGTCTAATCCATTTTGAGAAAAGGTTTTAAAAGAAAAAGCCAAGTGGCAAAAGTCTTTGAATGAATTTTGTGTTTTAATAGTCTTATGAAAAGAGTTTGATATGCTTAATATGTCTTGAAGCATTTATAAAAGAAAAGAAAGTTTTGAAAATACAATGACCTAAGTCAATTTTTTTTATCAAAGAGGTTCTAGTTAGAAAAATGGAGACATAAGGGTAAATATGAAGTAGGTGATGAGTGGAGGATGCAACACGACACGCAGTGGGCATGCATATGATAATAAGTCAACCATAGTCTATTTCCTTTGATTTAAACACAAGCACAAGTATGCAAGAAGTGATCAAGGACCAAGAAACATAAGACAAATTTTAGTCATAGAGAAGAACACATGCCATGTTGTGGATTAGAATCAAAGCATAGGAGCAAAAGATATCATGGTGAGATAACACTCAAAAACATAAACCACATGAACACATAAGCCATTAAGCTATATAAGAGACAAGGTAAGGAAACCATCAAGGCATTTAGAAGTGATTCAGCAACCCACATAACCTCACAAGAAAATGGCTCAAGTAACCTCGAGTTAAAACCCTAAGCATGCATTAAGATCAATCATCTCAAGTGTATCATAAAATGTTCATGTATTTAAGAACCAACATCCTAAATTAACTCTTCAAGTATTAAAGCAAGGCATCAATGCATGGTAAATGTTTACATCAAAGCATGGAATTACTCACAAGATAGGGAAAAAGAAGTGACCAAGCACGTTATGTATTCTTTTGATGATGTCTATGTTATCAATCAAGAATTTATTAAAAGCTTTATCATATTTGCATATGATGGTTCAGAAGATGGAGAAGCTTTAGAAAGAGTTTCTTCAAGTTTTATGCATTTTTTGTTCAGAAAAATATTTTCTTTTTCCAAAATGAGATTGTCATCGTTTTGTTTGGTTAAAAGTGTTTGCTGAAAAAAAGATTATGGAGATGAGAAAAGAAGTGTTTTTTTTATTGTTTTTTGATTTGGAAAGACATGAAATCTTATGCCTACGTATCAATGAAGGATCAAAACCTCGTAGTTCGGGTACAAATAACAAAAGGGTTTATTTTGGTTGATTTTAATGAAGAAGAGACAAGTTTTATCTTAAGGAGAATACTCAACTGATCCACCACAAACATGTGGAATATGGATCTTTGCATCATAATGAGAGAAGGGATCCAACTTGAATATAGAATCAACAAGTATGCCTCATAGCTCCCTCAAGTGGAAAAGAATCAACATCATTTTCAATTGGGGTAGGAGAATTATATCTCAACAATAGAGATGACTCATGTCTAATCCATTTTGAGAAAAGGTTTTAAAAGAAAAAGCCAAGTGGCAAAAGTCTTTGAATGAATTTTGTGTTTTAATAGTCTTATGAAAAGAGTTTGATATGCTTAATATGTCTTGAAGCATTTATAAAAGAAAAGAAAGTTTTGAAAATACAATGACCTAAGTCAATTTTTTTTATCAAAGAGGTTCTAGTTAGAAAAATGGAGACATAAGGGTAAATATGAAGTAGGTGATGAGTGGAGGATGCAACACGACACACAGTGGGCATGCATATGATAATAAGTCAACCATAGTCTATTTCCTTTGATTTAAACACAAGCACAAGTATGCAAGAAGTGATCAAGGACCAAGAAACATAAGACAAATTTTAGTCATAGAGAAGAACACATGCCATGTTGTGGATTAGAATCAAAGCATAGGAGCAAAAGATATCATGGTGAGATAACACTCAAAAACATAAACCACATGAACACATAAGCCATTAAGCTATATAAGAGACAAGGTAAGGAAACCATCAAGGCATTTAGAAGTGATTCAGCAACCCACGTAACCTCACAAGAAAATGGCTCAAGTAACCTCGAGTTAAAACCCTAAGCATGCATTAAGATCAAACATCTCAAGTGTATCATAAAATGTTCATGTATTTAAGAACCAACATCCTAAATTAACTCTTCAAGTATTAAAGCAAGGCATCAATGCATGGTAAATGTTTACATCAAAGCATGGAATTACTCACAAGATAGGGAAAAAGAAGTGACCAAGCACGTTATGTATTCTTTTGATGATGTCTATGTTATCAATCAAGAATTTATTAAAAGCTTTATCATATTTGCATATGATGGTTCAGAAGATGGAGAAGCTTTAGAAAGAGTTTCTTCAAGTTTTATGCATTTTTTGTTCAGAAAAAATTTTCTTTTTCCAAAACGAGATTGTCATCGTTTTGTTTGGTTAAAAGTGTTTGCTGAAAAAAAGATTATGGAGATGAGAAAAGAAGTGTTTTTTTTTATTGTTTTTTGATTTGGAAAGACATGAAATCTTATGCCTACGTATCAATGAAGGATCAAAACCTCGTAGTTCGGGTACAAATAACAAAAGGGTTTATTTTGGTTGATTTTAATGAAGAAGAGACAAGTTTTATCTTAAGGAGAATACTCAACTGATCCACCACAAACATGTGGAATATGGATCTTTGCATCATAATGAGAGAAGGGATCCAACTTGAATATAGAATCAACAAGTATGCCTCATAGCTCCCTCAAGTGGAAAAGAATCAACATCATTTTCAATTGGGGTAGGAGAATTATATCTCAACAATAGAGATGACTCATGTCTAATCCATTTTGAGAAAAGGTTTTAAAAGAAAAAGCCAAGTGGCAAAAGTCTTTGAATGAATTTTGTGTTTTAATAGTCTTATGAAAAGAGTTTGATATGCTTAATATGTCTTGAAGCATTTATAAAAGAAAAGAAAGTTTTGAAAATACAATGACCTAAGTCAATTTTTTTTATCAAAGAGGTTCTAGTTAGAAAAATGGAGACATAAGGGTAAATATGAAGTAGGTGATGAGTGGAGGATGCAACACGACACGCAGTGGGCATGCATATGATAATAAGTCAACCATAGTCTATTTCCTTTGATTTAAACACAAGCACAAGTATGCAAGAAGTGATCAAGGACCAAGAAACATAAGACAAATTTTAGTCATAGAGAAGAACACATGCCATGTTGTGGATTAGAATCAAAGCATAGGAGCAAAAGATATCATGGTGAGATAACACTCAAAAACATAAACCACATGAACACATAAGCCATTAAGCTATATAAGAGACAAGGTAAGGAAACCATCAAGGCATTTAGAAGTGATTCAGCAACCCACATAACCTCACAAGAAAATGGCTCAAGTAACCTCGAGTTAAAACCCTAAGCATGCATTAAGATCAAACATCTCAAGTGTATCATAAAATGTTCATGTATTTAAGAACCAACATCCTAAATTAACTCTTCAAGTATTAAAGCAAGGCATCAATGCATGGTAAATGTTTACATCAAAGCATGGAATTACTCACAAGATAGGGAAAAAGAAGTGACCAAGCACGTTATGTATTCTTTTGATGATGTCTATGTTATCAATCAAGAATTTATTAAAAGCTTTATCATATTTGCATATGATGGTTCAGAAGATGGAGAAGCTTTAGAAAGAGTTTCTTCAAGTTTTATGCATTTTTTGTTCAGAAAAATATTTTTTTTTTCCAAAACGAGATTGTCATCGTTTTGTTTGGTTAAATGTGTTTGCTGAAAAAAAGATTATGGAGATGAGAAAAGAAGTGTTTTTTTTATTGTTTTTTGATTTGGAAAGACATGAAATCTTATGCCTACGTATCAATGAAGGATCAAAACCTCGTAGTTCGGGTACAAATAACAAAAGGGTTTATTTTGGTTGATTTTAATGAAGAAGAGACAAGTTTTATCTTAAGGAGAATACTCAACTGATCCACCACAAACATGTGGAATATGGATGTTTGCATCATAATGAGAGAAGGGATCCAACTTGAATATAGAATCAACAAGTATGCCTCATAGCTCCCTCAAGTGGAAAAGAATCAACATCATTTTCAATTGGGGTAGGAGAATTATATCTCAACAATAGAGATGACTCATGTCTAATCCATTTTGAGAAAAGGTTTTAAAAGAAAAAGCCAAGTGGCAAAAGTCTTTGAATGAATTTTGTGTTTTAATAGTCTTATGAAAAGAGTTTGATATGCTTAATATGTCTTGAAGCATTTATAAAAGAAAAGAAAGTTTTGAAAATACAATGACCTAAGTCAATTTTTTTTATCAAAGAGGTTCTAGTTAGAAAAATGGAGACATAAGGGTAAATATGAAGTAGGTGATGAGTGGAGGATGCAACACGACACGCAGTGGGCATGCATATGATAATAAGTCAACCATAGTCTATTTCCTTTGATTTAAACACAAGCACAAGTATGCAAGAAGTGATCAAGGACCAAGAAACATAAGACAAATTTTAGTCATAGAGAAGAACACATGCCATGTTGTGGATTAGAATCAAAGCATAGGAGCAAAAGATATCATGGTGAGATAACACTCAAAAACATAAACCACATGAACACATAAGCCATTAAGCTATATAAGAGACAAGGTAAGGAAACCATCAAGGCATTTAGAAGTGATTCAGCAACCCACATAACCTCACAAGAAAATGGCTCAAGTAACCTCGAGTTAAAACCCTAAGCATGCATTAAGATCAATCATCTCAAGTGTATCATAAAATGTTCATGTATTTAAGAACCAACATCCTAAATTAACTCTTCAAGTATTAAAGCAAGGCATCAATGCATGGTAAATGTTTACATCAAAGCATGGAATTACTCACAAGATAGGGAAAAAGAAGTGACCAAGCACGTTATGTATTCTTTTGATGATGTCTATGTTATCAATCAAGAATTTATTAAAAGCTTTATCATATTTGCATATGATGGTTCAGAAGATGGAGAAGCTTTAGAAAGAGTTTCTTCAAGTTTTATGCATTTTTTGTTCAGAAAAATATTTTCTTTTTCCAAAATGAGATTGTCATCGTTTTGTTTGGTTAAAAGTGTTTGCTGAAAAAAAGATTATGGAGATGAGAAAAGAAGTGTTTTTTTTATTGTTTTTTGATTTGGAAAGACATGAAATCTTATGCCTACGTATCAATGAAGGATCAAAACCTCGTAGTTCGGGTACAAATAACAAAAGGGTTTATTTTGGTTGATTTTAATGAAGAAGAGACAAGTTTTATCTTAAGGAGAATACTCAACTGATCCACCACAAACATGTGGAATATGGATCTTTGCATCATAATGAGAGAAGGGATCCAACTTGAATATAGAATCAACAAGTATGCCTCATAGCTCCCTCAAGTGGAAAAGAATCAACATCATTTTCAATTGGGGTAGGAGAATTATATCTCAACAATAGAGATGACTCATGCCTAATCCATTTTGAGAAAAGGTTTTAAAAGAAAAAGCCAAGTGGCAAAAGTCTTTGAATGAATTTTGTGTTTTAATAGTCTTATGAAAAGAGTTTGATATGCTTAATATGTCTTGAAGCATTTATAAAAGAAAAGAAAGTTTTGAAAATACAATGACCTAAGTCAATTTTTTTTATCAAAGAGGTTCTAGTTAGAAAAATGGAGACATAAGGGTAAATATGAAGTAGGTGATGAGTGGAGGATGCAACACGACACACAGTGGGCATGCATATGATAATAAGTCAACCATAGTCTATTTCCTTTGATTTAAACACAAGCACAAGTATGCAAGAAGTGATCAAGGACCAAGAAACATAAGACAAATTTTAGTCATAGAGAAGAACACATGCCATGTTGTGGATTAGAATCAAAGCATAGGAGCAAAAGATATCATGGTGAGATAACACTCAAAAACATAAACCACATGAACACATAAGCCATTAAGCTATATAAGAGACAAGGTAAGGAAACCATCAAGGCATTTAGAAGTGATTCAGCAACCCACGTAACCTCACAAGAAAATGGCTCAAGTAACCTCGAGTTAAAACCCTAAGCATGCATTAAGATCAAACATCTCAAGTGTATCATAAAATGTTCATGTATTTAAGAACCAACATCCTAAATTAACTCTTCAAGTATTAAAGCAAGGCATCAATGCATGGTAAATGTTTACATCAAAGCATGGAATTACTCACAAGATAGGGAAAAAGAAGTGACCAAGCACGTTATGTATTCTTTTGATGATGTCTATGTTATCAATCAAGAATTTATTAAAAGCTTTATCATATTTGCATATGATGGTTCAGAAGATGGAGAAGCTTTAGAAAGAGTTTCTTCAAGTTTTATGCATTTTTTGTTCAGAAAAAATTTTCTTTTTCCAAAACGAGATTGTCATCGTTTTGTTTGGTTAAAAGTGTTTGCTGAAAAAAAGATTATGGAGATGAGAAAAGAAGTGTTTTTTTTTATTGTTTTTTGATTTGGAAAGACATGAAATCTTATGCCTACGTATCAATGAAGGATCAAAACCTCGTAGTTCGGGTACAAATAACAAAAGGGTTTATTTTGGTTGATTTTAATGAAGAAGAGACAAGTTTTATCTTAAGGAGAATACTCAACTGATCCACCACAAACATGTGGAATATGGATCTTTGCATCATAATGAGAGAAGGGATCCAACTTGAATATAGAATCAACAAGTATGCCTCATACCTCCCTCAAGTGGAAAAGAATCAACATCATTTTCAATTGGGGTAGGAGAATTATATCTCAACAATAGAGATGACTCATGTCTAATCCATTTTGAGAAAAGGTTTTAAAAGAAAAAAGCCAAGTGGCAAAAGTCTTTGAATGAATTTTGTGTTTTAATAGTCTTATGAAAAGAGTTTGATATGCTTAATATGTCTTGAAGCATTTATAAAAGAAAAGAAAGTTTTGAAAATACAATGACCTAAGTCAATTTTTTTATCAAAGAGGTTCTAGTTAGAAAAATGGAGACATAAGGGTAAATATGAAGTAGGTGATGAGTGGAGGATGCAACACGACACGCAGTGGGCATGCATATGATAATAAGTCAACCATAGTCTATTTCCTTTGATTTAAACACAAGCACAAGTATGCAAGAAGTGATCAAGGACCAAGAAACATAAGACAAATTTTAGTCATAGAGAAGAACACATGCCATGTTGTGGATTAGAATCAAAGCATAGGAGCAAAAGATATCATGGTGAGATAACACTCAAAAACATAAACCACATGAACACATAAGCCATTAAGCTATATAAGAGACAAGGTAAGGAAACCATCAAGGCATTTAGAAGTGATTCAGCAACCCACATAACCTCACAAGAAAATGGCTCAAGTAACCTCGAGTTAAAACCCTAAGCATGCATTAAGATCAATCATCTCAAGTGTATCATAAAATGTTCATGTATTTAAGAACCAACATCCTAAATTAACTCTTCAAGTATTAAAGCAAGGCATCAATGCATGGTAAATGTTTACATCAAAGCATGGAATTACTCACAAGATAGGGAAAAAGAAGTGACCAAGCACGTTATGTATTCTTTTGATGATGTCTATGTTATCAATCAAGAATTTATTAAAAGCTTTATCATATTTGCATATGATGGTTCAGAAGATGGAGAAGCTTTAGAAAGAGTTTCTTCAAGTTTTATGCATTTTTTGTTCAGAAAAATATTTTCTTTTTCCAAAATGAGATTGTCATCGTTTTGTTTGGTTAAAAGTGTTTGCTGAAAAAAAGATTATGGAGATGAGAAAAGAAGTGTTTTTTTTATTGTTTTTTGATTTGGAAAGACATGAAATCTTATGCCTACGTATCAATGAAGGATCAAAACCTCGTAGTTCGGGTACAAATAACAAAAGGGTTTATTTTGGTTGATTTTAATGAAGAAGAGACAAGTTTTATCTTAAGGAGAATACTCAACTGATCCACCACAAACATGTGGAATATGGATCTTTGCATCATAATGAGAGAAGGGATCCAACTTGAATATAGAATCAACAAGTATGCCTCATAGCTCCCTCAAGTGGAAAAGAATCAACATCATTTTCAATTGGGGTAGGAGAATTATATCTCAACAATAGAGATGACTCATGTCTAATCCATTTTGAGAAAAGGTTTTAAAAGAAAAAGCCAAGTGGCAAAAGTCTTTGAATGAATTTTGTGTTTTAATAGTCTTATGAAAAGAGTTTGATATGCTTAATATGTCTTGAAGCATTTATAAAAGAAAAGAAAGTTTTGAAAATACAATGACCTAAGTCAATTTTTTTTATCAAAGAGGTTCTAGTTAGAAAAATGGAGACATAAGGGTAAATATGAAGTAGGTGATGAGTGGAGGATGCAACACGACACACAGTGGGCATGCATATGATAATAAGTCAACCATAGTCTATTTCCTTTGATTTAAACACAAGCACAAGTATGCAAGAAGTGATCAAGGACCAAGAAACATAAGACAAATTTTAGTCATAGAGAAGAACACATGCCATGTTGTGGATTAGAATCAAAGCATAGGAGCAAAAGATATCATGGTGAGATAACACTCAAAAACATAAACCACATGAACACATAAGCCATTAAGTTATATAAGAGACAAGGTAAGGAAACCATCAAGGCATTTAGAAGTGATTCAGCAACCCACATAACCTCACAAGAAAATGGCTCAAGTAACCTCGAGTTAAAACCCTAAGCATGCATTAAGATCAATCATCTCAAGTGTATCATAAAATGTTCATGTATTTAAGAACCAACATCCTAAATTAACTCTTCAAGTATTAAAGCAAGGCATCAATGCATGGTAAATGTTTACATCAAAGCATGGAATTACTCACAAGATAGGGAAAAAGAAGTGACCAAGCACGTTATGTATTCTTTTGATGATGTCTATGTTATCAATCAAGAATTTATTAAAAGCTTTATCATATTTGCATATGATGGTTCAGAAGATGGAGAAGCTTTAGAAAGAGTTTCTTCAAGTTTTATGCATTTTTTGTTCAGAAAAATATTTTCTTTTTCCAAAATGAGATTGTCATCGTTTTGTTTGGTTAAAAGTGTTTGCTGAAAAAAAGATTATGGAGATGAGAAAAGAAGTGTTTTTTTTATTGTTTTTTGATTTGGAAAGACATGAAATCTTATGCCTACGTATCAATGAAGGATCAAAACCTCGTAGTTCGGGTACAAATAACAAAAGGGTTTATTTTGGTTGATTTTAATGAAGAAGAGACAAGTTTTATCTTAAGGAGAATACTCAACTGATCCACCACAAACATGTGGAATATGGATCTTTGCATCATAATGAGAGAAGGGATCCAACTTGAATATAGAATCAACAAGTATGCCTCATAGCTCCCTCAAGTGGAAAAGAATCAACATCATTTTCAATTGGGGTAGGAGAATTATATCTCAACAATAGAGATGACTCATGTCTAATCCATTTTGAGAAAAGGTTTTAAAAGAAAAAGCCAAGTGGCAAAAGTCTTTGAATGAATTTTGTGTTTTAATAGTCTTATGAAAAGAGTTTGATATGCGTAATATGTCTTGAAGCATTTATAAAAGAAAAGAAAGTTTTGAAAATACAATGACCTAAGTCAATTTTTTTTATCAAAGAGGTTCTAGTTAGAAAAATGGAGACATAAGGGTAAATATGAAGTAGGTGATGAGTGGAGGATGCAACACGACACGCAGTGGGCATGCATATGATAATAAGTCAACCATAGTCTATTTCCTTTGATTTAAACACAAGCACAAGTATGCAAGAAGTGATCAAGGACCAAGAAACATAAGACAAATTTTAGTCATAGAGAAGAACACATGCCATGTTGTGCATTAGAATCAAAGCATAGGAGCAAAAGATATCATGGTGAGATAACACTCAAAAACATAAACCACATGAACACATAAGCCATTAAGCTATATAAGAGACAAGGTAAGGAAACCATCAAGGCATTTAGAAGTGATTCAGCAACCCACATAACCTCACAAGAAAATGGCTCAAGTAACCTCGAGTTAAAACCCTAAGCATGCATTAAGATCAAACATCTCAAGTGTATCATAAAATGTTCATGTATTTAAGAACCAACATCCTAAATTAACTCTTCAAGTATTAAAGCAAGGCATCAATGCATGGTAAATGTTTACATCAAAGCATGGAATTACTCACAAGATAGGGAAAAAGAAGTGACCAAGCACGTTATGTATTCTTTTGATGATGTCTATGTTATCAATCAAGAATTTATTAAAAGCTTTATCATATTTGCATATGATGGTTCAGAAGATGGAGAAGCTTTAGAAAGAGTTTCTTCAAGTTTTATGCATTTTTTGTTCAGAAAAATATTTTTTTTTCCAAAACGAGATTGTCATCGTTTTGTTTGGTTAAAAGTGTTTGCTGAAAAAAAGATTATGGAGATGAGAAAAGAAGTGTTTTTTTTTATTGTTTTTTGATTTGGAAAGACATGAAATCTTATGCCTACGTATCAATGAAGGATCAAAACCTCGTAGTTCGGGTACAAATAACAAAAGGGTTTATTTTGATTGATTTTAATGAAGAAGAGACAAGTTTTATCTTAAGGAGAATACTCAACTGATCCACCACAAACATGTGGAATATGGATCTTTGCATCATAATGAGAGAAGGGATCCAACTTGAATATAGAATCAACAAGTATGCCTCATAGCTCCCTCAAGTGGAAAAGAATCAACATCATTTTCAATTGGGGTAGGAGAATTATATCTCAACAATAGAGATGACTCATGTCTAATCCATTTTGAGAAAAGGTTTTAAAAGAAAAAGCCAAGTGGCAAAAGTCTTTGAATGAATTTTGTGTTTTAATAGTCTTATGAAAAGAGTTTGATATGCTTAATATGTCTTGAAGCATTTATAAAAGAAAAGAAAGTTTTGAAAATACAATGACCTAAGTCAATTTTTTTTTATCAAAGAGGTTCTAGTTAGAAAAATGGAGACATAAGGGTAAATATGAAGTAGATGATGAGTGGAGGATGCAACACGACACACAGTGGGCATGCATATGATAATAAGTCAACCATAGTCTATTTCCTTTGATTTAAACACAAGCACAAGTATGCAAGAAGTGATCAAGGACCAAGAAACATAAGACAAATTTTAGTCATAGAGAAGAACACATGCCATGTTGTGGATTAGAATCAAAGCATAGGAGCAAAAGATATCATGGTGAGATAACACTCAAAAACATAAACCACATGAACACATAAGCCATTAAGCTATATAAGAGACAAGGTAAGGAAACCATCAAGGCATTTAGAAGTGATTCAGCAACCCACGTAACCTCACAAGAAAATGGCTCAAGTAACCTCGAGTTAAAACCCTAAGCATGCATTAAGATCAAACATCTCAAGTGTATCATAAAATGTTCATGTATTTAAGAACCAACATCCTAAATTAACTCTTCAAGTATTAAAGCAAGGCATCAATGCATGGTAAATGTTTACATCAAAGCATGGAATTACTCACAAGATAGGGAAAAAGAAGTGACCAAGCACGTTATGTATTCTTTTGATGATGTCTATGTTATCAATCAAGAATTTATTAAAAGCTTTATCATATTTGCATATGATGGTTCAGAAGATGGAGAAGCTTTAGAAAGAGTTTCTTCAAGTTTTATGCATTTTTTGTTCAGAAAAATATTTTTTTTCCAAAACGAGATTGTCATCGTTTTGTTTGGTTAAAAGTGTTTGCTGAAAAAAAGATTATGGAGATGAGAAAAGAAGTGTTTTTTTTATTGTTTTTTGATTTGGAAAGACATGAAATCTTATGCCTACGTATCAATGAAGGATCAAAACCTCGTAGTTCGGGTACAAATAACAAAAGGGTTTATTTTGGTTGATTTTAATGAAGAAGAGACAAGTTTTATCTTAAGGAGAATACTCAACTGATCCACCACAAACATGTGGAATATGGATCTTTGCATCATAATGAGAGAAGGGATCCAACTTGAATATAGAATCAACAAGTATGCCTCATAGCTCCCTCAAGTGGAAAAGAATCAACATCATTTTCAATTGGGGTAGGAGAATTATATCTCAACAATAGAGATGACTCATGTCTAATCCATTTTGAGAAAAGGTTTTAAAAGAAAAAGCCAAGTGGCAAAAGTCTTTGAATGAATTTTGTGTTTTAATAGTCTTATGAAAAGAGTTTGATATGCTTAATATGTCTTGAAGCATTTATAAAAGAAAAGAAAGTTTTGAAAATACAATGACCTAAGTCAATTTTTTTTATCAAAGAGGTTCTAGTTAGAAAAATGGAGACATAAGGGTAAATATGAAGTAGGTGATGAGTGGAGGATGCAACACGACACACAGTGGGCATGCATATGATAATAAGTCAACCATAGTCTATTTCCTTTGATTTAAACACAAGCACAAGTATGCAAGAAGTGATCAAGGACCAAGAAACATAAGACAAATTTTAGTCATAGAGAAGAACACATGCCATGTTGTGGATTAGAATCAAAGCATAGGAGCAAAAGATATCATGGTGAGATAACACTCAAAAACATAAACCACATGAACACATAAGCCATTAAGCTATATAAGAGACAAGGTAAGGAAACCATCAAGGCATTTAGAAGTGATTCAGCAACCCACGTAACCTCACAAGAAAATGGCTCAAGTAACCTCGAGTTAAAACCCTAAGCATGCATTAAGATCAAACATCTCAAGTGTATCATAAAATGTTCATGTATTTAAGAACCAACATCCTAAATTAACTCTTCAAGTATTAAAGCAAGGCATCAATGCATGGTAAATGTTTACATCAAAGCATGGAATTACTCACAAGATAGGGAAAAAGAAGTGACCAAGCACGTTATGTATTCTTTTGATGATGTCTATGTTATCAATCAAGAATTTATTAAAAGCTTTATCATATTTGCATATGATGGTTCAGAAGATGGAGAAGCTTTAGAAAGAGTTTCTTCAAGTTTTATGCATTTTTTGTTCAGAAAAAATTTTCTTTTTCCAAAACGAGATTGTCATCGTTTTGTTTGGTTAAAAGTGTTTGCTGAAAAAAAGATTATGGAGATGAGAAAAGAAGTGTTTTTTTTTATTGTTTTTTGATTTGGAAAGACATGAAATCTTATGCCTACGTATCAATGAAGGATCAAAACCTCGTAGTTCGGGTACAAATAACAAAAGGGTTTATTTTGGTTGATTTTAATGAAGAAGAGACAAGTTTTATCTTAAGGAGAATACTCAACTGATCCACCACAAACATGTGGAATATGGATCTTTGCATCATAATGAGAGAAGGGATCCAACTTGAATATAGAATCAACAAGTATGCCTCATACCTCCCTCAAGTGGAAAAGAATCAACATCATTTTCAATTGGGGTAGGAGAATTATATCTCAACAATAGAGATGACTCATGTCTAATCCATTTTGAGAAAAGGTTTTAAAAGAAAAAGCCAAGTGGCAAAAGTCTTTGAATGAATTTTGTGTTTTAATAGTCTTATGAAAAGAGTTTGATATGCTTAATATGTCTTGAAGCATTTATAAAAGAAAAGAAAGTTTTGAAAATACAATGACCTAAGTCAATTTTTTTTATCAAAGAGGTTCTAGTTAGAAAAATGGAGACATAAGGGTAAATATGAAGTAGGTGATGAGTGGAGGATGCAACACGACACACAGTGGGCATGCATATGATAATAAGTCAACCATAGTCTATTTCCTTTGATTTAAACACAAGCACAAGTATGCAAGAAGTGATCAAGGACCAAGAAACATAAGACAAATTTTAGTCATAGAGAAGAACACATGCCATGTTGTGGATTAGAATCAAAGCATAGGAGCAAAAGATATCATGGTGAGATAACACTCAAAAACATAAACCACATGAACACATAAGCCATTAAGCTATATAAGAGACAAGGTAAGGAAACCATCAAGGCATTTAGAAGTGATTCAGCAACCCACGTAACCTCACAAGAAAATGGCTCAAGTAACCTCGAGTTAAAACCCTAAGCATGCATTAAGATCAAACATCTCAAGTGTATCATAAAATGTTCATGTATTTAAGAACCAACATCCTAAATTAACTCTTCAAGTATTAAAGCAAGGCATCAATGCATGGTAAATGTTTACATCAAAGCATGGAATTACTCACAAGATAGGGAAAAAGAAGTGACCAAGCACGTTATGTATTCTTTTGATGATGTCTATGTTATCAATCAAGAATTTATTAAAAGCTTTATCATATTTGCATATGATGGTTCAGAAGATGGAGAAGCTTTAGAAAGAGTTTCTTCAAGTTTTATGCATTTTTTGTTCAGAAAAATATTTTTTTTCCAAAACGAGATTGTCATCGTTTTGTTTGGTTAAAAGTGTTTGCTGAAAAAAAGATTATGGAGATGAGAAAAGAAGTGTTTTTTTTTATTGTTTTTTGATTTGGAAAGACATGAAATCTTATGCCTACGTATCAATGAAGGATCAAAACCTCGTAGTTCGGGTACAAATAACAAAAGGGTTTATTTTGGTTGATTTTAATGAAGAAGAGACAAGTTTTATCTTAAGGAGAATACTCAACTGATCCACCACAAACATGTGGAATATGGATCTTTGCATCATAATGAGAGAAGGGATCCAACTTGAATATAGAATCAACAAGTATGCCTCATAGCTCCCTCAAGTGGAAAAGAATCAACATCATTTTCAATTGGGGTAGGAGAATTATATCTCAACAATAGAGATGACTCATGTCTAATCCATTTTGAGAAAAGGTTTTAAAAGAAAAAGCCAAGTGGCAAAAGTCTTTGAATGAATTTTGTGTTTTAATAGTCTTATGAAAAGAGTTTGATATGCTTAATATGTCTTGAAGCATTTATAAAAGAAAAGAAAGTTTTGAAAATACAATGACCTAAGTCAATTTTTTTTATCAAAGAGGTTCTAGTTAGAAAAATGGAGACATAAGGGTAAATATGAAGTAGGTGATGAGTGGAGGATGCAACACGACACACAGTGGGCATGCATATGATAATAAGTCAACCATTGTCTATTTCCTTTGATTTAAACACAAGCACAAGTATGCAAGAAGTGATCAAGGACCAAGAAACATAAGACAAATTTTAGTCATAGAGAAGAACACATGCCATGTTGTGGATTAGAATCAAAGCATAGGAGCAAAAGATATCATGGTGAGATAACACTCAAAAACATAAACCACATGAACACATAAGCCATTAAGCTATATAAGAGACAAGGTAAGGAAACCATCAAGGCATTTAGAAGTGATTCAGCAACCCACATAACCTCACAAGAAAATGGCTCAAGTAACCTCGAGTTAAAACCCTAAGCATGCATTAAGATCAAACATCTCAAGTGTATCATAAAATGTTCATGTATTTAAGAACCAACATCCTAAATTAACTCTTCAAGTATTAAAGCAAGGCATCAATGCATGGTAAATGTTTACATCAAAGCATGGAATTACTCACAAGATAGGGAAAAAGAAGTGACCAAGCACGTTATGTATTCTTTTGATGATGTCTATGTTATCAATCAAGAATTTATTAAAAGCTTTATCATATTTGCATATGATGGTTCAGAAGATGGAGAAGCTTTAGAAATAGTTTCTTCAAGTTTTATGCATTTTTTGTTCAGAAAAATATTTTCTTTTTCCAAAACGAGATTGTCATCGTTTTGTTTGGTTAAAAGTGTTTGCTGAAAAAAAGATTATGGAGATGAGAAAAGAAGTGTTTTTTTTATTGTTTTTTGATTTGGAAAGACATGAAATCTTATGCCTACGTATCAATGAAGGATCAAAACCTCGTAGTTCGGGTACAAATAACAAAAGGGTTTATTTTGGTTGATTTTAATGAAGAAGAGACAAGTTTTATCTTAAGGAGAATACTCAACTGATCCACCACAAACATGTGGAATATGAATCTTTGCATCATAATGAGAGAATGGATCCAACTTGAATATAGAATCAACAAGTATGCCTCATAGCTCCCTCAAGTGGAAAAGAATCAACATCATTTTCAATTGGGGTAGGAGAATTATATCTCAACAATAGAGATGACTCATGTCTAATCCATTTTGAGAAAAGGTTTTAAAAGAAAAAGCCAAGTGGCAAAAGTCTTTGAATGAATTTTGTGTTTTAATAGTCTTATGAAAAGAGTTTGATATGCTTAATATGTCTTGAAGCATTTATAAAAGAAAAGAAAGTTTTGAAAATACAATGACCTAAGTCAATTTTTTTTATCAAAGAGGTTCTAGTTAGAAAAATGGAGACATAAGGGTAAATATGAAGTAGGTGATGAGTGGAGGATGCAACACGACACACAGTGGGCATGCATATGATAATAAGTCAACCATAGTCTATTTCCTTTGATTTAAACACAAGCACAAGTATGCAAGAAGTGATCAAGGACCAAGAAACATAAGACAAGTTTTAGTCATAGAGAAGAACACATGCCATGTTGTGGATTAGAATCAAAGCATAGGAGCAAAAGATATCATGGTGAGATAACACTCAAAAACATAAACCACATGAACACATAAGCCATTAAGCTATATAAGAGACAAGGTAAGGAAACCATCAAGGCATTTAGAAGTGATTCAGCAACCCACATAACCTCACAAGAAAATGGCTCAAGTAACCTCGAGTTAAAACCCTAAGCATGCATTAAGATCAAACATCTCAAGTGTATCATAAAATGTTCATGTATTTAAGAACCAACATCCTAAATTAACTCTTCAAGTATTAAAGCAAGGCATCAATGCATGGTAAATGTTTACATCAAAGCATGGAATTACTCACAAGATAGGGAAAAAGAAGTGACCAAGCACCCACATATGGACTTATAAGGAACATACAAGCACGTTATGTTTTGATCAATTATGTCATGTGTCAATACCAATCCAAAGTGATAATCCAAAACACATTAAGGCATCATCAAAAGAATACACCGATCCACAAACCAAATCATCAAGTATTATCATCACCATTCAATCAAGAAAAGTAATTAAACTCAAACCATTAAGCATAAAAAAACATGTTGCCACAAAGGAATCTAGTATCAAGACATGAACTTAATGGAAAACATTTAAACATGGCAAAACTAATTCAAATAAAGCATGTGAATAATATATATATATATATATATATATATATATATATATTTAAACATGAAAATGAAAATAAATAATCAAACAAAATAAATATTTTTGTTTTATTAATATTTGGGACTTAAATAAATAAATTAATGAAACAAGAATAAATTAAATAAAATAAAGAAAAGGAAAAGAAAGAAAAGAAAAATAATAAAGAAATGAAAAGGAGGATAAAAGGAAAAGAGAGGTCCATGGGTGTTGAACACAGGACCTAATGGTCACCACAAAACCACAAAACCAATGTGCTAAGGCCTACTAGCCTATTAACATTTCCAAACCAAAACAATAAATATTTAAAATGGGAAAAAACGCTAGATTGTTATCTTCAACCTCATGACATTCAAATTTTCAAATTATGGTTTCACTGAATATGCATCAAACAAGACATGTGGATATATCATTTTGCTCAAAATTTCACAAGGAACACAACCATGGTCTTAGTTCACATTTATATTGGCTCTAAATCATGAATTTGATCAAAAACCAGAGAAACCCTAAAACTTCAAATTTAAATTAAATCACATACATCAACAATCAATGCCCCTTTTCATGGGGCTTCAAACCACATCGTCAAAACAAACATGAGTGTAATAAGAATGAACCAAAATGATGCTTTTAAGTGGGAGAAACAAAGGGTGAACAAATTATCTAACAGAGTGAGTCTATTGCCCCTTCAAGTGCACTTCTCTCCATGAAATAATGATCCATCTAGCTTTTTTGAGTCCCCAGGAGTGTGTTTGTATGCTTGGAACTACTTGAATCCTTCTGAAACACGCCACCCAAATCAAGTTGCAGGTTGAAGAAGATGAACTTGGATATGGTGATTTAATGACCACAAATGCTTAGCTATGCATTATGAAGGTCTTATGTGGTTTGTGGATGATGTTTATAAAGGAAACTTGGAAGGAAAATGAATGAATTATGTGATTCGAAAAGAGCTTCAATGGAGTTTTTGAACTTTTTGGCTTAAAGTGAATTATGTGTAATTGATGGATATTGAGATAATGAGGTCAAGCTTTCTTATGAAGACATTTGATTTAGGTTCAGAACAAGGTTTTATCAGATACAAAGGCTTGGTAGTTGCTCATTGGATCAATTCAAACGAAAATGGCAAAATGAAGCACCACATGCTATGGCTCGATTTAAGTTTGTATGGACATTTTGAGCTCTCATTCTATGGTTGGATAACTTTCTTTTGACATCTGAACACAACTGATACCAACCTACAACTTATGTAGCAAGTTTTGACCAAAATATTTTTTCACATAATGCCAAGAATGTAGATCAGATGCAGCAGTTGGACAAGTTTTTGTCCTAATTATAGGGGTTCAAATTGCACAAAAAAGGCATCATTGTAAAGCTATCACATAAAGGAACAATTTTTGTGTTGAAAACAAGTTGGGAAAAGACTTGGAAAGTGTCCAAAATTGGCTCCAAAATCGTGCCAAGCAAAACTGACTTCAACACTTAGTAAAATTCTGGATGATGTTGCCATTGATCACTAACATGAAACCTCAACTTTTGCCTCCCATTTCTCTCAATTGGCTAGAGCTTTTTGTATCAAATTTTATACCATGATGGAGCAGGAAGTATGCTCTTTAAATGCATCCCTCAAGAATCAAGAATTATTGCTTGGATTGTTCAAAAATTGACCATAAATTCATGCGCCTGGGAAGACTAAAAACTTAGAAAATTTTCCAAGTGTTTTTAAATCTTGCAACAACTTGAAACCTCAACTTTCACCATAAATTTCTTCCACTTCAAGAAAGCTTTTGACTTCAAATTTTCATCAACTTATAGTATCAAACATCATCTTTAATTTCATCCTTTAATTATTTCAATTGGATGCTTAGATCAAACACCATGGCCTTGGAAAGTTGGTCACTTGAACATGATTTTTTGGTACTTAGGGAAATTTTCAAAACCCAAATTTTGACAAATTTTGATCTTTTCTTGATTTAACTTGATCAGATTCAATCATTTTCCACATTTTCTTGATTCTTGACTTGAGAAATCCATAGTTGACCAAATATTTTAGAAGTCAAACTTTGACTTTAAGCATTGGTTGACTTTTCGTTAGTTGAATCAAAATTCTTCAATTACCAATAAGTCAAAATTCTTCAATTACCAATAAATCAAACTTCTTGAGCCATTTGAAACATATGAATGGACCACAAAGATGTATTTGAAGCCTTTGAATCATGTTCCAAGCCATGAGATCATATTTTGGTTAAAAAGTCAACATCAAGTTGACTTTGACCAAAACCCTAATTTGGAGCACATGATGAATTGAAGCTTGATAAACTTGAATTAGTGAAAAATCAATACTTGATTATTGATGGAGAGAATATATTGATCATCATGAATGAGTGGAGGAGCTTGGGATGTTGAGGATCACACTAAACCCTGATTGATCAATCTCTTGAACTCCTTGATGCAAAACCTTAACTTGTAAACAAAGCAAGCAAGATATATTTTTGTATTTCCATGCGGTTAGCAACATACAAAAACACACATAAAAAGTGATTGATGCTATGTAAATGATGCAAATGAATGTGGGTTCTTAGGGGTAAAAATTAGGGTATGACAGGATGTATATCTCTCTTTTCCCTGAGTATTTGTATACTAGTTTGCCTTTTGAATACTCTTCTTCCACTCAAAACTTAATAATGCAATCAAATCTAACTCGTTCCTAATCGGATGAAAATGATTAATTGGGCGCATTCCCGTTCCTTCTCTAAGTATTTGGATACTAGTTGTATAGTTTGCCTTTTGTGTACTCGTATTCTTCAAGGGACTTCGATTCGATTCATATCAAATACTTTTCGCAGTAAAATTGGATGAAAAAGTACTAGTTGGATGTATATCTCTCTTTCCCCTGAGTATTTGGATACTAGTTGTATAAATTTCGTTTCAAATACTCTTCTTCCACATAAAAATAACTTTAACTCATCAAACATAATTTTTTCGCCTCAGTGCGACAAGCAAAAATTTCATAAATGAATAGTGTTTTATCCATTCCGACGCGATATACAAACAAACGCTTCAGCCTCCCATGCGTGAGTAACAAGTAGTGTTTAAATGCTCGAATGTGATCATAACATGATCCATTGCGACGCAACATACAAAAACAATGCTTAGACCTCCCATGCGCGAGAAACAAGCATTGTTTAACCGCTTGAATGTGACCTATACATCGTTCACTAAAACCATCCAACCACTTTTTTTGCTATAAAGTACTACTTAGCTTTGAGTTCCCTGGCGCACTTGGGGGTACGTAAGATAAATATGCAACATCTTGTCAAGCGCCATAATAAAAAAAATCTATTGTTCTGGCATAGAAATACGTAGCTTTGAGTTCCTCATCACACTTGGGGATACATAGAAACGAGACCCAACATCTCGTATAACACCCTCTTAAAACAATTATTTATAGTTTTTTCTCTCTTGTAAATATCCCACAATAATTAAAAGAAATCATAAACATATTACGCTAACACTCTTATTCGCGAAGCTGACTAAATGGTTCTCGTTGAGTACAATAGAGGTGCAGGGTGCTGATACCTTCCCCACGCATAATTGAATCCCAAACTTGAATTTGGTTGAGATGACCTTTTTTTTTCTCTTGGGGTTTTATCAATGTTTTCCATTAAAAAATAATCTTCGTTGGCGACACTTGTTGATTTTGAGTGTTTTCTCGCTCGGGTATTTTTCATGTTGCGACAGTAATCATAATCACTACTATTATGGAAGAGGAAGGAGCACAGATGGAAAAGGTCAAGCCGGCAAAATTTTACAATTGGTAACAAACCTACATGTCAATTGTCTAACAAGTATGGTCACTTTGTTTTTGATTGTTGGCACAGATTTGATGAGAATTTTGACCCTACTCATAACAAGCCTCAAGCTTAAAGCTCTGTTGACAATGCTTTAAATGGTTCTCAAAGCAGCAAATCACAAGAAACATCAGCTCCATAAGCAACAACCTATTTGGCTCATCTTAATTCATTGCCAATCCTTCAAGAGTTGGAGTAACAACCCTGGTTTGAAGACTCAGGTGCCTTTCATCATATAAGATCTAGCAGTAGAAATTTGAAGCATGTTAATTCTTGTACAAGGTCAAATAAATTAGTAATTGGTAGTGGACATAGTCTAGAGGTCAAAATAGTTGGTCACTCTCAAATTTATTTTAACATTGTGTCAAATCATGTGCTCAATCTAACTGATATACTACATGTCCCTACTATTATTAGGAACTTGATATCTGTTTCAAAATTTGTGAGTGATAGAAATGTATACTTTGAGTTTCACTCTAACAAATGTTTCATTAGATCTTAGGCATTTAATGTGGTTCTACTTGAGGGCTTCCTAGATGAAAATGGCTTGTATTGCTTCACCAGCCTTGCTTTGGAACCTTTAAGCAGTTACTTGAGCCACAAGTCTCACAGTGCTTTTCCAATAGCCAATACTACTCTAGCTTCTAATGTTAAACATAATGTTCAAACTATAAAGTCTAATAGTGTCTGGTTCACATGGCATGCTAGACTAGGTCATGCCAATACTAGGGCTCTAAAGAGCATAACTCAACTTTGTAACATTCCTATAAGCAATAAAATTATTTCTGATTTTTGAAATTCATGTTGTGTCGGTAAATCTCACAAGTTATTTTCTCCTCTATCCGTTGCCACTTACACACATTTATTTGAGCTAGTTTACACAAATCTATGAGGACTCTTACCATCACCATCAAGTGGTGGTTACAACTATTATCTTGCATTTTTGTATGCCTTTTCTAGGTACTCTCAGATATATCTCCTAAAGTAGAAAAGTGATTCCACTACTACTTTCAATTTGTTTCATAGCTATGTCCAAATATAGTTTCAAACAAAGATCAAAGCCATTCAATCTGACTTTGGCAGAGAATTCAGTCCCGCCACTAAGTTACTTCAGGAACAAGATATCTTTCATATGTTAAGATGCCCCTATATTTCTCATCAAAATGGGACAATTGAGAGAAATAATTATAAAATAATTGAAATGGGGCTAAGACTTCTTAATCATGTTGCTCTACCTCTCAATGAAAATCTTTGAGTGTGCATGCTTTCATCACTTGAGACATACAACAAGCAAAAATTGGACCTCATAAGCACTAGGTGTGTATACTTAGTGGTGTCTATAACACATAAGGGTCACAGGTGTATGAATATGGATGGAAGAATCTTCATCTCTAAAGATGTGGTGTTCAATGAAAATGAATTCCCTTTCAAGAATGGCTTCCAAAGTGAAAATCACTTAGCTACCACTTCACAAACTCACCTAGCTTAGTTTCCTCAAGCACACTTCCAAAGCTCATTTCTACCTACCACAAGACCCAATACCTCAGATACTTAAGTCATATATCAGACCCCTGCAACAAACAAAAATAATGTACCAATCCACTACTTAAATTCATCTCCTCATCAAGCAACTTTATTCATGTGTCTCTACATGACCTAATAACACACAGTTCAAGCACATTTCTTTCCTCACCAAGTAACTCAACTCATGTGTTTGCAAAAATTTATGTCTTCACTCATTTACCACCAACAACCTGATAATGGCAGTGCTAGGTCAATTGATCTCATATCTCTCGATGACCTCACACATCAGTCACCATCACTACAATCCTCTGAGCCAAACCTATACTCTTATAATCTATCAAGATCCAGAAACTCATTATCCCTTTCTCATCATAACCAAGCCACACAAGCACCTCTTATGCATAATAATCACCCAATGCTCTTGCATGGCAAAACTGGACACTCTAATGATCATCCAATTATCATACACACTGAACCTAGATTCGTTAAACAAGCATTGTATCAAACTCATTGGTTTGAAGCTATGCAATTTGAATATAACTTTATGCAGAATAAGACACGGGAACTCACAACTCTACTAAATCGAAAAATAATTGGCTACAAACGGGATTTCAAGATCCAAGAAAACCATGATGGGAGTGTAAACAAGTATAAAACACACTTATTTTCCAAATGATTTCATCAACAACAATGCTTCAATTTCCATGAAACTTTTTCCCCAGTGGTGAAGCCAGCAACAATTCGAGTAATTGTGACACTAGCTCTCATGTACAACTGGGAAGTCCAATAAGTTAATATCAACAATGCATTCCTCAATGGAGATTTTCAAGAGAAGGTGTACATGCAACAACCCCTGGCTTCGAGGATTCAAATTTATAGCTAGTCTACAAGCTCAGCAAAGCCATATATGGCCTCAAGCAAGCTCCACGTTCATGTTATGAAAAACAACATCAAGCATTGATGCACTTTGGTTTTAACTCAAGTAAATGTGACTATTCTCTATTCATTCACAATCATCACAAAGTCACATTATATGCACTTGTCTATGTAGACGATATCCTTATATTAGGTTCTTCCTTTAAACTCATACATGAGCTTATTGACAAACTTCACACGAAGTTTGCAATCAAGAAACTAGAAGTGCATCAATACTTTCTTGGCATCCAAGTTCATCATCAGGCCAATGGAACTCTACTTCTTACACAAACCAAATATATTCATGAATTATTGTCCAAAGCCAATATAGTGGAAACAAATGGCATGGCTACTCCCATGTTCATTCAATGTAAACTAAGTGTCGCGCGATTTTCGAGGTCACCCCAACATGTGAACTTTTAACTTATCCCAAAAAAAAGGAAGGGAAAAATCTAAATAAACTCGTGAGTGTGCAATGTAAAACAATGCAATAAGAGATCGGGAATCGGAGGTTGGTTTTACTAAGGGACGGTACTAACACCCTAAGTATCTATAGTATCCTATAGGAACCTCTTGTGTATATTTGTGTTAATATTGATTAAGTCGTCTGCTGTGTATTGGGGATTTGTTGGCTGTTTTGAGTGAGTGATAAGAGTGAGAAATGTTTTTTTTTTTTTAGGGTATGTTGAAATAAACTAAGACAAAGGTGTAGGAACCTAAAGGTTTTACTTATTATTGTGTTCGCTAAGATCTCACAATCTTATGACTACATATTCTCAAAAGGAAGTTCAGAAATCATAGCGTTCGTAGTCCCACCTACTAATGGGTGAAATTGGTTTGTGGGTTTGAGAGAAGAGACAAGTTGTCATCTTAAGGGAGATATCTCACTTATTCACCACAAACATTTTGAGAAAGAAAATAATAAGGAAAGAAGTTTTAAACTTGGATGTAGAAAATCCAAAGTAATGTCACATCTTACTTTAAATGAGTCTTTGCTTACTAAGAGAATGACCTTGACTTGGATATAAAATCAATAAGTGTGTCACTTACGTCACTTAAATGAAAGAAGTGTTTTTGTACCACGTAAAAGTATGTCCAAAACCTGCAAAGACATAAGAGTACATTGTCTTGTGGTTTTTTTAGTGTGTTGAGTGAGTGTTTGTGGCCGTCGGTGTCGTTTGGTATTGGGAGATATTATTGATGCTTATCGTTTGGTTCCAAAGTTTCCACACAGCACCATCGCTTCAATTTTTCTCCCATATGCTGTGCTACTTTCTTTTCTTCAATCATTTTACTAGCATCTTGCATCTAGTATTTAAATACATATTTAAGAGAGGAAAGTCCCATGCTTCTGTATTCATCAAACCAAATTATCAAACACCCTTTTGCTCTTGAACCAAATGAAGCCTTCCATTTTCTTGTTACTTATCTCTTGCTATTTATACCTTCATCTCTTTACCTTAACCTCAATGTTCTTTGACCCAAACAAAACTGTCACAATGGCTCTAGGAAACCAAACCGATCATTTGGCATTACTCCAATTCAAGCAGTTGATAACTAGTGATCCATATGGTATCTTAGATTCTTGGAACAGTTCAACCCACTTTTGCAAATGGCATGGAATCAAATGTAGTCCCAAGCATCAAAGAGTAACAACCTTGATGTTACAAGAACACAATTTGCATGGATCCATATCTCCATATATTGGCAATCTCTCTCATATCAGATTCCTCAATCTTGCAAACAACAGCTTCAACGGAAACATCCCACAAGAATTCGGTCGTTTGTCACGATTAAGGTTTCTCCTTCTACTCAACAACTCGTTGGGTGGAGAATTTCCTATGAACTTGACAAAGTGCTCTGAGCTCAAAATAATAGACTTAGGACAAAACAATCTTATTGGAAAAATACCTAGTCAAATTGGTTCTCTTCGAAAGCTTCAAACTATTTATATTGATAGAAACAATTTTTCTGGAAAAATCCCACCATCCGTAAGGAATCTGTCATCCCTTATTACTTTTGGGACTGGCTATAATAACTTGAAGGGAAATCTTCCACAAGAAATGTGCTACCTAAAACAGTTGAAGAGTTTATCAATACATGGCAACAAATTTTCTGGTACACTTCCTTCTTGTCTTTATAATATCTCATCTCTTACTCAGATTTCAGTTGCAGAGAATAACTTTACTGGCTCTCTTCCATCCAATATGTTCCACACCCTTTTCAATCTTCAATTTTTTGGCATTGGAGTGAATCAAATCTCAGGTTTAATCCCTATTTCCATTTCAAATGCTTCTACTTTGGAAACATTAGATATAAGTCGAAACCATTTTGTCGGACAAGTTCCAAATCTAGGGAGGATACAAAGTCTTCAGTGGATGAGTTTGACTCTCAACAATATCGGCGACAATTCAACAAACGATTTGGATTTTTTAAAATCATTGACAAACTCTAGTAATTTGGAAACACTCTCTTTATCCTCTAATAATTTTGGAGGTAGTTTGGAAAATTCTATAGGAAATTTATCCACCGTACTTAGTCAATTTTATATTGGAGGTAACCAAATATATGGACAAATTCCTATAGAATTAGGAAATCTAATTAACTTGCGTGGTTTAGGCATGGAAGTCAACTATTTGGAAGGAACAATTCCAACTACTTTTGGGAAGTTTGGAAAGATACAGAATCTAATATTGGGTGGAAACAGGTTATCAGGGGATATACCAGCATCCATAGGCAATCTCAGTCAGCTGTATCATTTGGGACTAGATGAAAACATGTTAGAAGGATATATTCCTCCAAGTATTGGAAATTGTCAAATGTTGCAATACATAAGTCTTTCACAAAACAACCTGACAGGAGCCATACCACCAGAGATTTTTAGTATTCCATCTTTAACAAATTTATTGGATTTGTCAAAAAACTCACTGACTGGTAGCTTACCGAAAGAAGTGGGCATGCTAAAAAATATCAATAACCTAGATATCTCTGAGAACCATTTGTCCGGTGACATTCCTGAAACTGTAGGTGAATGTTTAACCTTAGAAAGCCTTCAATTGCAAGGAAACTCCTTCAATGGAACAATACCATCTTCTTTGGCTTCTCTCAAAGGTCTTCGATATTTAGACCTTTCAAGTAATCATTTGTATGGACCAATTCCTGAGGTTATGCAGAATATCTCCAGCTTAGAATACTTGAATGTTTCTTTTAACATGTTGGAAGGTGAGGTGCCAACAGATGGTGTCTTTGGAAATGCAACCCAAATAGCATTGATTGGAAACAATAAACTTTGTGGAGGTATTTCAAAACTGCATCTACCACCATGCCCCATCAAGAGTAAGAAGCACACAAAACACCATAATTTCAGGTTGGTAACAGTGATAGTTAGTGTGGTTTCTTTTCTTATGCTGTCATTTATTATAACTATCTACTTCATGAAGAAAAGAAACAAAAAACAACCATTTGATTCACCAACAATTGACCACCTGGCTAAGGTTTCGTACCAAGAATTATATCAAGGAACAGATGGATTCTCGACTAGAAACTTGATCGGATCAGGAAGTTTTGGTTCTGTGTACAAAGGAAATCTTGTGTCAGAAGATAATGTTGTTGCCGTAAAGGTCTTGAACCTCCAAAAGAAAGGAGCACCCAAGAGTTTCATCATTGAATGTAATGTACTCAAAAACATTAGACACCGGAACTTAGTTAAGATTTTAACCTGCTGTTCTGGTACAGATTACAAGAATCAAGAATTTAAAGCTCTAGTTTTTGAGTACATGAAAAATGGAAGCTTAGAACAGTGGTTGCATCCTGAGATTTTGAATGCAGAGCATCCGATAACATTGGACCTTGGTCAAAGATTAAACATCATTATCGATGTTGCTTCTGCATTACATTATCTTCATCAAGAATGTGAGCAATCAGTCATTCATTGTGATTTAAAGCCAAGCAATGTCCTTCTTGATGATGACATGGTTGCTCATGTGGGTGATTTTGGCATAGCAAGACTTGTCTTAACCATTGATGGTAAATCTCATTCAAATACTAGCACAATTGGAATAAAAGGAACCGTTGGCTATGCTCCTCCAGGTATGTTTTAAATCCTTAATTCTTCCATTGTTTCTTTAAATTCTCCTATGCTTTTGTGTAGACGAAATATTTGACCAGTGACATGGTATTAACATATTTTGCTTCATGTTATAGAGTATGGTATGGGTTCAGAAGCGTCTACATGTGGTGACATGTTTAGCTTTGGAATTCTTATGCTGGAAATGCTTACGGGTAAAAGACCGACTAGTGAAGTTTTGGAAGATGGTCAAAATCTGCATGAATTTGTTGCAATTTCATTTCCTGATAACCTTATAAAGATTTTGGATATAAATCTTGTGCCAAGAGATGCAGAAGCAGAAATACAAGATCGAAATCATGACAATCTCCTTCGAACTTTAGATGGGTGCATAGTTTCACTCTTTAGGATTGGACTTATTTGCTCAATGGAATCACCAAATGAAAGAATGAGTATTGTGGAAGTCACTAGAGAGCTTAGCTTAATCAAAAAGGCCTTTTTGACTGGTGAGATAATTGAGATTTTTTATGCTCAAGTTGAATCATAAATAACTCATTAATTGTTTATATCATCTTATACTAAATTGTAAAGGTAATAACATGTTTATTTTTAATTTGAATTTCAGGTGTTAGGCACACATAATGTGATATTCAAGCTAAACTAAATTTGTAAGATCATTTGTGAAAAGAAAAGTGTATTCAGCTTGATGCAGTGTTGTTAAGAAACTGAAGTGTCTCGCTGTTAACACGTGTGACAGTGTTTATTTTACTAATATGCTATTTAGTGAATTTGGTTAGCAATTTTTATTATGAATAATTGTGCTCAATGTACATTTTCTTGCAACCTATACATTTGTAAGTAATGTTGTATTGCTTTTCAATTCAATAAAATGAGAACTGAAACTTCTCTTATATTTATCTTCCTTCGTGCCATTGTAAGTGTGAACACTGCATATTCCAAGTTTTTGTTTTGATCAACGAGCAAGTAGTTTGGTAGTTCTGCATATAGCAATATTGAAATGTGAAGTATCTTAGCTCTATTGCGAGTGTGGAGGATTCGATATCGAGATATTCAGGTGGATCCATTTTATCTTGCGACTCCACCAGCGATTCAGACATGACTCATGGAAATTCAAGAATTAAGAAAGCTTTGGAGGAAGTTCTAGTGAAAGTGTGGTAATCTATTAAATAGTTGGGATTGAAGGAGATGAAGACGATAAAATTTTCAAAGGTTTAGTAAAAAACATGGGAGCTAGAGACATAAAGGAATTCGAGGAATCAAAGGAGGTTGCGATTAGAATTCCATGAATATAATTACATTCAATATACGTGGGAGTGGTAATTCTGTTAAACGGGACATACTAAAACTTTTATTATCTAAAAGGTACGTTGATATTTGTCTGCTCCAAGAGACGAAGAGTAAAAATACAGAGGGGAAGCTTGTTCATAATCTATGGGGAATGATGGGTGTGATTGATCTGCATCAAACGCTATTGGTCAATCTGGTGGGATTCTCACAATTTGGAGGAAAGATTGTATTGAACCAATTTTCAGTTTCAAAGGAATTGGTTTTTTGGGTTTGTTTGTGGCTTGGAGTAACATGTATTTCTATATTGTTAATGTTATTCTCCGTGCGCATTGTCTGAGAAGAGGAAATTGTTAGCGGAACTGTTCGACGTGAAATCAAAATTCCCAATTGGTGAGTGGATATTTGGAGGGGATTTTAATGTTATAAAATCTTCTGAAGAGAGGAGAGGCAGAGGCTAAAACTCGAAGGTGGAAATGGAGGAATTCAACATGTTTTTAGATGCCATTGAATTGGTGGATTTTTCAGCTACTAGTAACAAATTCATATTATTTTTTTCTTTTGTTCTATTTTATTGTTCTATTTTATTTTTAATACTTAAAACCTTTTAAAATTCAATAAAAATACTTTTCTATTATTTTCACATCTTATTTTATTTTTTATATTTTATTTTGAATTTTTAACTTAATGTGTTTTGTTTGACCTATTTTGTAACATGTCTTTAATTCTTGCTATTTTTTTTTTTACTCTTGATCCAATTTTTCATATACACTTCGACACACACATATAAAGTATTTGGGTGCTAGTTTGGGGCTTGGTGGTCATGTCTTGATTGTTTTTCATTTGACTTTGTTTGACCTTTGACATGTGCTCGATAAATTGCTTGCTTGCCCCTGTTTGATTCAGTTATTAATGATATCTTGCCATTCTTTTTGTGATCTTTTGCACATTGATTCTTAATGGACTTAACTTGGGTTTGAACATTTATTTGAATTTTATTTGATCATGTTTCTATTTTTGGATGTTGTATCAAGTTCTTGTTGATTTTATCATGTGCTTGTGCATATCTTGACCTAGTCTTGTGAGGTTGCTTCTTGTATGATTCTATGGATGTTTGATGAGTCTTGTATGCTCTTGATGATATGTTAGAAGTTCTGGTTTCCATGATTAGGGGTCCATTGCATGATCACTTCATCTCATATGCTTCACATGATCTTTTGTTCCTTTTAGGAGTTGATTTGTGAGGTGTTTTTGCTTGACTTTTGTACTCCAACTTGAGTTTGACCCTTCTTGATTTTGCTTGTTGATTTGATTTTGAATATGATGAATATCATGTGAGCTTGTTTCTGAACTTGATTAGTTAATGCTTGATCACTTGTGTTCTTGTTGAATGTTTCCTTTCTTTGAGAGTAACTTTGACATTTGAGTTTGTTCTTGAGTTTTTGCTTTGGATTCAACTGTGATGTTTCATTTTTGTGTTAATGAATGAATGTTTAACTTGATAACCATGTTCATGCTACTTCCCCACTTTGTTTCTCATCTCATTTGACCTTTCTTCACTTTGTTTTGTGATTGATATTACTTTCTTTGAGATGTTTAAGTCATTCAAATGTGTGTGAGCATTTTCCTTGTCATTGTGTTTTGTTTTCCAATCTTTTGACTTGGTTTGGCATGGGAATGTTTCTTTGATGCTTTAACATGATGTTGATGTGTTCCTTTGTATGATCAATGCTTGCTTGTGTGTTGGTTTGATTTCATTTTGCTACATTGTTTGTTCATCTTGTTTGCATTTTCTTCATTATCCTTTCTTCTCTTTCATCTCTCGTGACTTGTTTAAATCTTGCTTTTGTTTTTATCTGTGATTGATTAGTAATGTATTTACTTATGTTTGCTCACATGATCCCTTAAGATTCCTAGTCCCTCTGTTTAAGGTGAGAGTAGGAGAGACATTAGACTTTCAATCCTTTGGATGATAACAATTAGGATAGCCCCTCTTTAACCTCAACTCTAGGTCCACTATTGTATGATAACATTAGGTAGACTTCCCTTTCATCCTAACCTTAGGACCATTTTATATGATAACATTAGGGTTTTTAGTTCCCCTTTAGTGTTTTCCTGTGTCTTCTCTTCTCATCTCAAACTTCTCTAAGACACTTAATAAAGAATGACGAACGTTGTACGCTACGAGCCTTAAGTACATGGGGAATGATGAGTGAGGGGTTTCTCCTAACTTGTCTAGAGTGTGTAGTATATGCCCTTTGGGCGATATGCGACGCATTCGTTCTTATGTCATAGTCTTTAGTGCAACGTGAGTCTCAAACTAACTCAATCCACTTCATTAAAAATAACAAACTAAATTTAAACCTTTTTATCCTTCGGGATTGTTCCTCAAATCATTTTTAGAAAAAGAGTATGTTACTTTTCCGTTCTACCGCAAACAAGCATCGACCCTAACTGTTGGAATGAAAACTTAACATCATTCATAAAAAAACATTTAACCAACCAGTGGTTTAGTTTACCCGAACTATGTTTGCTCTGATTTCTCATATGAGATGAAGATACGTAGGCACAAGACGACAATGTCACGGCGAGCAACCTTACCCCCATCACCCGTAGTTTTCCGAACTACGTTGACTGTGACTTTTCTATTGCACGAGGGAATACACAGGCATAGGAAGACGATATCCTATCGAGTCTCTTTCTTCTTTTCCACCCCCATTTAACAGTAGCTTTTAGATAACACACACCCTTTGATTAGACAACAAGCATGGATTCCATTGAGTGACGTGAGGGGTGCTTATACTTTCCCCTTGCGTAACCGTTTCGAACCCAAGATTTGGCTGCGACGAATTTGTCTTCTCCCTTTTCTTTTAGGTTTTCTTCGACCGTTTCCTTTCTCTCTCTTTGGGATAAATAACGTTCGGTGGTGACTCTTCTGTTTATTTCCACCGGCCCTTTTAGCAGCGTGCGACATCGGGTAATCACCAAAAACATATATCATAAAGAAGCACAAAGATCCCCCTGAAATGAGCAACTCTAAAAAGATAATCAAATGAAAGAGCACTTCCCAGATTAACCTTTTGTAGGAGTAAATGAATCTTTTTGTTCAAAAGAACTAGTTTATCTGTCAGAAGTTTCTTGAACTTAGCGCATATTAACTTCTGATGAGTTTTACTTTTGATCAATTGAATAAACTTGAATTACCTTTGAAGTCTTTTCTCCCTCAATATGATTAGAACTTTTAAGAAGCTAGCATATCTTTAGAGTTTGGGCTTCATACATTCTGTTCTGATTTTTTAGGTATTGCTGATATATAGTAAATATTTCCTGAAAACAAAACAACTAACATAATTTCCTTTTAAACAAGGGTTAATGCAAATACTTGGAATGTTTGTTTTTGATTCAAGAGGAATTAGGTATATCAAAATCAATACTTTCTCCCCATTTTTGTTAGCAATCAAAAAGAAAATATGCAATGATATGCAACGGATGCAACAAAAGGATACTATTCATTGATTAACGGAAATAACGTCAGATGCGTAAAAGTACATAAGCAATGAGCAAAACAAGATAACCACTTAAACAACTAAATAAACGACAGACAGACAAACAAGATGGTTAACCAAACATATAAACCGAGAGAACAAATTCTGATACACCAACAAGAACACCCGCCCATCAAGTATAAAAAATCCCGCACCTTATCAACTATTTCACATATTTCTTCAATCGCAACATTCTTTGGTCCAAGTCTTTTGGCTAATCCAATGATTTTATCCTTGAAGAACAACTTAGACAAAATTCTTCCATAAGGAATGAAAGACTTATACTGATTTCTGGAAACTTCAATAGAATACCTCAGATGATTGAAGTTAGTTTGAGGTAGGTTGACCTGAACGTTGTACATCAGAAAGTAGATAAAGAGTCTGTCATCATGAGACAGAGCCTCTTTGGCCACTCCTCGGGGTTGAAAGTTTGTTAGTAGGAGTTGAAACCACATTTTAGCAGTGGGAATGAGCCCTTCAGGATTGTAAGGTTCATATCTGCGAGGAGAAACATCATGAATGTCAATGAGTTCTTCAACAAAGGAGTAGTCCCACCTACTAATGGGTGGAATTGTTTTGTTGGGTTTGAGAGAAGAGACAAGTTGTCATCTTAAGGGAGATATCTCACCTATTCACCACAAACATTTTGAGAAAGAAGATAATAAGGAAAGAAGCTTTAAACTTGGATGTAGAAAATCCAGAGTAATTCCACATCTTCCTTTAAATGAGTCTTTGCTTACTAAGAGAAGGACCTTGACTTGGATATAAAATCAACAAGTGTGCCACTTACATCACTTAAATGAAAGAAGTGTTTTTGTACCATAATAAGAGAAGGACTCCGACTTGGATTTTGAATTAAGAAGTTTGCCACTTACATCACTTAAATGGGAAAAGGTTTGTAATGTTTGATTTATGTTGTGTGAAATAGAAAAGACATATCTTATATATAGATGATTCATGCCTCATCTCTGGGGGAGAGTTTTATATTTGAAGTCAAAGGTTGGCTAGGCTTTGACTTGAAGTTTGAGGTTTGAAGCCAAAGGTTGGCTAGGTTTTGACTTTAAGTTGAAGTTGAAAACTTCAAGGGGAATCCTAATGTTTTTTGAAGTTGAGAACCTCAAAGGGGATCCTAGGGTTTTAATTGAGTTATAGTTTGAAGAGGATCCTAAAATTTGAACTGAGTCTAAACTTAAGGATGAGTATTGAAATGCAACAGTTGTATGAATGCATATGTGTCGCTTGCGCGAAAATAAGGTGCCGGCATGACAGAAGAGTCGCCACCTTTCGTTATTTATCCCTCAGAGTGGGAAAGGAAACGATCGGGAAAACCTGACGAAAAAGGGCAAGACAAGGTCATCGCAACCATTGTCTGGGTTCAGGAGTCGGTTACGCAAGGGGAAGGTATTAGCACCCCTCACGTCCGTCTTACTCGACGGGATCCTCGCTTGTTTGTTTACTTGGACGGGTTGGTTATAATCTATCTACCTATCAAGGCTGGCTGAAAAAGAAAAGAAAAATGACTCGGCAAAGCGTCACACTTTATGCCTACGTATTCTCATCAGAGAATGAGAAATCAGAGTCAACGTAGTTCGGCCTACGAATTATGGGGGAAGGTTGAAGGTTGCTCGCTAGGACGTCGCATCCTATGCCTACGTACTTCCACACTGTATGGAAGATCAGAGCAAACGTAGTTCGGGACACTACGGTTTATTTCCTGTTTTTACGAAAGAAGTGTTTTTTATTGTGTTTGCGATTTCAACCGCACTAGAGACTATGACCTGAGAGTGAATGCGTCGCATGTCACCCAAAGGGTACCATACTAAACATCCAGACTGTGGAAAAGAAACTCTCCCATAATCCTTTCTCAGATAGCTTAAGGCTCGTAACGTACGAAAGAAATCATTCATGATTACTGTATCTTAAACTGTTTTGAGATGAGAAGAGAACAGGCCCAACTAGGAGGGAGACTATCGAGTCCTACTGTTATCATGCCATGGATTCATCCTATGGTTGAGGTTTGAACAGGGAACTCCTAGATGTTGTCATGCATAGGTTTCAACCTAAAAGTCTATCATCAAATCCTCATCAGAGGAAATGAGAGTCCTAAGGGATCATGTCAATGATACACCAAAACAGACAAAAGCACCAGCTTTAACAGTAAAATGCATGCAATGCAAGTGAGGGAGGAAATGTGTGTGGGGCTTCAGCCTCCACAAGCTCGTCTCGACCTCAAGCCAGTCATGAAATAACAGTAATCATACTAAAAAATAAACAACATGCTATCAAGCAATAGACAGTAAACTGCAATCATACAGACAAAAGAAATGAAATGCTATCAAGCAAAATAAACACATGGGCAAGGGAGCTGGGCTCTACCGAATACCCGCAAGCAAAGCCAAGCAGTAAAAAATACAAGCAGAGGGAGCAACTCAACCTCTAATGCAGTCATGCTCTTAAACTGAACTTATTCTAGATGGACTTATTCTAATGCAACAGACAAATCAAACAAAACACACAATACAAAAAAGAAAAACAGAAGAAAGCTTCAGCTCTTCCAGCAGCTACTCAGTCTTCAGACTTCAGAGATCACTTGCTTTCCAGGTATCAACCCTACAACATGAGTATCAACTCACCTTCTCCCTTAAGCTTCAGCTTCTTTGATCAGTTCCACCTTCAGGCTTCACTATCTTCAGGGATCTTCAAGCATCAACTTGATCTTCACAAAGTCTTCAGACTTCAACAATCTTCAAGGAATCATCCTCTTCAAGGCTTCAGCTTCTATCTTCAATGTCTCAAATGCTCCAGCAAACAAGATTCAGTCAACCAGATGAGGTGAGGATGTTACAGTGCTCACTGACCTCCAAAGGATGCCATTGAGGACTTAACATCAAAGGGAAAGGCTCTCTCAAAGTTCTACCTCAGAGGGCAAGGTCACTAATCCCTCCAAAGGAGAGAGGTGAATACCCTTAAGGGACTTTATGTCACAGAGAAGGAAGGAGGTGAACAAGACACTCCTTGTTTATTGAATAAAAGCATTCTATCTAAGGCTCTACCTATGCACTTATGATCCTATAAACAAAACAACAAAAGCTATCTAAAATCCTCTGCAAGGTCTTCAAAGCTTCAATGATGATCCACAAGGTCTTCAACTCAATCTTCAAAGCTCACACACTCAAAGGAGAAGAAAAAACAAACACAACAATACAAATTATGCCTTTAAGCAACACATATACTACCCATACATTCAAAAATCAATGAAAAATACTAAAACACCATACAATATTCTAGTAAAATTCTAGGGGATTCTATACATACTTACCCTTAACCCATATATTCCCCATACACTAATTTGGCCTATAAACCCCAAAACAAAATGGTTCAAGTCTATTTATACAACCTAAAACCCTAATTTGAGCACCTAAATGTCAAACAATCAAACTACATCAAATTTTAATCTACAAATTGAGAATTAAATTCTACATGACCTATGATTCAATATCTAACTATGCCAAAAATAATGGCTCAAAAATCCTAAGGGAAAGTCCTGAAAGAAATTATACAAAATCAAGTATCAACTAAATCAATTAAAAAAACCTATTTACAAAAATAATATGCAAAAAATGTTAAACTAAAAATAAAATGGAATTTTATTTTTATTAATTTTCTAGACAAAATCATGAATATGTGAAAAAAAGAAGAATTTTTCTATTTTCTATGATTTTTTTGAATATGCAAGAAAATATTAAAATGAGAAAATAAAAGAATGGAATTAAAAGGGATGGGGGGTATCAAAAGTAATGCGCCCCAGTTCATTTAGATCATTGGGCCAGGAAAGGGTGGTGTGGATATCAACTTCATTAAGCCCACCTGCGCTCAGAAAATGAAGAGAAAAATTACAAGAAAAATAAAATGGACGCGGTGTGAATAGCAACCCATGTTAGTTCATTTTTTGATTGGGCCCGTGGAGGAGGTGTGGATAGCACTGAATTGCTGAGCCCAGGATTCACAACTTAATAGAACGCTGCGTTTTGGCCTTAACATTCCCTCCGTTTTTGAAATTGAATTGGAGCCGTGGGATTAACTGAATTAGTCAAAGATCTGGGACCATCCAACGGTGGGACTTCATCGTCTCCAAACAAACCCTAGGGTTTTCAGAAAACCCTAATCCCATGCCAGAATTTCCACTCGATCGTTCTCAATGATGGCTTGATGAAATCAAGAAATTCCAAAAGCAAAAATGCACTATTGATTACCACGAACACAACCATACAAGTAGCTTGCTCTGAAACTCCTTAAATCATCCTAACAGAACACACAAATGCTTGGGTTCCACCATGATTCTCTGAGATCAAACCTAGTAAAGCTTCAATCTAATGATGTAAATCTGTCCTCCATGTTACCCTAACCAAACTACACAATACCATATCCATTAATGCACACTAAACAACTTGCTATCAATCTTGCAAGAAATGGTACCCTGCCACGAAACCTCATGAATCTTCCTCTAATTCTCAGAAAATCTTCCTCTAACCTAGCATGTTGATCTTACACCTAGGATTCTAACAGAATGTACATAATTATGGACCTATAGATCAAGATACCAACCTGTCAAACTTCAATGGCGAGTGGTGTTAGAGCCTGATCTAGCACTTGAAATCCTCTCCAAATCTTCCTCCCAAGATGAACACCTTTCTGTTTGCAAGAGTTGAGGTGGATGAAGCTTGTAGAAGAAGGAATTGAATCTTGCTTGATCTTGAATAAATCCAACAATGGCACTTTCTCTCTCACTCTCTCCAATGAACACAGCAACTTTCACCAACCTTTTCCTCATTGTGATTCATCCTTCTTATAACAATCAAAAGAATAATCTAGAACTTCCTAGAATGAGCTAGAAAGTTATAGAATTTCTCATGAAATGATACATTACCTAACTCTTATCTCATGCCTTAAGCTTGTCAAATTGACTTTAAAATCTCCTCACAAGAGATATTGAGAAAGAATGAGTGAAAAACATGCACTTCCTTGCCTTTGGTGAAGTTTTGTCAAGTTGCCTTATGATTCAAGTAACAACATTACAAAGTAACCTTCATTTTTGAGCTTCAAATCAAAATTCTGTTTAAACCAAAGTTTTTAGAATGTCATTTACATTCAAAATGGTATATTGGATGACCTATTTTGGACTCATAGATCTCCCAAACCAAATTTCAACTTGACTTGAATTAACTTATATGCCTTTTTTAGTTCATTTTTACCCAATCTTGTAAATCCTTGCTACAAGCTTTTTCAATAACTCATGACCACTTTTCTAGACTTAAAATCCCATTTTGAACAACTTTCATGTTTTGAGTTTTTCCATTTGAGGCTTGGAAATAGGAGATATGGCCTTTGCTTAAAATGACCTATAACTGCCAAATGACCAAAATACCCCTGTCTTGTTCAAACCATAAGTTGAGTTCTACAAATCCTATCAAGGACTTATAGTACTCTCTAGAAAGCTAAGAAGATTCCCTTCAACATTCATGTTGACCAATAAATCATAGGAATCATCCTACTAGGGCAAAAGTTGTCTGCAAGTTGGGTGACTTCCAAGGACCCAGATTCACACACCTCTGCTGACCTGTAATTTGTCAAAACCATAACTTGAGCTCTGCAACTCCTATCAAGGACTTCCACCACTCAAATTAAAGCTAAGAACAAGCTCTACAACATTCATGTTGTGGGGAAGATGAGATATCAATCACATCTTGAGCTAAAACTGCCTGGAAGATAGGGATCAAATTAGGGTTTTTTCACTGACAATCCTCAGAAACCCTAACTCAAAACTTCTCAAACTCCTCAATCATGATGAGTTGGTCTAGGAATCATCTTTATAACATCTCCATACATCATTCCATGATCTCATGGCCCTTGGATTAGGTCTCAACCTTCCCCAAATCTTCAGCTGACCTAGGGTTGACCCAGTCAGAACCCTAATTCTACCATTCATGGTTGAATCTCCTGAATTCTTGCACAATGACTTCTCTGGGCTTCATGATGGCTATCAAGACATCTCATAAGCTTTCTCAAATCTTCAAGTTTATTCTCAAAGTCTCAGAATCATCTGAGGAGCTCCCACAACTGTCAAGCTATGAAGCACACAACCTTGGTTTCAACCAATTCCTCTGAGGATCTCTTGAACTTTCTGATGAAGGTATCAACCTTCAAACACTTGATGGGTAAATGATTGTTGGTCAAATTTTGGGGTGCAACAGCTGCCCCTATTCAAACGGCTTGAACCTGATTGGGTGAGAAGCGAACGACTCTCAACCAATCAAGGTGCGAGACGATTGGATACCGGTAAACCCGAAAATTTGCCAACTGCACGAGCACACGATACTCTGCGGGGAACAAACCTTCGAACACTGCAACGCTAGCTGGTCAACAACTAGCTGGAGAAATATCGATCTGACATCGCCGTCAGTTACCCACGTTAAATTCTCCTGACATTGCCTTCAGACACCCAACCTCGCCGCTGGAGAACTGAATCTGACATCGCCGTCGTACAAACATCATCCCTGCTGGGGATTTAAAGAGTCTGACCTCGCCGTCAAACAAACATCATCCCTGCTGGGGATTTAAAGAGTTTGACCTCGCCGTCAAATAAACATTCAACCTCGCCGTCGGAAGCAAACATTCGACCTCGCCGTCGAACAAACATCCAACCTCGCCGTCGGAAGCAAACATTCGACCTCGCCGTCGAACAAACATAATCTGACCTCGCCGTCAGATCCAAACATTCAACCTCGCCGTCGAACAAACATCCAACCTCGCCGTCGGAAGCAAACATTCGACCTCGCCGTCGAACAAACATAATCTGACCTCGCCGTCAGATACAAACATTCAACCTCGCCATCGAACAAACATCCAACTTCGCCGTCGGAGAAAATACAACACTGAACAACTCTGACCTGGGGTTCACCCCTGGTAAACGGAACAAAAGGTACACTTGCGTATTTGAACTACTCCGCTGGGAATGAGAGACTTAACCGAGCACACTCTGACCTGGGGTTCACCCTCAGAACCATAACGAACATCGGAATACTACTGCACACTGCCCACCGTAGAACTTCAACATCAGAACTATATGAAACCCTGGCCCCTGGCCACTTCCAGCTTCAGCTAGAAAAGATCCTCAAATACTTCTGAAGATGGAATCCTTGGCCTTCAAGGATAGGTGAAACCCTGGCCCCCGGCCACTCCAGATCCGCTGGAGAATCTTCAAGTAAATCTGAAGATAGATGAAACCCTGGCCCCTGGCCACTCCAGATCCGCTGGAGAATCTTCAAGTTTTTCTGAAGATAGATGAAACCCTGCCCGTCGGCGATTCCAGCTTCAGCTAGAAAAGATCTTCAAGTACTTCTGAAGATAAACATCCTTGACCTTCAAGGATGTCAACTTTGCTCGTCGGCAACTCTGCAGGAGGTATCTTCGACTTCAGTCTGAAGAAATGGTCCTTGGCCTTCAAGGATACATGGATTTGCCTTCAGGCAACTCCACCTCTGCTATAGAGCATCCGTGACTTCAGTCAGGGATATACTTCGGCCTTCAGTCCGAAAAATGAATCCTAGGTCATTCATGACCTTGGGGGATAACCTTGCCCTTAGGCACCTTCGCTTCAGCTTGGGAAATCTATGACTTTAGTCAGAGAAATGGTATCCAGAGCCATTCATGACTCTACGGGGATTCAAACACTTTGCCTTCAGGAAAAACTCCGCTTCAGCTGGAGAAACATCTTCGACTTCAGTCAGAAGAAAAACTATTCACTTGATCGCAATCAATCATCACCTCAGGACAACTGACTTGGCCTTCAGGCCAACACGGATCATCTTGAATACAAAATTTGGGACCTTGTCTTCAGCCACACGTTGATTCATCAACAAGGAGATCTGAACTCACAGGAACCTTCTGATATCGCCTTCAGGCGTTCACGAAGTCAATCTTCAGATTAGACATCACTGTTGGAGCAGACATATCACGCTGCTAAGGGCTTCAAGAATCATCTTGAACAAACAACTCCGTCGGGCACCTTCAAGAATCATCCTGAACCGATAACCATTCTGGAGACTTTATTCTGCTGGGTATTCCAGGAATCTTCCTGGGCAACTCTTGCTGGGGACGCTATTGGGGAGCTCAAGAATCATCCTAAGCAAACAATTCGGGAACCCGCGCTGAGGTCTTAAGAATCATCTTAAGCAAACGGCCCTGCTGAGGAATTCACGGGTCGTTTTGAACTGACTTCGCTGGGGATCTCAAAAATCATCTTGAGCGAGCGACTGTGGGGGTTACACCGGGGTCTTTAAGAATCATCTTAAGAAAGCGACCTTGTTGGAGAGAATATCAGGAATCGTCCTGAGCAACTGGTCTCTTGGTGGAACACCTGTAAGACAAGAATGATAGTAACCTGGATCATGCTTATGATGCGTATGCTTCTGCGCTATGCCCCACACGGTGAGAATCATATGCGTTTATGCTAAATGCTGTGCAATCATGCACAATGCTATGCAATCATGCACAATGTTATGCAATCATGCACAATGCTATGCAGTGTTAAATGCTATGCAGTGTTAAATGCTATGCTATGCAGTCATGCACAATGATGCGATCCCGTCAGCAAAATAAATGCCGAGGGGAGATTCTCCCGTCAAGGAGAAAGAGCTACTCAGATAGAGGAATCATCCTGCTGAGGAGAACGTGGACACGCCAATATCAATCAGACTCTGTCTGGGGAACTGATCTTCCGCGGACTGCTGCATGGAAAACAACTTCAGTTGATTACTGCAGGGGACGAAGCTCTACGAGAAACCAGACTTGCTGATATCAATTGCGAGAATAAACTGCGTGGCCGTCTCGGCTACTCTTTTGGGGATAACCGCTCTGTGGGGAAACAACTTCAGCTGCTCAACACTCCACTGGGGAAACAACTGAGTATGGTCTGATCAGCTTCCAAGGACTCGGCTCTCTTGGACATCTGCAAACTCGGCTGAGGAAGGAGAAGTCATTCTGCTTCGCTGGAGAGAGTACGATTCTGGGGAAATACCGCATCGGCTGTTCAATGCTCTTCTAGGGAAAACCACTCACGGTCTCAACTGCTTCCAAGGATTCTGCTTTTCTGGGGGTTTTTGCGGACTCAGCCGAGGAGAGAAATCATTCTACTTCACTGGAGAGTACGACTCTGATGAGGAATTTCAATTCCGCTGGGGGAAGAAAGAATCATCTGACTTCGGGGGAGAGTACAACTCTGCAGAGGAATACAACATCAGCTGTTCCAGCGCTCTACTGGGGAAGAGGGAATCATCCAACTTCAGGAGGGAGCATGACTCTGGTGGGGAATCTCAATTCCGCTGGAGACTTCAGTCTGGCACCATCAGCTACTGCATACCTTGGCGTACGAACAATTTCCTACGACACCTGCACTTGTGACCCGGTGCTGGGGAAGGCACCTGCTTCGGCGACTTTACTGGGGAAAACACGAGCTTCGGCACCCGAACATTTCTATGAAATCTGCACTTGTGACCCGGTGCTGGGGGAGAATACGAGCTGCTGCGCGCGACTCAGCTGATGAGGTGACGTTCCTTCAGGATGCGTCTGCTCGGGGAAAAGAATCATCTTGGCCTGGGGAGACATATCAATGCTCATTGTTCTGCGTTCAGATTCTGCGGAGGAGAGACTGCTGAACTCTGCTGGAGAAGGAGGGCTCGCCCTGCTTCGGGGATGCGCACGGCACACTGCCTAGAAGGTGCTACACCTGTAACAACACAAACAAACAGACAAGATACCCTCCTCAAAGGGGCCTATCAAGGTTATTAGCTCGTGACAATGTTCAGGTAATTAATTGTTTCAACAATCAATGGGCCTAGGCCCATAAGTTTATGTATGCGCATTTTATCAAAACATCGGCGTTTTCATTCGCAAAAAAAACAGATAAATGCTAAATGGGCAAGCAGAATTGCTGAACAACATGCATTTTATTGATGGTGAACCCCTGAATGGGCAAAAATGTTTTACAACAGAGGCCAGCTCCTGGAATGAGGAAGCCGCACAAAAAGAAAACATAAATATACATCAGTATATACAAATGTTGGCAACGAGGCGTAGACGAACACCATGAGTTGATCCCTCTAAGACCCACTCGACTTCGATACTTCTCCGACGCTTCAGCTTCGGAAGAGATTGATTCAGATAAACGGCCCTCAGGTCCTCCAAACCACTAAACAATGAAAGTCCACACGCGGAACGCAGTCATTTGCTTATTCAAATCCCTAACTTTTGCGTGAACCGCCCTTTACGGGTTTTCAGTTCACCGGGATACCCTTTTTTGCCGAAGCCGCCCAGTGTAGGTTTTCGACTTCGCGGGTGTACATTTTTTCAATATATCCCTAATTTTTGCCCGAACCTTATATTCTGTTTTTGGTTCGCCGGGATGCCCCTTTTTTGCCTGGACTCTTTCTTTTTTGTCCAGCGGGTCTCTTTCAAGCAAAGTATTTTTTAACTGCGTCCGCGTTCACCGGGGATGCAAAATCTTCACCATCCATTGTGGATAACAACAAAGCTCCTCCCGAGAAGACCTTGCTGATGACATACGGCCCTTTGTAATTCGGAGTCCACTTGCCCCGGTGATCGGAGTGTGGCGGAAGAATCTTCTTCAGGACGAGATCACCCGTCTGAAAGCTTCTAGGACGCACCTTCTTATCATAAGCTTTCTTCATTCGGCTTTGGTACAGGCGACCAAATGCAATCGATGCTAACCTCTTCTCGTCCATCAGGCTAAGTTGGTTCAAACGATTCGTAATCCATTCTGCCTCGTCGAGTTTCACATCAACCAAAACTCGCAAAGAAGGAATCTCCACTTCTAACGGTAGGACAGCTTCCATACCGTACACCAAGGAGAAAGGAGTTGCCCCGGTCGACGTGCGCACCGTCGTACGATAACCGTGCAAGGCAAACGGCAACATCTCGTGCCAATCTTTGTACGTCACAACCATCTTCTGAACAATCTTCTTGATGTTCTTGTTGGCGGCTTCAACAGCGCCATTCATCTTTGGCCGGTAAGGAGATGAGTTGTGGTGTTCAATCTTGAAGTTCTGGCACAACTCCTTCATCATCTTGTTATTCAAATTCGAACCATTATCAGTAATGATCCGCTCGGGAATTCCATAGCGACAGATGATGTCCCTCTTTATGAATTTAGCTACCACCTGCTTGGTCACATAAGCGTACGAGGCTGCCTCCACCCATTTGGTGAAGTAGTCGATAGCTACCAGAATGAAACGATGACCATTGGATGCAGTGGGCTCGATCTTGCCTATCATGTCGATGCCCCACATGGAGAACGGCCAAGGGGAGGACATGACATTCAATGGGCACGGCGGCACATGAACTCTATCAGCATAAATCTGGCATTTATGACATTTCTTCGCGAATCTGAAGCAATCCGACTCCATCGTCAGCCAGTAATACCCTGCTCTCAGGATCTTTCTCGTCATGGCATGCCCGCCGGCGTGCGTACCAAATGTGCCCTCATGGACTTCTTCCATGAGCATACTCGCCTCTTTCTCATCTACACATCTGAGTAGCACGAGATCGTGGTTTCTCTTATACAACACTCCATCAGGATTGAGATAAAAGTTTCCGGATAGCCTCCTCAGAGTCTTCTTATCCTGGGTAGACGCACCCGCAGGATACTCCTTAGTCATAAGGAAGGTCTGGATGTCGTGGAACCATGGCTTGCCGTCGGTGGCATCCTCGATTGCAAAGACAAATGCTGGTCTATCAAGACGCGAAAGCACAATTCTTGGAGCCTCATTCCAATAATTAACTTTATACATTGAAGCCAACGTGGCTAAGGCATCAGCCATCTGATTTTCAGCCCTGGGTACATGATGAAGTTCCACTCGATCGAAGAAAGGAAGCAGCCTCCTGGCATAATTCATGTACGACACCAAATTCGCTTGACGAGTTTCCCACTCCCCTTTAATTTGATTGATTACCAGCGCTGAGTCACCATATACGTCTAGATTCTTGATTCTCAAATCAATCGCCTCTTCTAGACCCATAATACATGCTTCATACTCTGCTTCATTGTTGGTAACTGGAAACGTCAGTCTCGCAGTAAACGGGATGTGGGATCCGTGAGGAGTCGTGATGATAGCCCCGATACCACTTCCATAGGAATTAACCGCTCCATCGAATATCAACTTCCACTGAGACTTCCTATCTGGCCCCTCATCGGGCAATGGCTCATCGCAATCCTTCGCTTTGAGAAACATAATATCCTCGTCAGGGAATTCGAACTTCATCGGCTGGTAGTCTTCGATTGGCTGTTCGGCAAGGTAATCAGACAATACGCTTCCCTTAATGGCTTTCTGAGAGACGTACTGAATATCATATTCCGTTAACACCATTTGCCATCTGGCAATCCTGCCCGAAAGAGCCTGCTTCTCGAAGACGTACTTGATCGGATCTATCTTCGAAATTAGCATGGTGGTGTGATTGAGCATATACTGTCGTAGACGTTTGGCAGCCCAAGCTAGTGCACAACACGTCTTCTCCAGTATCGAGTATCGAGACTCACACTCAGTGAACTTTTTACTCAAATAATAAATGGCATGCTCCTTTCTGCCCGTCTCGTCGTGCTGACCGAGAACACACCCCATACTATTCTACAGAACCGTCAGGTACATGATTAATGGCCGTCCAGCCACTGGGGGTACCAAGATTGGAGGTTCTTGAAGATACTGCTTTATTTTGTCGAATGCCTTCTGGCAATCCTCATTCCAAGTAATCGCCTGATCTTTCTTTAAAAGCTTGAACATTGGTTCGCAAGTGGCCGTGAGCTGAGAGATAAACCTTGCAATGTAGTTTATTCGGCCCAAGAAACCACGAACTTCTTTTTCTGTTTTTGGCGCTGGCATTTCTTGAATAGCTTTTATTTTAGCAGGATCAACTTCAATACCTCGTTCACTAACGATAAACCCCAATAACTTTCCGGACCACACTCCGAAGGTGCACTTGTTAGGATTCAGCCTCAGCCTGAACTTCCTAAGCCTCTCAAACAGCTTCAATAAGTTGACTAGATGCTCTTCCTCCGTTTGGGACTTTGCAATCATGTCATCAACATAGACCTCGATCTCATGATGAATCATATCATGAAACAAAGTTACCATTGCTCGCTGGTAAGTGGCCCCTGCGTTCTTCAGACCGAAGGGCATTACCTTATAGCAAAATGTTCCCCAGGGGGTGATAAATGTCGTTTTCTCCATGTCCTCCGGTGCCATCTTAATCTGATTGTAACCGGAGAAGCCATCCATGAACGAAAACACGGAGAACTGGGTTGTATTATCGACCAACACATCGATATGAGGCAACGGGAAATCATCCTTAGGTCTCGCCCTATTCAAATCCCGATAATCGACGCACATGCGTACCTTACCGTCCTTCTTCGGTACAGGCACTATGTTGGCGACCCACGGAGGGTAAGTGGTAACGGCTAAAAATCCTGCGTCCAACTGCTTTTGGACCTCTTCTTTGATTTTTACAGCCATGTCTGGTCTCGTCCTCCTGAGCTTCTGCTTGACTGGAGGGCAATCTTCTCGCAACGGCAAGCGATGAACCACGATGTCAGTGTCAAGTCCGGGCATATCTTCGTATGACCAAGCAAAGACGTCACTATACTCTTGAAGCATCTCGACCAGTCTATGCTTGACATCATTCTGCAATGCAGCCCCTACTCTGACATTTCTGACGAGCTCTTCAGAACCCAGATTTACAATCTCAATATCCTCCTCATGAGGCAGAATAACCTTTTCCTCTTGTCTCAACAAGCGGGCCAACTCTTCCGGAAGGTCCTCGTCTTCATCAATCTCATCCTCGGCTTGATAGATCGGGCAATCAAAGTCGTAGTGAGCCGTAGAGGGTCCAGAGTCGATGTCATCTGTTATGTGGATCCTGCAATAACAAGGGTTAAGTTTAAAGCAAGAATACGCAGGTTAGCACAAACCTCTTTGCCATTTTACTGTTTTTCGAAATAAACATAAAACAGGAATAACAGAGAACACAATATTTGAGTACGAAGAAAACGCCTTTTATTTATTAACAAAATGCATGTACATAATCCAACAAGGCCCTGACAATAAAACCGCTATGCCCCGGGCAGGACATAGGGTTGTACAAAGATTGTAAAAAGCAAATCATTACTCTTCACTGGTCAGCTTGATAATCTCCTTGATGGTCCAATTGTTGAGGCGCTCGCCCGGCTTGCTCGGTTGCATCCAGGCGTCAAGATCACAATCACTATCCCCGCTGTCCTCCGACGCTGCGTTGATACTCTCGAAAATCACTCCGCCCTTGGTGAATAGGATCGGCCCCTTCCCACGAGACGAACTGCTAGAAGAAGATGAAGCTTCAGCTTCAGGAGAATATCCCAATCCAAACTTATCCTGCTTGATTGGTATATCCAAAACATGCCCCCAGCCTGGGGTGGAACCGGCTTCGACAACGGCCCGAGCTTCTTTAAACGAGGAGAGATTCATCTCTTGCTTCTCTGCGACGACAGGAGCTACCTCTTTCACCTTGACGGTTTCAAATGCTTGGC